>CM035334.1:16912630-17561179 GCA_020226225.1 Prunus davidiana | reverse complement strand
GCCTATCCTCTTGCCGATTTTCTTGGCTAAGAAGATCCGTCAGATTTGTGATAGCCTCTTCCTTTATCCGTAGAGCTTCAGAAGAAGAAGATGGGTTTCAAGAATGCGATAAAGAATAGAAATGGCTTCAGATGGCCTCTAAAGCATGAGCAATCGAATCAGTGCTTTGAACTATACTTTGAACTATACAAGTCCTGCAGAAAGATAAAGGACCAAACTGTTAAAGAAACTGAAACTGTTAAAGAAACCCTAAACTAACACGACGCAATATTTGTTTTGCGACGTGGAATCTTTTCATTTAACGTCGTTAGGTTTAATATAATCGACGTGGATTTGAATTTTTAAATTATGAATAGAATTTTTTTTTTCCCGTGACCTTTCAGTTTATTTTTCAATTACAGTGCGTTATAAATAGAGTTTTTTTTCCGGAGGAAATTTAAAATGAAGGAAATTAATGTTCTGGAATATGTAAAGTTTCTTTTTTGGATGACAGATTTAAATAAAATAAGAATATAAAAACAACGACTGTTTTTGTATTACTGTCGTCGTTTTTCGTCGTCTTAAGTAAGACTAAGACGACGTAATATATTTGTTGAGCGACGTTGATTTGTTTTTTAAACGTCGTTAGGTATAATATAACCGTCGTTGAAAATTGTCTCTATGATTGCAAATTTGCAACGACGTTAGGTATAATATTTGTAGATACACAAACGCACATCAACTTCCAAAAAATGGTCTCTCTGATTGCAAATCTGTGTCATCTGTTAAGATTATGATGTGGAACAGAGTTCCATCTGGTAAGATTTCGTAACCCTTGGGATCTCAGAAAAATCTGATTATGTCGGCGGTTTTCTATATAAACCGTCGTGGTTATTTCAATTCTTGTCATTAAGTAGATCTACCGACGTAGGATAAGAAAATCAAAGAAAAAAATTGTTAACAAAATTCTTATTAAGACGACGGTTTAAATTAAAGGTACGACGTATAAAATGAATAAATATGACGTTAAATTTTATAGTACGATTTAAAGATAACGTCGTAGAACTATACGAGAATGACGTCGATATATTTATATTTTCCGTCGTTGTACATAAATTTAATACGGCGATATTTTGTATTTTAAAGCCGTGGATTTGTTTGTAATTATACGGCGTCTTATACGAAAACCTCGTCGTGTTATTTTATGAGTAAAAACGGCGGCTTTTATTGAAATCGTCGTCTTTACTTTCTACGTCGGTCGATTCATAACTTTTGCCGTTCTTTGTTGGCTTTGATTTTACACTGCGGAAATCTGTTTCAAATAGACGTCGGTTGTTTAATTAGGTACGTCGTTGTTTTTGAACAGCCATTTGAATCTCCATTTTTTAGTTGTCTAAGGTGGTATTACACGACGGTGTTTTTAGAACCGTCGTCTTTCTAAAAACCACGACGGTTTTCACTTAGACCGTCGTTGTTTTCTGGTCGTCTTTTTCACTTTTTGTAGTAGTGACTCCAAACTAGGTCTACTTGTGAACCTGCATAGTACTCCTATGACATAAGCTATATCAGGCCTAGTGCAAGCAATAGCATATCGAAGGCTACCAATGATGCTCGCATAATTAGTTTGTCTAACACTGGCACCAATGTTCTTGAACAGCTTTATACTAGGATGATAAGGAGTACATGCTGGTTTACAGTCAAAGTAATTATACTTCTTAAGGATTTTTTCAATGTAATGAGATTGATCCAAAGAGAATCCTTTTTCAGACCTAGTTATTTTAATTCCAAGTATCACATTAGCATCACCTAAATCTTTCATATCAAAGTTCGCACATAACAACAATTTGACACTATTCACAGCATGAATATTAGAGCCACAAATAAGTAAGTCATCCACATAGAGACATATAACAGTGCAAACATTATTCTCATGCTTAAAATAAATACATTTGTCGCCTTCATTTATTTGAAAACCATTTGAGATGACTAAACTATCAAATTTTGCAT
This sequence comes from Prunus davidiana, assembly GCA_020226225.1. NCBI lineage: Eukaryota > Viridiplantae > Streptophyta > Magnoliopsida > Rosales > Rosaceae > Prunus > Prunus davidiana. Next base: position 17,559,193 of record CM035334.1, on the reverse strand, counting down.
GCCATTGCTTAGGTGCCTGTTTCAAAGCATATAGAGATTTGTCTAATTTATAAACTTTATTTTCTTTTCCAGGAACAAAAAAACCCTCAGGTTGGTCCATGTAAATTTCTTCCTCTAAATCACCATTCAAGAATGTTGTTTTAACATCCATTTGGTGCACAACAAGATCATGAATAGCAGCTAAAGCAAACAACACACGAATAGAAGTTATCCTAGTGACAGGTGAATAAGTATGAAAGAAGTCCACATTTTCTGTTTGCCTATGGCTACAAGACGAGCCTTATATTTTTCAATTGAACGATCATGTTTTAATTTCTTTTTAAGAATCCACTTACAACCAATTGTCTTACAACCAGGTGGTAGACCTACAAGGTGCCAAGTTTTATTGGACTCCAAGGAGTCCATTTCATCATTTATAGTTTCCTGCCATAAGTCCACATCCAAAGAAGACAAAGCTTCTTGGAGAGTTGTGGGATCCTGTTCTAAGGTATATATGAAAATCAGATCCAAAGTCCTTTGCAGTTCGTGCTCTTACTCTTCCTTACTTCTACATTAGGTTCAGAAAGCTCTATACCTCTAGGTTCATTATTTCTGGATAGAGAAAAATGACTAGATGTTGAACCCCCACTATTTCTCAATTTAAAAGGAAATTTATCTTCAAAAAATATCAACATCATTATATTCAATTACAACATGGTTCTTTAAATCATAAAATCTATAGGCCTTACTATTAACAGCATACCCAATAAAAACACATTCATATGCTCTACTAGCCAGTTTGGATCTTTTTGGATTAGGGATCGCATGTAAGCCAAACAACCCCAAGTTCTAAAATACAATACATTAGGTCTCCTAGTTTTCAAAATTTTGTAAGGGGAAATTTTAGTTTTAGAGTTGGGAATTCTATTTAGCACATAACAAACAGTGAGTAGAATTTCTCCCCACCAAAAAGAAGCAGCCCCTGAACTAAGTAAAACAGCAACAGTTAATTCAGCCAGTGTTCTATTTTTTCTTTCAGCTTTACCATTCATTTCAAGAGAATAAGGGGCAGTTGTTTCATGAATAATACCAAGAGATTTATAAAAAAAACAACAGATTCATATTCTTGACCTCTATCAGTGCGAAATCTCTTAATTTTCCTGTTAAATTGATTTTCAATTTCAGTTATGAAAATCTTAAACATATCGATTTCTTCACTTTTATTTTTCATGAGATAAACAAAAGGACAATTAGAGCAATCATCAATAAAAGTGATAAAGTATCGTTTCCCATTTCTAGTTAACACTCCATCAAATTCGCAAATGTTATAATGAATTAGATCAAGTGGTTCAGATACTCTAGTGACAGATTTATGTGGGGTTTTGGTAATTTTAGCTTGGCTACAAAATTCACACTTCTCAAAATCATTCAACGACATTTCAGAAATAAATCCTAATTTACTCATATTTTTAACAAGCCTTTTGTTAACGTGACAGAGTCTAGCATGCCAAGTATTAAAAGAACACAACATATAAGCAGAAGAAGAACTTTTATTAGAATCAACATTCAATTTGAACATCCCATCAGTAGCATAGCCCTTACCAACAAATATACCATTTTTTGTAAGTGTATACAAGTCTTTTCCAATTGTTTGAGTAAACCCAGCTTGTTGAGAAGATAGCTTGAGACCAAATTCTTCCTTATTTCTGGAGTGTGTAGAACATCTTTGAGGATCACATTCTTTCCCGAAGTAAACTTTAATTCTATTTCTCCAGTTCCAGCAATAATTGTTGTGTGAGAATCACCCAACAACACTTTCCTGTCATCAGTCACAAAATAGGTCTTGAAAAAGGCACGATCATAGCAAACATGGTGAGAAGTGTCAGTGTCTACCCACCAGCCCTAGGATCCATCAACCACGTTGATTTCTGAAATCGTAGCAAGAAGTTGCTCTTCAGTTATGTTCACTTGAGGAGCAGGGCGAGACCTATTCCTGCAGTTCTGGGCAAGGTGCCCCCAGCTTGTGACAGTTATAACACAGAAACTGTCCCGAATCATCATTACATGAGGGGGGTTGACTCCTATTTTGATTTTGATGAAGGTTCTGATTCTGATAGTGTTGAGGATTCCGACTCTGGTTGTGTTGCCCATTTCGATTTTGGTCGTTGTTGTTGCGGTTCCTGTTTTGATTTTTCATATTCTTGGCATTTGTCTTCAGAGCAGCTGGGGTTTGATTCTTGGTGGAGTTGTGATTTTTCTTGTTGTTGGAGACGAGCAAAACTTCTTCTTTCATGTCATGTTTCCGGGCCTCCTCCTCAATACACAGACGAGTGATCAAGCTTTCCAAGGAAAATTCTTTGCTGACGCAGTGCATTCTTGAAATCTTTCTAGTTGGGAGGCAGCTTGTCAATGATAACAGCCACCTGAAATTGTTCATCTAGATTCATGCCTTCAATAATAATTTCATGTGCATTTTTCTGTAGTTCATGAGATTGTGCTTCTACTGATTTTTCATCCATCATTTGAAACTTCAAATAGCGACTGACTGCAAATTTCTTTGCACCAGCCTCTTCTATGTTATAGTTTTTCTAAAGTGCATCCCACAAATCTTTAGCAGTATCATAAGAAGAATAATAATCATAAAGATCATCAGATAAACCATTCAAAATATAGTTCTTGCACAAGAAATCATTTCCAGTCCATGTCTGCAAGGCCCAAGTTTGTTCAGGAGTGGGATTGTCAGAGGCATATGGTTTATCAGATGTGCAGACAGAAGCTAATTTTTTCGTTGTAGGGTAAAACAACATCTTTTGCCTCCATCGTTTAAAATGAAGACCCTCAAATTTGGAAGGCTTATTTAGGTCAGGGGTGAATGAATTGTTTACTGCTTCCATGGCAGATGATACATCTTAAAATTGTTGATGTAGAGAAAATTAAAAGAACAATATTACTCGGAAAAATTTGTTGTGAAGCTGTGAATGATTCTTGGGATGAGTCGCTTACAAAGTCGCTCTCTTTAAGACGTTTCGTGGCTCTGTTCAATTTGTGCAAGCAGTTCAGGAAATGCCACTACATGCCCAGGATAAAACAGCCCCAAAATCTCCTATGTCTAGGTTCTTCCTTGCACTGAGGAAGGACCCGAATACAAACACCTTTCTATGTTGCTCAGAAATCTTAATTTAGAAAATAAGAAAAAGATATGCAGAAGACGAAGACAGTAGCTATGGTCTGTGTCTTTTCTCTCCTAGCTATATCAGATATATATATACAAGATTTATCACAAAGAGACGCTGTGGGCTTTAAGGACATCAATGCATCAGTTGAAAAAAGAATCGGCCCATATTAATAGAAAATAACTCTTATTAATAAAGACAATTTAAGGCAATTATTGAATTATTAAATATATATATTTTTAAAAATGAAAAATAAACATACCAATTTCAACACAAAACAAACCAAAAATTCAACTTGTTTGGGAACAATAACTTGTTCCTTATTCAACATACTTACAAAAACTGAAATAAACTCTAATTTACATTATAAGATATAACTAGACTTGGAGTAAAAGTTCCACATTTTTAAGTTTTCAGTTCCACACCTGCAAAATTTAATAAGGATGGTTTCTATCTCAGTTCCACATTTTCTTGTGCACTTTTGGGCTGGTCATAGATCTTGGCGCCCTGAGAGTAGACTCAACTACTATGTTTCCACCATTCCCATTTAACTAGACAAATCCATTTCATAAACTCAACTCAAATTCCCAGAACTATGAATCTGAATGTCCATATTGTATTCATGTTATAGAATATGAACAATATATTGTTTACCAGGACATGACATAAAGTTGTGACTATTACTATGTGGTATGTTTCATTTTTGCATTTCGTTGGGCTGTTGAAAATGAATCATTTTAGCTCCTAAAATTAATTAATCTAGCCTTTTAACATGCGCTATTTAGAAAGCTTGTTATTGTTTTATTTTTTTATTTTTTTATTTTTTTACAATTAGAAAGCATGAATTTTGTTTTTTGTTTTTTTTTTAATTTAAAAAAACTGGCGTCTAAACCAAATACAATTGTAAATATTATAGAGTTATTGAAATCCAATAACTTCGTCAATTTTATCATTGTAGTTTCAATTTGAAGCAATTCAATGACACATTTCAATTTCTGCCAAATTCCTCAAACTTTTGGTAAGTTTTCACCACGTCCCTCTGACGTGGATGCGTATTTCATTTTGGAGTGAAGGAAAAATGTATTTGAAAACTTGGGTAAATTACTTAAACGGGCCTCAAACTTATACCTGATTTACATTTTGGTCCCTCAATTAAATTAGTCGTTCCAAAAACAACAGGGCTATCAGTTTCACAACCTTCGGATGACAAGAACATACATATCAAAACACATACAAACAACGCAAGTTCAAACAACAAAATTTATGACCAAAGACTTATAGATTGAAACTGGGTAAGCACGTGTCTGCTGTTGCTTCTCCTTGGCCAACACTCCCAGTCACCAAAGGTAAAGAACCACGGATTCCTCCCAGTCTTCTGCGATGTTGGTGGCTGCCCTATGAAGTCCCCACTCTTCTTCGCCTTTCGGCAGTTAACCTGCACCCAGCCAAAATTACCCTGTTGCCTAGATACAACGTATAATTGCATGAATTGCTCGAAAGATGGCCCCCCTCGCTTGGCCAACAACCATGCTATGTACACTCCATGTAATATGATCTAGAAATTAGGGTTGTACTGCCCAGGTGCGTAGCCCAATCTTGCTAACATCATCTGCACCCAAGGATGCAATGGTAGCCTCAGCCCGTACTTATACATGGCTGAGAACATCATAATGCAACCCTCGGGTTGATACCTCACCACTTCTATAGGTGTTGGCAGCCTTAACCCCACACAATTAGGGATCATATAATCCCTCTTCAACTGCTCCAACTCGTAGATACTCAGCATTGTTCCTCTTCGGCAGTGGAACCCCTATAGGAACGTTCACACTGACAAAAGCCACCACCACCGTCCCAGACCCAGGTGGCTCCCCCCGCCCACTTGAACCAACTTCCGGTGCCTGAGTGGTACCCAAAACCCTGTCGGCAATGGCCTCTAGTGTAGCATAGTTCCTAAGCTTCCCCTCAAGAGCTTACAGAATGCTCTTCTTCCCTAGCCCCACTACCCTCCACTATCAACCTTTTCACAATCCCTTCATACTCCGTACTCTCCCCATCAGTACCCAGGGCTTCATCGTGTCTATCATTCTCCAAGTCCTCCCCACTGAAGGCATGGGTACTTGGCGGACTTTGGCTATTTCTTTCAGAATTATCAGATATCTACAAACACAAAATGAAGGCAAACTAATGGGCATGTGAAGCTTGAAAACAAAGCTCCTAGGCATGTTTTTCAAAAGTTCATCCAAAATCATATGAAAAGCAGAAACTGCATGCACAAATTCAACGAAAAAAGACATTTTAATCAAAAGAAAGGAAGAAAAACAAGCCATACCTTGTTATCTTTGCCACACACGACTATCCGAAATCGCCCTTGCCTAGTCAAAAATTGCCTCTGCTGCAGATCTCTTCACCGAAAATCGCCTGTGATCTTCTTCCAAATCTTTCAAAAATTTCTAAGTACCTTCACTTCTCTCCTTTGCCCCCTTATATAGACATCAAACAATGCCTCGGAACGTGAACCGTCCCCATTACATCCCAACTAGAGGTGGCAATTTCCTACACGACCCGTTTCACGACTCGAAATCCGCACGAAAAAAACAGGACACAAAATCGCACGTTTAATAATTCGGTAAATTTCGGGTCAATCCGTTATGACCTGTTTATTAAATGGGTGGGTTTCGAGTCAACCTACTAACTCGTTTAAACACATGTTTAACCCGTTTATTAAACGAGTCATGTCACGGGTCATGTCAACCCGTGTAATACATGCCAACCCACAAAAAACTGAAGAGAAATGAAGACTTCAAAACACACACTAGGGGTTTTGAACTCCCACCACCCTCATTTCTCTTCAACACCTTATCCACCATGCTACATACAACCTTGTGATTATATACTATGCCTTTTGATATTTATAATGTTTATTTTTCTTTCTTTTCCTTCTTTCTTCTCCTCTCTCTTTTTTTCTTACTTTTCCTTCTCTCTTCTTTCCTCTTTTTTTTTCTTTCTTTTCCTTCTCTCTTCTTTCCTCTTTTTTTTTTCTTTCTTTTCCTTCTCTATAGTTTTCTCTCCTCTCTTTTTTTTTCTTTTCCTTCTCTCTTCTCTCCTCTCTCTATCTTTTTCTTTCTTTCTTTTCCTTATATTTTCTCTCCTCTCTCCTTTTTTTCATTTAAAAATTTTCAATTGTGAGTTTTGTAACATGCATGTTATTATTTATGAACCCGTTACACGACTCAAACCTGCATGATAAAAGACGACCCGAGCCCGACACGACACGTTTATTAAATGGGTTGGGTTCGGGTTGGGCATTCTTGACACGTTTATTATCCCGACACGACACGAACCCGACACAACATGACGCATTGCCACCCTACTCCCAACCACCCCACTGGGAATGACACCTCAATTCCCACAAAAACCTTTCAACTTTCCTGACACGTGGCAACACATGATGATGTCACACCTTCCGTTCGGCACCCTCCGTGCCAAAAGCGCAAGGGATCTGGCATGATGACGTCACACCTTCCGTTCGGCACCCTTCATGTTGAACGAGCAAGGGGACTCATGCGACTCGCATGATGACGTCATGCCTTCCATTTGGCACCCTCCATGCCGAACGGGAAAGGGACCTCCCATGATGACGTCACACCTTCCGTTTGGCACCCTCTGTGTCGAACGCGTAAGAAGTTCATGCTACGTACATGATGACGTCACACCTTTCGTTCTGCATGGAGGGTACTGAACGCGCAAAGGGTCTTATGCGACTTGCATGATGATGTCACACCTTCCTTTCGGCACTCTATGTGCCGATCGCTCGAGAAGTCACACTTCCATTCTGCACCCTCCGTGCCGCATGCGTAAGGGGACTCATGTGACTCGCATGATGACATCACACCTTCCGTTCTGCACCCTCCCTACTGAATTCACAAGGGGATAGGGGACATGCCAGCTAATGTTATGCATTCCGTTCAGCACCCATCGTGCCGAATGTACATATGGACACGCGACTCTCGCATGTAACACGCTTCGGCACGACATACGATATCTTCGGCACCCACTGTGCCGAACCTCTAGATGGTTTTTTTTTTTAAAAAAAAAAACCAGATGACATCCACATTTTTCTTTGTCTCCCCCTGTGCCGGTTTCATAGGAACGCCCTTTTGGGAGCCGCCTTCCCAACAAACATGCCTTCTAGGTCCAGAACTTGGGGGTACTAGGGGACTGGCTACGACACCCGTCATACCGAAACGCTCGATTTAATTATTTAAAATTTTTACAAGTTCCTAACCCAGAACCCACTCCTTGATTGGCAACTTTGGGGACTACTGTTTACACTATAATCAACCAAGCATATTCGGCACAAGACAACTGATACTCAAGCAGGCACATAGAGAAGCCCTTAGAAGACGAGTGACATCATCACCTTCTTTGGCCTACCGAAAGAAGGCCCCATTCGGAAGCGATAACCACCTGCTGATGCTCCTAATTACAGAATATAATCTCCATGGACACATGTCACCTCTATAGCAGTTTGCACAAAGTCCCACATCAAAATTTTGTGCAAAACTCTCATTTCACTCACCTATAAATAGGGAACAGTGCTCAAGTAAAAAGGAGTAACTACTTTTCACATTTACTATTACTCTGTCCAAATTACCACATATACTTGGTGACTTAAGCATCGGAGAGCCTTCGGCAGGTACCACATCGGTGCACGAAAATTGACGATTGCTTCTTCCTTATTTTTTTTTGCAGGACCTCTCGCCCTGTTGAAGATCCACCACTCATTCACTTAAGTTGACCCTCCCCAAAAAAAGCGTCAACAACTGCTACTGTAGGCTTTATATTCTTGTATTTGATCCAGAAACATCCAAGACACAAAACCAGTCGACCAAGAGATTGAATCAGAAAAAGTACAATGCATAATTTGGAGAGAACTATAGCCACAGGAGCAATATAGTCAACCCTGAACACCTACCAGGTCATATTGGACCACTACACCGAACCCTGAACCTCTCAAGGCTGAATCAGATTCAAATTCCAGTTGTTGAAATGGGCAATGACTTCAATGGCCAAAGCTATAATTGACTAACCAAGAAAAGATTTGATGAATTTATACAACCTTCCTATGCTTTTGGGCTCTTCATCACTCATGTTAGATAAGGCAATGCGTTTGAGGTATAGTTTTGTGGTGTTGGGAGATAATTGTTGGGTAGGCAAAGGGTGCTGGGAGAGAGAGAGTTTTTGGAGTCGAGGGTAGCTGTGGGGGGTGGCACATGGTGGTCATTTGGGGGGGGAGAAAGATGGGGAAGAGAAGAAATTTGGGGGAAGAGGGGATTAGTTTTTAATTTTTTTTGGGTGGAAGAAATATTCAGATGGTGGAGTGTGAGAGAGAAAGACCAATTTGCCCTTATATTCAGACGACAACATTGACAGATGGTAACGGTAGGACCAATTGACCGAATAATATAGAGTTGATGGACCATTTGAACGAATAATTTAATTGAGGGACCAAAATGTAAATCGTGTAGAAGTTTGAGGACTATTTTAGTAATTTACCCTTGAAAAATTTAAAATGAATTTTAGCTAGAAAACATATGAAAAAAATGTGGTAGACCAAAGTAGCCCAAAAAAGGCCACCAAGAAGGAGGGTGCGGCACATGTGTGGACCAAAGGTCCACATGCCTCACAAGTAAGACAAATGTGGTTCTATATATGATAAGCCATAGCACCACACCTCCTTAAGGGTTTCAAGTTAGACAATTAGAAAGAGAGGAAAATATCATAACCTTCCTCCCTAGTCTCCCTTGGTCAGCCACCTAGCAAAAGAGGAGGCTAGCACCCATCTTCTCCTCAAGGTTCCTTATTCTCCTATTCTCCTCTATCCTTGGTGAAGATTCTTTGGGAAGGCACAACACCATTGTGTCTATTAAGAGAGCAAAGTGAAGAATCAACATCTAAGGGACTAATCCTTCTACTTGAACACTATCCTTGGTTTCAAGATTCGTTCCAAGGGTATGTCTCCTTTCTACTATCTGTTTAATATATGATATTAGTGTCAATGATGCAAGTTTTCATAAGCCTAGAAAGATAAGGACCAAAACTGAGACTTGTATGAATCTCTAGCTTTTATTCTTGCTTCCGCTTTATTTGATTTCATATTAGATATGTATATGCTAGATGATTTATTTTCTCATAGCTTTATGGAATTTTAGAAATCCCTACACAATAAATTCCCTTCAGCACCAAAGGAGATGTCCTCTATTTCACCACACCAAATGCAAAGGGAGGTGGAGAGGAGATCAACCAAGAGGATAGAGGTGCTAGACTCCCACTTGGTGGACTGATTTTTGGCGAGAAATGAAGGGAGAGAATTCTCACCTTCAACACATATACCTAAAAGCTTAGGAGGCCAATACCCTAACTTGGAAATGTCATAGTGTGGCTTAAATAGATGAGACGTACAACAGGAGAAACATCTCCCCTATGGCCGACCATGGGTAGTGGGAGTTCTCTTGGGTCCCATGAATTTGTGTTGTTATACAACACTTATTCTTGGGCCCAATGGGTGTTTGGGCATTTTTCCTTTTTCCTTTAATTGATTTAAAGCCCAATACTTTTCTAATGTCAAAGCTAATTTCATAATTAACTTTTAATTATGAATTACAACTTAACCATTAAGTTACACTTATAGTCTAACTAGTTTGACTCGGTCAGGAGAGACATCTCCCCTATGGCCGACCATGGGTAGTGGGATTTATCTTGGGTCCCATGAATTTGTGTTGTTATACAACACTTATTCTTGGGCCTAATGAGTGTTTAGGCATTTTTCCTTTTTCCTTTAATTGATTTAAAGCCCAATACTTTTCTAATGTCAAAGCTAATTCCATAACTAACTTTTAATTATGAATTATAACTTAACCATTAAGTTACCTTATAGTCTAACTAGTTTGACTTGGTCAATTGTATTGGTCAAACATGTTGACTTTGACTTGATCATTGACTTTGAATTTTGATCGTTGACCATTCACTTTTGATCTCAAATTTCTTTCTAACATGACCCGCCCCGAATTCCCCCTAGAGATCCGTGACGAACCTTGTTGTCTGTCCGACATCTAACCAATGATGGGCCCACTTACTAAAATAACCCTCTTCCCCGAAACAAAGAAGATGGGTCGAGAGTTCTACCAAAATTTCGGTAGAGTCTCACCTGAAAAATGGACTTTTCCCAAAATTACAAACACTTGCAAATGAAGCAATAAAAAATCTCAAACAGCTGCACGCACAGTTCTAAGCACACATTTTACAACATAAGCCTCCAGCCTCAAATTCAACCATACATGGGCAATATCAGAGCAATCTAAGATATTATTTAGTTTACACAACCCAAGATATCCTACAAGGAAGTCGATGCATGGGAAGAGAGAGACTTGGTTTGGTTGGGCAAGTCATGTCAAGTTACGGCATGGGGGGCGCAAAACAGAAATTGTGAGTGGACAAATAGAAAGTTTGAACATAATTATAATCGAACATAATAACCCCATGTTTTAAGAAAACGATGTAAAATCATGCAATGAAATCCATTATTATAGTATACTTGAATTTGAAATCATTATAATCCCATAAACCAGATATAACATATAATACAATGATCAAACGGGACCTTTTTCCCTTTAACCAACCTCTTTCCGAGATATATGCTTGTAAAAACACAACATGCAAACAAAGATCCTTATAAATATATAATTATAAAAATATATGACTCCATATATATACGCATACGTACTCACTACACCATTATTAAGTACCGGGGAAACAATCCAATCAGGAGATTGTTTGGCTAGACCACAAAATAGCATCACATTACCCCGTGACTAGGGTTGAGCAGTCCAACCAGAGGACTATTGCTCTGCAGCACACACGCCGACAACACATCGCACATGCGGCTGAAACAAGCCTTATGTGCGCAAACTACCCATCAAGGGCCTACCGCACACCCCGCCAAGGGTGTCCGGTATCCTCCCACACGCCGACAACACATCGAACGTATGGGTAACATTCGTATCCAAGTATCAGTATCCAAGGGGTGGCACATATCATGGTGCAATCTAAACTCCAATATACCAAATTCCACTTCCCAATTCCATTACAAAAACATATCCGAAATCCAAATGTTCCAATTCACCCAAACTAAGATACATAGACATCTTGACAACATCATTATCCAAAACTCAATATCCATAAATTTTATATATAATATAGGTACTAAGCTCTCATGAGCATTATAAAACCAATAACCAAAATAATCAATTTCTCAAACAAACCCATATATGCATGTAATTCCATCATTTGAAAATAATGATCATTTTAAAAAAACAAAGTCCACTCACTAAGAGTCCAAAGCTGCTTGACCCGGCGAGGGTCTTGCCTGTTGAGTACATGGAGCCTGACTACCTATTTGAAAGAACATGAGGACTTAATCAAAAAAAGTATCCAACCATGAACTTCCACTCAAAATCCTAAATTCCGGGACTCAAAGTGTATGCATGACATTTAGGGAGTTCCTAGGGCCAATCTAGTAGTTTTTGAAGGATAAGACGACCTCGGAAGACTCACGATCAACCAAGTTGTCAAACTTTCCATATTGGTCAACCTGGCCCGTTGGGCCACGACCTCCAATTTTCAATCCGAAAGTTCCTATAGGTCCAATAAAGTCTACTAAACAAGTCCCGAAGGTTTGGTTTCAATCGAGCGGTCGGATCAAAGCCAATCGTACAATAGGATGGCGATCGGTTCGCCTAACCCTAAATAACAAGTTCGGAGTATCCGGGACTCTGATTCTTGATCAACAAGTTCTTACAGAATCCTAGAGGTACGAGGAATAACATAATTGAAAGTGGAACCAATCGAACGGTTTGAACCTATCGAACCTGGATATCGCATAATAGGTGCAATATCCTTTTGATATTCAGACTATAACCAAACCCTAATCCGAGCATATTGTCGTGCTCGGGACGACGTGGGGAGTATTTTAGAACTAACGGGCAGCCACAAGGTGGCCCACGGGTTTGATCGTGACATTCCTATAAATTCACAATTCTACTTAACTTTGGAACAATTCAACAAAACCTCGAGAATTTAACCTCTAAAATATATTTCCAGAAATCAAACATCTTAATATTTACCTCACTCCTCTGAATTGGTCTGAAATCCTCAATTCACCTCCCAAGGAGAACAACCACCAAAACAGCACTTGGAAACAAAGAACCTTGTTTCAGTTTGTACCACTTTCGAGAGGGCTAAACGTGCTGGATGACTATGAACTTTGTATATGTTGTAGATTACAGAATTCTCAACAACTTTCGTTAAGGAATCTTTCTCATATGAGCGAGGGAAATCTACATGCAAGACATAATCTGAGCCTACATCAGCAGAGAAGACAAGGATGAACATGTTACACTAAGACACATCTTGAGATGACTATACTTCTTGCAAGAAGCTTAACTTTTGACAGAGTATAGCCACAACATAGATAAACAACTGTTTTGAAGGTAAATATGCCATTAGAGCAGAGGAAGGCTACATTCAAGAGTGAATAATTTCACACTAGTGTGGAAACAGCAGACAAGAAGTACGAGAAGACTAGTCTCATCTTGAACGCAATTTAGGGTAGATAGACATCTCCAATTGCCTTGAATTTTGGATATATTGTAGCTCTCGACCTCAGAAACAACATTTGTGAAGGAACAGAGGTACGCGCAACAGAAACTAGCATGCAAAGACAAATCCGTGCATAACACAGAGTACCAGGCAAATATGAGTTGATCGTCCTCAAACTGTGTTTATATTTCTTCGATTGGGATACATTTCGGATATGTTGTACTAGACAACCAGATGAACAAGTTTGAAGAGGACGATATTTCGTTTTGAGTTAAGGAGAGAGGGGTTAAGAAGCATGGAATAGAACTGACGGGTTTGGAAGCTCTGATGAGTTTAGGAAAGAAATCTTTGGGGAATGGAGAGAACATGAGCTGGTCAAGACTTTGGTATGTGGGAATTATAAAACTGACTAGACTTGGGAACTAAAAGAGGTAGGCGTAGGATGGTTTGACCTGGGGTTTTTTTTTGACTTCTCGAAAATTAAGATTGTGCCACTGCACTTCTGTAGATTCCAACTTCCTCGTTAAAACTCCGATTTGAGCCCACTACGTGTCTACGAACTCGTGAGAGCGAGCTTTACGCAATGGTATAACTCTGACTACCAAAACTAATTCTGAGCGAAAAGTGACTAAAGTAGCCCCTACCCCAAGGGCAAAAATGTAACTTCACAAAATAAAATAATTAGTCGGGACAGGGTGTTACACTTTCCTCTAATCACATTTTTTGGTGTGCAATCCATAGGTTCCTTTTAGCAAAGTAGTGGGTTGACTCAACTTCTCTGAGTTGACTTGTGAATTAACTCTCACTATTTAATTCTTCCTATTAGTGAAGGTCAATTGTGATTGAACATTTCTGGGCTTCCACAAACCATGGTTGGTGCCTCGCAACATTTCATGGTTATTCAAGCTAAATAGGACACAGTGAAGAACCAATTCAAGTTGGTATGATCGTGCAATTGAATCCTTCTCTTGAACAACACTTCTTATTCACATTGTTAGATTATGGAGTCTTATGTCAATTACTTTTATGTGAATTATTCCTTATATGATTATCTTGGTAAGATTTGAAGACTTCTTTTTCTAAATCTTATCCACTACTTTGTGCAAAGATTTGATCAATCATATTTAAGGAGTATTCTCTCTCCTTATTGAGAGTAGAGATCATTTGTTGTACATTCATTTGCCTTCATGACTTTATTGAGAGTTCTGATAAATTCCTTTTGGCTATGTCTTCAATAACACAACTATATAGTGCCTTCAAAGACAAACAACATAGTCATAAGAAAACTGTAAGGGCTTTTTCTTCCGGCAGCTGTAAATGGGCTAGGCTGCCGTAAAGGGCAGATGGATGAAATTATCCCCTGTGCCTAAGTTCAAAGATCAAGCCTAAAAAATGCTTCGAAAGGACAGAGAAGCCTTAGGAAACACCTTAGTTAGCTTCACCAATGAAAATAACAACAGCTTACAGATAAATTTTCTAGCTTGGCATGCTTGTGAGTTTAGCACTGAAGAGAAAACTAAGTGTTCCTGGGGGAAAAGGGGTATTAAGGTAGGAGAGGAAGAGTTTACAGAGAGGTTTGGCTGAGAATAAGGAAAAAGAGAGGAATTGGTGGCTTGAGTATTATTTCCGGCAGCTTGACAGTGACTCTGTCAAATGCTAGAGCAGCCTGCCAAAAGGGGGAGGAGGATGAACAGAGCACGAATTTGCTGGGTGTTGTAGGTGAGAGAGGAAGCTTGCTCTCTGAAATGTGGGTTGTCTTTCGTTGGGTAGAAGAGGCCCCTTTTATAGTTGCTGGAAGCCATCTTTTTCCAAGAAACCCTAATGGATTCTATCTAATTTGGCCAAGCTTTTTCCCTCCTTTCTCCTCCCCTGCTTTGACTTATCTTATTATAGCAAAATCTTCTCTGTCCAATCTCACAAAATCAGGGCTTTTTGGGAGCTCAATGCTCTTTCCCGCAGCTGCCTCTATTTCCAGCCATCTCCTTCTTTTCTTTTCTTCCTTCTTCCATGGCTAGGTCTGATGAGGGAAAGAGAATGGGTATGCATGCTGGTTCAAAAGTCGATTCCTCTTCTAGCAGGCTGCGCGCCAATATCCCTTGGTCCCTTGGGTTTCTTTTGCTTGAAACTTGCTCTCTTCCCATGTGATGGAACCTCCCAGCAGCTTTGTATAATGGACCTTCAGACTTCCCCTTCGTGGCTTTTGTTTTTTCAGCCAAGGCTGGGGCTTTTGTAGCTCATTATGGTAATTGTATGGGCAAAGGTGATTCATTAAGTAAGTGGGATTTCTTTATCAAACGTTTGGGCTTTTTGGTTGAGTCAATAGGCTATTTTGGTTGGGCTATTTTTGTTTGGAGCGATGGGCTATTCTTTTCTCTCTTGTGCTCACCCACATGTTTGGGCCTATGAAATGGGCTTGAGTCCCGAGGCTCCCAAGCAACCCGGGACTTCCATTTCTCAGCCCATCAATGGGCCTCATGACAATTTATTGCCATCCATACCACAACCCACTTAAGCAAGCCCCCGGTATTTGAGTGGCTTTGGGCCCACTTAAGCTTGTGGCGTGATTGGGTGTGGAATAATAATTCCTTGCTTGGCATGACGTGCTTCAATTTTATGATCCTTGAAGAGGGACACAATGCTTAGTTTAGCATGAGCTTGTATTTTATAATATTATCTCAGTCCTTGGCATGACAAATTATTTATTTAGCATGGCATGTGGACTATGACTTGTATATGACGAGCCTTCGTGTACTCCGATATGTGACTTTTCTTAATACAGTATCATATTGGGCCGGGAACTCATTTGGGCCTCAACATTAGCCCCCTTGATTATTGGGGCCATGAATGTGTATTGAAATGGTCCAAATAATCAATTTCCAGCCCAACATAATGGCAGTGGCATGGGTTTAGGAAAAACTCAAGGATGACTAGTTAAGTGTCTTTGAAATTACAGGCAGGTTTTTTCTGGGAAGGTTGGAGGGTCGCAATGGTCCCGCTTAAAACCCAATCCTTCTTAAACACCGAGGGTATTGCCTTGAAGAACATTCCTAGACACTATAATTTTGGAGGTCACTTACTAGAGTTACCAAGAGTTGACCTATTTTGTGGCATGATATAGGGGAAAATGCTGGGTGGATTAGCTCAAGATAACTACTTAGCTTGCGTGATTTATTTGCTTGAGTGACTAGAGAGGCTTGAGCTTGATTTTGCATGATGTGTGGTTTGCAAGAGTTGCATTGATTTTGCATGATTATGGTTTGCAAGAGTTGCATTGACTTGTGTGTCTAATATTAGTTATGTATGTTTGATTTTGGCTTGCACGCTTGGCTTTGACTTGTATATTTGGTATTGGCGTGTATGCTTGATGTTGGCATGTATTCTTGGTATTTGGCTTCATGCTTGGCATTGGCATGTATGCCTGATTTTGGCTTGTATGCTTGGATGCTTGGCTGACAGGACCCTATCCAAATTCCGCTTTGGAATCTGAGCCAGACCCTGTGCGTGACCGACACCTGGCGAATGTCGGGCACAAATGACCTATTTGCCCTTCTATACAAAACATGATAAAATAATAAGGTTAACGTCTACCGAAAAACCGGCAGAGTTTCCCTTATAACTGGCTCAATACCAAATCAGTTACACCTGCCAAACAAGTATATATATCTACAACCAATCAACTGCCAGCATACGTATATATACATTCCAAAGTCTAGGGCAAAACATCAGAGCAACTACTAAGAATTTACAAAGGAGTGAATCCTTTTACAAAACAAAAATCCTACATCAAAAAGAAGGTGCGGAAGATGGGAAACGGCCCGGTGGTGGATTCCTGTGCACGTCTACTGCCTGGGGGCGCAAAACAACAAAAAGGGTGAGTGGACCCAAAAACAAAGTTTAGAAAAATA
Source organism: Prunus davidiana (assembly GCA_020226225.1). Classification (NCBI taxonomy): domain Eukaryota; kingdom Viridiplantae; phylum Streptophyta; class Magnoliopsida; order Rosales; family Rosaceae; genus Prunus; species Prunus davidiana. The sequence continues at coordinate 17,542,479 of CM035334.1, read as the reverse complement.
GCATATGAACATACTAACCCCACTGTAAAAACAGTTATACAAACTAGCTTATTTTCTTTATTTCTGAAATCAATGCACTATATATGTATAAGCCAATCATGTTCATGGTCAACATCACTTTTGAAAACAGTTTAAAACTATCACCTAGGTGTACCCTTTATTTCCGTCAATTCCTTATATCCGTCAATTCCTTGCATCACCATGGGTGCACATACTCGCAGGTCTCAGTGACACGAGGTCAATCCGAGCCGCAACTCGCAAGATTCAGCGGACCGTAGTTCACCTGATCCGCATTACTCGCTCCACACGAGTTCGAGTACCAAGGAACTCATGGGGCAACTGTCAAGCATGCTGACTAAACCGAAGGCAACCAATATAATCCGAAGGCAACATTTAATCTCTGGGTACAAGGTGATTTAAGAAAATATAAAGTTTCTGAAGCAAAGCTGTTGAATAATTAACTTTCTGTAACTTTTAAAATTCTGCTGCCATTATCTGATAAGTAACGAGAATATCTTTTCCTATATTCTTTAAAGGGGATTTCACTTGGCAGCATGCAATATAAAATATTTAACAGAATAAAACAGCTTATAACTAAAACTGAACTGCTTAAATTCATTTATTAAAACAAAGAGTCCACTCACTGATAGTCCGAACTCGCTGGACCTCTTGAAGGTCCCTCCTGCGAGTCAACTGGTGCCCGGGTGCCTGATTCAATGACCATAATATTCTATTAATACCATGTAGTATTAAATTAAAAACCTTACCCCCGACTCCTAAAGTACGTGCGTCAATTTAAAGTTATCCCTATGCCCATAAAAGCTTTCCTTCCACGTGGGATAGTTTAGCGGTATCTTGGGACTCAAAAAGCGCTAAAGTCCCAAAAAGTCAATCCGGGACCCCACGGATCCATGACCTCACAATATGATCCGGAAGCCGCTAGAAGGTCCAATATATCTAGGACACATGTCCCGAGGGTATTGGTGTCGATCGGGCAGTCGGATTGATCACGATCGTGTAATTGCATAATTTCTAAACCCTAGCCCTAGGGTTCGCGATTTCGGAGTATCCGGGACTCCGATTCACAATCCGTCGAATCCTACATGATTCTGGAATTAAATAGAGTAACATATCTGAAATTGATTACGATCCAACGGCTCAACCATATTGAACCCGAAAATCGCACAATATGGACAATCCATTCGAGGCTCAAACGATATCCAAATTGAGATCCGCGAATTCCTACGCGCTCGTGACAACCTTAGGATCGCATCAAGATACAGTGCCACTACACTACCCTCACCCACGCGCCACCGCACGCGCCGGCAGCGATGGGTGTCCAAAGCGATTACGCATCGTCGGAAAATCTCAAAACCACGGCTCCAAACTCCTACCCTAGGTATAACACCATATTTGGAACCACTTTTGTTCTTGGACCTACCCCAAAAACTGACCGGAAGTGGCCGAACACGGAGGCCGAAAACCAGCCGAATTCCAAATTGAAAACTGAGCTATCTACGGTCAAAATCGATGCAAACCTACCCAACCATCAGCTAGAGCATGGAAAATAGGTAGAAATCCATACCTTCCTCGACAAATTTGGAGAAGAATTGAGGGAGAACGAACGATTACAAAACTATGCAAAACTGGCTCATTTTTGGACGGAATCCGGCGAAAACAGTGACGGCTGGCAGCGGAGAGCGGTCGGGGCTTGAAGACGGAACCGAGCTGGTCCTGTTGGCACCGACGGCAGGGGCAGAGGTGGTCGGTGGCAGAAGTTTTGGCAATCGAAAGGTGACGGGAGGAAGACAGCGGGAGAAGGAGAGAGAGAGAGAGAGAGAGAGAGAGATGAGGTTTTAATCTGATTTTTCAAATTACCATTTTGCCCCTCGTGATATTTTACTCGTATTTTCTTCGTTAAAGCTCCAATTCGAGCCCACTTCGTGTCTACGAACTCATTTCGTCGTGCTCTACGCAACGGTGTATGTGGAATTGTCAAATTCCTTTTCGGTCAAAAAGTCAACTTTGCGTTAATAAATTATTCCAAGGGCAAACTTGTCTTTCCCCATAATAAATTACTAATTAAATATGAATTTTAGGTTTGGGTCATTACATTGGCATTGGTGTGTACGCTTGATTTTGGCTTGTATGCTTGGATGTTTGGCATTGGCATGTACTGGAAGGATATTTGAAATAGAGCAGGTGCTGGCAGGGGTTTTGAAATAAGGCATGTGCTAGAAGGATATTTGAAACATGGTAGGTGCTAAAAGGATATTTGAAATAGGGCATGTGCTGGAAGGATATTTGAAACAGGACAGGTGCTGGAAGCAGTTTTGTTTGGCATGGAATAGGTGCTGGAAAAAATGTGACTTGGCTTGGCATGGTTAGCTTGGACTTGCTACGAGGATGTGGATAATCTAACGGTTGAGTTGAATCAAGATATAGCTTGGCATGGCATGATGGTTCACTCTTCCGGTAGCATGAATATAGAGCTTGTGTTATTTTCCAGGAGCATCTCATATAGGATTTGGAATTGGTATGGTTGTGGACTGAATTTGCATTGTTTCTATAGCATGACCCTCCTTCAACTCTTTCTTCTCTCCTCAAGATTCAAACCCATGGGTACTGTGCATCAGTACATAAGTCATATTTCAGAAGCTCGGATCAGAAAACTTCCTTGATTAAAGTTGTTCATCTGCTCAAGTACTATAGCCTGTAAAATCTGTAGAATTTGTTGAATTTTTCTGATGCCTCAAAGTTGATCTGCAACTTCTGTGTTCATCCATGGCTGGTGAGTTTCTGCAGATTCTGCTTCCGCATGTATCTTTAACTTATGATGCTTGGATAATTGCACTTGCTTCACAAAATTTGCTCGAAATTATGTTGTTTATAACATATCCAAAATTGAGGATCATCCACCCATTGTAGTGCTCTCTCCCTCCATGTTTCTGAAGCATGTACATGATGTTGATGCCTTTGTTGCATACTTGTTTTCTATGCTTGAATGCTTTAGTTCCTCTATATTTCCCAGATTTTGTGAACTAGAAATTGAATTCGGAGGTTGAGTTTCTGGTTTAGGATTCTATCTTGGTGATAAACAAGAGTCATACAAGCTCACTAGGGTAATGCATGCCAAGTGTTTGTCAAAATATCTCAAAGTACCTTGCTGGCAGTTTTTGAACTTTTGAAATGTTTCTTTTCGAATATGAGTTGGAGCTTTTGAGACATGAAAATGGACTTCTCAATGGTTATGTCGGAATTGGTCTTGCATCACTCGAAGAAAAAATGAATTTTCGGTGGAATTTCAAAGTAAGGGTTAAGCTGCTGGAGCTGTACAGTTCCTGCTGCATGGGCTGTTTTAGGAATCTGTTTGACACTCTTCCCTAACTCAAAATGCAATGAAATTTTGGAAAAATGAAGCTTGATATGTCTAGTTATAATCTGGAAAGTTTGGGATTTGTTGGTTGTAAGCTTGATTTATAATGATTTTTCAAAGGTGGGATGTTCTAGCTAGAATGGTTGGAAAGTTTGTGTGTAACTTTTGCTTGGCATGTTGCTTTTGTTTGAGAATTTGGCACGTCCTTTCTGTTGGCATTGAGTGCTGATCTGAATATTGCTAGAGCATGTTCTTGAGCAATATTGTCGTAAGAGCATGATGTTGAAAGGTATTGTCATAAGAGCATGAGTTCTTCAATTTGCTTGAAATGCCTAAATTTCTTGGAATGCTTGAATGAAATGAAATTTCTTGGCATGTAGATTGGTATCACGCCCTGTGAATTTTGTCAAATGCTTGATAGATGAGTTTCCTTGAACTTGGCGAAAATTATGCTTCCGGCGCTTTCCTTTATGTATGAGTACCTTTCCGGCGTCTGATTTTGGCTAACGTATTCTCTTGTTTAGAAGCTCCAAAGCATGAGAAAGCATGAGAAACCTAATTTTCTAGGATTTTGATAGCATGAAAGTGAGTTTTGGTGTAACATCCCACATTGACCAACGGAGAGGGGGTGATGTGCCTTATATGTACATGCCCGCCTCCATCTAGCACAAGGCCTTTTGGGAGCTAACTGGCTTCGGAGTCATGGGAACTTCAAAGTTAAGCGAGTTGGGGGCTAGAGCAATCCCAAGATGAGTGACCCACTGGAAAATTGCTCGTGAGCTCCCAGAAACAAAATCGTGAGGGCAGAGAGGGGGGCCCAAAGCTGACAATATCGTGCTACGGCGAAGTCGATCCTGGGAAGTGACATTTGGTCTCTTGAAACTTGTCTTTGGAAAAAATTATGCTTCACTAGCGATTATGCTTCCGGCGCCCCCTTTTCGTTTACGAGTTCCCTTCCAGCATCTGATCTGGCCAACGTACTCCCTTGTTTCTTTTTCAGGCTTGATTGAGAGGTTCCAAAGCATGAGAAATGCCATCTTCTTACTGATTTGCTGGGAACTTAATAGAATAAAGGTGAGTTTTTGGTTACTTTCACAGATGTAATGAGTTTGTTGAATTGTTGCAAGGATAAATTGAGCTTTGGGGTTTAAGGAGCATATACACTAGCATGATGTTTGAAATAGGGTAGGGGCTAAGAAGATTTGAAATAAGGAAGTGCCAAAAATTCTTTGCTTGTAAAGTAGGAGCTAGAAGAATGTAAGAAAATATGCTTCTGGCACCTCTGTTTTTTTTTTTTTTTCATGAGTACCTCTCCAGCGTCTGTATCTTTTTTCATACTTGATTTAGAGGTTCCAAAGCATGAGAAGAATAAGCTAGTCATTGAGGTCACTTCAAATGCTCTTTTAGAGGTGCAATGAGGTTGTTTAATTGTTGTATGAATGGATTGAAATCGGGCAGGGGCTAAGAAGGTTTGAAATAAGGCAAGTGCCTGAAGAATGTTTAAGAAGGTTTGAAAAAAATAAGGCAAGTGGTGGAACACAATGATGAATGAATGTATATAACTTGGACTTGGTTGAAGATGTGAATAATGTTGAATCAAAACTCTTGGAACCGAGGTATAGCTTGGTTTAGCATGAGAAACTTTGAAGTGTTTGTGCTTGACCTCTTTTTGTTTTTGTTTTTTTTCAATTGGCAGGAAGCCCCCAAGCATTTGGATCTAAATTTTGACTCCTTTATTTATTTATTTATTTAATAAATTTGCTTGGCACGAAGCCCCAAGTATTTTGGAGTTTGCATGTGTAGTCCGCTTCAATGGCATGAATGATGGATTTCCCTAAGCCCCCAGCTCTTGTACAAGATCTGGTTTTGCTTGAGAATGGAGATCTAAGACACAACCAAAAGGCACATATCAGTAACCCTTGTTATGCTTGTTATGCAAAGTAGATAGTCAACAAAAGGAAAAAAGAAAAAGAAAGAGGGAATGTTCTTATCTCTTTATTTTCTTTGGTTTATTGCTTCTGGCAGCGGCTCTTCCAGCAATGGTGTTTGGATTTCTACGACAAGCTTGGCTCTATTCTTCTTCCTTGGAAGCTTTGGTGAAGATAATGGCCTGATCCCTAGCAGAGTCGCCAATTTATGTAGGGGCTAGGCTGCCATAAAGGGCAGATGGATGAAATTATCCTTGTGCCTGAGTTCAAAGATCAAGCCCCAAAAATGTTTCGAAAGGACAGTGAAGCCATAAGAAACACCTTGGTTACCTTTACCAATGAAAATAACAACAACTTACAGATAAATTTTCTAGCTTGGCATGAGAAGCTTGTGGCATGGGAGCAAAATTGTCATGAGTTTAGCACTGAAGAGAAAACTAAGTGTTCCTGGGGGGAAAAGGGGTATTAACGTAGGAGATGAAGAGTTTGCAGAGAGGTTTGGCTGAGAATAAGGAAAAATAGAGGAATAGTGGCTTGAGTATTATTTTCGGCAGCTTGACAATGACTCTGTCAAATGCTAGAGCAGCCTGCCAAAAGGGGGAAAAATGGAGAGGGGGATGAACAGAGCACGAATTTGCTGGGTGTTGTAGGTGAGAGAGGAAGCTTGCTCTCTGAAATGTGGGTTGTCTTTGGTTGGGTAGAAGAGGCCCCTTTTAAAGCCGCTGGAAGCCATCTTTTTCCAAGAAACCCTAATGGTTTCTATCTAATTTGGCCAAGCTTTTTCCTTCCTTTCTCCTCCCCTTCTTTGACTTATCTTATTCTAGCAAAATCTTCTCTGTCCAATCTCACAAAATCAGGGATTTTTAGGAGCTCAATGCTCTTTCCCGCAGCTGCCTCTATTTCCAGCCATCTCCTTTTCTTTTCTTCCTTCATCCATGGCCAAGTCTGATGAGGGAAAGAGAATGGGTATGCATGTTGGTTCAAAAGTCGATTCCATTCCTAGCAGGCTGAGCGCCAATATCCCTTGTCCCTTAGGTGTCTTTTGCTTGAAACTTGCTCCCTTCCCATGTGCTAGAACCTCCTTGCAACCTTGTATAATGGACCTTCAGACTTCCCCTTCGTGGCTTTTGTTTTTTCAACGAAGTGCTGGGGCTTTTGTAGCTCATTATGGTAATTGTATGGGCAAAGGTGATTTATTAAGTAAGTGGGCTTTCTTTATCAAACGTTTGGGCTTTTTGGTTGAGTCAATAGGCTATTTTGGTTGGGCTATTTTTGTTTGGGGTGACGGGCTATTCTCTTCTCTCTTGTGCTCACCCACATGTTTGGGCATATGAAATGGGCTTGAGTCCCGAGGCTTCCAAGCAACCGGGACTTCCATTTCTCGGCCCATCAATGGGCCTCATGAAAATTTATTACCATCCATACCACAACCCACTCAAGCAAGCCCTGGTATTTGAGTGGCTTGGGGCCCGCTTAAGCTTGTGGCGTGATTGGGTGCTGAATAATAATTCCTTGCTTGGCGTGGCATGTCGCTTGGCATGCTTCAATTTTATCGTCCATGAAGAGGGCCACGGTGCTTAGTTTAGCATGGGCTTGTATTTTATAATATTATCTCAGTCCTTGGCAGACAAATTATTTATTTAGCATGGCATGTGAACTATGACTTGTATATGACGAGCCTTCGTGTACTCCGATATGTGACTTTTCTTAATACAGTATCATATTGGGCCGGAAACTTATTTTGGCCTAACCATGGACTTTTTTGAGTCTCAACAACAACTATGATGTCTCAAGTCTAAAGATTAGTTTGCACCAATGCAACTTCTGAGTTCTAGTTTGACATGTGAGTAAAGACTTCCATTCTAGAACTTATATCTTTGATCGCGTTCAGTGTACTTATTCCCCTGCAAGCACCTACATACATATCTAGGTGTAACTACACTTAATCACGTGGACCTGGTCATTCTCTACATTAGAGAAGATAATGCATGTATTGGTCTTAGGGAAGATCAATGCCCAATTGATATTATTATGACCAGGAACACTTTTAGGATATGACTAGGGACCCTGAGAAGTCTTAATGTATGTCGTAACATAGTTCTCATGTCCTCTTTCATATTTCTAGGACTTTTTGTTTTACATTTCTTATTATAGAATAATCATGATTTGAAAACACCTAGTCTTGCCTATAAATAATTTAATAAGTCATTACAAAAGATGTCCTTAACATTAACTATTACATAATTAGTTGGCTTTAAGGGCATACTACTAATAATTAGCCCTTCCCATTCACTTTCTGCGCGATTTTGGAGTTTAGGGTTTCAAAAAAATTTGCATATCTAAGTTAAATTTTGATTGAATTGGGAGGAATTTGGCTCAAGTAAACTAAAATAACCGTTACAAGAAGGACACATTGTAACATCCCGCCCCAAAAGTTAATTTATCTAATTTCTAAAGAAAAGGATGATTTTACCCTTAGGGTCTTTTAGTGGTTTAAGGTTGATTTTTTATTCAGGCTGGTTTTGGAAAATTTTCTTGGTTTCATTGCACAGTGCTCGAGCTCACGAGTCGTAGACAAGTAATGAGCCCAAATCAGAGTTGAAACGAAGACGTTTTGATATACATAAGTGTAGTGGCACAACTGTAATTTTATAGAAGTTGTTTTAGTTAAACACCTAGCTGACAAGTCAGATTTCGGCATTTTCTCTCTCCTCTTTCTCTATCGCTCGAGACAACTTTGTTTCTGTCTCACGTGTGAAACGTGGCACCACCACTTCCAGTCAATTTTCGATCGCCGTCTGGCCACGGTTGGCGGTGCAACCTTCATGAAACTTGTTCCCTTCTTCCTCCACAACAAAACCCATTTAAGATCCACCCTTGAAACCCAGTAGATAGCTGGGAATTTGGATCCAAAGAACTGACCCAAAAACTATCGTGTTGTTGAAAATTTCAGGGGTTACGCCGATTGTTTCCTGCCACCACCGACCACCATTTTTGTCCCAAAACACTTCTATCCTTCCCCTCTACCTTTCCTCTCCAAAATCGGGCCCGTAACCCCGTCGGATCGCTCGAATCGAAGCCGAAAAATCCCTAAGTTTTCGGAGAGAAAACCGATCGTTTTGAGGGCATTAATGGCCAAATTGATCTTCGACACCAATATAACACTTACTACCCTTGTTGAGCTTGATTGTTTGGTATTATGCTTGACCGGGGTTTAGAGCTTTCTGATTGACGAAAAATTCCTCAAGCCACCTGCCATTGCCAGAGACATGTGGGCCACCCAATGGCTGCCAACTTTGCCCTATAATTCAACTGACACCGTCTTGAGTAAGACGGTATGTTTAGATTGGTGAGACTTCATTGTTTGACCAACGATCGGAGTTTCTTCTCTTATATATCGTTGGATCAGGAACTACCAGACCGTAGGATCGGCCCCAAGTCGTAGGCCGACCTACTTGGTTGACCAGATGTCTTCCAAGACTGACTCGGCCATTCGAGACTCTTTGTATGACAATAGGACCTATCCTTTAGGGTTTCACACACTTAGGGTTCTGGGAAAGCTTGAATTCACTTTTAAGTCATGTGTTGGAATTATTGTTTTACTACTAGTTGTATCCTTTCAAAGAGGTTCACAGACGCCATGTATCATTTCGGACGCACCTAATTAGGTTTTGGACTCACTATGAGTGGACATTTATTTTATAAATACTTTTTCTTGCTATAATGGTTTTATGAAATGATTTATGAATGATTTATCTATCGCTTTTACTTTCTAAATATGATATTTGTGGTTTATATTCAGATTTGGTTTTGCGATTTTGTCTAAATGGATTATGGATCTTCTTAATTACTTGATGGCTTGGAAAGTTGAGAAAGGATTTGGCAAATGATTTTGGGTAGTAGTTTTATGTAAAAGAGGTTTTAGAACATGTTCAGAAAAGGTTTTCAAACCCATCATAGGTACCCTAGTTGTTGCCTTCGGTAATATTGTTGCCTTTCGGAATATTGGTTGTCTTCTGATGTTATGATGTCCATAGATATCCCGGTTGCGTTCAGAAATTAAAATGTCTTTGAACGACTTGGTTGCCTTCGGATGAGTCTACGCTTGTATGACATTGCCCCACGAGTCTCGAGGACGCCCGAACCATGTGGTGCTAGGATTTGCGTCTCAGGTTGACCACTTGTCCTTGAGTTCTGCTATAATTTGCTTCTCTGGCTGACCTCATGTTCCCCTAATTTTGCTAAGATTTGTGTCTTGCGCTGACCTTGTGTCCCTCGATTCTAATAGGATTTGCATCTCAGGCTGACCTCGTGTCTCTCGATTCTGCTAAGATGTACCGCACATGTGGAGTGGACTATTCCACATGTGTAGTACTCGGAATTGATGGATTATTATTTGGAATTGATGGATTTTCTATGGGGTACAGGTAGGTGGAGAGGTATTTAGTTTTGAGATGCTTTATATTGAATTTTATGATTTTATCTCGGGTTGATTAAATTTTAGTTTTAATGTTCATTGTTGATTTATCTCTTCAAATGAGTAGTGGTATTTATACATGAAATCTCGTCTTCTTGTACGAGTATATAATGAAAGTTTGAATGATTTTCAAAACGGTTTTTAAACGGTGGGGTTAGTATGTTCGTATTATGTTTAATAACATTTATTTTTGGGCTAAACTACCAAATACCCTCTAGACTATTTCGACTATCAAAATGTCCACCCTGGATTTTTTTTAGCCAATTTAGCCTTTGTATTAAATTTATTAGTCAATTTTGCCCATGCTGTTAGCTTTTCCACAATTCCATCCAAATGCCCATCAGAAACATCACGTGAATGGCACGTGAGCCGTCTATTGAGGGTAATCTAGTCCTTTTATACCTCAGACCTCAACCCCTTTTTACTTCTTTGTTCATATGGCCAACTCCCAAATCAGACTTAGGGTTCAAAGTGAAACTTTCGTAAAAGGGTGAGAGTGAAAGAGAGATAGCAGCTGAAAGATTCAAAAAAGGGTGTGAGAGAAAGACATACTACAACTAAGAGATTCGATTTGGGAGATATTTTCTGACTTGAAGATTCCAAATGAAGGTGCAACAAAGGTGATTTGGTAAAGGCAACAGATTGAATAGGAGAAAGAGTCAAACACAATGAAAATCAGAGATGGTGGGGAAGCTCCGACATATAGTAAGTAGCTTACTTTATTTTATTTGTTTGATGCAATTGTTTGGGTTTTATTCTTTGTTGCTGTCAGATTTCATTGCTGGACTTCATGAGAAAGCATAATAAAAGGAAGAAAGTGGTCCCTATGGATGTTGTTTATTGATTGAGACTTGGGTTGTGAATGTGGTCCCTATGCATGTTGTTTGTTTATTGTTTGTCGGGTTCTTTGTCTGACAATATTTAACTTGTTTGTTGTGTTTGTATTGTATTGTATTATATAGGGTAGATAGTAAATGTATATTGTATTGTATATGGTAGATAGTAAATGTGTATTATATTGTATATGGTAGATAGTAAATTAATTGTTGTGCAGCTCATCCTGACATGTTCACACCTGAAGTACACCACAGGGGCTACTTTGTTGGCGTTTGTATATGCGAGGTATTGTACAATGGGTTGATGGCAAGATGCAGATGAGGTTTTAAAATGGCTAGGTTGAAATTAGGACATATAAGGATTATTTTGGAACATTGAAATTGGTAAAAGGGAGCCAGCTGTTTGTGTTATACATAACTGAAAATCCAACACCTAGGCCTCTAAATGTTCAGTCCCTAGTATTCTCTACATACGGTGAAAATGCTTAACATTATGAAAGCACTGCTCATGGATATGATGTTGATGAAGAAAATAGGCAATATGAGTTCGTGGATGTTGAGATAGAGGAAGAATTTGGTGAGGTAGAGTAAGAATATGGTGAAGTTGAGGTATAAAGTGATGAAGCTGAGCAAGGTGGGGAGGATGAGGAAGAAGATGGTGATTTCATAGATAGTGAGTTTGAGCAAAGTGATGAAGAGGACAACGTGAATTTTCATAGGAATGTTTTAACTGAGGAGCACGATGATGGGCATAATAAAGAACCAAGTGAGGGTGACATATGTTTGTGTAAGTAATCTCGCAGGAGAATATTCGCTTCTAGATCCTTCAACCTTCGATCTTCCTTCTCTCTCTTCCTCGATCCTGTAAAAAAGATCAGGGTAAATAGACCACACCCGGGGTGGCCAAAGGCCCTTCGATGCCTAAGTTAGTTAGAGTGTTTGCAGAAAAACAATAGCTAACAAAAGGTTACGGAGATGTATGTATGATGTGAACCGTGCAGCCGGAACCGTATGTGGTGGCCGAAGCCGTGTGGAGAAAATATTGAGAGTGGAGAGTGGAGAGTGGAGAGGGAGGGAGTTTCATGTATTTTTCTCGGGTATTAGGAGTAGGTTTTTTGAAGTACCTTGAATGATGAATGAAGTCATCTATTTATAGGAGGCTCGGGGCTAGGGTTTCGTAGAGAATAAACTCTAATTAGGAGGAGTTTATTCTTTACCCAAATTCGTAGGGATTGAGTCGGACTTGATTATATCTCTTTATTAGGATAATATCTAATTAATGATATTATCTTATTAAATAAAGATAATATCCTATTAATTAAGATATTATCCTTATTAATTAATTGCCCAAAAAAAATTGGTTCAATTAATTAATTTAAGACATAATCTTCTTTTCCACATAACATGCTTTGATTGGAGACGATTAGTATTTGCTCCCACAAATGCCCCCCAGCTTATGCATGGCCCTTGTGTGGCATGTAGGAGATGAAATTATTTTTCGAGCTCTCCAACTGTGTCTGGGCTTTGTTTTGTGAGTTGGACTCCTTTTGCAGATTGGATTCCCAATTGGAGTAGGCTTCTAACTGTTCTTGGAGTTGGACTCCCAATGGGAATGAGCTTGCGATTCCTTCTTGACCCGGGTTGTCCAACTTGTATAAATACAGGGCTTCTCTTCACTCTTTCTCACATCGCAAACTTAACTTCTCTACTTTCTAGCTTGAGAAAGATCTTGGGAAATTTGTACTACTAGTCGAAAAGAGGAGTTGCCGTGCATCCCAAGGTAAGTCGAGCACATATATTTTCTCTTTGTCTTCTCTTTTTTGTGGCGAGGACCAACTGGGTGGGACCAGGCTGGTTGAAGTCGTGACAGGCGGCCGAAGACAGTTGGAGCTGCGGTGGCCGCTTATTGCTGCTGAGCGAGTATCAGGAGAAAGTTGGTGGTCTACACCTGCCTAGGGTGTTGAGAGATGGAAGCAGAATGTTTCGGACTCTGATGATCTACCGGCTGGGCAGAAGGGGTGTTCTGCCGGACCCTCTAAAAGGAAGGCTGATGTCAAGTCTTCAAGAAATGAAGCTACGACTTCGCTGGCGAAGGATGTGTCCCTGTTGAGGAAGAAGCCAAGAATCCCTTCTGCTTAGAAGACTCAAGTAAGAGATATTCCTCCGCCATCAGCTGGGGTTAAACATCTCATTGGTGCAAATATCAAGAAGATTGGCGGTATGTGTAATATTTAGGATGTTCCACTCAAGTCTCCTGCAGACAAGCTTGGAGACCGTGATCTACTCCATGAAGTAGTCCATGCGTAATCTAGTTCACTTGTTGGGAGGCAAAGAGATGCATATATTTTTCTCCAAAGTTCTGGTCGTCTGCAGCAATCAAAGGATAGAGGTCAAACTGGGAGGTCTGCTCATCTACCCAACCACCATGATCTAACTGTTAAGTCACGAGTAGTCAAGCGTGGAGTTGATTCGTCGTTGCTGACTCCTTTGGAGGTGAGGATGGCAGCGGCAAAGAAGGCAAGAGAGTCATCTGCTCGAGCGAAAGGCTCTTCTGCAACGTTAACAACTGATCCCAAGGTGGACAAGTCTAGCCCTACAGGGGATGCAGGTGTATCTGATCTGCTTAAGACGTACTTTCTGTCAAGTCCATTAACTTATGCTGAGCTGGTTGATCAAATCTGTCAGGCTGGCGATCTTGGTACTTTCTCAAGTCTTTCCTTAGAAAATCAAAGGGAAGCGACATTTAAAAGAAGAGTACTTTTTGCTGCTGAGATCATTTGGCACTTGTCTGCTGTTTCCCCCTCTTCTGCTCAGCTCAATGAGTTAGAGAATAAGAATGCCAAGTTAATTAGCAAGCGTTCTGCCGAGTAGACCTGTTATGAGAGGAAGACGTCTGATTTAAGGGCGATGATATCTGAGCTGAAGAGTTTCTTTGCTGAGAAGGATTCCAAGCTTAGCTCTTCTGCTGCTGACTTGGCTAGTGGAAAAGATGCTTATTTCCGTCTCTCAGTTATGACAAGCTTTTAGCTAGATTTTGTGCTTATCGTAAGTCTGCTGAAGAATCCAAGTTCGAAGCTACTTGGATTGCACAAATGGAAATGATCCCTTCTATGCCATTGGAGATGAACATATCGAGATACTTTGTCCTGACTTTCTCCCTATGCAAAGTAAGCAGGTTAATGCTGTGAACATGGAAGGGGTTGAAGAGCAGGTGGCTGAAGAGGCAGTAGCTGAAAAGGATGGAGCTGAGGAGGATTCAGCTGATGAGGTGGTGGCAAACGTCACAGATCAAGCAAGTGGAGCTGCTAAGAGCGTGGCTGATCATGTGGACGCTGAAAAGGCTGCATATTAGGGATCTCCTACTGGCTTTTCAGAGTAGATGAAGATTTCTTTTCAGCTTTTGTAGTATGCTTTTTGTTGAGAATAATTGGTCTTGTTTGACCATCTTCTTTTTTGTTTGAACTTGGCCTGTTGGTCACTTTGCTATGGAAATTTCAGTTATTATTTTTTCAACCTCAATTTGCATATTGTCTTGTGAACTGCTTGAGTAACCAGCCAATATCTTGATTGTGTGTCTCCCTTAGGAAATTTAACAAGTGTCAGGGTCCCCCTTGAGAGACTTTGGGCATGTTTTGCATATTTTGTCGGATGTTTTTCCTCAGGTTGTGGCATGTTGGGCCTATGTCCAGAGACATGTTGATGAGAGTGCGGGGCTTGTTTGGCCAATGTCTGGAGACTTGTCAATGACAATGGCCCGTTTGACCTACGTCTGGAGACGTGTTTATGAGAGTGGCCTGTTTGGCCTACATCTGGAGAAGTGTCGATGAGTGTGGCCCTTTTGGCCTATGCCCAGAGATGTGTTGGTGAGTGTGGCCCTTTTGGCCTATGTCCAGAGACGTGTTAGTGAGTGTGGCCCATTTGGCCTACGTCCGGAGACGTGTCGGTGAGAGTGGCCCGTTTGGCCTATGTCTGGAGACATGTCGATGAGTGTGGCCCATTTGGCCTACGTCTTGTGACGTATCGATGAGTGTGGCCTGTTTGGCCTACATCTGGAGACATGTCGGTGAGAATAGCCTGTTTGACCTACGTTTGGAGACATGTCGATTGCTTTTGTGAACACTCCATTGGAAAGAAAAGCTTGAACTTGTATTGATGTCTGTGTAACTATATTGCTTTATTGAACAAAAAGATGAGTTGCATGAGTAACATCAAAAGTAACTTATCTTCAACAGAGGTGAGAAAGGCTTCGCTGCCTGCTTGGAGCCGACCTGATAGGTAAGGAACTTCATGGATAGTGCCCCTGGAGGTGATGGGAATTCCATTTCCTTGGAACTTCCTTCCATTGAAAGTCCATAACTGGGTAGCTAGTGATGACTTGGGAGACGAAAGTTGCCTACTTGATATTTATCTTCTGCCCCCTGGTGTCAGCCGGGGCTCTTGGAGTCTGCTAGGATCGTGTTGATCCGTATGACTTTTTTTGTGGAGGCTCATTGGCAACTGCGTCGCAATCCTTGATTTGCTGGATAGCCCCCTTTGTGATGAATTCCATGCAATAGCCGTCTCTGACTAGCTCTTCGAGGTGCCTTTTTCAGGTAAAGCAGTCCTTTGTTTAATAACCGTGCCCTTCGTGGAATACGCAATATCTACTGGTATCCTTCTTGGTTGGGTTTCTTCAAAGGCGAGGGTTCTTCTCTTTTTTCGAAGTGAGGCGCTTCGAGGAGTACGCCCAAGTTCGCATCTGGAATTCCAAGCTGTTTGACAGTCTTAGTCAAGGATAACACGCATGGCACGACGATGTTTTGGAAGTCAATGGACAATGGGAGGGCCACATTGGCGATGGTCCACTTGTTCCCATCACCTATTGCAACGGTATGTCTTTTTGTGGTTTTTGATATGCCCTATTTTTATTTGAATTTCTTGAAGTGTGGCTAACTAACTTCTATCTTTTGCTTGAAGTGAGTGACTACTACAAAAAGTGAAAAAGACGACCAGAAAAAAAAAAGACGGTTTGACGGAAAACCGTCGTTGTGTTTGAAAAGACGAAGGTTTTATAACACCGCCGTGTATGATTAACTTAAACATCTAAAAAATGGAGATTCCAATTGCTGTTTTTAAAACACGACACACCTAATTAAAAAAGCGACGTCTTATTGAAAAAGTTTTTCCTTAGAGAAAACAAACAACGGCAGAAGGTATGAATCCACGAATGTAGAAAGTAAAGACGACAGTGTTAAAAAACAACCGCCTTTTTTATTCCCTTCTTTCTAGCTGCTCCATCAAAATAAAGTTGCCATGGTGAGATTTCTATAGAAAATACCTCTTCATCTGGTAAATCATTTGGCAACTCCATATTGTTTGGCATGGGGTGTGCAGCCAGGAAATCAGCTAGTGCCTATCCCTTGATCGCCTTTTGGGATACATATTTAATTTCGAACTCTGATAACAAAAGAGACCATTTTGCTAAACGCCCAAAAGGCACTGGCTTTGCCATGAGATATCTAAGAGGATCTGCTTTGGAGATTAAAGTAATGCCATGCGATAATATATAATGTCATAATTTATGCATAGCAAAAATCAAAGCCAAACAAGCCTTTTCAATGGGGGTGTAGTTCCGTTCTGCCCCCACTAATATTCGACTTAAATAGTAAAGTGCATTCTCCTTTCCGTCTTCGTTCTCTTGAGCGAGCATTACCCCCAATGAGCGTTCAAGTGTGGCGATGTATAATATTAAGTGTTTTCCCTGAATTGGTGCCATTAACACTGGGGGTTTTAGAAGATATGCTTTGATGCTGTCAAAAGCATTTTGGCATGCTTGATCCCATATGCATGGTGTGTCCTTTTTTATCAACCTTGTGAATGGCTGGCACCTCCCAGACAAATTCGAAATGAACCTCCGTATGTAAGCTAGTCTTCCTCGCAAACCTCTTAACTGTCTCAAGGTTCGAGGAGGAGGCATTTCTAGGATTGCCTTGATTTTGGAAGGGTCAATTTCAATCCCACGGTGTCTCACTACAAAACCCAAGAATTTCCCTGACGTCACCCCAAATGCGCATTTCAAAGGGTTCATTTTTAACTGATGTTTTCGGAGCCTATCAAACACTCGTTTCAGGTCATTTAAATGATGCTCTCTCTTTTTGGTTTTTTCAACCAGATCATCCACATAACATTCGATGGTGTTATGTAGCATGTCGCTAAAGATGATTGTCATGGCTCTTTGATATGTCTCACCAGCATTTTTCAAACCGAACGGCATCACAGTATAACAGTGAACCCCTTTTGGGGTTTGAAACGCAGTAAGCTCTTCATCTTCAGGTGCCATTTTGATTTGGTTATATCCTGAAAACCTATCCATGAAGGATGAAGCCCCAAATTCAGTCGTTGCATCCACCAATAATTCGGTGATTGGGAGGAGGAATTCATCTTTGGGACAGGCATTATTAAGATCTCTGAAATCTATGCAGATACGTATTTGACCATTCTTCTTTTTTATAGGGACAATGCTTGCAAGCCAAGTAGGATACTAGACTTCTCGAATGAACCCAGCATTTATTAACTTGTCAATTTCAGCATTTATTTGTACCGGTAGCTCTGGTCGAAAACGTCATGGAGCTTGCTTCACACAACGACATTGACTTGATAATGCTAGTCTGTGTACTGCTACATTAGGATCCAGGCCAGGCATGTCTTGATAGCCCCATGCAAACACATCTCGGTACTCTTGAAGAAGGCACTTATAATTTTCCAATTCATTTAGAGTTAGTAAGGCACTCACAAAAATGGGTTTAGGCTCTTCATCTATACCAAGATTAATTTCTTGTAGTTCATCCACAGTAGCTTGACCTCCATCTTCAATTTGGGATGGTGCTGGCTGAACATTATCAATAAACTCAATAGGCTCATTATCAAGAGTTCGGATTTCATTCATGCTCTTCATTTTCTGTTGGGTTATCATCATGCTTTTCTTGACTCTCCATTTCTTACTCTTTTGAAGTTTTTGTGAGGTATCAACTCCTCCAAGTCTTTCGAAAAATGAGATGCGAGTGGGATAATTATTTTCTTTGTTCCCAAGCCGTTCAAAAACTGAGATATGGGGTGGTTTATTGCTTGGCTCAGTTTCAGCAAAATTCGTCTCTTCCTGTTTCTGGACCTTTTACCTTGAGCATGCCATTTTCTTGTTTTACTGAGATGTCAATGCAGTTCTTTCTGACTTTGCCTTTTTTGGATTTTATCTTCAATGAAGTAGAAGATGATATCCTCATAGACTTATTTCCTTTAAAGAAAACAACACGGTTACTTCGGCTATTGTTCTTCTTCGAAATAGTCGGATTTCCATTAAAGACAATGTGGTTATGCCGACTGTTGTTCTTCTTTAAAACAGTTGAGACTATCATACTGCCCCCAGGAATTGAACAGTTAATCCTGCGTAGTGGCTGAGTGTATGTCGTCATAAGCGTCTCAATTGTATTTTGAACTGACATCAGTGCTTTTTGACTTGTCCTTTTTTGGTCATTTGGTGAATATTTGAAAGCCACCCTTGAAGTCTTTTCTTTATTTGGGAAAACACCAGAAGGCGTTGTGATCTTTATTTTGATCGGTTTTGTTGACCCTGATGCTCCTCCAGTTTTTATGCTCAGCTCTTGCCTGGCCTTTTCTATATTTTGCGGCTGTAGAAAGGTAAGGCTTGGTGATTTATAGAACTTTGCATATGAATAATTAACTTCTTCACCACCAAATGGATCAACATCCGCAGAAACCCTTTTGAGTTCCCCATTTGATAAGAACTTAAAACACTGATGTAATGTAGAAGGAACAATGCCATATGTGTGGAGCCATGGGCCCCTAATAGGACATTGTAAGATGTGTCAGCGTCAATGACATGAAAAAGGGCATCGGAATAGAGTTCCCCTATTTCTATTTGCAACGCTATAGTACCCATGGCTCTTTGTCCGACTTGATTGAAACCCTGAATCGTCAGCATGGATGGAGACAACTGTCGTGCACTCATTCCAAAGGAAGAAGATTTACTTCTGAGCTGCAATCAAGCAAAATTCGTTTGATCAATGTATTTCCAACCTCTCCGCTAACATAAAGTGGTCGGTTGTGGAACTCAGATCCAAGCATCATATCATTTTCATTAAATGTGATGCTTGCTAAACAACAAGCACAATATTTTGGTGATGTAATAGCCGCATTTGCTGGTTCGAAACTGGTTCTGAACATCTCGGGGCTCATTAAAGCCACAGTGAGTGCTTCTCTAATTTCCTTTGACATTTGCATAGCATCATAGATATTAAGAAAAGCTGGGATACATTTCAAATGAGCTAACACATCAAGCTGTGATTGGTCCCTAGCACAAGTTTGTCCTTCCTGAGATCTAGAACTACTTGCTTTAATTGGTATTTCTACTGCAAAACTTTTTGAAGAAATTGGAATTTCTGTCATTTTTAGCTTATCAGGAATGACTGGTGCAGTATGCAGCGTGGTTTAATCTGCTTCTTCAGAGGTTTCATACGAAGTCATGAAACAAGCTAAGCATTCTTCCTTTTCTTCGTAATTTTTCTTGAGGAAACTAGCAGGTAAAAATTCAGCGAGGGTAACTAATGCCCTTGGTTGCTGTTCATACTCTTTCCCTTGTATGGTCTTCGGTTTCTCTGAAATCTTCTTTTTAAATTTCTTGTTTTTCAGAGATGGCCTACTTGTAATTTTGACACCATGATGAGTAGATGACTTTAGCACCGAGGAACGTTTGATAATTTTTTTAGCCCTTCTTTTGACAACCGTCTGCCATTCACTTTGGGACTCATCTGACGAATCTTCCCAAACATCTAGGCTAGGTGCGGTCATAAGATCATACAAGGTAGGAACATTAGGCAAGGAAACATGAGGAATAAGTTCACCCTCAATCATGTTAGATGTTGCAGTTTGCTGCTTTGAAGATGAATCCACCTCTATCTCATGATTGTTGATTTTTTCTTGAATTATGTTTTTAAGCACATAGCAATCTCTTAATGGATGACTCACGATCCGGTGGTACCTGCAATATTTAGAATCATTAGTCTTATGAACTTCTGCAGGGCGCTTTGGTTCTGGAAGTTTGATTGCTTTTGCGGCGAGGAGCTCATCCAAGATAGTTTCAACATCCTCATCATCAAATGTATACTTGACCTCTTTCCTTTCTTTAAGAGTGAGTCTCCTCGCTTCTTCTTTCCCTTTTCCTCTGTCATTTTTCTTGTATGTTTTGATGAAATAGCCATTGACTCCCCTTTCTTGAATGTTTTCTTGCCTTCACTCTTCTTTTCCCCAATTTGGATTTTTGTTGTTGTCTTCTGACGAGCAATTTGTATTACACTATTACAAAAAGTGAAAAAGACGACCAGAAAACAACGACGGTCTAAGTGAAAACCGTCGTGGTTTTTAAAAAGACGACAGTTCTAAAAACACCGTCGTGTAATACCACCTTAGACAACTAAAAAATGGAGATTCAAATGGCTGTTCAAAAACAACGACGTACCTAATTAAACAACCGACGTCTATTTGAAACAGATTTCCGCAGTGTAAAATCAAAGCCAACAAAGAACGGCAGAAGTTATGAATCGACCGACGTAGAAAGTAAAGACGACGATTTCAATAAAAGTCGCCGTTTTTTCTCATAAAATAACACGACGAGGTTTTCGTATAAGACGCCGTATAATTACAAACAAATCCACGGCTTTAAAATACAAAATATCGCCGTATTAAATTAATGTACAACGACGGAAAATATAAATATATCGACGTCATTCTCGTATAGTTTTACGACGTTATCTTTAAATCGTACTATAAAATTTAACGTCGTATTTATTCATTTTATACGTCGTACCTTTAATTTAAACCGTCGTCTTAATAAGAATTTTTGTTAACAATTTTTTTCTTTGATTTTCTTATCCTACGTCGGTAGATCTACTTAATGACAAGAATTGAAATAACCACGACGGTTTATATAGAAAACCGCCGACATAATCAGATTTTTCTGAGATCCCAAGTGTTACGAAATCTTACCAGATGGAACTAGGGGTGGGCATAAAAACCGATAAACCGATCAAACCGACCGAACCAAACCAAACCAAACCGAAAAATAAGGTTTTTTTGACCAAACCGAAAAAGTCAACGCTGGACCTGAACCGAACCGTTGACTTCGGTTCAGGCTTCGGGTCTAAAATTTTTTGAACCGTTGGACCTGAACCGTTGGACCTGAACCGAACCGACCATTATTTAATTATATATGCATTTGACACATGGCGTTGTCTCATTGGCTTAAATAAGAACTTTGGGTGGGTCTGCTTGCACTATATTAGAACCTCTCTCAATTATTTGTTTATTATTTTTTCAATAACCCTCTCAGACTCTCTCTCACTCACTCGGCCGTCTCTCTCTCTCTCTCTCTCTCACTCACTCACGAAACTCACGAAACGAAACCCTACACTATTTCTCTCCCGATCTGAGACTAACCCTCACCTCATCGGCCGCCGTCCCTTGGCTCTCTGTCTCTCTCTCGACTCGTCCCTTGGCTCTCTCTCACTCTTCACATCTTTAAGTCTCTTAGAGTCGCGCGAGACTCATTCTCTTTCTCCAAACCGAACCAAACATCATCCAATTTTATTGGTTTTTGGAGCGAATCCTTGTAAATTCTGGAGGGCTCTGGTTCATTCTAAGGTAATTTGTATGTATTTGGTTTGAATTCTTAGTTGTTTTCATTTTCCCTAATTTAGTAGATTATTAGGGTTTTGAAATTTTGGTATTCTGTTGTAATTAACACAATTTGTTCTTAATTTTGCAGTAGTTGTGCTTAGTCTCTGTGGGTTTGGATTAATAGGCAAAATTGAAGGTATAAATATTTCTGTCTCAATCTCTATTTGTGGCTTAAAATTGAATGTGTGCATTAGAATTACATATTTTTATATCATCAGCTCCACATGGCTTTACTTTCGATGTATGGATTTTTGGTATTTAATGTGCAAGCAATTTCTGTGGCTTTTCTTTGATATGAGTATGTTTGATTCTTTCACAATTTTCAGAGGGCCACTGGTTTCGGCGCTTTCTGTAGTTGTGTTAAAGATTTGAAGTTCTTAGTCAGCCAGTTGACTTAGTTCAGTTTATAGAAAGATGTAGTGTTGTTTGAAATCAGGAATTTGAGAGTCTATTCAAAGTGAAGGATTGAATTATGCTTGGTTGCCTGGAAAATCCAAGATTTAAAAATATTTAATTTCTGGAAAGTGAAGCTCATTTCAACCATGCCGAATAGATTTATTAGTTCTCGCTGACTAATTTTCAGTTTTTAAGGTTCAAAAGAATAAAGTTTCTGATAGTCCAAGCTTGTAGTTTCTTTCTTTTCCTGCATTGTCTTAGAACTGAACCAAAATTTTTTTTTCCTTGAACTTGCAACTATTTTAAAATTGATAACTCGAAAATAATTTCATTTGTTTCCTTGCTACAGTTTCATCTTTCTTTTTCTTGAAAATTATGGTGTGAGGAAGCTGGAAGCAGTGTTCGCGGTTCTGATTGCAACAATGGCACTGTCATTTGCATGGATGTTTGGGGAAGCTAAACCCAGTGGCACCGAACTTCTTATTGGTATTGGATTCTACTCCTCTATCTGTGATTTTTCTTATCAGTTATATATATATATATATATATAGCAATAGGTGATTCAGGCCAAAAGGGTCGTGCTACTTTGCACCTCTTCATCTAATCTACTATCATGTGGATTCCTCTTTGTAGGTATTTTGGTTCCTAAACTTAGCTCTAGAACAATAAAGCACATGAGAAAGCATACAACGCCCATGTAAATAAAACATGTCACCCTCCCGACTAGGTTCGACTAGCTGTCTTTCTCTCTCTCATTCCTTGTCGGAACACAACCAAAATCTTCGGAAATCTGTATGAGCCGAATGTAATGTAGTTACAGCTATTTTCTGGTCTGTTGAGAATAAATGGAGATGATACACTCTCACTTATTTAACAAAGGTTTTAAATGGTTTGGTCTTCATTCAAATGTGAACTACAAAACCGCCAAATCATAAACAAAAGAACATGAGAAAGCACATTCTTGGACTATCATATTAAATCATATGCTCAATGATGATTGCTACATGTGATGCAAAAACTGTGGTGGCCAATATGATATGTGGATGGAACATTCTTGTTTGATTTCGTTTATGCTTTTCTATGCTGCTCTCTTTTGATTCATACTTTTCTGTTGGACCCTATTTTATTGCACTTAAGTTCATTTCAGTCTTTCATTTGTGTCCCCATATGATTTACTTTTTGTAATGTATATCTATCTTTGCTGTTGCTGTTTTGAGTGAAGCTTGTTTATGGAACAAATGAAGCTTGTTTGTAACCTAACCCTTTTTTTGATTTCATTCACAGTTGTTTAGAATGGATGCAGCAGATTTTTTGCAAGGATATTATCTCTATGTGTATTTTTGTGATGGGTTGTAATCTTTAATGTCATAAGTTTAATTTGGTTTGTGTATTATTTTTTGTAATGGTTTGTAAGAGATTATATTTCCTTTCCTTGGTTGGTTGGTTGAATTGAATGTGTGTATGTGAGATTTATTTAGTTTAGAAACTTAGATTGGAATGATGGATTTTTATAGCTTGAATTTACATAATTTCAGGTTTTGAAAGAGAAGTAAAAAGTGTTTTGGGCTTGTTCATAAGAATTTAATGGGTTTTGGCAATTTGACAACAAAAAAAAGGGTTTTGGCTGAAAGGAAATCGGATTTGGGCTTTGTTTTACTAAAAAAATATGATTTGGGCTTTTTTTGGCCGAAAATAAATAAGATTTGGGCTTTTGGAAAATTGAAAAAATGGGCCCAAGCCCAAACCGAGAAGAATTCAGAACCGACCCGAGAACTGAGCCCATTGCCGGTTTGGCCCATTTTCGGGTTTCATCCTAGACCCGACCCGACCCGAGAACCGAGCTCTCCTTCGGTTTGGCTCGCGGGTCGGCCAAAATTTGACCCGACCCGAACCGTGCCCAGGCCTAGATGGAACTCTATTCCACATCATAATCTTAACAGATGACACAGATTTGCAATTAGAGAGACAATTTTTGGAAGTTGATGATGTGTGTGCGTTTGTGTATCTACAAATATTATACCTAACGTCGTTGCAAATTTGCAATCAGAGAGACAATTTTCAACGACGGTTATATTATACCTAACGACGTTTAAAAAACAAATCAACGTCGCTCAACAAATATATTACGTCGTCTTAGTCTTACTTAAGACGACGAAAAACGACGACAGTAATAAAAAACAGTCGTTGTTTTTATATTCTTATTTTATTTAAATCTGTCATCCAAAAAAGAAACTTTACATATTCCAGAACATTAATTTCCTTCATTTTAAATTTCCTCCGGAAAAAAAACTCTATTTATAACGCACTGTAATTGAAAAATAAACTGAAAGGTCACGGGAAAAAATTTCTATTCATAATTTAAAAATTCAAATCCACGTCGGTTTTATTAAACCTAACGACGTTAAATGGAAAGATTCCACGTCGCAAAACAAATATTGCGTCGTGTTAGTTTAGGGTTTCTTTAACAGTTTCAGTTTCTTTAACAGTTTGGTCCTTTATCTTTCTGCAGGACTTGTATAGTTCAAAGCATTGACTTGTATAGTTCAAAGTATAGTTCAAAGCACTGATTCGATTGCTCATGCTTTAGAGGCCATCTGAAGCCATTTCTATTCTTTATCGCATTCTTGAAACCCATCTTCTTCTTCTGAAGCTCTACGGATAAAGGAAGAGGCTATCACAAATCTGACGGATCTTCTTAGCCAAGAAAATCAAGCAGAGGATCAGGCACATCTGATCTTCAGATTTCCCTGAGAAGTGAACTTTCCTTCGACAGCGAGTGGAGGCCAGGCTTGCATCTCTTTTGATGGAAAGCAAGGAGTATTCAGAAGCACTAAGTGTCCTATCAGGCTTGATCAAGGAAGTGAGAAGGCTAGTTGACAAGCTTCTTCTTGTGGACATAGATTTGATGCGAGTAAGCTCAATTTCTCTTTGAGAAAGACATCCAAATTATTGTCTTTGAGATGTGAGAGACAGTGTCTCTGAGAGAGGAAGAACTTGGAACCCTAAATGTAAACCGAAAATGAATGAAAGCGACAAATTTATAGAATAAATTTTTAAAACCAACGGCGGTCCTTACAAAAAAACCGCCGTTTAAATTTTAAAATCAACGTCGGTATGACCGACGTATATTACAGAAATCCACGTCGGTACATTAATAAAAACGACGTGTTAAATAATCTACCATGACGCGAGTTATTACTTATGTACTTTAATTTTTGAGTTTACTACGACGGTACCTACAACACTACTGTCGTATTTATTTACCACGTCCGAAGTTAAATGTACCGTCGTATTTTGTAATTTATACGTCGTAGTTATATGGTTTTATATGTAAGCAACTTTTCGTCTACCTGACTTACACATGCACTGTTTCCAAACCCGATTAAAAATTTCAATCTCTCAGAGAAAACTTTTGGTCTTTTTTCCTCGTCAGAGCACTGTCAGAGTATCTCATCGTCTTCCTCTCGTCTTCTTCGTCGTCTCTGAACTTAAACATCGATCGTCTTCCTCTTGCTTTCATTGCACGCAAAAGGTAAGCTTTCATTTTCACTATTTTGGTTGCTGTTTTGCATGCTCATACGTTTTTTGTTTGAAAAATCTTTTACCTTTTTTCTGGCCAAAATCATTTTACTTCTTTCCAAGTTTGATAAAATATACAGACAAAGAGGGAAAGTTTCCAACTTTGAAGACAACTACCTCAACTAAATAAGACGACGGTAGCTTCTTATTTACGTGGTTAAATATGTAGACCACGACGGTTCGTCAGTCGTTCTAGCGTCGTCTGAAAATTGACAAAGTTGTTTTTAAAATTATAGTCTTTTTTTTATTTGCTTGTTTAATTGCAGGTTTGATTTCTCTGAACAATGGTTTTTGTTTTTCCCTAATTTGATAAAATATAAAGAAAAAGAAAGTAGGGTTGGTATCTAATATAGACGACAGTATCTTATTGTTTTACGTCGTGTGAATGTTAATACCACGACGTCATATTAAAATACCGTCGTCTATATAAGATTCCAAAACTTTCTTTCTTGGCCTTGTATTTTATCAAATTAGAAAACAAAAACCATGGTTCAAAAAAATCAAATCTGCAATCAAACATTCACAGAGAAAGAAAGAAGGGTTTTGGATCCTTATATAGACGACGGTATATTACTATTGACGTCGTGTGAACATCAATACCACGACGTTATATAAATATTTCGTCGTTTATAGTTAATTATCACGTCGTCCGGTAAATATCGACGTAATAAGTTATTATTACGTCTTATTTTATATTATTTCGTCGTTGTTTAATTACCTTGGTTTTAAACATTTATTACGTCTGAGATTATTTCATTGCGTCGTTTAAAATCATATCATACGTCGTATTTTATTAATAACCGTCGTTTGTGTTCTTAATCTTTTCCTGAAATATTTTCACTTGCAGTTTTGTCTGTAAAAATGGTTTCTCACCAAGACCAAAGTAAGGAATCTGGCTCCAAGAAAAATGGAGGGAAGGAGCTTGGAATGGTAACTCCTCAAGAGAAGTCTTCGAAGAAGATGAAGTTTGCTTCATCATCTGCTGAGACAGAACCAACCAGCACGACAATCTCTGATGATTCAAAGTCTGGTCGAGGTATGAGCACAATGCCTCGTGTTGTGAAGAGAAAACTTCAGAAACTCAGGCCAATTGTTGAGTACAATAAAAGGGGGAAAGGAATTGGCCAAGCACATATTGAGATGCAGTCCTACATTGGTGTGTTGGCACGCTCCAGAGTTCCACTTGTGGACATGAAATGGGCTCAAATCCCCAAGGATATAAAGGAGCAGATTTGGGAAGCAGTTGACATTGCTTTTGTGGTAGGTCAAGGGGGCAAGAACTCTGTGTTAGCTTCTGCTGCCAAGAAATGGAAGGATTTCAAGTCTACACTAACGAGGCATTATATCCTTCCATACACCAATGACGGGGAGAGATTAAGCCAACCCCCTGAAACATATAAATTCATAGAGAAAGCACAATGGGATGCCTTTGTAGCTTCAAGGTTATCCAAAGATTTTGAGTCTGTGCATTCTCAACATGCACAGATTAGGGAGAAACTTGAGTACAATCATCGATTGTCTCGAAAAGGATATGCTGGTTTGGAGGATCAATTGGAGGAAACCATGCCTGGGGTAGAAATTGATCGATCTACCTTATGGAAGAGAGCTAGACAGGACAAACATGGTAACATCCCTGATCCAAAGGTGGCAGAGAAAGCAAAATTAATTGTAAGCCTACTCACTCTGTTTTAAATTTTTATTAAACTGTGAATAATTCTTATTACGTCTTATGTTATATTTTGTGTCGTGTGAATGATATTACCACGTCGAAATTTTTTAAAAAACGTCGTTAAAGGTCTAAATAGGAATCACTACTCTGTTTTCTGTAATTATAGCATAAGATGTCGGTGGTTCATTTTCGCGTCGTTTGTATTAAATTACTACGTCGAAATGTTTTAAACAAGGTCGTTAAAGGTGTGAATATTGAATCATCCCTCTGTTATCTGTAAATAAAGCATAAGACGTCGGTGGTTTATTCATTTCGTCGTTTTAAAAAACTAACCACGTCGGTATAACTACCGTCGTGATAAATTATAATAACGTCGATTTGTATGTTATTGCATCGTGTGAAATTATATAATACGTCGTTTGTATATAAATAACCGTCGTGTGTTTTTTGTTCTTACTTTTTTATATATCTTTGTTTTAGGATGAATTGCAAAAACAAGTCTCGGAAGGCAAAGTCACTCTATCTGGCAGCAATGATGTGCTGACCATGGCTTTGGGCCCCGAGCATCCAGGCAGAGTGAGAGGAGTAGGTGCTGGGATTTCACCAAGGCAATATTTCAATTTACCCAAACCACAGAGGGTGAGCTTTGACGACCGTTTAAAGGACAGTTTAAGAGTTCTCCTTCAAGAAGAGACTAAAAAGATGGAAGCTAAGGCAAGGGAGGAGGCTTTAAGGATGGAGGCTAGAACGAAACAATTGGTAGAGGCTGAGAGGGAGCATTTCCTGAGTCAGCTTTCCCAATTAATTCCCAATTTTGATCCAAGCATGCTTAAACCAAGAATTAGCCAAAGTCCCAAAAATCCAATGTCTGACAAAGCAAGCTGCTCTGGAGGTGATGTGAGATCCCTACATTTTGAGGATGATACTGCCAAAAATGGGAAACATCAGGAAGAAAAGGTAACATATCTGAAGTTTGAATTCTCTGTTTTTTTAAAAACTATTAGACGTCGTTATTATTAATAAAACCGTCGTTTGAAATACATACCACGACGATTTTAAAAATAAACCGTCGTTTGTATTTCAATACCACGTCGTATTTAGTTTACTTGTTTTACACGCCATTAAACGTCGTTATTTTTAAAACTTTGTGGTTTTTAGACGACGGTGTTAGTCATTCCCGACGTCATAGATGAAGAGAAGAACGAAGAAAAACAAGATGAAAAGGAGAAAGAAGATGACGACCAGGTATGTTCACATAACTTTGCCTTTTTTATTTGTTTTTCAAAATTTCAGACGTCGATATTTTTCTTTAAACCGTCGTTTGTTTACAACTTAGACGGCGGAATTTTTTTCTAAGACGTAATAAATTACTCACCACGACTGTTTTTTCACCGTCGTTTAAATTCTTTTCAGACGACGTTTTATTCCTTAAACAGTCGTTTTTATTGAATTACCACGTCATTTTTTTTATTTCTTTAAACAGGTTATTAAAGTTGTTGATTATTCAAATATGGAGGCGCCATCTTCTTTAAAATCCCTTTGTCGTTATGTGGAAACGACACTCGTGCCTCAGGATAAGACCCTCAACTTTACAATTGATAAGGAGGTGTTTGGTCTTGAACGCGATACCCTCCTCCTGCCTGAAGATATTACACAATTTGCAGGCATGGAAGAAATAGGAGCTACTGTCATTGCTGTATATATGAGGTTTGTCATTCTAAAATAATACGTCGTTGGTTTATTTATTGCGTCTTCTTAACTAACTAACCACGTCGTTAGTATGTACCGTCGTGATAAATATATTATAACGTCGTTGTCTATTTCAGTACGTCGTGTGAAATTTTATAATACGTCGTTTTGTTATACATAACCGTCGTGTGTTTTTTTGTGCTGACTTGTTTATATTATTTTATATATTTAGGTACTTACACGATGTTTTGAAACAAGCAAATATGTGCAACATGGTTGGCTTTATCAACCCTGCTACAGTTAGTGCCAACTCTGGCACAATAGCTGACAGATCACGACTGGTAGCAGCTCGACTTCAGAGGACTGACGGTGAACAGATTTTCATGATGCCTTACAATCCAGGGTTAGTCTCCTTAACAGGATTTTGTTTTTATGATTTTCAATAAATGACAGCGTATAAACTAACCACGTCGGTGTTTTATTTTATTGAGTCGTTTGAAACTACTAACCACGTCGGTAGTTATTTATCGTCGTGATAAATATATAATGTCGTCGATTGCTACTTTATTTCGTCATGTGAAATATTATAATACGTCGTTTTTGTAAATAACCGTCGTTTTTATATTAATTTTGTGCAGCCGTCATTGGATCTTGCTGATTGTAAGAGCAAAGAGGGAAACCGTCTATTTTCTGGATCCTCTGCCAGGAAATCGTGTGGTCGATGAAGAGGACAAAAACATCGTGAACAGTGCCATAAAAATTTATAATTCTCACATAGCCAGGTCAGGCCGTAAGGCAGTAATTTGGAAAACTCTGTCAGGCACACCAAAGCAACCCAGCAGTGTCGAATGCGGGTATTATGTGATGCGCTTCATGAGGGACATCATCATGGATCCTTCCTTGGCGTTTGAGAAGATGGTAAGAAGAAATTACCTTCATACATTTTACGTCGTTTTTTGTATTATCAACGACGGTCATGTAAAATTACCGTCGTTGAATAGATATACTACGTCGGTTATGGTCGTCTGTGATTGAATTTCCTTTTATTTATAAACCCTAATAGTCATTGTTTATGCAGTATTCCAAGGGAAAACAGGAAGCGCCATACCCCCAAGAAGCAATTGATGAAGTCCGGAATGAATGGGCAGAGTTTGTTTGCCTTCACCTGGAATAGGGGAATTATTGAACACTTGATATTTATGTATAATGTACAAATTTTGTCTATAATATATAATGTAAAAATTTGTTGAGGTTTTCTTAAATTAAAAAAAAAACAAACATACAAATTGCGTAACCGACGTGTAATACTTTTCCAACGACCTAATAAAGTCAAAAACCGTCGTTTCTTGTTGTTTCGTTTTAAACAAATCCGACGTAAAAGGATATTTAGACGACGTTCTTTGAACAATTGAGTCGTTTATGGTTTACAACGTCTTCAATTTCTTAAGGGTTCAGGATAGTACTTTGTAACGACAGCGGTTAAGTCGTGGAATATATATTTTACGTCGGATAGTTAAATATCCGCCATGGTTTCTCATTTAAACGACGTCATTTTAACAACTTAGTCGTCTATTACAATTTACAACGTCTACAATTTATTAACACCGACGTGGTTTGTTGTTGTGATAAGAATATTTTATTATTTTTATATCAAAATATTCAAAATAAATTTAAAATAAATCAGAAAAATGCAAAGTCAACTCCTATGAAGTCATTGATATATTTTCTTCCCCCTAAACCTTGAAAAAATTCATTTTGAATAACAAAAATTTAAAATGACCATCCAAAACAAAATTGTTTTGATGAGTCATAAAATCACTTCTAGTTTTATGGTTTAGGGTTTAGAGTCTAGGGTTTAGAGATTAGGGTTGTTATTTATTGGGGTTTATTTTTAAAGTATAATTTTTGGGTAGTCTAGGGTATATATTAGGCTGTAAAACCATAAACCCTTTTATAAACTTAATTTTTAAAATTATATAATTTAGTTTTAAGGGTTTAGGGTATTAATTTTTAACGACGGTGGTTGAGTCGTGGAATACATATGTTACGTCGTGCAGTAAAATATCCGACATGGTTTATACTTTAAACGACGTCATTTTAATATGTAAGTCGTCTATTATAATTTACAACGTTTTCAATTTCTTAACCCCGACGTGGTTTTTCAGTCGTCTTTATATCAAAATATTCAAAATAAATTTAAAATTAATCCGAAAAATGAAGCGTCAAAATAAACGGCGTTACGTTCAGTGTTTCCATCGTGGAATATTACATTTACGTCGGTTCTTGTAGAACTTTCGCCATGGTTTTTCTTTCGACGTTTTAAAGAGCGCGCTCTCTAAAAATTTTCGCGCGCCCTAAATTTGTTAGATTTGGCTCTTATTCTTATACTTCTAACCCTGAACCCTAAAATTTTCAGATTTCGCGCAACATAACATTTCGCTCTCTCACTTCTGCTCTAATTAAAAGTTGCACTCTCCAGGCTCCGTCGAATCTGTGAGCTCGTCCAACCTGTAAGTACAAACCCTATCTTCCCCTTGTAAATTCATTGAATGATATTAGGTTGTTTTGTTAAAGGGTTTTAGGTATATGCTTTGCGATCTGTTAATAATGTGCTTATTGTTGAGCCTATTCTTAACAACTAAAATGAGTTATTAAAAACAGCAACTTTAATTCTCGCAAGTGCACGAACCGTTTATAGTATAGCTTATGTAAATACGAGGTCGATCCCACGGAGAATGGTAACTTGGTTCCAAGTTAAATTACTTAGAATGTTAGAAAAACATAGAACAAAGAAACTGACTAACTAGCTAAAGGCAAGGTCGAATTCAACAATGCCTCTTGCTAATTACTCAAGGTCTAGGACAGAATCCTAGCACCACACACGCACTCGAAATGGGGGGTTTTGTTGTTGAAATGAAAACAAGAAAGTGAAATGAAAGTGCTCGAAAGTAAACACTGGCAGCAATCAAGAAGTTGTGAAACAATGATTGAGAGGTGTTAGAGCCTTGGAATCCACCACTAGTTTTCCTATCCAAGTTATGAATGTATAGAAATTGACTCAAGCTTCATTAATAATAGATTATCGCATACAAGCCTATGGTATCTAGGTGCAGGATGCATGATTCTCCTAAGGCATGTGATTATGCATGGTATCTACACAACACGTGATCTCTAATATGCAACCTAAGCATGGTATCTACTTAGAATAAAGCATACAAGAGTCATTAAGCTCCTTGAGAATATGATAATCACACAAGTCCTAGAACATGGTATCTGTCCTAGTCAACCTATGGTTATTAACCCCTTGAATGATTCTTAGGCCATTCATGTGTTGCTTGTGAAAGGAGAGTAGAATTGGTGAATCTAAACCCCTTCCCAACCTGTGCTAGATGCATAAAATCCTAGTTAGCTACTCCAAGAAAACATACATCAAGCACATAATAAACTGGAGATTAACAACTTGATAATAAAAGCAAGGAAATCAATTAACTATAAAATCATCCATAACATTGAATATTCATGACTAGGGCTTCATCCTAAGCCCTAACTAAATGGATTAGTTAGACATAACTATGAATACAGAAAATAAGAAATACATAGATAGGATAAAGAGAGGAGAAGAACTAGATGATGGCAGCAAGGAAGATCCCAGGACAGATCCAAGCTCCCTAGACAGCTCCAAGCTCCCTTCTCTCTTTGTGGTGAATCTGAATGTGTGTATGAGAGTAATGGATGAAGTGAATGTGTGTGTCTGCCCTCTTTCTTGAATGAGTGTGCAACTCTCTATTTATAGAGTGCAATTTCGTGCTCCCCTTTGGCTGATGAAGCACACCTCTCTTAGCTGCTCCCAACTGCTCCAGCTGACAAATACATGCTTTGGTATGGTTTCTTTATGAAAAGCTTGACTTTTGTTCATCTTTCTGAGCTTCTGAGCTGATTTGACTCCCATGTATGGCTGCCCATGTGTAGCACATGGCTCTAGGGATGTAGCCACATTAAATGTGATGGCAGCCAACATGACATTTCTGTGAACTTGGTTCAGTCTTTGACGTGTTGAGGGCTCCAGATTTATCCAATTGGGCTGAAATTTGGATATGTTATAATAGACACCCATTGGAACAACTTCTATGAAGGATGTCTCCTCATCCGACCTGTGTAAGTTACTGAAATGAGGCCTGCAAGATGACCTACGAAACTGGACTGACAAGGAGTGTGGCACAAATTGGTTTTGTCTTTAAGCTCATATTCCTCTTGTGCCACTCAGCCCTTAACATGCATGAATTGTATCAAATGTCATCCCCTTGCTGTCTTAACCTACAAAGCACACAAACATAGGTAAGAGACTCAAAATAAAGAGAAGCTAACAAAATTATTAAGGAAAGAAGGCATGCAAATGTGTGAAATTATGAGCTTATCACTTATAGGTATGGGTTCATGGATTTTCTGTTTAATGGGTTCATGGATTACAAACCCAATCTGTTATGTTGAATTGGGAATGGATTTAATTTTGTCGGATCTTTTAATCACCCTATGTTATGTTGAATTGGGAATGGATTTATTGTTTTCATGCTTGGTTTCATGTATATGTTGGTTTCTTGCTTGGTTTCATATATATGTTGTGTTCTTAATGGGTTTTGGGTTCTTGAAAATAAACTGAGACACGACGCCTTTTTAGGCATACGACGACGATTACACAACGGTTTATGAAAAAACCGTCGTTGTATTACTTATACACGACGGTTTTTTCATAAACCGTCGTTTGTATTACTTATATTAGACGACGTCTGTTGAAAATCCGTCGTCTATATATGCCAAATACGTCTGTTTTTGTTTAAAACCCGTCGTCTCTGTTGTGTATTACTTGCTATTAGATCTTTGTATAATCTGCTATAGTGATGGTCATTGCCTGTATTTTCACTTTATTATAGATAATAGGTTATAGTGTCGGAGATGGATAAGTCATGGATGCACTCGGATAGAAGATCGAAGGCATATGAGTTTGGGGTGGAAGCATTTTTGAACTTTGCTGTAGAAAATCTTCTAACTACAACACATATCCGTTGTCCATGTGTTAAATGTGTTAATTTGAAGTTGTTTGGGGTTGGAATTATAAGGGATCACTTATACTTTAATGGAATTGACCAAAGCTATAAGAATTGGACATTTCACGGAGAACCTTGGGAAGCAACTACTAATGCTAGTAGAAATGTTGAAGAAGATGATGGCCATAGTAGGTACAGTTTTGTGTCTGAAGAAATTGATATGGATGATAATGATTTTGGTGATTTTGGTTCCGATCCGTATGAGTTTGCCAATGTGATTGGGGATGGAGATCAACCAGTGTACCCTGGTTGTAGAAAGTACACGAAGTTATCGGCATTAGTGAAGTTGTATAATTTGAAGGCAAAACATGGGATGAGTGATGTCTGTTTTACAGAATTATTGATACTTCAAGGCGATTTGCTTCCAGAAGGAAATACAATACCAACCTCTATGTATGAGGCTAAAAAGACTTTGTGTGCATTGGGGCTGAGTTATGAGAAAATGCACGCATGCCCCAATGATTGCATCTTGTATAGGAAGGAGTATGAGGATTCAACTAATTGTCCTACTTGTGGTATCTCAAGGTGGAAGGAAGGCAAAGATTCAATCTTGAAAGAGGGTGTGCCAGCGAAGGTGGTGTGGTATTTTCCTCCAATTCCAAGGTTTAAAAGGATGTTTCAATCACATGAGACAGCTAAGAGTTTGACTTGGCATGCTGCTAGAAAATCAATTGACGGTCAGATGTCTCATCCGGCGGATTCCCCGTCTTGGAAACTTCTTGATGATAAATGGCCTGAGTTTGGTAATGAGCCGAGAAACTTGAGATTGGCTCTTTCATCTGAGATTCAATCCCCACAGTTCTCTAAGTAGCAGATATAGTTGTTGGCCGGTTATCTTAGTTACATATAATCTCCCTCCATGGCTGTGCATGAAACGAAAGTTCATGATGTTAACCTTATTGATTTCCGGTCCTAAACAACCCGGAAATGATATAGACGTCTACTTGGAGCCTTTGATTGATGATTTAAAATCTTTGTGGGATGGGATTAGAGGAGTGTATGATGCACATAATGGAGAATACTTTACACTCAGAGCTGCATTAATGTGGACAATTAATGATTTCCCCGCCTATGGAAACTTATCTGGTTGTGTTGTTAAAGGATATAAAGCTTGTCCAATATGCAGCGATGATACACCTAGTCACAGGTTGAAAAATGGCCACAAAATTTGTTACATTGGGCATAGAAAATGGTTACCAATCAATCATCCATATAGGAGGCAATGTGCAGCTTTTAATGGGAAACCTGAATATGGCATACCTCCCGAGCCATTAACCGGAGAAGAAGTGCTGCATATGGTTGAAAATGGTGACAGAGTTTGTTGGAAGAAGAAATCAATATTCTTTGATCTCGAGTATTGGAAATACCTTCCTGTGAGGCATGCCCTAGATGTTATGCACATTGAGAAGAATGTTTGCGATAGTATCATTGGTACATTGCTGGAGATCCCTGGAAAAAATAAAGATGGGATTGCTGCTCGATTAGATTTATTGAACATGGGGGTCAAAACTGATTTGCAACCCGAGTATGGAGAAAGACGTACTCGTTTGCCTCCTGGGCCTTGGAATTTGTCAAGAGCAGAGAAGAGAGAGGTTTGCAATTTTTCTATGGTATGAAGGTCCCTGAAGGTTATTCTTCAAATATTAAAAATCTTGTATCTTTACAAGATTCAAGACTTCTTGGCCTTAAATCACATGATTGTCATACCTTAATGCAACAATTGCTCCCTGTGGCAATTCGTTCTGTTTTGGAGAAGCCTGCAAGGTATGCAATAACTCGTTTGTGCTTCTTCTTCAATGCTATATGTGCAAAGACTGTTGATGTTTCCAAGCTAGATAAGTTGGAAGAAGATGTAGTAGTTACTCTGTGTTTGCTTGAGAAGTACTTTCCCCCTTCATTCTTTGATATCATGGTTCATCTAGTAGTACATCTTGTCAGAGAAGTTCGTCTATGTGGGCCAGTATATTTTAGGTGGATGTATCCGTTTGAAAGATATATGAAAGTGCTGAAGGGGTATGTTCAGAATCGTACTCGTCCCGAAGGTTGCATTGCTGAGCGGTATATAGCTGAAGAAGCGGTAGAGTTTTGTACTCAGCATTTATCTGATGTTAGTACAGTTGGAGTGCCTTCAAGCCAAAAGATGGGAGTTTCAAAGCCATTATCAGGTTGCACAGTGAGCGTAGTTGATCAGGACCTGTTGAATCAAGCACATCTATATGTCTTGGAGAATACGGAGGAAGTCCTACCTTATATCGAGTACGTATGAGTTTTATTCTTTAAGTTTCCATTTTAAATTATTTCTTATGTTTATCTTATATATTTGGGACCGTAATGCTTGAATTTTTCGTGTCATGTAGGCAACATATGATCCACATCAAGACTGCTTATCCAAAATTTAGAAAGAGAACAAAGTGGCTGCAGGATAAGCACAATAGCACTTTCATTCAATGGCTACGCTTCAAGGTATATGTTGTTGAATAACATATTTCTCTTTTAATTTTCTTCTTATTTCTATGTTAGATTGAATTAAGATATGATTAATTTGCAGGTTCAAAGTGAACTTGAGGAAGACAATCATGGCGTATCAGAAAATTTAAGGTGGCTAGCAGCTGGTCCAAACATGGCAGTGCCATTATATAGGAGCTATCTTATTAAAGGTATTAAATTCAATATCAAGGCAAAAGATGATGTGCGGACAACTCAAAATAGTGGAGTTTATTTACTTGCACATCTATGCAAGTTGCTAGTGCCAAGGATAAAAACCCAATTCTCTCAAATATGGGTTTCTATGGTGTCATTCAAGAAATTTGGGACCTTGACTACCAAAAGTTTACAATCCCAGTCTTTAGGTGTGATTGGATAGATAGTTCTGGTCTTGTAGTCGACGAACTTGGATTTACCCTTGTAGATTTGAGTAAAATTGGACATAGGAATGACCAATTTGTTTTGGCTTCTCAAGTCAAACAAATATTTTTTGTTGACGACCCGATGCATCGTGGTTGGTCTGTAGTGTTATCAATGCCTAATAGAGAATATAATGATGTTATTGGTGATGAAGTCTTAGGTGATGTGATAATTGAGTGTGAGCCATTTACTAGAGGGATGCCAAATGTTGACACATTTGATGAACTGGTGGGTGAGTTAGGTGGCTAAAATATTCGAGATGGGTGTGAAGATATATGGATTGAATGATGCTTATGTAATTGGCAGTGTATGACATTAATTTTGTAATATATTGTAATGTGATTTCTTCACTTTCTACGTTCAAATAAAACACGACGTTATTGTGAACCAGTTATTCAGCATATTTACCGACGTCTTAAAGCAACGTAACAATGAAGAACCACGACGCTATTGTGAAGCAATTATTCAGGATATCACGTCGGGGAAGGATTAAGAACCGCCATGTAATTCAAAATAACACGACTCCAATCCCATAATACCGACGTCTAAAAAACGAGATATATAATCTGAACGTTAAAAAATACGACGTCTCATACATTTTCCACGTCGCAAGTTCTTTTATAAACGAAGAGGAACGAAATGAATTCCGATGGTAATTCATTATAACCGCCGTCTAATATCAATTAAACGACGTTATTTGTAATACGGCTCTCATCATAATCAACGCCGTCTATATGTTCTGTAATACGGCTCTCATTTATTTGGAACCGACGTTGTTTAGAAGTTCAACGTCGTCTATATTAATAAGTGCGTCGTGAGTAATGAATACATATAAATACAACGTCGACTATATAAATGCCACCGACGTTGTTTCGCATTCAACGTCAACTATATAAATACATACGTCGTAAATAATGACACTGACAACTATTTCCACGTCATCTTTTTTAGAAAAATCGAAGTGGAAAATTTATTTCACGACGGTTGTTTGTAAATAAGAGACGTAGTAGATTTCAATAACGTCGTCTTCTCATGTATTTAAAGACGTCATATTTTTTCCTGTCGTGAAAATTATATTTAACGGCGTAGTGTTTTAGTTGTTGTCGTTGTATGTCTATCTTGCGGCCTTGTTCTTTTAATATGTGTCATATTTTTCCTTTTTAACGACTGTGATTTGTTTGAGTTGGTCGTCTATTCTCATCCTCGACTATTTTTTAGAACTTTAGCAGACTAAACACGTCTGTTTTTATTTGTTTTCGACGTTGTTTTATTTAACAACGTCTAATATTTATCGTCGTTGTTTGTTTCTGAAAATAGGACGTATAAATTTTGTAATACGACTCTCATATATTTGTAACCGACGTTGTTTCGTTGTTCAACGTCTACTCTATAAATACATACGTCGTAAATAATGACACTGACAACTATTTCCACGTCATCTTTTATAGAAAAATCGAAGTGGAAAATTTATTTTACGACGGCTGTTTTTATATAGGCGACGTAGTAGGTATCAATAACGTCGTCTTCTAATGTATTTAAAGACGTCATATTTTTTATTGTCGTGAAAATGATATTTAACGGCGTCTTATTTTAATTTTCGTCGTTGTATGTCTATCTTGCGGCCTTGTTCTGTTAATATGTGTCGTATTTTTCCTTTTTAACGACGGTTTTTTTAGAGAGTTGATCATCTATTCTCATCCTCGACTGCTTTTTTTAGATCTTTTTGCAGAACAAAGACGTCGTTTTGTATTTGTTGATGACGTTGTATATTTTAACAACGACGGTGATTTAGCGTCGTGGTTTATGAGGGAAAAGATGACGGTGGATTCCACGACCATTGAAAAACCGAATACACGACGGTGATTTACCGTCGTCTGTTTGCTTTTTTGTAGTAGTGTGTTCAACAACATAATATGGTGGGAGGAGTCATGAGGTGAGTTTGGAGTGAAATCCAAGGGATAAAACTATGCAATACACCAACCGCTACATTTAAGGAATGAACTTCGTACGAACTTGAATTCTCCAATTTCATTGGCCCATCGATATCGGATTGAGCCCAAAACTTGGTCAACATCATAATAAGGTGGGAGGAGTCATTTGGTGAGTTTTGAGTGAAATCCAATGCCCAAAACTATGCAATACACCAATCACTCCATTTACGGAACAAACTTCGTAACAACATGAATTGTCCAATTCCATCCGCCAATCGATATCGGATTGAGCCCAAAACTTGATCAACCTCATAATATGGTGGGAGGAGTCATTTGGTGAGTTTTGAGTGAAATTCAATGGCTAAAACTATGCAATACACCAACTACTCCATTTACGGAACTAACTTCGTACGAACTTCAATTCTCCAATTTCATTGGCCAATCGATATTGGATTGAGCCCAAAACTTGGTCAACCTCATAATATGGGGGGACGAGTCATTAGGTGAGTTTTGTGTGAAATCCAATGGCTAAAGCTATGCAATACACCGACCACAACATTTGCGAAACGAACTTCGCACGAACTTGAATTGTCAAATTTTATTGGCTTATCGATATCGGATTGAGCCCAAAAATTGGTCAACAACATAATAAGGTGGGAGAAGTCGTTTGGTGAGTTTTGATTGAAATCCAATGGGTAAAACTATGCAATACACCAACCACTCCATTTACGGAACAAACTTCGTACGAACTTGAATTGTACAATTTTATTGTCCAATCGATATCGGATTGAGCCCAAAACTTGGTCAACATCATAATACGGTCGGAGGAGTCATTTGGTGAGTTTTGAGTGAAATCCAATCACTAAAACTATGCAATACACCAAGCACTCCATTTACGGAACAAACTTTGTACGAACTTGAATTGTCCAATTCCAAAGGGCAATCGATATCGGATTGAGGCCAAAACTTGGTCAACATCATAAATGGTGGGAGGAGTCATTAGGTGAGCTTTGAGTGAAATCCAATGGCTAAAACTATGCAATACACCAACCAATCGATTTACGGAACGAACTTCGTAATAACTTGAATTGTCTAGTTTCATTGGCCAATCGATATCGGATTGAAGCCAAAACTTGGTCAACGGCATAATAAGGTGGGAGAAGTCACTTAGTGAGTTTGAAGTGAAATCCAAAGGCTGAAACTGTGCAATACTCCAACCACTACATTTACGGAACGAACTTCGCACGAACTTGAATTCTCCAATTTCATTGGCCAATTGATGTTGGATTGAGCCCAAAACTTGGTCAACCTCATAATATGGTGGGAGGAGCCATTTGGTGAGTTTTGGGTGAAATCCAATCACCAAAACTATGCAATACACCAACCACTCCATTTACGGAACAAACTTCCTACGAACTTGAATTGTACAATTTTACTATCCAATCGATATTGGATTGAGCCCAAAACTTGGTCAACATCATAATAAGGTGGGAGTAGTCATTTGGTGCGTTTTGAGTGAAATCCAATCACTAAAACTATGCAATACATTAACCATTCCATTTACGGAACAAACTTCGTGCGAACTTGAATTGTCCAATTCCAGCGGCCAATCGATATCAGATTGAGCCCAAAACTTGGTGAACCTCATAATATGGTGGGACGAGTCATTAGGTGAGCTTTGAGTGAAATCCAATGGCTAAAGCTATGCAATACACCAACCACAACATTTGCGAAACGAACTTCGTACGAACTTGAATTGTCAAATTTCATTGGCCTATCGATATCGGACTGAGCCCAAAACTTGGTCAACATCATAATAAGGTGGGAGAAGTCATTTGGTGAGTTTTGAGTGAAATCCAATTACCAAAAATATGCAATACACCAACCACTACATTTATGGAACGAACTTCGTATGAACTTGAATTGTCCAATTTCATTGGCCAATCGATATCTGATTGAGCCCAAAACTTGTTCAACAACATAATATGGTGGGAGGAGCCACGAGGTGAGTTTGAAGTGAAATCCAGGCACTAAAACTATGCAATACACCAACCACTACATTTTTGGAATGAACTTCGTACGAACATGAATTCTCCAATTTCATTAGCCAATCGATATCGGATTGAGCCCAAAACTTGTTCAACAACTTAATATGATGGGAGGAGTCATGAGGTGAGTTTTGAGTTAAATCAGACAGCTAAAACTATGCAATACACCAACCAATACATTTACAGATCGAAATTCGTAGAACTTGAATTCTCCAATTTCATTGGCCAATTTATATCGGATGAAGCCCAAAACTTGGTCAACATCGTAATATTGTAGGAGGAGTCATTTGGTGAGTTTTGAGTGAAATCAAATCCCCAAAACTATGCAATACACCAACCACTCCATTTATGGAACGAACTTCGTACGAACTTGAATTGTCCAATTTTATTGTCCAATCGATATCAGATTGAGCCCAAAACTTGGTCAACATCGTAATAAGATGGGAGGAGTCATTTGGTTAGTTTTGAGTGAAATCCAATGGCTAAAACTATGCAGTACATCAACCACTCCATTTCTGGAATGAGCTTCATACGAACTTGAATTGTACAATTTCAGTGGCCAATCGATATCAGATTGTACCCAAACGTTGATCAATATCATAATAAGGTGGGAGGAGTCATTTTGTGAGTTTTGAGGGAAATCCAATCTCCAAAACAATGCAATACACCAACCACCCCATTTATGGAACGAACTTCGTACGAACTTGAATTGTCCAATTTCATTGGCCAATCGATATCGGATTCAGCCCAAAACTTGGTCACCTCATAATATGGTGGGAGGAGTCATTTGGGGAGTTTTGATTAAAGTCCAATGGCTAAAACTATGAAATAAACCAACCACTCCATTTACGGAACGAAGTTCGTATGAACCTGAATTGTCCAATTTCAATGGCCAATCGATATCAGATTGAGCCCAAACCTTGATCAACATCATAAAAAGGTGGGAGGAGTCATTCTGTGAGTTTTGAGGGAAATCCAATCACCAAAAGAATGCAATACACCAAGCACTCCATTTACGGAATGAACTTCGCATGAACTTAAATTGTCTAATTTCATTGGCCAATAGATATCGGATTGAACCCAAAACTTGGTCAACCTCATAATATGGTGGGAGGAGTCATTTGGTGAGTTTTGAGTGAAATCCAATGGCTAAAACTATGCAATAAACCCTCCACTCCATTTACGGAACGAACTTCGTACGAACTCGAATTGCCCAATTTCATTGGCCAATCCATATCGGATTCAGCCCAAAACTTGGTCAACCTCATAATATGGTGGGAAGAGTCAATTGGTGAGTTTTGAGTGAAATCCAATGGCTAAAACTATGCAATAAACCCTCCACTCCATTTACGGAACGAACTTCGTACGAACTCGAATTGCCCAATTTCATTGGCCAATCCATATCGGATTGAGCCGAAAACTTGGTCAACCTCATAATATGGTAGGAGGAGTCATTTGGTGAGTTTTGGGTGAAATCCAATGGCTAAAACTATGCACTACACCAACCACTCCATTCACGAAATGAACTTCGTACGAACTTGAATTGTCAAATTTCATTGGCCTATCGATATCAGATTGAGCTCAAAACTTGGTCAACATCAAAATATGGTGGCAGGAGTCGTTTGGTGAGTTTTGAGTGAAATCCAATCGCTAAGACAATGTAATACACCAACCACTCCATTTATAGAAGGAACTTCGTACCAACTTGAATTGTCCCATTTCATGGGGCAATCAATATCGAATTGATCCCAAAACTTGGTCAACCACATAATATGGTGAGAGGAGTCAATATGTGAGTTTTGAGTGAAATCCAATGGCTAAAACTATGCAATACACCAACCACTCCATTTACGAAACGAACTTTGTACGAGCTTGAAATGTCAAATTTCACTCACCTATCTATATCGGATTTAGCCCAAACCTTGGTCAACAACATAATATAGTGGGAGGAGTCATTTGGAGAGTTTTGAGTGAAATCCAATCGCTAAAACTACGCAAAACACCAACCACTCCATTTACAAAACGAACTTCGTACGAACTTGAATTGTGAAATTTCGTTGGCCTATCGATATCGGATTGAGCCAAAAACTTGGTCAACATCATAATAAGGTGCGAGGAGTCGTTTGGTGAGTTTTGAGTGAAATCCAATCACCAAAACTATGCAATACACCAACCACACCATTTACAGAACGAACTTCATACAAACTTGAATTGCCCAAATTCATTGGCCAATCGATATCGGACTAAGCCCAAAACCTGGTCAGCCTCATAATATGGTGGGAGGAGTCATTAGGTGAGTATTGAGTGAAATCCAATGGCTAAAACTATGCAATACACCAACCACTCCATTCACGGAACGAACTTTGTGCGAACTTGAATTGTCAAATTTCATTAGCCTATCGATATCGGGTTGAGCTCAAAACTTCGTCAACGTCACAATATGGTGGGAGGAGTCAAGTGGTCAGTTTTGAGTGAAATCCAATAGCTTAAACTATGCAATACACCAACCACTCCATGTGTGGAACGAATTTCCAACGAACTTGAATTGTCTAATTTCGTTGGCCAATCGAATTGAGCTCAAAACTTGGCCAACATCACAATATGCTGGCAGGAGTCATTTGGTGATTTTTGAGTGAAATCCAATCGCTAAGACAATGCAATGCACCAACCACTCCATTTATAGAAGGAACTTCGTACGAACTTGAATTGTCCAATTTCATGGGCCAATCGATATCGAATTGATCCGAAAACTTGGTCAACCACATAATATGGTGAGTGGAGTCAATAGGTGAGTTTTGAGTGAAATCCAATGGCAAAAACTATGCAATACACCAACCACTCCATTTACGGAATGAACTCCGTATGAGCTTGAAATGTCAAATTTCACTCGCCTATCGATATCGGATTGAGCCCAAACCTTGGTCAACATCATAATATGGTGGGAGGAGTCATTTGGTGAGTTTGGAGTGAAATCCAATCACCAAAACTATGCAATAAAGAAACCACAACATTTACGGAACGACTTCGCATGAACTTGAATTGTCCAATTTCATTGGCCAATCAATTTCGGATTGAGCCCAAAACTTAGTCAACATCATAATACGGTGGGAGGAGTCATTGGGTGAGTGTTGAGTGAAATCCAATGGCAAAAACTATGCAATGCACCAACCACTCCATTCACGGAACGAACTTCATATGAACTTGAATTATCAAATTTCATTGGCCTATCGATATCGGATTGAGCTCAAAACTTGGTCAACATCACAATATGGCGCGAGGAGTCATTAGGTGAGTTTTGAGTGAAATCCAATGGCCAAAACTATGCAATACACCAACCACTACAATTACAGAATGAATTTCGTAGAACTTGAATTGTCCAATTTCACATGCCAATCGATATCGGCTTGAGCCCAAAACTTGGACAACATCATAATAAGGTGGGAGGAGTCATTTGGTGAGTTTTGAGTGAAATCCAATCACCAATACTGTGCAATACACCAACCACACCATTTACGGAACGAACATCGTACAAACTTGAATTGTCCAAATTCATTGGCCAATCGATATCGGATTGAGCCCAAAACCTGGTCAACGTCATCATATGGTGGAAGGAGTCATTAGGTGAGTATTGAGTGAAATCCAATGGCTAAAACTATGCAATACATCGACCACTCCATTCACGGAACAAACTTAGTACAAACTTGAATTGTCAAATTTCATTGGCCTATCGATATCAGATTGAGCTCAAAACTTGGTCAACGTCATAATATGGTGGGAGGAGTCATTTGGTCAGTTTTGAATGAAATCCAATGGCTAAAACTATGCAATACACCAACCACTCCATTCACGGAACGAACTTCGTATGAACTTGAATTATCAAATTTCATTCGCCTATCGATATCGGATTGAGCCCAAAACTTGGTCAACATCACAATGTGGTGGGAGGAGTTGGTTGGTGAGTTTTCAGTGAAATCCAATGGGTAAAACTATGCAATACACCAACCACTTCATTTACGGAAGGAACTTCGTACGAACTTGAGTTGTCCAATTTCACATGCCAATCGATATCGGATTGAGCCAAAAACTTAGTGAACATCATAATATGGTGGGAGGAGTCATTTGGTGAGTTTTGAGTGAAATCCAATGGCTAAAACTATGCAATACACCAACCACTCCATTTACGAAACGAACTTCGTACGAACTTGTATTGTCAGATTTCATTGGCCAATCGATACAGATTGAGCTCAAAACTTGGTCAAGGTCATAATATGGTGGGAGGAGTCATTTGGAGAGTTTT
Organism: Prunus davidiana; assembly: GCA_020226225.1. NCBI lineage: Eukaryota > Viridiplantae > Streptophyta > Magnoliopsida > Rosales > Rosaceae > Prunus > Prunus davidiana. The sequence goes on along the minus strand of CM035334.1, from coordinate 17,497,519 downwards.
GAGTGAAATCCAATCGCTAAAACTACGCAAAACACCAACCACTCCATTTACGGAACGAACTTCGTACGAACTTGAGTTGTCCAATTTCATTTGCCAATTGATATCGGATTGAGCCCAAAACTTGGTCAACACCATAATATGGTGGGAGTAGTCATTTGGTGAGTTTTGAGTGAAATCCAATGGCTAAAACTATGCAATAAACCCTCCACACCATTTACGGAACGAACTTCGTACGAACTCGAATTGCCCAATTTCATTGGCCAATCCATATCGGATTAAGCCCAAAACTTGGTCAACCTCATAATATGGTGGGAGGAGTCATTTGGTGAGTTTTGAGTGAAATCCAATGGCTAAAACTATGCAATACACCAACCACTCCATTTACGAAACGAACTTTGTACGAACTTGTATTGTCAGATTTCATTGGCCAATCGATACAGATTGAGTTCAAAACTTGGTCAAGGTCATAATATGGTGGGAGGAGTCATTTGGAGAGTTTTGAGTGAAATCCAATCGCTAAAACTACGCAAAACACCAACCACTCCATTTACTGAACGAACTTCGTACGAACTTGAGTTGTCCAATTTCATTTGCCAATTGATATCGGATTGAGCCCAAAACTTGGTCAACACCATAATATGGTGGGAGTAGTCATTTGGTGAGTTTTGAGTGAAATCCAATGGCTAAAACTATGCAATACACCAACCACCTCTGTTCATGGAATAAACTTTGTACGAACTTGAATTGTCAAATTTCATTGGCCTATCGATATCGTATGGAGCTCAAAACTTTTTCAACAACACAATATGGTGGGAGGAGTCATTTGTTGAGTTTTCAGTGAAATAGACCAACCACACCTTTAGAGAACGAATAACGTATGGCCTATCGATATCGGATTGAGCTCAAAACTTGGTCAACTTCATAATATGGTGGGAGGAATCATTTGGTGGGTTTTGAGTGAAACCAAATCTCTACAACTATGCAATACACCAACCACTCCATTTCAGAGCGAACTTCGTTCGAGCCTGAATTGTCCAATTTCATGGACCAATAGATATCGGATTAGGTCCAAAATGTGGGGAACATCATAATGTTGTGGGAGGACTCATTTGGTGAGTTTTGAGTGAAATCAAATAGCTAAAACTATGCAACACACCAACCACTCCATTAGAGAACGAACTTCGTACGAACATGAATTGTCCAATTTCTTGGACCAATCGATATCGGATTGAGTCCAAAACTTGGGGAACATCATAATATGGTGGAAGGAGTCATTTGGTAGGTTTTGAGTGAAATCCAATCTCTAGAACTATGTAATACACCAACCACTCCATTAGAGAACGAACTTCGTATGAACCTGAATTGTCCAATTTCATGGACCAATGGATATCTGATTGAGTCCAAAACTTGGCGAACATGATAATGTTGTGGGACGAGGCATTTGGTGAGTTTTGAGTGAAATCCAATGGCTAAAACTATGCAATACACCAACCACTCCATTTCATAAAGAACTTCGTACGAACTTGAATTGTCCAATCTCGTGGACCAATTGATATCGCATTGAGTTCAAACCTTGGGGAAAACCATAATGTTGTGGGAGGCGTCATTTGGTGAATTTTGAGCGATATCCAATGGACAAAACAATGCAATACGCCAACCACTCCACTTCAGAAAGAACTTCATACGAACGTGAATTGTCTGATATCATGGACCAATCGATATCGGATTGAGCCAAAAACTTGGGGAACACCATAATATGGTGGGAGGAGTCATTTGGTAGGTTTTGGGTGAAATCCAATCTCTAGAACTACGCAATACACCAACCACTCTATTTCAGAACGAACTTTGTACGAACCAGAATTGTCCAATTTCATGGACCAATGGATATCTGATTGAGTCCAAAACTTGGCGAACATGATAATGTTGTGGGACGAGGCATTTGGTGAGTTTTGAGTGAAATCCAATGGCTAAAACTATGCAATACACCAACCACTCCATTTCATAAAGAACTTCGTACGAACTTGAATTGTCCAATCTCGTGGACCAATTGATATCGCATTGAGTTCAAACCTTGGGGAAAACCATAATCTTGTGGGAGGCGTCATTTGGTGAATTTTGAGCGATATCCAATGGACAAAACAATGCAATACACCAACCACTCCACTTCAGAAAGAACTTCGTACGAACGTGAATTGTCTGATTTCATGGACCAAACGATATCGGATTGAGCCAAAAACTTGGGGAACACCATAATATGGTGGGAGGAGTCATTTGGTGTATTTTGAGTGCTATCCAATGGACAAAACTATGCAATACACCAACCACTCCACTTCAGAAAGAAAGTCGTACGAACGTGAATTGTCTGATTTCATGGACCAATCGATATCGGATCGTGCCAAAAACTTGGGGAATATCATAATATGGTGGGAGGAGTCATTTCGTGGGTTTTGAGTGAAATCCAATCTCTAGAACTATGGAATACACCAACCACTCCATTTCAGAACGAACTTCGTACGAACTAGAATTGTCCAATTTCATGGTCCAATGGATATTGGATTGAGTCCAAAACTTCGGGAACATCATAATGTCGTGGGAGGAGTCATTTGTTGAGTTTTGAGTGAAATCCAATGGCTAAAACTATGCAATACACCAACCACTCCATTTCAAAACAAACTTCGTACGAGTCTGAATTGTCCGATTTCATGGACCAGTCGATATCGGATTAAGTGCAAAACTTGGGGAACATCATAATGTTGTGGTAGGAGTCATTTGGTGAGTTTTGAGAGAAATCCAATGGCTAAAACTATGTAAAACACCAACCACTCCATTTCTGAACGAACTTCGTAAGAACCTGAATTGTCCAATTTCATGGACCAATCAATAAAAGATTGGGTCCAAAACTCGGGGAACATCACAATATTTTTGGACGAGTCATTTGGTGAGTTTTGAGTGAAATCCAATGGCTATAACTATGCAACACTCCAACCACTCCATTAGAGAACGAGCTTCGTACGAACATGAATTGTCCAATTTCTTGGACCAATCGATATTGGATTGAGTCCAAAACTTGGGGAACATCATAATACGGTAGGAGTAGTCATTTGGTTGGTTTTGAGTGAAATCCAGTGGATAAAACTATGCAATACAGCAACCACTCCATTTCAGAACGAACTTCGTACGTACCTGAATTCTCTGATTTCATGGACCAATCGATATCGGATTGAGCCCAAAACTTGGGGAACATCAAAATATGGTGGGAGGAGTCATTTGGTGAGTTTTTAGTGAAATCCAATCTCTAGAACTATGCAATACACCAACCACTCCATTTCTGAACGAACTTCGTACGAACCAGAACTGTCCAATTTCATGGACCAATCGATATCCGATTGAGTCCAAAACTTCAGGAACATCATAATGTTGTGGGAGGAGTCATTTGGTGAGTTTTGAGTGAAATCCACTGGCTAAAACTATGCAATACACGAACCACTCCATTTCATAATGAACTTCGTACGAACCTCAATTGTCCAATTTCATGGACCAATCGATATTGGATTGAGTCCAAAACTTCGGGAACATCATAATGTTGTGGGAGGAGTCATTTGTTGAGTTTTGAGTGAAATCCAATGGCTAAAACTATGCAATACACCAACCACTGCATTTCAAAACGAACTTCGTACGAGTCTGAATTGTCCGGTTTCATGGACCAGTCGATATTGGATTGAGTGCGAAACTGGGGGAACATCGTAATGTTGTGGTAGGAGTCATTTGGTGAGTTTTGAGTGATATCCACTGGCTAAATCTATAGAATACACCAACCACTCCATTTTGGAAAGAACTTCGTACGAACCAGAATTGTCCAATTTCATGGACCAATGGATATCGGATTGAGTCCAAAACTTGGCGAACATGATAATGTTGTGGGAAGAGTCATTTGGTCAGTTTTGAGTGAAATCCACTGGCTAAAACTATGCAATACACTAACCACTCCATTTCATAAAGAACTTCGTAGGAACCTGAATTGTCCAATTTCATGGACCAATTGATATTGGATTGAGTCCAAAACTTGGGGAACACCATAATGTTGTGGGAGGAGCCATTTCGTGAATTTTGAACGATATCCAATGGACAAAACTATGCAATACACCAACCACTCCATTTCATAAAGAACGTCGTACGACCTTGAATTGTCTGATTTCATGGACCAATCGATATCGGATCGAGCCAAAAACTTGGGGAACATCATAATATGGTGGAAGGAGTCATTTGGTGAGTATTAAGTGAAATCTAATCTCTAGAACAATGCAATACACCAACCACTCCATTTTAAAACGAACTTTGTACGAACCAGAATTGTCCAATTTCATGGACCAATCGATATTGGATTGAGTCCAAAACTTCGGGAACATCATAATGTCGTGGGAGGAGTCATTTGTTGAGTTTTGAGTGAAATCCAATGGCTAAAACTACGCAATATACCAACCACTCTATTTAAAAACAAACTTCGTACGAGTCTGAATTGTCCGATTTCATGGACCTGTCGATATCGGATTGAGTGCAAAACTTGGGGAACATCATAATATGGTGGGAGGAGTCATTTGGTGATTTTTGAGAGAAATCCAATGGCTAAAACTATGCAATACACCAACCACTCCATTTCAGAACGAACTTCGTACGAACCTAAATTGTCCAATTTCATGGACCTATCGATATCGGATTGAGTCCAAAACTCGGGGAACATCATAATATTGTGGAACGAGTCATTTGGTGAGTTTTGAGTGAAATCCAATGGCTAGAACAATGAAATACACCAACCACTCCATTACAGAATGAGCTTCGTACGAACATGAATTGTCCAATTTCTTGGACCAATCGATATCGGATTGAGTCCAAAACTTGGGGAACATCATAATACGGTGGGAGTCATTTGGTTGGTTTTGAGTGAAATCCAATGGATAAAACTATGCAATACAGCAACCACTCCATTTCAAAACGAACTTCGGACGTACCTGAATTGTCCAATTTCATGGACCAATCGATATCGGATTGAGCCCAAGACTTGGGGAACATCAAAATATGGTAGGAGGAGTCATTTGGAGGGTTTTGACTGAAATCCAATCTCTAGAACTATGCAATACACCAACCACTGCATTTTAGAAAGATCATCGTACGAACATGAATTGTCCAATTTCATGGACCAATTGATATCGGACTGAGTCCAAAACTTGAGCAACATCATAATATGGTGAGAGGAGTCATTTGGTGGGTGTTGAGTGAAATCCAATTGCTAAAACTATGCAATACACCAATCACTCCATTTCAGAAAGAACTTCGTACGAACCTGAATTGTCCAATTTCATGGACCAATCGATAACAGATTGAGTCCAAAATTTGGGGAACATCATAATGTTGTGGGAGGAGTCATTTGGTTAGTTTTGTGTGAAATCCACTGGCTAAAACTATGCAATACACCAACCACTCCATTTAAGAAAGAACTTTGTACGAACCCGAATTGTCCAATTTGGTGGACCAATTGATATCGGATTTGGTCCAAAACTCGGGGAACATGATAATGTTGTGGGAGGAGTCATTTGGTGAGTTTTGAAGGAAATCCAGTGGCTATGAGTATGCAATACTCTAACCACTCTATTTCAAAAAGAACTTCGTTCGAACCTGAATTGTCCAATTTCATGGACCAATTGATATCGGATTGAGTCCAAAACTTGTGGAACATCATAATATGGTGGGAGGAGTCCTCTGGTGTGTTTTGAGTGAAATCCAATCTCTAGAACTGTGCAATACACCAACAACGCCATTTCATAACGAACTTCGTACGAACCAGAATTGTCCAATTTCAATGACCAATCGATATCGGATTGAGTCGAAAACTTCGGGAATATCATAATGTTGTGGGAGGAGTCATTTGGTGAGTTTTGAGTGAAATCATGTTGCTAAAAAATGCAATACACCAACTATTGCATTTCAGAACCAAATTGGTACGAACCTGAATTGTCCGATTTCATGGACCAATCGATATCGGATTGAGTCCAAACTTGGGGAACATCATAATATGGTGGGATGAGTCATTTTGTGGGTATTGAGTGAAATCCAATTTCTTGAACTATGCGATACACAAACCACTCCATTTCAGAATGAACTTCGAACGAACCTGAATTGTCCAATTTCTTGGACCAAGCGATATCCGATTGAGCCCAAAATTTGGGGAACATCATAATATGGTGGGGGGAGTCATTTGGTGGACTTTGAGTGAAATTCAATGGCTAAAACTATGCAATACATCCACCACGCCATTTCAGAACGAACTTCATACGAACCAGAATTGTTCGATTTCATGGACCTATCGATATCGGATTGAGCCCAAAACTTGGGGAACATCGAAACACCAACCAATCCATTTTAGAACGACCTTTGTATGAAACTGAATTGTCCAATTTCGTGGACCAATCGATATCGGATTGAGTTCAAAACTTGGGGAACATCATAATATGGTGGGAGGAGTCATATGGTGAGTTTTGAGTGAAATCCAGTTACTAAAACTATGCAATATACCAACCACTCCCTTAGAGAACGAACTTCGTACGAATACGAATGGTCCCATTTCTTGGACCAATTGATTTCGGATTGAGTCCAAAACTTGGGGAACATCATAGTGTTGTGGGAGGAGTCATTTGGTGAGTTTTGAGTGAAATTCACTGGCTAAAACTATGCAATACATCAACCACTCCACTTCAGAAAGAACTTCGTAAGAACCTGAATTGTCCAGTTTCATGGACCAATTGATATCGGATTGAGTCCAAAACTGGGGAACATCGTAATATGGTGGGAGGAGTCATTTGGTGGGTTTTGAGTTAAATCCAATCCAATAAACTATGCAATACACTAACCACTCCATCTCAAAACGAACTTCTTACGACTATGAATTGTCCAATTTCATGGACCAATCGATATCGGATTGAGTCCAAAACATCGGAAACAACATAGTACAGTGCGAGGAGTCATTTGGTTGGTTTTGAGTGAAATCCAATCTTTAAAAATATGCAATACACCAACCACTCCATTTTAGAATCAACTTCGTATGAACTTGAATTGTCCGATTTCATGGACCAATCGATATCGGATCGGACAATCGATATCGGATTGACTCCAAAACTTGGGGAACATCATAATATGATGGGAGGAGTCATTAGGTGGGTTTTGAGTGAAATCTAATCTCTAGAACTGTGCAATACACCAACCACTCCATTTCATAAAGAACTTCGTACGAACATAAATTGTCAAATTTCATGGACCAATCATAATACTGTGGGAGGAGTCATTTGGTTGGTTTTGAGTGAATTCCAATCTCCAGAAATATGCAATACACCAACCACTCCATTTTAGAACGAACTTAAATTATCCAATTTCATGGATCAATCGACATCGAATTGCGTCCAAAACATGAGGAACATCATAATGTTGTGGGACGAGTCATTTGGAGGGTTTTGAGTAAAATCCAATTGCAAAACCTGTGTAATACACCAACCACTCCATTAAAGAACGAACTTCGTACGAACATGTATAGTCTAATTTCTTGGACCAATCGATATCGGATTGAGCCCAAAACCTGGGTAACCTTATAATATGGTGGGAGGAGTTCTTTGGAGAGTTTTGAGTGAAATCCAATGGCTAAAACTGGGCAATACACCAACCGCTCCATTTCAGAACGAACTTCGTACGAACTTGAATTGTCCGATTTCATTGACCAATCGATATCGGATTGAGTCCAAAACTTGGGGAACATCATAATATGGTGGGAGGAATCATTTGGGGGGTTTTGAGTGAAATCAAATCTCTACAACTGTGCAATACACCAACCACTCCATTTCATAAAGAACTTCGTACGAACATAAATTGTCAAATTTCATGGACCAATCATAATACTGTGGGAGGAGTCATTTGGTTGGTTTTGAGTGAATTCCAATCTCCAGAAATATGCAATACACCAACCACTCCATTCTAGAACGAACTTCGTACGAACATGAATAGTCCAATTTCTTGGACCAATTGATATCGGATTGAGTCCCAAACTTGGGGAATATCATAATATGGTGGGAGGAGTCATTTGGTGAGCTTTGAGCGAAATCCAATCTCTAAAACTATGCAATACACCAACCACTCCATTAGAGAACGACCTTCGTACGAACATGAATAGTCCAATTTCATGGACCAATCAATAACGTATTCAGTCCAAAACTTGGTTAACATCATAATGTTGTGGAAGGAGTCATTTGGTTAGTTTTGAGTGAAATCCAATCTCTACAAATATCCAATACGCCAACTTGTCCATTTCAGAATGAACTTCGTACGAACATGAATTGTCCAATTTGATGAACAAATCGACATCGGATTAAGTCAAAAACTTGGGAAACATCATAATACGGTGGGGGGAGTCATTTGGTTGGATGAGTGAAATCCTATCTCCAGAAATATGCAATACACCAACCACTCCATTTCACAACGAATTTCGTACGAACCTGAATTGTCCAATTGCATGAACCAATCAATATCGTATTGAGTCCAAAACTTGGGGAACATCATAATACAGTGGGAGGAGTCATTTGGTTGGTTTGGAGTGAAATCCAATCTCCAGAAATATGCAATATACCAACCACTCCATTTCACAACGAATTTCGTACGAACCTGAAGTGTCCAATTTCATGAACCAATCAATAACGTATTGAATCCAAAACTTGGGGAACATCGTAACACGCCGACCACTTCATTAGAGAACGAACTTCGTACGAACTTGAATAGTCCAATTTCTTGGACCAATCGATATCGGATTGAGTCCAAAACTTATAGAGCCATTAGAACCATCTGACACACATTTGATTCCTTCTGTTGTTAAACCTCCAAAACTTGACCTTAAACCACTTCCATCACATCTAAAATATGCTTACCTAGCTGGGTTTGAAACTCTCCCAGTTATAATAGCATATGACCTCACCCCTTTGGAAGAAGATAAGCTAATTAGGGTGCTAAAAGAGTTCAAATCAGCCATTGGTTGGTCTATTGTAGACATCAAAGGAATAAGCCCTACCATGTGCATGCATCAAAGATGTCAGGAAACAAATTTGACTCTTAATTGGGAAAAGTGTCAATTTATGGTGAAACAAGGTGTTGTGTTGGGGCATGTAATATCCAACAAGGGTATTGAAGTTGACAAAGCAAAAATTGACATCATCTCAAATATGGCAGCCCCTGCTTCAGTGAAGGGAGTGAGAAGCTTTCTAGGACATGCTAGTTTTTATCGTCGTTTCATTAAGGATTTTTCCAAGATCACTCATCCATTGTGCAATCTTTTGGCCAAAGATGTTGTATTTCACTTTGATAAAGATTGTATGAATGCATTTAATACCTTGAAACGTGAACTAACCTCTGCTCCTATCATTATGGCACCAGATTGGTCTTTGCCTTTTGAGCTAATGTGTGATGCCTCTGACTATGCTATTGGTGCTGTTTTAGGTCAAAGAGTAAATAAGCTGCCACACGTAATCTACTATGCAAGTCGGATTAAACGATGCTCAACTCAATTACTCTACAACTGAGAAGGAGTTGCTTGCTGTTGTTTTTGCTTTAGAGAAATTTCGTTCATATCTTGTTGGCTCTAAAGTTATTGTTTACTCTGATCATGCAGCTCTTAGGTTTTTGTTGACCAAGAAAGATGCTAAACCACGTTTGATCAGATGGATACTCTTGTTCACAAGAGTTTGACCTAGAAATTCGAGACAAGAAAGGGAGTGAAAATGTTGTTGCTGATCACTTGTCGCGCCTTGTTGATGAAAACCATGGAGATGGACAAATTTTGCCTCTCAACGAATCATTCCCGGATGAACAACTCTTTGTCATTCAAGATAAAGAGCCATGGTATGCTGATTTTGTCAATTATCTTGCTTCTGGTGTAATTAGAGATGATTTGACTTTTCAGGAGAGAAAGAAGTTCTTTTCAATGGTGAAACACTACATGTGGGATGAGCCCTATTTGTTCAAGTATTGCCCTGACCAAATCATTCGAAGATGTGTTCCAGAGAGTGAGCAGCAAAGCATACTAACATTCAGTCATGCATTGGCATGCGGAGGTCATTTCAGTGCCAAAAAGACAGCTTTAAAGGTTTTACAATCTGGTTTCTTTTGGCCTACATTGTTTAAAGATGCTTTTGATTTTTGCTCTAAGTGTGATAGGTGTCAGAAAATGGGGAGCATCAGTCGCAGGAACGAAATGCCATTAAACAACATTTTAGTGGTAGAGCTGTTTGATGTGTGGGGAATTGACTTCATGGGACCATTCCCATCTTCTTTTGGATACATATACATACTAGTGGCAGTAGATTATGTATCAAAATGGGTTGAGGCAACAGCTACACGAACTAATGATCACAAAGTTGTTTTGAATTTTCTCAAAGATATGATTTTCACTAGGTTTGGAACTCCGAGAGCTATCATTAGCGATGGTGGCAGTCACTTCTGCAACAAACCTTTCGAGGCATTGATGAAGAAGTACAACATCACACATAAAGTGGCAACTCCATACCATCCTCAAACCTCTGGACAAGTGGAAATCAGCAATAGAGAAATAAAGAACATCTTGATGAAAACCGTCAGCCCTACAAGGAAGGATTGGTCACTAAGGTTGAATGATGCACTTTGGGCGTATCGAACAGCGTACAAGACCCCAATTGGAATGAGCCCTTATCGACTGGTGTTTGGAAAGGCATGTCATCTGCCAATGGAGCTCGAGCACCGTGCATATTGGGCCATAAAGAAGTTCAATTTTGATCTCAAAGAAGCTGGTACAGTGAGGAAGCTCCAACTCAATGAGTTGGAAGAGCTCAGAAATGAATCATATGAGAATGCAAGGATCTACAAAGAACGAACCAAGCTCTACCATGACAAAGCAATTCTTAGGAAGGAGTTTCAACCAGGTATGAAAGTACTTTTGTATGACTCACGTTTGCGACTTTTTCCAGGTAAATTGAAGTCTAGATGGGTTGGACCATTCAAAGTGCTTCAAGTATTTCCCCATGGAGCTATGGAGATAGAAAACATCAAGAATGGCACCCGTTTTAAGGTCAATGGACAGCGTTTGAAGCCTTATTTGGAGAATGTTTCACAGGAGCAGGTTTATGTAGTTATAGATTCTCTCGAGTTTATGGCAACTTAGACACACTACCATGTCTTGCCTAGACATTAAATAAAGCGCTTGCTAGGAGGCAACCTAGCTGGGTTTGTGTTCTTTCCTTTTATTTGTGTTAGTTTTTAGTTTTTATTTTATTTCATTCCATACACACTGTGCCAATTTGCATTGCATCCATTCCATTCATTTTTTTTTTTTTAAGCATCGAGGACAATGCTTAGTTTAGGTTTGGGGGTGTGGGATTTTTTTTGTTTTAGTTCTGGTTAAAGTTTGCTTTTGCTTACTAATGTGAATGTATATGAGGGCTATGGTTTACAATGAGGACTACTGTGTTGTCATGAAAAAGTTCGTATCATATATATTTTTTTTTTTTCAAAGCTGTTACTCTTGGAATCATGGTGGTTAAAGTATCATGCTCAAATTCTGGAAGAAGAATTGTGGAGACTACCCTAGTGAGTGATTTTGAGCCTATTTACTTCTTTGAGAGGGTTTAAAGTGTTTGTACTCCTATCTTTTTGCTTCAATTTCATTTCAAATGATCTCATTATTTTTGTTTGATTGAACGCTAAGAATTGTTCGCTTTCGCAGATACCATGTGTTTGGTAACATTCATGAATGAACTCATTGAGACGATGTTAGGCTATGCATGTCTTAACCACCAAAAGGCCTAATTTCTTACCTTTATGTGTGTGCCATTACCCCATTTTGAAGCCAATCATTTTTAGCCATTTTCTTTTCTCACATTTGTTTTCCCATATCCTTTTATCTCACATTTGTAAACACTCAGGAGACACAACTCCTCCTACTAGGGACACCTAGGGGTTTAAAGGCTTCTTGCATATGCTCAGTGCAATCGTTTAACCAGCGAAAGTGGTTTGGTTAGATTTTATTGTCTTGTGTGTTTTTAGTTTCAGTTTTGCTTGAGGACTAGCAAAAATTAGGTTTGGGGGTATTTGATAACTCATATATTTATACATTTATACCATCCATTTCTAGTCTATTTGTGATGTTTTTGAGTTAAACTTGTTGCGTTTTATCATATTTTGTGTTAGTATGCAGTTGCATATACTTTAGGATCAAGTTGAAGGCAAAAGAAATGAAAACATGCCATTTTTGGAGCTGACCCTTATTCAAACATGGAAACAAGTTTCGTGACCTGTTTTGAAGTCTAAATAAAGAATCCAAGGCGAACCTGGCTTGTTTGAAGACTAAGAGCAAAATGGGAAAGCAATGGGGATTTCTAGCCTGATTTGGAGGTGCCAAATAAGGCAAAAACGTGCAAAAATAAAGGCTGATTTGTTAGGATATCTTTGGAATATCTTGCAGCCTCTTTTACCCCATAAAAACTTGCCTTTTAGCCACTTTTACAGACCCCATTTATTTTGGACGAATTTTACAATCCTAAACCTCACTTCTTGGTTATTCTCTCCTTTCATGCACACTAAAACCCTAGCTGTCCATATATTTCCACCATCACTTCTTGGTTGTTTTAATCTCTGTGAATATGATGTGTAACTAAATTCATAGCTAGGGATTTCGATGTAGCCTTGCAACATCCATCCATGTTTCTAAGTTAAAGTATTCAGTTCATCAACCATGTTTCTGTGAACTACGCAATACACCAACCACACCATTTTAGAACGAACTTCGTACGAACATGAATAGTCCAATTTCTTGGACTAATCAATATCGGATTGAGACCAAAACTTGGGGAACATCATGATGTTGTGGGAGGAGTCATTTGGCGAGTATTGAGTGAAATCCAATGGCGAAAACTATGCAATACACCAACCACTCCACTTCAGAACGAACTTCGTACGTACCTGAATTCTCTGATTTCATGGACCAATCGATATCGGATTGAGTCGAAAACTTGGGGAACATCATAATATTGTGGAGGAGTCATTTGGTGGGTTTTCAGTGAAATCCAATCTCTAGAACTATGTAATGCACCAACCACTCCATTTTAGACCGAACTTCATACAAACTTGAATTGTCCAATTTCATGGACCAATCGATACCGGATTGAGTCCGAAGCTTGGGAAACATCATAATATGGTGGGAGGAGTCATTTGGTGGGTTTTGAATGAAATCCAATCTCTAGAACTACGCAATATACCAACCACTCCATTTTAGAATGAACTTCGTACGAACCTGAATTGTCCAATTTCATGGACCAATCGATATCAGATTGAGTCCAAACTTGGGGAACTTCGTAATGTTGTGGGAGGAGTCATTTGGTGATTTTTGAGTGAAATTCAGTGGCTAAAACTATGCAATAACCAACCACTCCATTTCATAACGAACTTCGTCTGAACCAGAATTGTCCAATTTAATGGTCCAATCGATATCGGATTGAGTCCAAGACTTGGGGAACATCATAATATGGTGGGAGGTGTCATTTGGTGAGTTTTAAGCGAAATCCAAGGGCTAAAACTATGCAAAACACCAACCACTACATTTCAGAACGAACTTCGTACGATCCTAAATTGGCCGATTTCATCGACCAATCGATATCAAATTGAGTCGAAAACTTGGGAAACATAATAATATTGTGGAGGAGTCATTTGGTGGGTTTTGAGTGAAGTCCAATCTCTAGAACTATGCAATGCACCAACCACTCCATTTTAGACCGAACTTCATACGAACCTGAATTGTCCAATTTCATGGACCAATCGATATCGGATTGGGTCCGAAGCTTGGGGAACATAATAATATGATGATGGGATGAGTCATTTGGTGGGTTTTGAGTGAAATCCAATGGCTAAAACTATGCAATAACCATCCACTCCATTTCAGAACGAATTTCGTCCGAACCAGAATTGTCCAATTTAATGGTCCAATCGATATCGGGTTGAGTCCAAAACTTGGGGAACATCATAATATGGGGGGAGGTATCATTTGGTGAGTCTTGAGCGAAATCCAATGGCTAAAACTATGCAAATCACCAACCACTACATTTCAGAACGAACTTCGTACGACCCTGAATTGGCCGATTTCATCGACCAGTCGATATCAGATTAAGTCGAGAACTTGGGAAACATCATAATATTGTGGAGGAGTCATTTGGTGGGTTTTGCCTAAAATCCAATGTCTAGAACTATGCAATGCATCAACCACTCCATTATAGACCGAACTTCGTACGAACCTGAATTGTCCAATTTCATGGACCAATCGATATCAGATTGAGTCCAAAACGTGGGGAACATTAGAATATTGTGGGAGGAGTCATTTGGTGAGTTTTGAGAGAAATCCAATGGCTGAAACTATGCAATACACCAACCACTCTGTTTTAGAACGAACTTCGAATGTACCTCAATTATCCGATTTCATGGACCAATCGATATCGGATTGAGCCCAAAACTTGGGGAACATCATAATATGGTGGGAGGAGTCATTTGGTGGGTTTTTGAGTGAAATCCAATCTGTAGAACAATGCAATACACCAACCACTGCATTTCAGAACGAACTTCGTACGAACCAGAATTGTCCAATTTAATGGTCCAATCGATATCGGATTGAGTTCAAAACTTGGGGAACATCATAATATGGTGGGAGGTGTCATTTGGTGAATTTTGAGTGAAATCCAATGGCTAGGACTGTGCAATACACCAACCACTCCATTTCATAACGAACTTCGTACGACCCTGAATTGGCCAATTTTATGGACCATTCGATATCGGATTGAGTCCAAAACTTGGGGAACATCATAATGTTGTGGAGGAGTCATTTGGTGGGTTTTGAGTGAAATTCAATCTCTAGAACTACGCAATGCATCAACCACTCCATTTTAGACCGAATTTCGTACGACCCTGGATTGTCCAATTTCATGGACCAATCAATATCGGATTGAGTGCAAAACTTGGGGAACATCATAGTGTTGTGGGAGGAGTTATTTGGAGAGTTTTCAGTGAAATTCAATTGCTATAACTGTCCAACACACCAACCACCCCATTAGAGTACAAACTTCGTACGGGCATGAATAGTCGAATTTCTTGGACTAATCGATATCAGATTGAGCCCAAAACTTGGGAAACATCATAATATGGTGGGAGGAGTCATTTCGTGGGTTTTTAGTAAAATCCAATCTCTATAACTATGCAATACACCAACCACTCCATTTCAGAACGAACTTCGTACGAACCTGAATTGTCCAATTTCGTGGACTAATCGATATCGGATTGAGTACAAAACTTGGGGAACATCATAATATGGTGGGAGGAGTCATTTGGTTGGTTTTGAGTGAAATTGGATCCCTAGAACTGTGCAATACACCAACCCCTCCGTTTCATAACGAACTTTGTATGAACCTGAATTGTCCAATTTCTGGAACCAATCGATACCGGATTGAGTCCAAAATATGGGGAACATCATAATGTTGTGGCAGGAGTCATTTGGTAAGTTTTAAGTGAAATTCAACAGCTAAAACTATGCAATACACCAACCACTTCATTTTAGAACGGACTTCGTATGAACATGAATGGTCCAATTTCCTTGACCAATCGATATCGGATTGACCCCAAAACTTGGGGAACATCATAATATGGTGGGAGGAGTCATTTGGTGAGTTTTGAGTGAAATTCAGTTGCTAAAACTATGCAATACCCCAACCACTCCAATTTAGAATGCACTTCGTATGAATCTGTATTGTCCGATTTCATGGAGCAATCGATATCGGATTGAGTCCGAAGCTTGGGGAACATCAGAATACGGTTGGAGGAGTCGTTTGGTGGGTTTTGGGTCAAATCCAGTCTCTAGAACTATGCGATACACCAACCACTCTGTTTCAGAACAAACTTCGTACGAACCTGAATTGTCCAATTTCACAGACCAATCGATATTGGATTGAGCCCAAAACTTGGGGAACATCATAATATAGTTGGAGGAGTCATTTGGTTGGTTTTCAGTGAAATTGAATCCCTAGAACTATGCAATACACCAACCACTCTGTTTAAGAACGGACTTCGTACGAACCTGAATAGTCCAATTTCATGGACCAATGGGAATCGGATTGAGTTCGAATCTTGGGGAACATCATAATATGGTGGGAGGAGTCATTTGGTGTGTTTTGAGTGAATTCCAATCTCGAGAACTGTGCGTTGCCCCAACCACTCCATTTTAGAACGAACTTTGTACGGACCTAAATTGTCCAATTTCATGGACGAATTGATATCGGATCGAGTCCAACACTTGGGGAACATCATCATATGGTGGGAGGAGTCATTTGGTGGGTTTTGATTGAAATGCAATGGCAAAAACTATGCAGTACACCACCCACTCCATTTCATAATGAACTTCGTACGAACCTGAATTGTCCAATTTGATGGACCAATCCATATCGGATTGAGTCCAAAACTTGGGGAACAACATAATGTTGTTCAAGGAGTCATTTGGTGAGTTTTGAGCGAAATCCAATGGCGAAAACTCTGCAATACACCAACCACTCCATTTCAGAACTAACTTCGTACGACTTTCAATTGTCCGATTTCATGTACCGATCGATATCGGATTGAGTGGAAAACTTGGGGAACATCATAATATGGTGGGAGGAGTCATTTGGTGGTTTTAAGTGAAATCCAATCTATGGAACTGTGCGATATTCCAACCACTCCATTTTAGAACGAAGTTCAAACGTGCCTGAATTGTCCGATTTCATGGACCAATCGATATCGGATTGAGCCCAAAACTTGGGGAACATCATAATATGGTGGGAGGAGTCATTTGGTGGATTTTTGAGTGAAATCCAATCTCTAGAACTATGCAAAACAACCACCACTCCATTTCAGAACGAACTTCGTAAGAATCTGAATTGTCCAATTTCCTGGACCAGTCAATATCAGATTGAGTCCAAAACTTGGGGAACATGATATTGTTGTGGGAAGAGTCATTTGGTGAGTTTTGAGTGAAATCCAATCGCTATAACTATGCAATACACCAACCACTGCATTGGAGAACGAACTTCGTACGAACATGAATAGTCCAATTTCTTGGACAAATCGATATCGGATTAAGCCTAAAACTTGGGGAACATCATGGTATGAAGAGTGGAGTCACTTGGTTAGTTTTGAGCGAAATCCAATGGCTAAAACTCTATAGTACACCAACTAGTCCATTTCAGAACAAACTTCGTACGACTCTGAATTTCCGATTTCATGGACCAATTGACATCGGATTGAGCCAAAAACATGGGGAACATCATAATGCTGTGGGAGGAGTCATTCGGTGGGTTGTGAGTGAAATCCAATCTCTAGAACTGTGCAATACACCGACCACTCCATTTTAGAACGAACTTTGTATGATCCAGAATTGTCCAATTTCATGGACCAATCGTTATCGGATTGAGTCCAAAACTTGGGAAACATCATAATATGGTGGGAGGAGTCAATAGGTGGGTTTTGAGTGAAATCCAATCTCTAGAACTATGCAATACACCAACCACTCCATTTAAGAACGAACTTCGCACAAACCTGAATTTAGATTACAAGAACAGTTGAGTAGAAGAAATTACTCAGTTCCTAACTAGAAAGATGCACACTTTGAGCTTCGTACACCACTTGCACACTTCCTGGAGTGACTACTGGCTGGGGGGCGCAAAACAGAAAACATGTGAGTGGACAAAAACCAGATTTGCAGTTAAAAACAATATAGTAACCCCACCATGTAAAAATAATGCTCAAGCATGCAGGTTCACAATTCAATAATTAATTATTCAAAACATGCTTCAGTAAAACTCTTCTAAAAACACTAGTTATCTCCTTCAAAAAGAAACCCACTCTCTCAATCTTACAACTCCTGTCAAACCACTAAACAAACTCTAATTCCTTACGCACCCAACTATACGTATACATATAAATATACATATATATATATATAAAAACATGACTATAGATAGCTATACGATACACTCATCACACCACCTAGGTACCGAGGAAACAATCCAACTGGGGGATCGTTTGACTAGTCCGCAGGATTTCCAGGTGCTATCCTGCGTCTAGGGATGAGCGGTCCAACCGGGGGACGAAACTCCAAAGCTCCCACACCGGAACATCCAACGCCATGTGTAGCTCCCAAACTATGTCCTACGCGCGCAGACTGGATCATCACACACCGGAACATCCAATGCCATGGTGATGACCCTAAACTCTATACAAAGTCTTTCCATACGCCGGAACATCCAACGCCGCATATGGAAAGTGTCTCACACGCCGGAATATCCAACGCCGCGAGTGAGACTGGTAACTGGGGAAGGTACTTACATAGTGTAATCATACAACTTCTCTCAAAGTCAAATTCTTCCACAACACCCTCCAACGACCCAAGTATCTCGTCTATAGATAATATATAAATATACTTCCCCACAAACCATATAAAATGCACTCTCCAAAACCCACAATGCCAAACTCACAATATATTGCCAAGTGCTATACAACCATCATAATCCACTCATGAATATAATATATTCCATAAGCTATTAAAACATTATGCAAAAATCTTTCATCAATTAAAACCATGCATATGATTGAAAACAAAATCCACTCACAAGTATTCCCACGCTGCCTGACCACGTGAGGGTCCTGCTTGCTGCGTACGTGCAGTCGAAACACCTATTTCGAGATACGAACCGTTAAATAATATAAAATTACGTCGAAGCGGAAATCACAAATTAAATGCTTAAATCCCCAAATTTCCCATACGTGCATGTTGAAGAAGGTTTCCTAAGGTCCGATTACAGGTTTAGAAATCGTTCACGATTTTACGGTTATCGCTAACCCGCAAACTTTGCATTATTGAATCGGAACATCCGGGCTCCAATTCATAATTCGTGAAGTCCCATACGGTCCTAGGAATACCTAGAACAACATATTTTAATTCGGGAAAGATCTAACGGTCGAAACCTATCGAACTCGGATAACGCACAATATGCGAAAATCCGTTCGATAGTCAAACAACATCCGAATTGAGATCCGCGAATTCCTATGCGCTCGTGACAACCTAAGGATCTCATCGGGTTAATTTGCAGCTTCACCAGTCTTGCCCACATGCCACCACACGCGCCGGCAGTGCGTGGGTGTGTAGAGTAATTCCGGCGACGGAAAAACTCCACACCCGAGCTCACCCTTCCTACCCTAGCTCCTACTCGAGGTCAGGATCACTTCATTCAACTACGGGAAGGTCCAATTCGGGCGGCAACTGGCCGGAATTTCATTTTGAAATCCGGCCAAAACATAGATTTTCAAAATCAATTCCTATCCAGCAAATCAATCCAAACCTATACAACCATCAGCTAGAACTTGAAAAATGGATGAGAAACCATACCTCACCCGTCTGAAATAGTGGTCGGAGGAGAGAGAATGAGTGACTGGAATTTCAGACGAAAACCGGCCTGAAATCCGTATTTTCCGACGACGTGGCGGCGGCTGATGGCTGGAGGTGGGTCGGGGAACGTCGGTGAGGTCTGGCCGGAGGTTTCAGGTCCGGTCTCGCGGCTGGCCGTGGCCTGTGACAGTGGCCGTGCGTTTTGCAGTCGAAGGAGGGGGAGGGACGACGCGGGAGAGAGAGAGAGAATCGGGAGAAAGAGAGAGAGAGAGGTAAAACTGGAAAAATCTGATTTTTACTCTAACCCTTTTCGAATATTTACAGTTTTGCCACTGATACTATTTTGCCCGTAACTTTTTCGTTACAGTTCCGATTCAAGCCTACCGCATGTCTACGAATTCGTCTCAGAAATACCATCCGCGGTCCCAAAATCCTTTCGATTAAAAAAGTGACCAATTTACCCCTACGCCAAGGGTAAATTCATAATTTATTCTAAATAGGTTAAAATAGACATTTAATTTGGAGTCGGGGTGTTACATCCAATTTCTAGAACTATGCGTTACAAAAACCACTCTATTTAAGAACGAACTTCGTACAAACCTGAATACCCCAATTTCATGGACCAATCGATATTGAATCGAGTCTAAAACTTGGGGAACAACATAATATGGTGGGAGGAGTCTTTTGATGGGTTTTGAGTGAAATCCAATGGCAAAAACTATGCAATACACCAACCACTCCATTTCCGAACGAACTTCGTACGAACTTGAATTGTCCAATTTCATGGACCAATCGATATTGGATTGAGTCCAAAACTTGGGGCAAGTCATACTATTGTGGGAGGAGTCATTTGCTGAGTTTTGAGTGAAATCCAATGGCTAAAACTATGCAATACACCAACCACTCTATTAGAGAACGAACTTCGTACAAACATGAATAGTCCAATTTCTTGGACCAATCGACATCAGATTGAGCCCCAAAACATGGGAACTTCATAATATGGTGGGAGGAGTCATTTGGTGGGTTTTCAGTGAAATCACAATCTCTAGAACTGTGCAATACACCAACCACTCCATTTCATAACGAACTTTGTATGAACCTGAATTGTCCAATTTCATGAACCAATCGATATTGGATTGAGTCCAAAATATGGAGAACATCATAATGTTGTGGCAGGAGTCATTTGGTGAGTTTTAAGTGAAATTCAACAGCTAAAACTAGGCAATACACCAACCACTTCATTTTAGAACGGACTTCGTATGAACATGAATGGTCCAATTTTCTTGACCAATCGATATCGGATTGAGCCCAAAACTTGGGGAACATCATAATATGGTGGGCAGAGTCATTTGGTGAGTTTTGAAAACTATGCAATACCCCAACCACTCCAATTTAGAACGAACTTCGTATGAATCTGAATTGTCCGATTTCATGGAGCAATCGATATCGGATTAAGTCCGAAGCTTGGGGAACATCAGAATATGGTGGGAGGAGTTGTTTGGTGGGTTTTGAGTGAAATCCAATCTCTAGAACTATGCGATACACCAACCACTCCATTTCAGAACAAACTTCGTACGAACCTGAATTGCCCAATTTCAAGGACAAATCGATATCGGATTGAGCCCAAAACTTGGGGAACTTCATAATATGGTTGGAGGAGTCATTTGGTTGGTTTTGAGTGAAATCGAATCCCTAGAACTATGCAATACACCAACCACTCCATTTAAGAACGGAATTCGTACGAACCTGAATAGTCCAATTTCATGGACCAATCGATATCGGATTGAGTCCGAAGCTTGGGGAACATCATAATATGGTGGGAGGACTCATTTGGTGTGTTTTGAATGAATTACAATCTCTAGAACTGTGCGTTACCCCAACCACTCCATTTCAGAACGAACTCTGTACAGACCTGAATTGTCCAATTTCATGGACCGATCGATATCGAATTGAGTCCAAAAATTGGGGAACATCATAATGTTGTAGGAGGAGTCATTTGGTGAGTTTTAAGTGAAATTCAACAGCTAAGACTATGCAATACACCAACCACTCAAATTTTGAACGTACTTCGTACGAACATGAATATTCCAATTTCCTTGGCAAATCGATACCGGATTGAGCTCAAAACTAGGGGAACATTATAATATGGTGGAAGGAGTCATTTAGAGAGTTTTGAACGAAATCCAATTGCTAAAACTATGCAATACACCAACCACTCCATTTCAGAACGAAGTTCGTATGAACCTAAATTGTCCGATTTCATGGACCAATGGATATCAGAATGAGTCCGAAGCTTGGGGAACATCGTAATATGGTGGGAGGAGTCGTTTGGTGGGTTTTGAGTGAAATCCAATCTCTAGAACTATGCAATACACCAACCACTCTATTTTAGAATGAACTTTCGTACGAACCTAAATTGTAGAATTTCATGGACCAATCGAGATCGGATTGAGTCCAAAACTTGTGGAACATCATAATAGGGTGGGAGGAGTCATTTTCTACGTTTTGAGCGAAATCCAATCTCTAGAACTATGCAATACACCAACCACTCCATTTCAGAACGAACTTTGCACGACTCTGAATTGTCCGATTGCATGGACCATCGATATTGGATAGAGTCCAAAACTTAGGAAACATCATATTATGGTGGGAGGAGTCATTTGGTGGGTTTTTACTGAAATCCAATTCTAGAACTATGCAATACACCAACCACTCCATTTCAGAACGAACTTCGTACGAACCTGAATTGTCCAATTTCGTGGACTAATCGATATCGGATTGACCCCAAAACTTGGGGAACATCATAATATGGTGGGAGGAGTCATTTGGTGAGTTTTGAGCGAAATTCAATTGCTAAAACTATGCAATACCCCAACCACTCCAATTTAGAACGAACTTCGTATGAATCTAAATTGTTCGATTTCATGGAGCAATCGATATCGGATTGAGTCTGAAGCTCGGGGAACATCAGAATATTTTGGGAGGAGTTGTTCCGTGGGTTTTGAGTGAAATCCAAATTGTAGAACTATGCGATACACCAACCACTCCATTTCAGAACGAACTTCGTACGAACCTGAATTGTCCAATTTCATGGAGCAATCGATATCGAATTGAGCCCAAAACTTGGGGAACATCATAATTAGACTCAATCCGATATCGATTGGTCCATGAAATTGGACAATTCAGGTTCGTACGAAGTTCGTTATGAAATGGAGCAGTTGTTGTATTGTATAGTTTTAGAGATTGCATATCACTCAAAACCCACCAAATGACTCCTACCACAATATTATGAAGTTCCCCAAGTTATGGACTCAATCCAAAATCGATTTGCCATGGAAGTGGACAATTCAGGTTCGTACGAAGTTCGTTCTGAAATGGAGTGGTAGGTGTATTGTATAGTTCTAGAGTTTGATTTCACTCAAAACCCACCAAATGACTCCTCCCACAACATTATGACGTTCCCCAAGCTTCTTTGGACTCAATCCGATATCGGTTGGTCCATGAAATCGGACAATTCAGGTTCGTACGCAGTTCGTTATGAAATGGAGTGGTTGGTGTATTGCATAGTTTGGGCAAATGGATTTCACTAAAAACTCACCAAATGACTCCTCCCACAACATTATGATGTTCCCCAAGTTTTGGACTCAATACGATATCGGTTGGTCCATGAAATCAGACAATTCTGGTTCGTACGAAGTTTTTTCTTAAATGGAGTGGTTGGGGTATTGTATTGTTCTAGCCATTGGATTTCACTCAAAACTCACAAAATGACTCCTCCCACAGTATTATGATGTTCCCCAAGTTTTGGACACAATCGGATATCGATTTGCCCATGAAATTTGACAATTCAAGTTCGTACGAAGTTCGTTCTGAAATGTAGTGGTTGGTGTATTGCATAGTTCTAGAGTTTGATTTCACTTAAAACCCACCAAATGACTCCTCCCACAATATTATGATGTTCTTCAAGTTTTGGAATCAATCCGATATCTATTGGTCCATGAAATCGGACAATTCAGTTACGTATGAAGTGTGTTCTGAAATGGAGTGGTTGGGGTATTGCATAGTTTTAGCCATTGGATTTAGCTCAAAACTCACCATATGACTCCCACAATATTATGTTGTTCCCCAAGTTTTGGACTCAATCCGATATCGATTGGTCCATGAAATCGGACAATTCAGGTTCGTACGAAGTTCGTTCTGAAATGGTGTGGTTGATGTATTGCATAGTTTTAGCCATTGGATTTCGCTCAAAACTCACCAACTGAATCCTCCAACTATATTATGTTGTTGCCCAAGTTTTGGACTCAATCAGATATCGATTGGTCCATGAAATTGGACAATTCAGGTTCGTACGAAGTTCATTCTGAAATGGAGTGGTTGGCGTATTGCATTGTTCTAGAGATTGGATTTCCCCTAAAACCTACTAAATGACTCCTCATTCAACATTTATGATGTTCCCCAAGTTTTGGACTCATTCCGTTATCGATTGGTCCATGACATTGGACAATTTAGGTTTGTACGGAAATGGAGTGGTTGGTGTATTGCATAGTTCTCGAGATTGGATTTCACTCAAAACTAACCAAACGACTCCTACCACCATATTATGATGCTCCCCAAGTTTTGGACTCAATCCGATATCGATTTGTCCATGAAATCGGACGATACAGATTCGTACGAAGTTCTTTCTGAAATGGAGTGGTTGGTGTATTGAATTGTTTTAGCCATTGGATTTCATTCAAAACCAACTAAATGGCTCCTCCCACAATATTATGATGTTCTCCAAGTTTGGACTCAATCCGATATCGATTGGTCCATGAAATCGGACAATTCAGCTTCATACGAAGTTTATTCTGAAATGGAGTGGTTGGTGTATTGCATTGTTTTAGCCATTGGATTTCCCTCAAAACCCACCAAATGACTCCTCCCAAAATATTATGATGTTCCCCATGTTTTGGTCTCAATCCGATAACGATTGGTTAATGAAATCGGACAACTCAGGTTCGTACGAAGTTCGTTCTGAAATGGAATGGTTGGTGTATTGCAATGTTTTAGCCATTCGATTTCCCTCAAAACTCACCGAATGACTCCTCCCAAAATATTATGATGTTCCCCATGTTTTGGTCTCAATCCGATAACGATTGGTTAATGAAATCGGACAACTCAGGTTCGTACGAAGTTCGTTCTGAAATGGAATGGTTGGTGTATTGCAATGTTTTAGCCATTCGATTTCCCTCAAAACTCACCAAATGACTCCTCCCAAAATATTATGATGTTCCCCATGTTTTGGCCTCAATCCGATAACGATTGGTTAATGAAATCGGACAATTCAGGTTCGTACGAAGTTCGTTCTGAAATGGAGTGGTTGATGTATTGTATAGTTCTAGAGATTGGATTTCACTCAAAACCCACCAAATGACTCCTTCCACAATATTATGATGTTCCCCAAGTTTGGATTCATTCTGATATCGATTGGTCCATGAAATCGGACAATTCAGCTTCGTACGAAGTTCGTTCTGAAATGGAGTGGTTGGTGTATTGCATTGTTTTAGCCATTGCATTTCCCTCAAAACCCACCAAATGACTCCTCCCAAAATATTATGATGTTCCCCATGTTTTGGTCTCAATCCGATAACGATTGGGTAATGAAATCGGACAACTCAGGTTCGTACGAAGTTCGTTCTGAAATAGAATGGTTGGTGTATTGCAATGTTTTAGCCATTCGATTTTACTCAAAACTCACCAAATGACTCCTCCCACCATATTATGATGCTCCCCAAGTTTTGGACTCAATCCGATATTGATTTGTCCATGAAATCGGACGATACAGATTCGTACGAAGTTCTTTCTGAAATGGAGTGGTTGGTGTATTGAATTGTTTTGGCCATTGGATTTCATTCAAAACCAACTAAATGGCTCCTCCCACAATATTATGATGTTCTCCAAGTTTGGACTCAATCCGATATCGATTGGTCCATGAAATCGGACAATTCAGCTTCATACGAAGTTTATTCTGAAATGGAGTGGTTGGTGTATTGCATTGTTTTAGCCATTGGATTTCCCTCAAAACCCACCAAATGACTCCTCCCAAAATATTATGATGTTCCCCATGTTTTGGTCTCAATCCGATAACGATTGGTTAATGAAATCGGACAACTCAGGTTCGTACGAAGTTCGTTCTGAAATGGAATGGTTGGTGTATTGCAATGTTTTAGCCATTCGATTTCCCTCAAAACTCACCAAATGACTCCTCCCAAAATATTATGATGTTCCCCATGTTTTGGTCTCAATCCGATAACGATTGGTTAATGAAATCGGACAACTCAGGTTCGTACGAAGTTCGTTCTGAAATGGAATGGTTGGTGTATTGCAATGTTTTAGCCATTCGATTTCCCTCAAAACTCACCAAATGACTCCTCCCAAAATATTATGATGTTCCCCATGTTTTGGTCTCAATCCGATAACGATTGGTTAATGAAATCGGACAACTCAGGTTCGTACGAAGTTCGTTCTGAAATGGAATGGTTGGTGTATTGCAATGTTATAGCCATTCGATTTCCCTCAAAACTCACCAAATGACTCCTCCCAAAATATTATGATGTTCCCCATGTTTTGGCCTCAATCCGATAACGATTGGTTAATGAAATCGGACAATTCAGGTTCGTACGAAGTTCATTCTGAAATGGAGTGGTTGATGTATTATATAGTTCTAGAGATTGGATTTCACTCAAAACCCACCAAATGACTCCTTCCACAATATTATGATGTTCCCCAAGTTTGGACTCATTCTGATATCGATTGGTCCATGAAATCGGACAATTCAGCTTCATACGAAGTTCGTTCTGAAATGGAGTGGTTGGTGTACTGCATTGTTTTAGCCATTGCATTTCCCTCAAAACCCACCAAATGACTCCTCCCAAAATAATATGATGTTCCCCATGTTTTGGTCTCAATCCGATAACGATTGGGTAATGAAATCGGACAACTCAGGTTCGTACGAAGTTCGTTCTGAAATAGAATGGTTGGTGTATTGCAATGTTTTAGCCATTCGATTTTACTCAAAACTCACCAAATGACTCCTCCCACCATATTATGATGTTCCCTAAGTTTTGGACTCAATCCGATATCGATCGGTCTATGAAATTGGACAATTCAGGTTCGCACGAAGTTCTTTATGAAATGGAGTTGCTGGTGTATTGCATTGCTTTAGCCATTGGATTTCACTCAAAAGTCACAAAATGCTACTCCCACAACGTTATGATGTTCGCCTTGTTTTGGACTCAATCCAATATCGATTGGTATATGAAATTGGACAATTCAGGATTGTACGAAGTTCATTATGAAATGGAGTGGTTGGTGTATTGCATAGTTCTAGAGATTGGAATTCACTTAAAACCTGCCAAATGACTCCTCATTCAACATTATGATGTTCTGCAACTTTCGCACTCAATCTGTTATCGATTGGTCCATGAAATTGGACAATTCAGGTTCGTAAGAAGTTCATTCTGAAATGGAGTGGTTAGTGTATTGCATAGTTCTAGAGAATGGATCTCACTTAAAACCTACCAAATGACTCCCCATTCAACATTATGATGTTCCCCAAGTTTTGGACTCAATCCAATATCGATTGGTCCATGACATTTGACAATTCAGGTTCGTACGAAATTCGTTATGAAATGTAGTGGTCGGTGTATTGCATAGTTCTGGAGATTGGATTTCACTCAAAACCCACCAAACGACTCGTCCCACAATATTATGATGTTCCCAAGTTTTGGTCTCAATCCGATATCGATTGGTCGATGAAATCGGACAATTCAGGTTCGTACGAAGTACGTTTTGAAATGGAATGGTCAGTGTATTGCATTGTTTTAGCTATTCGATTTCACTCAAAACTCACCAAATGACTCCTCCCACCATATTACGATGTTCCCTAAGTTTTGGACTCAATCCGATATCCATCGGTCCATGAAATTGGACAATTCAGGTTCGTAGGAAGTTCGTTCTGAAATGGAGTGGTTGGTGTGTTGCATTGTTTTAGCCATTGGATTTCACTCAAAACTCACAAAATGACTCCTTTCACAACATTATGATGTTCTCCAAGTTTTGCACTCAATCCGATATCGATTGGTCAATGAAATTGGAAAATTAAGGTTCGTATGAAGTTCTTTATGAAATGGAGTGGCTGGTGTATCGCATTGCTTTAGCCATTGGATTTCACTCACAACTCACAAAATGACTATTCCGAAAACGTTATGATGTTCCCTGTGTTTTGGACTCAATCCGATATCGATTGGTCTATGAAATTGGACAATTCCGGTTCGTACGAAGTTCTTTCTGAAATGGAGTGGTTGGTGTATTGCATAGTTCTAGAGATTAGATTTCACTTAAAACCTGCCAAATGACTCCTTATTCAACATTATGATGTTCCGCAACTTTTGCACTCAATCCAATATCGATTGGTCCATGAAATTGGACAATTCAGGTTCGTGAGAAGTTCATTCTGAAATGGAGTGGTTGGTGTATTGCATAGTTCTAGAGATTGGAATTCACTTAAAACCTACCAAATGACTCCCCATTCAACATTATGATGTTCCCCAAGTTTTGGACTCATTCCGATATCGATTGGTCCATGACATTTGATAATTCACGTTCGTACGAAGTTCATTCTGAAATGGAGTGGTTGGTGTATTGCATAGTTCTAGAGATTGGACTTCACTCAAAACTAACCAAATGACTCTTCCCACCATGTTATGATGTTCCCCAAGGTTTGGACTCAATCCGATATCGATTGGTCCATGAAATCGAACAATTCATGTTCATACGACGTTCGTTTTGAACTGGGGTGGTTGGTGTATTGCATTGTTTTATCCATTGGATTTCACTCAAAACCCACCAAATGACTCCTCCCACAATATTATGAAGTTTCCCAAGTTTGGGACTCAATCTGATATCGATTGGTCCATGAAATCGGACAATTCAGGTTCGTACGAAGTTCGTTCTAAAACGGAGTGGGTGTTGTATTACATAGTTTTAGTCACTGGATTTCACTCAAAACTCATCAAATGACTCATCCCACCATATTATGATGTTACCCAAGTTTTGGGCTCAATCCGATATCGATTGGTACAAGAAATTGGACTATTCATGTTCGTACGAAGTTGGTTCTGAAATGGTGTAGTTGGTGTATTGCAGTGTTTTAGCCTTTTGAATTCACTTAAAAGTCACAAATTTACTCCTACAACATTATGATGTTCCCCAAGTTTTGGACTCAATCCGATATCGATTGTACCATGAAATTGGACAATTCAGGTTCATACGAAGTTCGTTCTGAAATAGAGTGGTTGGTGTATTATATAGTTCTAGAGATTGGATTTCACTCAAAACCCACCAAATGATTCCTCCCACAATATTATGATGTTCCCCAAGTTTTGGACTTAATCCGATATCGATTGGTCCCTGAAATCGGACAATTCAGGTTCGTACGTAGTTCGTTCTGAAATGGAGTGGTTGGTGTTTTGTATAGTTCCCGAGATTGGATTTCACTCGAAACACACCAAATGACTCCTCCCACAATATTATGGTGTTTCCCAAGTTTTGGACTCAATGTGATATCGATTGGTCCATGAGATCGGACAATTCAGGTTCGTACAAATTTGATAAGTTCATAATTTCATACATTTGCATGCCCTCTTTACTTAGTGACTTTGCTTAGTTTCTCTTTATTTTGTGTCACTTACCTCTTTTTGTTTGTTTTGCCAAGTTACCATTCTCAGTGGGATCGACCTCGTATTTATATAAGCTATACTATAAACGGTTCGTGCACTTGCGAGAATTAAAGTTGCTATTTTTAATAACTCATTTTAGTTGTTAGGAACAGCCACAACAGAAGTTCGTTATGAAACGGAGTGGTTGGTGTATTGCATAGTTTTTGCCATGGGATTTCACTCAATACTCACAAAATAAGTCCTCCCACAATATTATGATGTCCCCCAAGTTTTGGAGTCAATACGATATCAATTGGTCCATGAAATCGGACAATTCAGGTTCGTACGAAGTTCGTTCTGAAATGGAGTGGTTGGTGTATTGCATACTTCCAGAGATTGGATTTCACTAAAAACCCATCAAACAACTCCTCCCACTATATTTTGATGTTCCCCAAGTTTTGGACTCTATCCGATATCGATTGGTCCCTGAAATTGGACAATTCAGGTTCGTACGAAGTTCGTTCTGAAATGGTGTGTATGGTGCATTGCATAGTTTTAGACATGGGATTTTGCTCAAAACTCACCAAATGACTCCTTCCCACAACATTATGATGTTCCCCAAGTTTTGGACTTAATCCGATATCGATTGGTCCTTGAAATTGGACAATTCAGGTTTGTACGAAGTTCGTTCTGAAATGGTGTGTATGGTGTATTGTATAGTTCTAGAGATTGGATTTCTCTCAAAACCCACCAAATGACTCCTCCCACCATATTATGATGTTCCCCAAGTTTTGGACTCAATCTGATATCGATTGTTCCACGAAATCGGACAATTCAGGTTCGTACGAAGTTCGTTCTGAAATGGAGTGGTTGGTGTATTGCATTGTTTTAGCAATTAGATTTCACTCAAATCTCCCAAAATGACTCCTCCCACAACATCTTGATGTTCCCCAAGTTTTGGGCTCAATCTCATATCGATTGGTCCATTAAATTGGACAATTCAGGTTCGTGCGAAGTTTGTTATGAAATGGAGTGGTTGGTGTATTGTATAGTTCTAGAGATTGGATTTCACTTAAGACCCACCAAATGACTCCTCCCGCAATATTATGATGTTCCCCAAATTTTGGACTCAATCCGATATCGATTCTTCCATGAAATCGGACAAGTCAGGTTCGTACGAAGTTCGTTCTGAAGTGGAGTGGTGTTGTGTTCCTTCCAAGTGCCAATATATGGTTAGTATAGTGGTACAAGTAAGGGTGTCGAACCACAAGAACCGATTAGACCTCTATAAATTACTAGTTTTGAAAGAACCCTAACTAAAAATGAAAGTGGCAATTTGAAAGTAGTTTTTGTGTTGTAAATGAAAAATAACTTCAAATGCAAAAAGAATGTAGTAGTGAATAATATATTGATGTAGAAAGAACAGGGATGAGACTAGGGATTTCGAATTCACCATTGCAAAACTAATTCCATGTTTATAAAATTAAACCGTACTCAACTACCAATCTGATATCAATTAGTCCAAGAAATTGGACCATTAATGTTCCTACAAAGTTCCTTCTGAAATGGAGTGGTTGGCTTATTGTGTAGTTCTAGAGATTGGATTTCACTCAAAACCAACCAAATGACTCCTCCCATCATATTATGATGTTCCCCAAGTTTTGGACTCAATCCGACATCGATTGGTGCATGAAATTGGACAATTCAGGTTTGTACGAAGTTCGTTCTCAAATGGTCTGTTGGTGTATTGCATAGTTTTGGCTTTTGAATTTCACTCAAAACTCACCAAATGACTCCTCCCACAATATTATGAGGTTCCCTAAGTTTTGGACTCAATCCGATATCGATTTGTCCATGAAATTGGACAATTCATGTTCGTACGAAGTTCGTTATGAAATGGAGTGGTTGGTGTATTGCATAGTTCTAGACATTGTATTTCACTCAAAACCCACCAAATGACTCCTCCCACAATATTACGATGTTCCCCAAGTTTGGGTATTAGTCCGATATTGATTGGTCCATGAAATTGGACAATTCAGGTTCGTACGAAGTTTGTTCTGATATGGAGTGGTTGGTGTATTGCATAGTTTTAGCCTTTGGATTTTGCTCAAAACTCACCATTTGACTCCTCCCACCATATTATGACGTTCCCCATGTTTTGGGCTCAATCCGACATCGATTGGTCCAAGAAATTGGACTATTCATGTTCTTACGAAGTTCGTTTTCTAATGGATTGGTTGGTGTATTGTATAGTTTTGGCAATTGGATTTCACTAAAAATCACCAATTGAATCCTGCAACTATATTATGATATTCCTCAAGTTGGGGTCTCAGTCCGATATCGATTGGTCCATGAAATTGGAAAATTCAGGTTCGTACGAAGTTCGTTCCGATATGGAGTGGTTGGTGTATTGCATAATTTTAGTCATTGGATTTTGCTCAAAACTCACCATATGACTCCTCCCACCGTATTATGACGTTCCCCAAGTTTTGGGCTCAATCCGATATCGATTGGTCCAAGAAATGGGACTATTCATGTTCGTATGAAGTTCGTTCTCTAATGGGGTGGATGGTGTATTGCATAGTTTTGGCAATTGGATTTCACTCAAAACTCACCAAATGACTCCTCCCACAACATTATGATGTTCCCCAAGTTGGGGTCTCAGTCCGATATCGATTGGTCCATGAAATTGGACAATTCAGGTTCTTACGAATTTCGTTCTGAAATGGAGTGGTTGGTGTATTGCATAGTTTTAGCCATTGGATTTTGTTCAAAACTCACCATATGACTGCACCCACCATATTATGACGTTAGCCAAGTTTTGAGCCCAATCCGATATTGATTGGTTAATCAAATTGAACTGTTCGTGTTCGGACGAAGTTTGTTCTCTAACATAGTTTTTGGTGTATTGCGTAGTTTTGGCAATTGGATTTCACTCAAAACTTACTAAATGACTCGTGCCACAACATTGTGATGTTCCCCATGTTTTGGACTCAATTCGATAACGACTGGTCCATGAAATCGGAAAATTCAGGTTCATACGAATGTCGTTCTGAAATGGAGTGGTTTGTGTGTATTGCATGGTTTTAGCCATTGGATTTCACTCAAAATTCACAAAATGACTCCTCCCACAACATTATGACATTCCCCAAGTTTTGGACTAAAGCCGATATCGATTGGTCCAATAAATTGGACAATTCAAGTTCGTACGAAATTCGTTATGAAATGGAGTGGTTGGTGTATTGCATAGTTTTAGCCATTGGATTTGACTCAAAAGTCAACAAATGACTCCTCCCACCATATTATGATGTTCCCAAGTTTTGGACTCAATCAGACATCAATTGGTCCATGAAACTGGACAATTCAGGTTTGTACGAAGTTCGTTATGAAATGTAGTGGTTGGTGGATTGCATAGTTTTAGTAGTTTTAGC
Source organism: Prunus davidiana (assembly GCA_020226225.1). Classification (NCBI taxonomy): domain Eukaryota; kingdom Viridiplantae; phylum Streptophyta; class Magnoliopsida; order Rosales; family Rosaceae; genus Prunus; species Prunus davidiana. The sequence continues at coordinate 17,464,880 of CM035334.1, read as the reverse complement.
CATTGGATTTCGCTCAAAACTCACCATATGACTCCACCCACCATATTATGATGTTCCCCAAGTTTTGGACTCAATCCGATACCGATTGGTCCATGAAATTGGACAATTCAAGTTAGTACGAAGTTCGTTCTGAAATGGAGTGGTTGGTGTATTGCTTAGTTTTAGCCATTGGATTTCACTCAAAACTCACCGTATGACTCCTCCCACCCTATTATTACGTTCTCCATGTTTTGGGCTCAATCCGATATCGATTGGTCCAAGAAATTGGACTATTCATGTTCGTCCGGAGTTCGTTCTCTAATGGATTGGTTGGTGTATTGTATAGTTTTGGCAATTGGATTTCACTCAAAAATCACCAATTGACTCCTGCAACTATATTATGACGTTCCCCAAGTTTTGGACTCAGTCCGATATCGATTGGTAAATGAAATTGGACAATTCAAGTTCATACGAAGTTCGTTCTAAAATGGAGTGGTTGGTGTATCGCATAGTTGTAGAGATTATATTTCACTCAAAACACACTAAATGACTCGTCCGACAACATTATGATGTTCCCCAAGTTTGGAACTCAATCAGACATCAATTGGTCCATGAAATTGGACAATTCAGGTTCGTACGAAGTTCGTTCTGAAAAGGAGTGTTTGGTGTATTGCACAGTTATACAGATTGGATTTCACTGAAAACTCACCAAATGACTAGTCCCAAAACATTATGATGTCCCCCAAGTTTGGGACACAATCCGACATCAATAGGTCCATGAAATTGCACAATTCAGGTTCGAACAAAATAAGTTATGACATGGAGTGGTTGGTGTATTGCACAGTTCTCGGGATTGGATTTCACTCAAAACCCACCAAATGACTCGTCCCACCATATTATTATGTTCCCCAAGTTTTGGACTCAATCCGATATCGATTGGTCCATCAAATTGGACAATTCAGGTTCGTACGAAGTTCGTTCTGAAATAGAGTAGTTGGTGTATTGCATAGTTTTAGCAGTTGGATTTCACTCAAAACTCACCGTATCACTCCTCCCACCGTATTATGATGTTCCCCAAGTTTTGGGCCCAATACGATCTCGATTGGTCTGAGAAACTGGACTATTCGTGTTCAGACGAAGTTCGTTTGCCAATGCAGTGGTTGGTGTATTGCATAGTTCTAGAGATTGGATTACACTCAAAACCCACCAAATGACTCCTCCCACTATGTTATGTTGTTCCCCAAGTTTTGGACTCTATCCGATATCGATTGGTCCATGAAATTGGACGTTTAAGATTCGTACGAAGTTCGTTCTGAAATGGAGTGGCTGGGGTATTGCATAGTTGTAGAGATTGTATTTCAGTCAAAACCCACGAAATGACTCCTTCCACTATATTATGATGTTCCCCAAGTTTTGGACTCAATCCGATATCGATTGGTCCATGAAATTGGACAATTCAGGTTCGTACGAAGTTCGTTCTGAAATGGAGTGGTTGGTGTATTACTTAGTTCTAGAGATTGCATTTCACTAAAAATTCACCAAATGACTCGTCCCACAGGATTATGATGTTCCCCAAGTTTGGGACTCAATCCGACATCAATTGGTCCATGAAATTGGACAATTCCGGTTCGAACGAAGTTCGTTCTGAAATGGAGTGGTTAGTGTATTGCATAGTTTTAGCCATTGGATTTCGTTCAAAACTCACCATTTGACTCCACCCACCATATTATGATGTTTCCCAAGTTTTTAGCCCAATCCGATATTGATTGGTTAATGAAATTGAAATGTTCGTGTTCGTACAAAGTTCGTTCTCTAACGGATTGGTTGGTATATTATATAGTTTTGGCAATTGGATTTCACTCAAAAATCACCAATTGACTCCTACAACTATATTATGATGTTCCCCAAGTTTTGGACTCAGTCCGATATCGATTGGTCCATGAAATTGGACAATTCAGGTTCGTACGAAGTTCGTTCTGAAATGGAGTGGTTGGTCTATTGTATAGTTCTAAGGATTGGATTTCAATCAAAATCCACCAAATGACTTCTCCCAATATTATGATGTTCCCCAAGTTTTGGACTCAATCCGATATCGATTGGTTCTTGAAATCGGACAATTCAGGTTCGTACGAAGTTCGTTTTGAAATGGAGTGGTTGCTGTATTGTATAGTTCAAGAGATTGGATTTCACTCAAAATTCACCAAATGACTCCTCCCACAATATTATGATGTTCCCCAAGTTTTGGACTCAATCCGATATCGATTGGTCCATGAAATCGGACAATTCAGGTTCGTACGAAGTTCGTTCTGAAATGGAGTGGTTGGTGTGTTGCTAGGCATTGGATTTCACTCAAACCCACCAAATGACAACTCCCACAATAATATGATGTTCCCGAAGTTTTGGACTCAATCCGATATTGATTGGTCCTTGTAATCCTCCAATTCAGGTTCGTACGAAGTTCGTTCTGAAATGGAGTGGTTGGTTTACTGTATAGTTCTGGGGATTGGATTTCACTCAAAACCCAATAAATGACTCCTCCCACAATATTATGATGTTCCCCAAGTTTTGGACTCAATCCGATATCGATTGGTCCATGAAATCGGACAATTCAGGTTCGAGCGAAGTTCGCTCTGAAATGGAGTGGCTGATGTATTGTATAGTTCTAGGGACTGGATTTCACTTAAAACCCACCAAATGACTCCTCCAACAATATTATGATGTTCCCCAAGTTTTGGACACAATCCGATATCGATTGGTCCACGAAATTTGATAATTCAGGTTCGTACGAAGTTCGTTCTGAGATGGAGTGGTCGGTTTATTGTGTAGTTCTAGGGATTGGATTTCACTCAAATCCCACCAAATGAGTCCTCCCACAATATTATGATGTTCCCCAAGTTCTGGACTCAATTCGATATTGATTGGTCCATGAAATCAGACAAGTCAGGTTCGTACGAAGTCCGTTCTGAAATGGAATGGTTGGTGTATTCTGTAGTTCTAGAGATTGGATTTCACTCAAAAATCCCCAAATTACTCCTCCCACAAAATTATGATGTTCCCAAAGTTAAACTCAATCCGATATTGTTGGTCCATGAAATTGGACAATTCACGTTCATACGAAGTTCGTTCTGAAATGTAGTGGTTGGTGTATTGTATAGTTCTGGGGACTGGGTTTCACTCAAACCCACCAAATGACAACTACCACAACACTATAATGTTTCACAAGTTTTGGACTCAATCCGATATCGATTGGTCCATAAAATCGGGCAATTCAGGTTCACACGAAGTTCGTTTTGAAATGAAGTGGTTAGTGTATTGTATAGTTCTAGGGATTGGATTTCACTCACAAATCACGAACTGACTCCTCCCACAATATTATGATGTTCCACAAGTTTTAGACTCAATCCGATATCGATTGGTCCATAAAATCGGACAATTCAGGTTCACACGAAGTTCGTTCTAAAACGGAGTGGTTGGTGTATTGTATAGTTCTAGGGATTGGATTTCTCTCAAAACCCACCAAATGACAACTCCCAAAATATTATGATGTTCCCCAAGTTTTGGACTCAATCCGATATCGATTGGTCCTTGTAATCGGAAAATACAGGTTCGTACGAAGTTTGTTCTGAAATGGAGTGGTTGGTTTATTGTATAGTTCTAGGGATTGGATTTCACTCAAAACCCACCAAATGACTCCTCCCACAATATTATGATGTTCCCCAAGTTTTGGACTCAATCCGATATCGATTGGTCCACGAAATCGGATAATTCTTGTTCATACGAAGTTCATTATGAAATGGAGTGGTTGGTGTATTGTATAGTTCTTGGGATTGGATTTTACTCAAAACCGACCAAATGACAACTCCCGCAATATTATGATTTTCCCCATGTTTTGGACTCAATCCGATATCGATTGGTCCTCGAAATCGGACAATTCAGGTTCGTACGAAGTTCGTTTTGAAATGGAGTGGTTGGTGTATTGTGTAGTTCTAGAGATTGGATTTCACTCAAAACCCACCAAATGACTCCTCCCACAATATTATGTTGTTCTCCAAGTTTTGGACTCAATCTGATTTCGAATGGTCCATGAAATCGGACAATTCAGGTTCGTACGAAGTTCGTTCTGAAATTGGGTGGTTCATGTATTGTATAGTTCTGGAGATTGGATTTCACTCAAAAATCACCAAATGACTCCTTCCACAATATTATGGTGTTCCCCAAGTTTTGGACTCAATCCAATATCCATTGGTCCATGAAATCGGACAATTCAGGTTCGTACGAAGTTCGTTCTGAAATGGAGTGGTTGGTGTATTGTATAGTTCTAGGGATTCGATTTCACTCAAAACCCACCAAATGACAACTCCCGCAATATTATGATGTTCCCCAAGTTTTGGACTCAATCCTATATCGTTTGGTCCTTGAAATCGGACAATTCTTGTTCGTACGAAGTTCGTTCTGAAATGGAGTGGTTGGTGTATTGTATTGTTCTAGGGATTCGATTTCACTCAAAACCCACCAAATGACAACTCCCACAATATTATGATGTTCCCCAAGTTTTGGACTTAATCCGATATCGATTGGTACTTGAAATTGGACAATTCAGGTTCGTACGAAGTTCGTTCTAAAATGGAGTAGTTGGTGTATTGTATAGTTCTAGGGACTGGATTTCACTCACAACCCACCGAATGACAACTCCCACAATATTATGATGTTCCCCATGTTTTGAACTCAATCCGATATCAATTGGTCAATGAAATCCGACAATTCAGGTTCGTACGAAGTTCGTTCTGAAATGGAGAGGTTGGTTTATTGTATAGTTCTGGGGATTGGATTTCACTCAAAACCCACCAAATGACTCCTCCCACAATATTATGATGTTCCCCAAGTTTTGGACTCAATCCGATATCGATTGGTCCATGAAATCGGACAATTCAGGTTCGTACGAAGTTCGTTCTGAAATGGAGTGGTTGGTGTATTGTATAATTCTAGGGATTGGATTTCACTCAAAACCCACCAAATAACTCCTCCCACAATATTATGATGTTCCCCAACTTTTGGACTCAATCCGATATCGATTGGTGAAAGAAATCGGACAATTCAGGTTCGTACGAAGTTCGTTCTGAAATGGAGTGGTTGGTTTATTGTATAGTTCTAGGGATTGGATTTCACACAAAACCCACGAAATGACTCCTCCCACAATATTATGATGTTCCCCAAGTTTTGGACTCAATCTGATATCGATTGGTCCATGAAATCGGACAATTCATGTTCACACGAAGTTCGTTCTAAAATGGAGTGGTTGGTGTATTGTATAGTTCTAGGGATTGGATTTGACTCAAAACCCACCAAATGACAAGTCCCACAATAATATGATGTTCCCCAAGTTTTGGACTCAATCCGATATCGATTGGTCCACGAAATTTAACAATTCAGGTTCGTACGAGGTTCGTTCTGAAATGGAGTGGCTGTTGTATTGTATAGTTCTAGAGATTGGATTTCACTCAAAACGAAATGACTCCTCCCACAATATTATAATGTTCCTCAAGTTTCGGACTCAATCCGATATCGATTGGTCCATGAAATCGGACAATTCATGTTCACACGAAGTTCGTTCTAAAATGGAGTGGTTGGTGTATTGTATAGTTCTAGGGATTGGATTTGACTCAAAACCCACCAAATGACAACTCCCACAATATTATGATGTTCCCCAAGTTTTGGACTCAATCCGATATCGATTGGTCCACAAAATTTAACAATTCAGGTTCGTACGAGGTTCGTTCTGAAATGGAGTTACTGATGTATTGTATAGTTCTAGAGATTGGATTTCACTCAAAACCCACGAAATGACTCCTCCCACAATATTATAATGTTCCCCAAGTTTCGGACTCAATCCGATATCGATTGGTCCATGAAATCTGATAATTCAGGTTCATACGAAGTTCGTTCTGAAATGGATTGGTTGGTGTATTTTATAGTTCTAGAGATTGGATTTCACTCAAAATCCACCAAATGACTCCTACCACAATATTATGATGTTCCCCAAGTTTTGGACTCAATCCGATATCGATTGGTCCTTGTAATCGGAAAATTCAGGTTCGTAAGAAGCTCGTTCTGAAATGGAGTGGCTGATGCATTGTATAGTTGTAGAGATCGGATTTCACTCAAAAATCACCAAAGGACTCCTCCCACAATATTATGATGTTCCCCAAGTTTTGGACTCAATCCGATATCGATTGGTCTTTGAAATCGGACAATTCAGGTTCGTATCATGTTCGTTCAGAAATGGAGTGGTTGGTGTATTGTATAGTTCTAGGGATTGGATTTCACTCAAAACCCACCAAATCACTCGTCCCGCAATATTATGATGTTCCCCAAGTTTTGGGCTCAATGCGATATCGATTGGTCAATGAAATCAGACAATTCAGGTTCATACGAAGTTCGTTCTGAAATGGAGAGGTTGGTTTATTGTATAGTTCTAGGGATTGGATTTCACACAAAACCCACGAAATGACTCCTCCCACAATATTATGACGTTCCCCAAGTTTTGGACTCAATCCGATATCGATTGGTCGATGAAATCAGCCAATTCAGGTTCGTGTCAACTGTGTTATGAAATGGAGTGGTTGGTGTATTGTATAGTTCTAGAGTTTGGATTTTGCTCAAAACCCACCAAATGACAACTCCCACAATATTATGATGTTCCCCAAGTTTTGGACTCAATCCGATATCGATTGGTCCATGAAATCGGACAATTCATGTTCACACGAAGTTCGTTCTAAAATGGAGTGGTTGGTGTATTGTATAGTTCTAGAGTTTGGATTTCACTCAAAACCCACCAAATGACTCCTCCCACAATATTATGATGTTCCCCAAGTTTTGGGCTCAATGCGATATCGATTGGTCAATGAAATCGGACAATTCAGGTTCGTTAGAAGTTCGTTCTGAAATGGAGTGGTTGGTGTACTGTATAGTTCTGGAGATTGGATTTCACTCAAAACCCACCAAATGACTCCTCCCACAATATAATGATGTTCCCAAGTATTGGACTCGATCCGATCTCGATTGGTCAATGAAATCAGACAATTCAGGTTCATACGAAGCTCGTTCTGAAATGGAGTGGTTGGTTTATTGTATAGTTCTAGGGATTGGATATCGCACAAAACCCACCAAATGACTCCTCATACAATATTATGATGTTCCACAAGTTTTGGACTTAATCCGATATCGATTGGTCCATCGAATCGGACAATTCAGGTTCACACGAAGTTCGTTTTGAAATGGAGTGGTTGGTGTATTGCATAGTTCTAGGGATTGGATTTCACTCCAAAGTTACGAACTAACTCCTCCATCAATATTATGATGTTCCCCAAGTTTTGGACTCAATCCGATATCGATTGGTCCATGAAATCGGCCAATTCAGGGTCGTGTGAACTGTGTTCTGAAATGGAGTGGTTGGTGTATTGTATAGTTCTAGTGATTGGATTTCACTCACAAATCACGAACTGACTCCTCCCACAATATTATGATGTTCCCCAAGTTTTGGACTCAATCCGATATCGTTTGGTCCATGAAATCGGCCAATTCAGGTTCGTGTGAACTGTGTTATGAAATAGAGTGGTTGGTGTATTGTATAGTTCTAGAGATTGGATTTTGCTCAAAACCCACCAAATGACTCCTCCCACAATATAATGATGTTCCCCATGTTTTGGACTCAATCCGATATCAATTGGTCCTTGTAATTGGACAATTCAGGTTCGTACAAAGTTCGTTCTGAAATGGAGTGGCTGATGAATTGTATAGTTCTAAAGATTGGATTTTGCTCAGAACCCACCAAATGACTCGTCCCACAATATTATCATGTTCCCCAAGTTTTGGACTCAATCTGATATCGAATGGTCCTTGTAATCGGACAATTCAGGTTCGTATGAAGTTCGTTCTGAAATGGAGTGGCTGACGTAGTGTATAGTTCTAGAGATTGGATTTTGCTCAAAACCGACCAAATGACTCCTCCCACAATATTATGATGTTCCCCAATTTTGGACTCAATCCGATATCGATTGGTCCATGAAATCGGACAATTTTGGTTCTTACGAAGTTCATTCTGAAATGGAGTGGTTTATGTATTGTATAGTTCTAGGAATTGGATTTCACTCAAAACCCACCAAATGACAACTCCCACAATATTATGATGTTTCCCAAGTTTTGGACTCAATCCGATATCGATTGGCCCTTGAAATCGGACAATTCAGTTTCGTACGAAGTTCGTTCTGAACTGGGGTGATTGGTTTATTGTATACCTCTAGGGATTGGATTTCACTCAAAACACCCCAAATGACTCCTCCCACAATATTATGTTGTTCCCTAAGTTTTGGACTCATTCCGATATAGATTGGTCCATGAAATCAGACAATTCATGTTCGTATGAAGTTCGTTCTGAAATGGAGTGGTTGGTGTATTGTATAATTCTAGGGATTGGATTTCACTCAAAACCCACCAAATAACTCCTCCCACAATATTATGATGTTCCCCAAGTTTTGGACTCAATCCGATATCGATTGGTGAATGAAATCGGACAATTCAGGTTCGTACGAAGTTCGTTCTGAAATGGAGTGGTTGGTTTATTGTATAGTTCTAGGGATTGGATTTCACACAAAACCCACGAAATGACTCCTCCCACAATATTATGATGTTCCCCAAGTTTTGGAATCAATCTGATATCGATTGGTCCATGAAATCGGACAATTCATGTTCAAACGAAGTTCGTTCTAAAATGGAGTGGTTGGTGTATTGTATAGTTCTAGGGATTGGATTTGACTCAAAACCCACCAAATGACAAGTCCCACAATAATATGATGTTCCCCAAGTTTTGGACTCAATCCGATATCGATTGGTCCACGAAATTTAACAATTCAGGTTCGTACGAGGTTCGTTCTGAAATGGAGTGGCTGTTGTATTGTATAGTTCTAGAGATTGGATTTCACTCAAAACGAAATGACTCCTCCCACAATATTATAATGTTCCTCAAGTTTCGGACTCAATCCGATATCGATTGGTCCATGAAATCGGACAATTCATGTTCACACGAAGTTCGTTCTAAAATGGAGTGGTTGGTGTATTGTATAGTTCTAGGGATTGGATTTGACTCAAAACGCACCAAATGAGAACTCCCACAATATTATGATGTTCCCCAAGTTTTGGACTCAATCCGATATCGATTGGTCCACGAAATTTAACAATTCAGGTTCGTACGAGGTTCGTTCTGAAATGGAGTTACTGATGTATTGTATAGTTCTAGAGATTGGATTTCACTCAAAACCCACGAAATGACTCCTCCCACAATATTATAATGTTCCCCAAGTTTCGGACTCAATCCGATATCGATTGGTCCATGAAATCGGATAATTCAGGTTCATACGAAGTTCGTTCTGAAATGGATTGGTTGGTGTATTTTATAGTTCTAGAGATTGGATTTCACTCAAAATCCACCAAATGACTCCTACCACAATATTATGATGTTCCCCAAGTTTTGGACTCAATCCGATATCGATTGGTCCATGAAATCGGACAATTCATGTTCACACGAAGTCCGTTCTAAAATGGAGTGGTTGGTGTATTGTATAGTTCTAGAGTTTGGATTTCACTCAAAACCCACCAAATGACTCCTCCCACAATATTATGATGTTCCCCAAGTTTTGGGCTCAATGCGATATCGATTGGTCAATGAAATCGGACAATTCAGGTTCGTTAGAAGTTCGTTCTGAAATGGAGTGGCTGATGTATTGTACAGTTCTAGGGTTTGGATTTTGCTTAAAACCCACCAAATGACTCCTCCCACAATATTATGACGTTCCCCAAGTTTTGGACTCAATCCGATCTCGATTGGTCAATGAAATCAGACAATTCAGGTTCATACGAAGTTCGTTCTGAAATGGAGTGGTTGGTTTATTGTATAGTTCTAGGGATTGGATATCGCACAAAACCCACCAAATGACTCCTCATACAATATTATGATGTTCCACAAGTTTTGGACTTAATCCGATATCGATTGGTCCATCGAATCGGACAATTCAGGTTCACACGAAGTTCGTTTTGAAATGGAGTGGTTGGTGTATTGCATAGTTCTAGGGATTGGATTTCACTCCAAAATTACGAACTAACTCCTCCCACAATATTATGATGTTCCCCAAGTTTTGGACTCAATCCGATATCGATTGGTCTATGAAATCGGCCAATTCAGGGTCGTGTGAACTGTGTTCTGAAATGGAGTGGTTGGTGTATTGTATAGTTCTAGTGATTGGATTTCACTCACAAATCACGAACTGACTCCTCCCACAATATTATGATGTTCCCCAAGTTTTGGACTCAATCCGATATCGTTTGGTCCATGAAATCGGCCAATTCAGGTTCGTGTGAACTGTGTTCTGAAATAGAGTGATTGGTGTATTGTATAGTTCTAGAGATTGGATTTTGCTCAAAACCCACCAAATGACTCCTCCCACAATATAATGATGTTCCCCATGTTTTGGACTCAATCCGATATCAATTGGTCCTTGTAATTGGACAATTCAGGTTCGTACAAAGTTCGTTCTGAAATGGAGTGGCTGATGAATTGTATAGTTCTAAAGATTGGATTTTGCTCAAAACCCACCAAATGACTCGTCCCACAATATTATCATGTTTCCCAAGTTTTGGACTCAATCTGATATCGAATGGTCCTTGTAATCGGACAATTCAGGTTCGTATGAAGTTCGTTCTGAAATGGAGTGGCTGATGTAGTGTATAGTTCTAGAGATTGGATTTTGCTCAAACCGACCAAATGACTCCTCCCACAATATTATGATGTTCCCCAATTTTGGACTCAATCCGATATCGATTGGTCCATGAAATCGGACAATTTTGGTTCTTACGAAGTTCGTTCTGAAATGGAGTGGTTGATGTATTGTATAGTTCTAGGAATTGGATTTCACTCAAAACCCACCAAATGACAACTCCCACAATATTATGATGTTTCCCAAGTTTTGGACTCAATCCGAAATCGATTGGCCCTTGAAATCGGACAATTCAGTTTCGTATGAAGTTCGTTCTGAACTGGGGTGATTGGTTTATTGTATACCTCTAGGGATTCGATTTCACTCAAAACACCCCAAATGACTCCTCCCACAATATTATGTTGTTCCCCAAGTTTTGGACTCATTCCGATATAGATTGGTCCATGAAATCAGACAATTCATGTTCGTATGAAGTTCGTTCTGAAATGGAGTGGTTGGTGTATTGTATAGTTCTAGGGATTGGATTTCACTGAAACCCACCAAATGACAACTCCCACAACATTATGATGTTCACCAAGTTTTGGACTCAATCGGATATCGATTGGTCCTTGAAATCGGACAATTCAGCTTCGTACGAAGTTCGTTCTGAAATGGCGTGGTTGGTGTATTGTGTAGTTCTGGGGATTGGATTTCACTGAAAACACACCAAATGACTCCTCCCACAATATTATGATGTTCCCCAAGTTTTGGACTCAATCCGATATCGATTGGTCCTTGAAAACGGACAATTCAGGTTCATACGAAGTTCGTTTTGAAATGGAGGGGTTGATGTATTATATAGTTCTGGACATTGGATTTCACTCAAAACCCACCAAACGACTCCTCCCGAAATATTATGTTGTTCCCCAAGTTTTGGACTCATTCCGATATAGAGTGGTCCATGAAATCAGACAATTCATGTTCGTGCGTACTGTGGTCTGAAATTGAGTGGTTGGTGTATTGTATAGTTATGGGGATTGGATTTGACTCAAAATCCACCAAATAACTCCTCCCACAATATTATGATGTTCCCCAAGTTTTGGACTCAATCCGATATCGATTGGTCGTTGTAATCGGACAATTCAGGTTCGTACGAAGTTCGTTCTGAAATGGAGTGGCTGATGTCTTGTATAGTTCTAGGGATTGGATTTCACTCAAAACCCACCAAATGACTCCTCCCACAATATTATGATATTCACCAAGTTTTGGACTCAATCCGATATCGATTGGTCCATGAAATCGGCCAATTCAGGTTCGTGCGTACTGTGGTCTGAAATTGAGTGGTTGGTGTATTGTATAGTTATGGGGATTGGATTTGACTCAAAATCCACCAAATAACTCCTCCCACAATATTATGATGTTCCCCAAGTTTTGGACTCAATCCGATATCGATTGGTCGTTGTAATCGGACAATTCAGGTTCGTACGAAGTTCGTTCTGAAATGGAGTGGCTGATGTCTTGTATAGTTCTAGGGATTGGATTTCACTCAAAACCCACCAAATGACTCCTCCCACAATATTATGATGTTCACCAAGGTTTGGACTCAATCCGATATCGATTGGTCCATGAAATGGGACAATTCAGGTTCGTACGAAGTTTGTTCTGAAATGGAGTGGTTGGTGCATTGTATAGTTCTAGAGACTGGATTTCACTCAAAACCCACCAAATGACTCTTCCCACAATATTATGATGTTCCCCAAGTTTTGGGCTCAATCTGTTATCGATTGGTCCTTGAAATCGCACAATTCAGGTTCTTACGAAGTTCGTTCTGAAATGGAGTGGTTGGTGTATTGTATAGTTCTGGAGTTTGGATTTCACTCAAAACACACCAAATGACTCCTCCCACAATACTATGATGTTTCCCAAGTTTTGGACTCAATCCGATATCGATTGTTCCATGAAATCGGCCAATTCAGGTTCGTGTGAACTGTGTTCTGAATTGGAGTGGTTGATGTATTGTATAGTTCTAGAGATTGGAGTTTGCTCAAAACCCACAAAATGACTCCTCCCACAATATTATGATTTTCCCCAAGTTTTGGACTCAATCCGATATCGATTGCTCCTTGAAATCGGTCAATTCAAGTTCGTACAAAGTTCGTTCTGAAATGGAGTGGTTGGTGTATTGTATAGTTCTGGAGATTGCATTTCACTCAAAACCCACCAAATGACTCCCCCCACAATATTATGATGTTCCCCAAGTTTTGGACTCTATCCGATATCGATTGGTCCTTTAAATCGGACAATTCAGGTTCGTACGAAGTTCGTTCTGAAATGGCGTGGTTGGTGTATTGTGTAGTTCTAGGGATTGGATTTCACTCAAAACCCACCAAATGACTCCTCTCACAGTACTATGGTGTTCCCCAAGTTTTGCACTCAATCCGATATCGATTGGTGCTTGAAAACGGACAATTCAGGTTCGTACGAAGTTCATTTTGAAATCGAGTGGTTGGTGTATTGTATAGTTCTAGGGATTGGATTTCACTGAAACCCACCAAATGACAACTCCCACAACATTATGATGTTCACCAAATTTTGGACTCAATCCGATATCGGTTGGTCCTTGTAATTGGACAATTCAGGTTCGTTAGAAGTTCGTTCTGAAATGGAGTGGTTGGTGTATTGTATAGTTCTGGGGATTGGATTTCACTCAAAACCCACCAAATGACTCCTCCAACAATATTATGATGTTCCCCAAGTTTTGGACTCAATCCGATATCGATGGTACTTGAAAATCGGACAATCAGGTTCGCACGAAGTCGTTCTGAAATGGAGTGGTTGATTTATTGTATAGTTTTGGGGATTGGATTTGACTAAAAACCAACCAAATGAGTCCTCGCAAAATATTATGATGTTCCCCAAGTTTTGGACTCAATCCGATATCGATTGGTCCTTGTAATTGGACAATTCAGGTTCGTTAGAAGTTCATTCTGAAATGGAGTGGCTGATGTATTGTACAGTTCTAGGGATTGGATTTTGCTCAAAACCCACCAAATGACTCCTCCCACAATATTATGACGTTCCCCAAGTTTTGGACTCAATCCGATATCGATTGGTCGATGAAATCGGCCAATTCAGGTTCGTTAGAAGTTCATTCTGAAATGGAGTGGTTGGTTTATTGTATAGTTTTGGGGATTGGATTTCACTAAAAACCTACCAAACATCCTCGCAAAATGTTATGATGTTCCCCAAGTTTTGGACTCAATCCGATATCGATTGGTCCTTGAAATCGGACAATTCAGGTTCTTACGAAGTTCGTTCTGAAATGCAGTGGTTGGTGTATTGTATAGTTCTGGAGATTGCATTTCACTCAAAACCCACCAAATGACTCCTCCCACAATATTATGTTGTTCCCCAAGTTTTGGACTCTATCCGATATCGATTGGTCCTTTAAATCGGACAATTCAGGTTCGCACGAAGTTCGTTCTGAAATGGCGTGGTTGGTGTATTGTGTAGTTCTAGGGATTGGATTTCACTCAAAACCCACCAAATGACTCCTCTCACAGTACTATGGTGTTCCCCAAGTTTTGGACTCAATCCGATATCGATTGGTCCTTGAAAACGGACAATTCAGGTTCGTACGAAGTTCATTTTAAAATCGAGTGGTTGGTGTATTGTATAGTTCTGGGGATTGGATTTCACTGAAACCCACCAAATGACAACTCCCACAACATTATGATGTTCACCAAGTTTTGGACTGAATCCGATATCGATTGGTCCTTGTAATTGGACAATTCAGGTTCGTTAGAAGTTCGTTCTGAAGTGGAGTGGTTGGTGTATTGTATAGTTCTGGGGATTGGATTTCACTCAAAACCCACCAAATGACTCCTCCAACAATATTATGATGTTCCCCAAGTTTTGGACTCAATCCGATATCGATTGGTACTTGAAATCGGACAATTCAGGTTCGCACGAAGTTCGTTCTGAAATGGAGTGGTTGGTTATTGTATAGTTTTGGGGATTGGATTTGACTAAAAACCAACCAAATGAGTCCTCGCAAAATATTATGATGTTCCCCAAGTTTTGGACTCAATCCGATATCGATTGGTCCTTGTAATTGGACAATTCAGGTTCGTTAGAAGTTCATTCTGAAATGGAGTGGCTGATGTATTGTACAGTTCTAGGGATTGGATTTTGCTCAAAACCCACCAAATGACTCCTCCCACAATATTATGACGTTCCCCAAGTTTTGGACTCAATCCGATATCGATTGGTCGATGAAATCGGCCAATTCAGGTTCGTTAGAAGTTCATTCTGAAATGGAGTGGTTGGTTTATTGTATAGTTTTGGGGATTGGATTTCACTAAAAACCTACCAAATATGTCCTCGCAAAATATTATGATGTTCCCCAAGTTTTGGACTCAATCCGATATCGATTGGTCCTTGAAATCGGACAATTCAGGTTCTTACGAAGTTCGTTCTGAAATGGAGTGGTTGGTGTATTGTATAGTTCTGGGGTTTGGATTTCACTCAAAACACACCAAATGACTCCTCCCACAATACTATGATGTTCCCCAAGTTTTGGACTCAATCCGATATCGATTGGTCCATGAAATCGGCCAATTCAGGTTCGTGTGAACTGTGTTCTGAATTGGAGTGGTTGATGTATTGTATAGTTCTAGAGATTGGATTTTGCTCAAAACCCACCAAATGACTCCTCCCACAATATTATGATGTTCCCCAAATTTTGGACTCAATCCGATATCGATTGGTCCTTGAAACCGGACAATTCAGGTTCCTACGAAGTTCGTTCTGAAATGGAGTGGTTGGTTTCTTGCATAGTTCTAGGGGTTGGATTCACACAAAACCCACCAAACGACTCCTCCAACAATATTATGATGTTCCCCAAGTTTTGGACTCAATCCGATATCGATTAGTACTTGAAATCGGACAATTCAGGTTCATACGAAGTTCGTTCTGAAATGGAGTAGTCGGTGTATTGTATAGTTCTAGGAATTGGATTTCACTCACAACCCACCGAATTTCAACTCCCACAATATTATGATGTTCCTCATGTTTTGAACTCAATCCGATATCAATTGGTCAATGAAATCGGGCAATTCAGGTTCGCTCAAAGTTTGTTCTGAAACGGAGTGGTTGGTGTTTTGTATAGTTCCAGAGATTGGCTTTTGCTCAAAACCCACCAAATGACTCCTTCCACAATATTATGAGGTTCCTCAAGTTTTGAACTCTATCCGATATCTATTGGTCAATGAAATCACACAATTCAGGTTCGTACGAAGTTCGTTTTGAAATGGAGTGGTTGGTTTATTGTATAGTTCTACGGATTGGATTTCACTCAAAACCCACCAAATGGCTCCTCCCACAATATTATGATGTTCCCCATGTTTTGGGCTCAATCCGATATCGATTGGTCAATGAAATCGGACAATTCAGGTTCGTACGAAGTTCATTCTGAAATGAAGTGGTTGGTGCATTGTATAGTTTTAGGGATTGGATTTCACTCAAAACCCACCAAATAACAACTCCCACAATATTATGATGTTCCCCAAGTTTTGGACTCAATTCGATATCGATTAGTCCACGAAATTTGACAATTCAGGTTCTTACGAAGTTCGTTCTGAAATGGAGTGGTTGGTGTATTGTATAGTTCTAGGGATTGGATTTCACTAAAAACCCACCGAATGACAACTCCCACAATATTATGATGTTCCCCATGTTTTGGACTCAATCCAATATCGATTGGTCCTTGAAATCGGACAATTCAGGTTCGTACAAATTTTGTTCTGAAATGGGGTGGTTGGTGTATTGTATAGTTCTAGAGATTGGATTTGACTCAAAAAAGACCACATGACTACTCCCAGAATATGATGATGTTCCCCAAATTTTGGACTCAATCCGATATCGATTGGTCCATGAAATCGGCCAATTCAGGTTCGTGTGAACTGTGTTCTGAAATGGAGTGGTTGGTGTATTGTATAGTTCTAGATATTGGATTTCACTCAAAATCCACCAAATGAGTCCTCCCACAATATTATGATGTTCCCCAAGTTTTGGACACAATCTGATATCGATTGGTCCAAGAAATTGGGCAATTCAGGTTCGTACGAAGTTCGTTCTGAAATGGAGTGGTTGGTGTATTGTATAGTTCAAGGGATTGGATTTCACTCTAAAACCACCAAATGACAGCTCCCACAATAATATGATGTTCCCCAAGTGTTGGACTCAATCCGATAGCGACTGGTCCTTGAAATCGGACAATTCAGGTTCGTACGAAGTTCGTTCTGAAATGGGGTGGTTGGTGTATTGTATAGTTCTAGGGATTGGATTTCACTCAAAACCCGCCTAATGACTTCTCCCACAATATTATGATGTTCCCCAAGTTTTGGACTCAATCCGATATCGATTGGTCCTTGATATCGGACAATTCAGGTTCGTACGAAGTTCATTCTGAAATGGAGTGGTTGGTTTATTGTATAGTTCTAGGGATTGGATTTCACTCGAAAACCACCAAATGGCTCCTCCCACAATATTACGATGTGCCCCAAGTTTTGGAGTCCATCCGATATCGATTGGTCCATGAAATCGGACAATTCAAGTTCATACGAAGTTCGTTCCGAAATGGAGTGGTGGGTGTATTGTATAGTTCTTTGGATTGGATTTCACTCAAAACACGCCAAACGACTCCTCCCGCAATATGACGATGTTCCCCAAGTTTTGGACTCAATCCGGTATCGATTAGTCCATGAAATCGGCCAATTCAGGTTCGTGTGAATTGTGTTCTGAAATGGAGTGGTTGGTGTACTGTATAGTTCTAGACATTGGATTTCACTCATAACACACCAAATGAATTCTCCCACAGTATTATGAGGTTCCCTAAGTTTTGAACTCAATCCGATATCAATTGGTAAATGAAATTGGACAATTCAGGTTCGTATGAAGTTCGTTTTGAAATGGAGTGGTTGGTTTATTCTATAGTTCTAGGGATTGGACTTCACTCAAAGCACACAAAATGACTCCTCCCACAATATTATGATGTTCCCCAAGTTTTGGACTCAATCCGATATCGATTGGTCCTTGAAATCGGACAATTTAGGTTCGTACGAAGTTCGTTCTGAAATGGAGTGGTTGGTGTACTCTATAGTTCTAGGGATTGGATTTCACTCAAAACCCACCAAATGACTCCTATTACAATATTATGATGTTCCACAAGTTTTGGACTCAATCCGATATCGATTGGTCCTTGTAATCGGACAATTCAGGTTCGTACGAAGTTCGTTTGGAAATGGATGGCTGATGTATTGTGTAGTTCTAGAGATTGAATTTCACTCAAAAATCGCCAAATGACTCCTCCCACAATATTATGATGTTCCCCAAGTTTTGGACTGAATCCGATATCGATTGGTCCATGAAATCGGCCATTTCAGGTTCGTGCGAACTGTGTTCTGAAATGGAGTGGTTGGTGTATTGTATAGTTCTAGGGATTGGATTTCACTCAAAACCCACCAAATGACTCCTCCCACAATATTATGACGTTCCCCAAGTTTTGGACTAAATTCGAGATCGATTGGTCCACGAAATTTGACAATTCAGGTTCGTACGAAGTTCGTTCTTAAATGAAGTGGTTGGGTTATTGTATAGTTCTAGGGATTGGATTTCACTCAAAGCCCACCAAATGACTCCTCCCACAGTATTATGATGTTCCCCAAGTTTTGGACTCATTCCGATATCGATTGGTCCTTGAAATCGGACAATTTAGGTTCGTACGAAGTTCGTTCTGAAATGGAGTGGTTTGTGTACTCTATAGTTCTAGGGATTGGATTTCACTCAAAACCCACCAAATGACTCCTATTACAATATTATGATGTTCCCCAAGTTTTGGACTCAATCCGATATCGATTGGTCCTTGTAATCGGACAATTCAGGTTCGTACGAAGTTCGTTTGGAAATGGATGGCTTATGTATTGTATAGTTCTAGAGATTGAATTTCAGTCAAAAATCGCCAAATGACTCCTCCCACAATATTATGATGTTCCCCAAGTTTTGGGCTGAATCCGATATCGATTGGTCCATGAAATCGACCATTTCAGGTTCGTGCGAACTGTGTTCTGAAATGAAGTGGTTGGGTTATTGTATAGTTCTAGGGATTGGATTTCACTCAAAACCCACCAAATGACTCCTCCTACAATATTATGTTGTTCCCCAAGTTTTAGACTCATTCCGATATCGATTGGTCCCTAACAATTCAGGTTCATACGAAGTTCGTTCTGAAATGGAGTCGTTGGTGTATTGTATAGGTTTAGGGATTGGATTTCACTCAAAAGCCACCAGATGACAACTCCCACAATATTATGATCTTCCCCAAGTTTTGGACTCTGTCCGATATCGATTGGTCCATGAAATCGAACAATTCAGGTTCATACGAAGTTCGTTTTGAAATGGAGTGGTTGGTGTATTGTATAGTTCTAGGGATTGGATTTCCCTCAAAACCCACCAAATGACAACTCCCACAATATTATGATGTTCGCCAAGTTTTGGACTCCATCCGATATCGATTGGTCCACAAAAGTTGACAATTCAGGTTCGTACGATGTTCGTTCTGAAATGGAGTGGTTGGTGTATTTTATAGTTTTAGGGATTGGATTTACTCAAAACCCACCAAAAGACAACTCCCACAATATTATGATGTTCCCCAAATTTAGACTCAATCCGATATCGATTAGTCCATGAAATCGGACAAGTCAGGGACAACACAGATTCGTCCGAAGTTCGTTCTGAAATGGGGTGGTTGGTGTATTGTATTGTTCCAGAGATTGGATTTCACTCAAAACCCACCAAATGACTCCTCCCACAACATTATGTTGTTCCTCAAGTTTTGGACTCAATCCGATATCAATTGGTCCTTGTAATCGGACAATTCAGGTTTGAATGAAGTTCGTTCTGAAATGGATGGCTGATGTATTGTATAGTTCTAGAGATTGGATTTCACTCAAAACCCACCAAATGACTCCTCCCACAATATTATGATGTTCCCGAAGTTTTGGACTCAATCCGATATAGATTGGTCCATGAAATCGGCCAATTCAGGTTCGTGCGAACTGTGTTCTGAAATGGAGTGGTTGGTGTATTGTATAGTTCTAGAAATTGGATTTCATTCAAAACCTACCAAATGACTCCCCCCAAAATATAACGATGTTCCACAAGTTTTGAACTCATCCGATATCGATTGGTTAAAGAAATCGGACAATTCAGGTTCGTACGAAGTTCGTTCTAAAATGGAGTGGTTGGTGTATTGTATAGTTCTAGGAATTGGATTTCACTCAAAACCCACCAAATGACTCCTCCCACAATATTATGATGTTCCCCAAGTTTTAGACTCTTTCCGATATCGATTGGTCCATGAAATCAGACAATTCAGGTTCATACGAAGTTCGTTCTGAAATGGAGTTTTTGGTGTATTGTATAGTTTTAGGGATTGGATTTCACTAAAAACCCACCAAATGACAACTCCCACAATATTATGATGTTCCCCAAGTTTTGGACTCAATCCTACATCGATTGGTCCTTGAAAGCGGCCAATTCAGCTTCGTGCGAACTGTGTTCTGAAATGGAGTGATTGGTGTATTGTATAGTTCCAGAGATTGGATTTCACTCAAAATCCACCAAATGACTCCTCCCACAATATTATAATGGTCCCCAAGTTTTGTACTCAATCCGGTATCGATTGGTCCATGAAATCAGCCAATTCAGGTTCGTGTGAACTGTGTTCTAAAATGGAGTGGTTGGTGTATTATATAGTTCCAAAGATTGGATTTCACTCAAAATCTTCCAGATGACTCCCCCAACAATATTATGATGTTCCCCAAGTTTTGGACTCAATCCGATATCGATTGGTCCATGAAATCGGCCAATTCAGTTTCGTGCGAACTGTGTTCTGAAATGGAGTGGTTGGTGTATTGTATAGTTCTAGGGATTGGATTTCACTCAAAATCCACCAAAAAACTCCTCCTACAATATTATGATGTTCCCCAAGTTTTGGACTCAATCCGATATCGATTGGTCCTTGTAATCGGACAATTCAAGTTCGTACGAAGTTCGTTTTGAAATGAAGTGGTTGGTGTATTGTATAGTTCTAGGGATTGGATTTCACTCAAAACCCACCAAATGACTCCTCCCACAATATTATGATGTTCCCCAAGTTTTGGACTAAATTCGATATCGATTGGTCCACAAAATTTGACAATTCAGGTACGTACGAAGTTCGTTCTTAAATGGGGTGGTTGGTGTATTGTATAGTTCTAGGAATTCGATTTCAGTCAAAACCCACCAAATGACTCCTCCCGATATATTATGATGTTCCCCAAGTTTTGGACTCAATCCGATATCGATTGGTCCATGAAATCGGACAATTCAGGTTCGTACGACGTTCGTTGTGAAATGGAGTGGTTGGTGTATTCTATAGTTCTAGGGATTGGATTTCACTCAAAACCCACCAAATGACTCCTCCCACAATATTATGGGGTTCCCCAAGTCTTGGACTCTATCCGATATCGATTGCTCCATGAAGTCGGACAATTCAGGTTCGTACGAAGTTCGTTCTGAAATAGAGTGGTTGGTGTATTGTATAGTTCTATGGATTGGATTTCACTCAAAACCCACCAAATGACAACTCCCACAACATTATGATGTTCCCCAAGTTTTGGACTCAATCCGATATGGATTAGTCCTTGAAATCGGACAATTCAGGTTCGTACGACGTTCGTTCTGAAATGTGGTGGTTGGTGTATTGTATAGTTCTAGGGATTGGAATTCACTCAAAACCCACCAAATGACTCCTCCCACAATATTATGATGTTCCTCAAGTTTTGGACTCAATCCGATATCGATTGGTCCTTGTAATCGGACAATTCAGGTATGTACGACGTTCGTTCTGAAATGGTGTGGCTGATGTATTGTATAGTTCTAGAGATTGCATTTCACTCAAAACCCACCAAATGACTCCTCCCACAATATTACGATGTTCCCCAAGTTTTGGACTCAATCCGATATCGATTGGTCCATGAAATCGGCCAATTCAGGTTCTTGTGAACTGTGTTCTGAAATGGAGTGGTTGGTGTATTGTATAGTTCCCTAGATTGGATTTCACTCAAAATCCACCAAATGACTACTCCCACAATATTATGATGTTCCCCAAGTTTTGGACTCAATCCGATTGGTCCTTGTAATAACACAATTCAGGTTCATACGAAGTTCGTTCTGAAATGTTGTTGCTGATGTATTGTACAGTTCTAGAAATTGGATTTCACTCAAAAATCACCAAATGACTCCTCCCGCAATATTATGAGGTTCCCCAAGTCTTGGACTCAATCCGATATCGATTGGTCCATGAAGTCGGACAATTCAGGTTCGTAAGAAGTTCGTTCTGAAATAGAGTGGTTGGTGTATTGTATAGTTCTACGAATTGGATTTCACTCCAAACCCACCAAATGACAACTATCATAATAGTATGATGTTCCCCAAGCTTTGGACACAATCCGATATCGATTGGTTCTTGAAATCGGACATTTCAGGTTCGTACGAAGTTCGTTCTGAAATGGATTGGTTAGTGTATTGCATAGTTCTAGATATTGGATTTTACTCAAAACCCACCAAACGACTCCTCCACAATATTATGATGTTCCCCAAGTTTTGGACTCAATCCGATATCGATTGGCCCACGAAATCAGCCAATTCAGGTTCGTGTGAACTGTGTTCTGAAATAGAGTGGTTGGTGCATTGTGTAGTTCTAGAGATTGGATTTCACTCGAAACCCACCAAATGACTCCTCCAACAATATTATGATGTTCCCCAAGTTTTGGACTCAAATCCGATATCAATTGGTCCTTGTAATAACACAATTCAGGTTCGTAGGAAGTTTGTTCTGAAATGCTGTTGCTGATGTATTGTATAGTTCTAGAAATTGGATTTCACTCAAAAATCACCAAATGACTCCTCCCACAATATTATGAGGGTCCCGAAGTTTTGGACTCAATCCGATATCGATTGGTCCATGAAGTCGACAATTCAGGTACGTACGAAGTTCGTTCTGAAATAGAGTGGTTGGTGTATTGTATAGTTCTACGGATTGGATTTCACTCAAAACCACCAAATGACAACTCCACAATATTATGATGTTCCCCAAGTGTTGGACTCAATCTGATATCGATTAGTCCTTGAAATCGGACAATTCAGGTTCGCACGAAGTTCGTTCTGAAATGGGGTGGTTGATGTATTGTATAGTTCTAGAGATTGGATTTCACTTCAAAACCCACCAAATGACTCCTCCCACAATATTATGAGGTTCCTCAACTTTTAGACTCAATCCGATATCGATTGGTCCATGTAATCGGACAATTCAGGTTCGTACGACGTTCGTTCTGAAATGGAGTGGCTGATGTATTGTATAGTTCTAGAGATTGGATTTCACTCAAAAATCACCAAATGACTTCTCCCACAATATTATGACGTTCCCCAAGTTTTGGACTCAATCCGATATCGATTGGTACTTAAAATAAGCCAATTCAGGTTCGTGAGAACTATGTTCTGAAATGGAGTGGTTGGTGTATTATACAGTTCTAGAGATTGGATTTCACTCAAAACCCACCAAACAACTCCTCCCACAAAATTATGATGTTCCCCAAGTTTTGGACTCAATCCGATATCGATTGGTCCGCGAAATTTGACAATTCAGGTTCCCTCGAAGTTCGTTCTTAAATGGAGTGGTTGGTGTATTGTATAGTTCTAGGGATTGGATTTCAATCAAAACCCACCAAATGACTCCTCCCACAATATTATGATGTTCCCCAAGTTTTGGACTCAATCCGATATCGATTGGTCCATGTAAATCGGAGAATTTCAGGTTCGTGCGAACTGTGTTCTGAAATGGAGTTGGTTTGTGTATTGTATAGTTCAAGACATTGGATTTCGCTCAAAACCACACAAATGACTCCTCCCACAATAGTTGATGTTCCCAAGTTTGGACTCAATCCGATATTGATTGGTCTATGAAATCCGCCAATTCAGGTTCGTGTGAACCGTGTTCTGAAATGGAGTGGTTGGTGTTATTGTATAGTTCTAGAGATTGGATTTCACTCAAAACCCTCCAAGTGACAACTCCCACAACATTTATGATGTTCCCCAAGTTTTGGACTCAATCCGATATCGATTGGTCCTTGAAATCGGACAATTCCAGGTTCGTACGAAGTTCGTTCTGAAATGGAGTAGTTTGTGTATTGTTATTGAGTTCTAGAGATTGGATTTCACCCTAAAACCCACCAAAGACTCATCCCACCAATATTATGATGTTCCCCCAAATTTTGGACTCAATCCGATATCGATTGGTCCACGAAATTTGACAATTCATGTTCGTTACGAAGTTCGTTCTGAAATGGAGTGGTTGGTTTATCATATATTTCTAGGGATTGGATTTCACCCAAAACCACCAAATGACTCCTCCCAATATTACGACGTTCCCCAAGTTTTGGACTCAATCCTATATCGATTGGTCCACGAAATTTGGCAATTCAGGTTCCTACGAAATTCTTTATGAAATGGAGTGGTTGGTGTATTGCATAGTTCTAGGGATTGGACTTCACTCAAAACACACCAAATGACTCCTTCAACAATATTACGATGTTCCACAAGTTTTGGACTCAATCCGATATCGATTGGTCCATGAAATCGGCCAATTCAGGTTCGTGCGAACTGTGTTCTGAAATGGAGTGGTTGGTGTATTGTATAGTTCTAGGGATTGGATTTCACTCAAAACCCATCCAAATGTACTCCTCCCACAATATTATGATGTTCCCCAAGTTTTTGGACTCATCCGATATCGATTTTTGTCAATGAAATCGGATCAATTCAGGTTCGTAAGAATTCGTTCTGAAATGGAGTGGTTAGTTTATTGTATATTTCTAGGGATTGGATTTCACTCAAAACCCACCAAATGACTCCTCCCACAATATTACGACGTTTCCCCAAGTTTGGGACTCAATCCGATATCGATTGGTCACGAAATTTGACAATTCTGTTCGTTACGAAGTTCGTTCTGAAATGAGTGGTTGGTGGTATTGTATAGTCTGGGGATTGGATTTCACTCAAAATATCACCAAATGACATCCTCCCACAATATTTTGATGTTCCCCAAGTTTTGGACTCAATCCGATATCGATTGGTCCACGAAATGTCACAATTCAGATTCGTACGAAGTTTGTTCATAAATGGAGTGGTTGGTGTATTGTATAGTTCTAGGGATTGGATTTCACTAAAAACCCACCAAATGACTCCTCCCACAATATTGTGTTTTTCCCCAAGTTTTGGACTCAATCCGATATCGATTTGTCAATGAAATCGGACAATTCAGGTTCGTACGAAGTTCGTTCTGAAATGGAGTGGTTGGTTTATTGTATATTTCTAGGGATTGGATTTCACTCAAAACCACCAAATATCTCCTCCCACAATATTATGATGTTCCCCAAGTTTTGGACTCAATCCGATTGGTCCTTGTAATAACACAATTCAGGTTCATACGAAGTTCGTTCTGAAATGTTGTTGCTGATGTATTGTACAGTTCTAGAAATTGGATTTCAATCAAAAATCACCAATGACTCCTCCCGCAATATTATGGAGGTTCCCCAAGTCTTGGACTCAATCCGATATCGATTGGTCCATGAAGTCGGACAATTCAGGTTCGTAAGAAGTTCGTTCTGAAATAGAGTGGTTGGTGTATTGTATAGTTCTACGAATTGGATTTCACTCCAAACCCACCAAATGACAACTATCATAATAGTATGATGTTCCCCAAGCCTTTGGACACAATCCGATAATCGATTGTTCTTGAAATCGGACATTTCAGGTTCGTACGAAGTTCGTTCTGAAATGGATGGTTAGTGTATTGCATAGTTCTAGATATTGGATTTACTCAAAACCCACCAAACGACTCCTCCACAATAATTATGATTGTTCCCCAAGGTTTGGACTCAATCCGATATCGATTGGCCCACGAAATCAGCCAATTCAGGTTCGTGTGAACTGTGTTCTGAAATAGAGTGGTTGGTGCATTGTGTAGTTCTAGAGATTGGATTTCACTCGAAACCCACCAAATGACTCCTCCAACAATATTATGATGTTCCCCAAGTTTTGGACTCAAATCCGATATCAATTGGTCCTTGTAATAACACAATTCAGGTTCGTAGGAAGTTTGTTCTGAAATGCTGTTGCTGATGTATTGTATAGTTCTAGAAATTGGATTTCACTCAAAAATCACCAAATGACTCCTCCCACAATATTATGAGGGTCCCGAAGTTTTGGACTCAATCCGATATCGATTGGTCCATGAAGTCGGACAATTCAGGTACGTACGAAGTTCGTTCTGAAATAGAGTGGTTGGTGTATTGTATAGTTCTACGGATTGGATTTCACTCAAAACCCACCAAATGACAACTCCCACAATATTATGATGTTCCCCAAGTGTTGGACTCAATCTGATATCGATTAGTCCTTGAAATCGGACAATTCAGGTTCGCACGAAGTTCGTTCTGAAATGGGGTGGTTGATGTATTGTATAGTTCTAGAGATTGGATTTCACTCAAAACCCACCAAATGACTCCTCCCACAATATTATGAGGTTCCTCAACTTTTAGACTCAATCCGATATCGATTGGTCCATGTAATCGGACAATTCAGGTTCGTACGACGTTCGTTCTGAAATGGAGTGGCTGATGTATTGTATAGTTCTAGAGATTGGATTTCACTCAAAAATCACCAAATGACTTCTCCCACAATATTATGACGTTCCCCAAGTTTTGGACTCAATCCGATATCGATTGGTACTTAAAATAAGCCAATTCAGGTTCGTGAGAACTATGTTCTGAAATGGAGTGGTTGGTGTATTATACAGTTCTAGAGATTGGATTTCACTCAAAACCCACCAAACAACTCCTCCCACAAAATTATGATGTTCCCCAAGTTTTGGACTCAATCCGATATCGATTGGTCCGCGAAATTTGACAATTCAGGTTCCCTCGAAGTTCGTTCTTAAATGGAGTGGTTGGTGTATTGTATAGTTCTAGGGATTGGATTTCAATCAAAACCCACCAAATGACTCCTCCCACAATATTATGATGTTCCCCAAGTTTTGGACTCAATCCGATATCGATTGGTCCATGAAATCGGAGAATTCAGGTTCGTGCGAACTGTGTTCTGAAATGGAGTGGTTGGTGTATTGTATAGTTCAAGACATTGGATTTCGCTCAAAACCCACCAAATGACTCCTCCCACAATAGTATGATGTTCCCCAAGTTTTGGACTCAATCCGATATTGATTGGTCTATGAAATCCGCCAATTCAGGTTCGTGTGAACCGTGTTCTGAAATGGAGTGGTTGGTGTATTGTATAGTTCTAGAGATTGGATTTCACTCAAAACCCTCCAAGTGACAACTCCCACAACATTATGATGTTCCCCAAGTTTTGGACTCAATCCGATATCGATTGGTCCTTGAAATCGGACAATTCAGGTTCGTACGAAGTTCGTTCTGAAATGGAGTAGTTTGTGTATTGTATAGTTCTAGAGATTGGATTTCACCCAAAACCCACCAAATGACTCATCCCACAATATTATGATGTTCCCCAAATTTTGGACTCAATCCGATATCGATTGGTCCACGAAATTTGACAATTCATGTTCGTACGAAGTTCGTTCTGAAATGGAGTGGTTGGTTTATCATATATTTCTAGGGATTGGATTTCACCCAAAACCCACCAAATGACTCCTCCCACAATATTACGACGTTCCCCAAGTTTTGGACTCAATCCTATATCGATTGGTCCACGAAATTTGGCAATTCAGGTTCCTACGAAATTCTTTATGAAATGGAGTGGTTGGTGTATTGCATAGTTCTAGGGATTGGACTTCACTCAAAACACACCAAATGACTCCTTCAACAATATTACGATGTTCCACAAGTTTTGGACTCAATCCGATATCGATTGGTCCATGAAATCGGCCAATTCAGGTTCGTGCGAACTGTGTTCTGAAATGGAGTGGTTGGTGTATTGTATAGTTCTAGGGATTGGATTTCACTCAAAACCCACCAAATGACTCCTCCCACAATATTATGATGTTCCCCAAGTTTTGGACTCAATCCGATATCGATTTGTCAATGAAATCGGACAATTCAGGTTCGTACGAAGTTCGTTCTGAAATGGAGTGGTTAGTTTATTGTATATTTCTAGGGATTGGATTTCACTCAAAACCCACCAAATGACTCCTCCCACAATATTACGACGTTCCCCAAGTTTGGGACTCAATCCGATATCGATTGGTCCACGAAATTTGACAATTCTGGTTCGTACGAAGTTCGTTCTGAAATGGAGTGGTTGGTGTATTGTATAGTTCTGGGGATTGGATTTCACTCAAAAATCACCAAATGACTCCTCCCACAATATTTTGATGTTCCCCAAGTTTTGGACTCAATCCGATATCGATTGGTCCACGAAATGTCACAATTCAGATTCGTACGAAGTTTGTTCATAAATGGAGTGGTTGGTGTATTGTATAGTTCTAGGGATTGGATTTCACTAAAAACCCACCAAATGACTCCTCCCACAATATTGTGTTTTTCCCCAAGTTTTGAGACTCAAAACACCCGATATCGATTTGTCAATGAAATCGACAATTCAGTTCGTACGAAGTTCGTTTGAAATGGAGTGGTTGGTTTATTGATATTTCTAGGGATTGGATTTTCACTCAAAACCACCAAATATCTCCTCCCACAATATTACGATGTTTCCCAAGTTTTGGACTCAATCCGATATCGATTGGTCCTCGAAATTTGACAATTCAGGTTCGTACAAGTTCTTTCTGAAATTTGGTTGGATGTATTGTACAGTTCTAGAAATTGGATTTCACTCAAAACCACCAAATGACCCTCCCACAATATTATGTTGTTCCCCAAGTTTTGGACTCAATCCGATATCGATTGGTCCCTGAAATCGGACAATTCAGGATCGTACGAAGATCGTTTGAATTGCAGTGGTTGTGTATATTACATAGTTTTAGCCATTGAATTTCGCTCAAACCTCACCATATGACAACTACCCAATGTTATGATTTTCCCAAGGTTTGACCTATCGATATCATTGATTTGAAATTGGACATATTCAGGTTGTCGAAGTTTCGTTCTCTAATGGGGTGGTTGGTGTACTGCATAGTTTGTGAATATTGGATTGACTCACGCAAAACTCTCCCAATGACTTCCTCCACAACATTATGATGTTCCCAAGTTTTGGGCTCAATCCGATATCGATTGGTCCTTAAAATCGGACAATTCATTCGGATCGTTCTGAATAGAGTGGCTGGTGATTGCGTAGTTCTAGAGATTGGATTTCACTGGAAACCCACCAATGACTCCTGCCACTATATTATGATGTTCCCAGTTTTGGACTCAATCCGATATCCATTGGTCCTTGATTAAGGACAATTCAGGTTCGTACGAAGTTTGTTTGATATGGTGTTGGTGTGTTGTATGTTTTAGGCAATGGATTTCACTCAAAACCCATGACTTCTCCCCGTATTATTGATGTCTCCAAGTTTTCGGACTCAATCCGATATCATTGGTCCATGAAATCGGACAATTCAGGATCATATGAAGTTCGTTCTGAAATGGAGTGGTTGGTGTGTTGCATAGTTTTACGGATTGGATTTCTCTCAAAACTCACCATATGACAACTCCCACCAATATTATGTTTTCCCCAAGGTTTGAGCCCAACTCGATTCATAATGTCTTGAAATTGGACATTCGTTCGACAAAGTTCGTTCTCTAAATGGGTGGTATGATGAGTATTATTTGGCAATTGGATTTCACGCAAAACTCACCAAATGACTCCTCCCACAACATTATTATGAGGTTCCCCAAGTTTTGGACTCAATCCGATATTGATTGGTCCATGAATTATACAATTAAGGTTCATTACGTTCGTTCTGAAATAGAGTGGCTGGTGTATTGCATAGTTTTTAGCCATTGGATTTCACTCAAAACCCACTGTATGACTCATCCCCCGTATTATGTTGTTCTCCAAGTTTTGGGCTGAATCCGATATCGATTGGTCCAAGATATTGGACAACTCAGGTTCGTACGAAATTCGTTCTGAAATGGAGTGGTTGGTGTATTGCATAGTTGTAGCCAATGGATTTCACTCAAAACTCACCATATGACTCATCCCACCATATTTTGTTGTTCTCCAAGTTTTGGGCTCAATCCGATATCAATTGGTCTAAGAAATTGGACAATTCAGGTTCGTACGAAGTTCGTTCTGAAATGGAGTGGTTGGTGTCTTACATAGTTTTAGCCATTGGATTTCACATAGTTTAAGCCATTGGATTTCACTCAAAACCCACTGTATGACTTGTCCCTCATATTATGTTGTTCTCCAAGTTTTGGGCTGAATCCGATATCGATTGGTCCAAGAAATTGGACAATTCAGTTCGTACGAGTTCGTTATGAAATGGAGTGGTTAGTGTGTTGCATAGTTTTAGCCATTAGATTTGGCACAAAACTCACCAAATGACTCCTCCCACCATATTATGTTGTTCCCCAAGTTTTGGACTCAATCCGATATCGATTAGTCCATGAAATTGGACAATTCATGTTCGTACGAAGTTCGTTATGAAATAGAGTGGTTGGCGGATGGTACAGTACTAGAGATTGGATTTCCCTCAAAACCCACCAAATGACTCCACCCACAATATTATGATATTCCCTACGTTTTGGACTCAATCCGATATCGATTGGTCCTTCAAATTGGACAATTCAGGTTCGTATGAAGTTCGTTCTGAAATGAAATGGTTGGTGTATTGCATTGTTTTAGCCCTTCGATTTCACTCAAAACTCACCAAATTACTCGTCCCACAACATTATGATGTTCCACATGTTTGGGACTGAATCCGACATCAATTGGTGAGTGAAATTGGACAATTCATGTTCGAACGAAGTTCGTTCTGAAATGGAGTGGTTGTTGTATTGCATAGTTCTAGAGATTGGACTTCGCTCAAAACCCACTAGCAGACTCCTCCCACCATATTATGATGTTCCCCAAGTTTTGGACTCAATCTGACATCGATTGGTCCTTTAAATTATACAATTCAGGTTCGTAAGAAGTTCGTTCTGAAGTAGAGTGGCTGGGTGTATTGCATAGTTCTAGACATTGGATTTCACTGAAAACCCACCAAATGACTCCTCCCACTATATTATGATGTTCCCCAAGTTTTGGGCTCAATCCGATATCGATTGGTCCACGAAATCGGACAATTCAGGTTTGTACGAAGTTCGTTCTGAAATGGAGTGGTTGGTGTATTTGTATGGTTCTAGGGATTGGATTTCACTCCAAACCCATCAAATGACTCCTCCCATAATATTACGATGTTCCCTAAATTTTGGACTCAATCTGATATCGATTGGTCCATGAAATCGGACAATTCTGGTTCGTACGAAGTTCGTTCTGAAATGGAGTGGTTGGTGTATTGCATAGTTTTAGCCATTGGATTTCACTCAAAACTTACCATATGACTCATCCCACCATATTATGTTGTTCTCCAAGTTTTGGGCTCAATCCAATATCGATTGGTCCATGAAATCGTACAATTCAGGTTCCAACGAAGTTCGTTCTGAAATTGAGTGGTTGTTGTATTGCATTGTTTTAGCCATTGGAATTCACTCAAAACTCACAAAATGACTCCTCCTATAACATTTTGCTGTTCCCCTAGTTTTGGGCTCAATCCGATATCGATTGGTACTTGAAATCGGACAATTTAGGTTCGTACAAACTTCGTTATGAAATGGAGTGGTTGGCGTATTGTATAGTTCTAGAGATTGGATTTGATTCAAAACTCACCAAATGACTCCTCCCACAATATTATGCTGTTCCCCAAGTTTTGGACTCAATCCGAAATCGATTGGTCCATGACATCGCGCAATTCAGGTTACAAAGTTCGTTCTGAAATGGACTGGTTGGTGTATTGCATTGTTTTAGCGTTTCGAATTCACTCAAAACTCACAAAATGACTCCTCCCTACAACATTATGATGTTCCCCAAGTTTTGGACTCAATCCGATATCGATTGGTCCACGAAATCGGACAATTCAGGTTAGTACGAGTTCGTTATGAAATGGAGTGGTTGGCGTATTGTATAGTTCTAGAGATTGAATTTCACTCAAAACCCACCAAATAACTCCTCCCACAACATTAGGATGTTTCCCAAGTTTTGGACTCTATCCGATATCGATTGGTCTATGAAATTGGACAATTCAGGTTCATACGAAGTTTGTCTGAAATGGAGTGGTTGGTGTATTCTGTAGTTCTAGAGATTGGATTTACTCAAAACCCACAAATGACTCCTCCCACAATATTACGATGTTCCCCAAGTTTTGGACTCAATTCGATATCAATTGGTCCACGAAATCAGCCAATTTAGGTTCGTACAAAGTTAGTTTGAAATTGAGTGGTTGGTGTATTGCATTGTTTTAGCCATTGGATTGCGCTCAAAACTCACCAATGACTCCTCTCCCCATATTATGATGTTCCCCAAGTTTGGGCTCAATCCGATATCAATTGGTCCAAGAAATTGGACTATTCATGTTCGTACGAAGTTCGTTCCTAATGGAGTGGTTGGAGTAATTTATAGTTTTTGCTATTGGATATCACCCAAACCCACCAATGACTCCTCCCACAATGTTATGATGTTCCCGATATCGATTGGTCCATGAAATCGGACAATTTAGGATCGTACGAAGTTCGTTCTGAAAGGGAGTGGTTGGCGTGTTGAATGTTTTAGCCATTGGAATTCACTCAAAACTCACAAAATGACTCCTCCCACAACATTTTGCTGTTCCCCAAGTTTTGGACTCAATCCAATATCGATTGCTCCTTGAAATTGGACAATTCAGTTTCGACGAAGTTCGTTATGAAATGGAGTGGTTGGTGTATTCATAGTTTTAGCCATTGGATTTCGGTCAAAACTCACCAAATGACTCCTCCCACCATTATGATGTTCCCCTAGTTTTGGATTCAATCCGATATCGATTGGTCCACGAATTCGGACAATTCAAGTTTGTACGAAGTTCATTCTGAAATGGAGTGGTTGGTGTATTCCATGTTTTGGCCATTGGATTTCGCTCAAAACTCACCAAATGACTCTTCCCACCATATTATGATGTTCCCCAAGATTTGGGCTGAATCCGATATCGATTGATCCAAGAAATTGGACTATTCACGTTCGTACGAAGTTCGTTCTCTAATGGAGTGGTTGGTGTATTTCATAGTTTTTGCTATTGGATTTCATCCAAATCCCACCAAATGACTTCTCCCACAATATTATGATGTTCCCCAGGTTTGGACTCAATCTGATATCGATTGGTCCTTCAAATCAGACAATTCAGGTTCGTACGAAGTTCTTCTGCAATGGAGTGGTTGGTGTATTGTATAGTTCTAGAGATTGGATTTCACTCAAAAACCACCAAATAACTCCTCCCACAACATTATGACGTTTCCCAAGTTTTGAACTCTATCCGATATCGATTGGTCTATGAAATTGGACAATTCAGGTTCGTACGATGTTCATTCTAAGATAGAGTGGTTCTTGTATTTTATAGTTCTAGAGATTGGATTTCACTCAAAACTCACCAAATGACTCCTCCCACAATATTATGATGTTCCCCAAGTTTTGGACTCAATCCGATATCGATTGGTCCATGAAATCGGCCAATTCAGGTTCGTACAAAGTTCAGTTTGAAATTGAGTGGTTGGTGTATTGCATTGTTTTAGCCATTGGATTGCGCTCAAAACTCACCAAATGACTCCTCTCCCCATATTATGATGTTCCCCAAGTTTGGGCTCAATCCGATATCAATTGGTCCAAGAAATTGGACTATTCATGTTCGTACGAAGTTCGTTCTCTAATGGAGTGGTTGGAGTAATTTATAGTTTTTGCTATTGGATATCACCCAAAACCCACCAAATGACTCCTCCCACAATGTTATGATGTTCCGCCGATATCGATTGGTCCATGAAATCGGACAATTTAGGATCGTACGAAGTTCGTTCTGAAAGGGAGTGGTTGGCGTGTTGAATTGTTTTAGCCATTGGAATTCACTCAAAACTCACAAAATGACTCCTCCCACAACATTTTGCTGTTCCCCAAGTTTTGGACTCAATCCAATATCGATTGCTCCTTGAAATTGGACAATTCAGTTTCGGACGAAGTTCGTTATGAAATGGAGTGGTTGGTGTATTCCATAGTTTTAGCCATTGGATTTCGGTCAAAACTCACCAAATGACTCCTCCCACCATATTATGATGTTCCCCTTGTTTTGGATTCAATCCGATATCGATTGGTCCACGAATTCGGACAATTCAAGTTTGTACGAAGTTCATTCTGAAATGGAGTGGTTGGTGTATTCCATAGTTTTGGCCATTGGATTTCGCTCAAAACTCACCAAATGACTCTTCCCACCATATTATGATGTTCCCCAAGATTTGGGCTGAATCCGATATCGATTGATCCAAGAAATTGGACTATTCACGTTCGTACGAAGTTCGTTCTCTAATGGAGTGGTTGGTGTATTTCATAGTTTTTGCTATTGGATTTCATCCAAATCCCACCAAATGACTTCTCCCACAATATTATGATGTTCCCCAGGTTTGGACTCAATCTGATATCGATTGGTCCTTCAAATCAGACAATTCAGGTTCGTACGAAGTTCCTTCTGCAATGGAGTGGTTGGTGTATTGTATAGTTCTAGAGATTGGATTTCACTCAAAAACCACCAAATAACTCCTCCCACAACATTATGACGTTTCCCAAGTTTTGAACTCTATCCGATATCGATTGGTCTATGAAATTGGACAATTCAGGTTCGTACGATGTTCATTCTAAGATAGAGTGGTTCTTGTATTTTATAGTTCTAGAGATTGGATTTCACTCAAAACTCACCAAATGACTCCTCCCACAATATTATGATGTTCCCCAAGTTTTGGACTCAATCCAATATCAATTGGTCTATGAAATCGGACAATTCAGGTTTTTGTACGAAGTTCATTCTGAAATGGAGTGCTTGGCGTACTGTATAGTTCTAGAGATTGGATTTCACTCAAAACCCCCCAAATGACTCCTCCCACAACATTATGATGTTTCCTAAGTTTTGGACTCTATCCGATATCGATTGGTCTATGAAGTTAGACAATTCAAGTTCGTACGAAGTTCATTCTAAGATGGAGTGGTTGGTGTATTCTTGTTGAGCCTATCCTTAACAACTAAAATGAGTTATTAAAAATAGCAACTTTAATTCTCGCAAGTGCCCAAACAGTTTATAGTATAGCTTATGTAAATGCGAGGTCGATCCCACGGAAAATGGTAACTTGGTTCCAAGTTAAATTACTTAGAATGCTGGAAAAAACAGAAAATAAAGAAACTGACTAACTAACTAATGGCAAAGTCGAATTCAACAATGCCTCTTGCTAATTACTCAAGGTCTAGGACAGAATCCTAGCACCACACACGCACTCGAAATGGGGGGTTTTGTTGTTGAAATGATAATATGAAAGTGAAAAGAAAGTGCTGGAAAGTAAACACTGGCAGCAATCAACAAGTTGTGAAACAATGATTGAGAGGTGTTAGAGCCTTGGAATCCACCACTAGTCTTCCTAAGGCATGTGATTGTGCATGGCATCTACACAACACGTGATCTCTAATATGCAACCTAAGCATGGCATCTACTTAGAATAAAGCATACAAGAGTCATTAAGCTCCTTGAGAATATGATAATCACACAAGTCCTAGAACAAGGTATCTGTCCTAGTCAACCTATGGTTATTAACCCCTTGAATGATTCTTAGGCCATTCATGTGTTGCTTGTGGAAGGAGAGTAGAATTGGTGAATCTAAACCCCTTCCCAACCTGTGCTAGATGCATAAAATCCTAGTTAGCTACTCCAAGAAAACATACATCAAGCACATAATAAACTGGAGATTAACAACTTGATAATGAAAGCAAGGAAATCAATTAAATATAAAAT
This sequence comes from Prunus davidiana, assembly GCA_020226225.1. Taxonomy (NCBI): domain Eukaryota; kingdom Viridiplantae; phylum Streptophyta; class Magnoliopsida; order Rosales; family Rosaceae; genus Prunus; species Prunus davidiana. The sequence goes on along the minus strand of CM035334.1, from coordinate 17,429,033 downwards.
CATCCATAACATTGAATATTCATGACTAGGGCTTCATCCTAAGCCCTAACTAAATGGATTAGTTAGACATAAGTATGAATACAGAAAATAAGAAATACATAGATAGAATAAAGAGAAGAGAAGAACTAGCTGGTGGCAACAAGGTACTTCCCAGGACAGCTCCGAGGTCTCCCTCCTTTGCAACTAGCTCCCTTCTCTCTTGTGGTGAATCTGAATGTGTTGGTGTTGGATGAAAATGAATCAGTCTCTCTTCTATGTCTTTTTTGAATGAGTGTGTAGCTCTCCATTTATTGAGTGCCAATTTCGTCCTCCCCTCTAGCTGGTGAAACACACTTCTCTTAGCTGCTCCCAGTTGCCTCAGCTACTCAATAAATGCCAACTGCTCCAGCTGCCCAATAAAAGCCAATTGCTCCAGCTGCCCAATAAATGCTTTGGTGAACTATTCTTGGTCTCTTTATGGCAAGCTTGACTTTTGTTCATTTTTCTGAGTTCCCAAGCTGATTTGTCTCCCATGTGTGGCTGCTCTTATGTGTAGCACATGGCTCTAGGGATGTAGCCACATTAAGTGTGATGGCAGCCAACTATGACTTTTCTGTGAACTTGGTTGAGTCTTTGACGTGCTGAGGGCTCCAGAGTTATCCAATTGGGCTGAACTTTGGATATGTTATAATAGACACCCATTGAAACAACTTCTATCAAGGATGTCTCCTCATCCGACCTGTGTAAGTTGCTGAAATGAGGCCTGCAAGATGACCAAAGAAACTGGACTGACAAGGAGTGCGAGGCAAATTGGGTTTGTCGTTAAACTCATATTGCTCTTATCCCAATCAGCCCTTATAATGCACGGATTGCATCAACTGTGATATCTTGTTGTCTTAACCTACAAAACAAACAAAAAGAGGTAAGTGACTCAAAGTAAAGAGAAACTAAGGAAAATCACTAAGTAAAGAGGGCATGCGAATGTATGAAATTATGAACTTATCAATTCTATAGTTCTAGAGATTGGATTTCACTCAAAACCCACCAAATGACTCCTCCCACAATATTATGATGTTCATATTATGATGTTCCCCAAGTTTTGGACTCAATCCGATATCGATAGGTCCATGAAATAGGACAATCCAGGTTCGTACGAAATTCGTTCTGAAATGAAGTGGTTGGTGTATTGCATAGTTTTGGCAATTGGATTTCACTCAAAACTCACCACATGACTCCTCCCACCATATTATGATGTTCCCCAAGTTTTGGATTCAATCCGATATCGATTGGTCCATGAAATTGGACAATTCAAGTTCGTACGAAGTTCGTTTGAACAAGTAGTGGTTGGTGTATTGCATTGGTTTAGCCAATTGAATTCACTCAAAACTCACAAAATGACTCCTCCCACAATATTACAATGTTCCCCAAGTTTTGGACTCAATCTGATATCGATTGTTCCACGAAATCGGACAATTCAGGTTCGCAGGAAGTTCGTTCTGAAATGGAGTGGTTGGTGTGTTGAGTTGTTTTAGCCACTGGATTTCACTCAAAACTCACAAAATGACTCCTTCCACAACATTACGATGTTCCCCAAGTTTTGCACTTAATCCGATATCGATTGGTGCATGAAATTGGAAAGCTCAGGTTCGTATGAAGTTTGTTCTGAAGTGGAGTGGTTGGTGTATTGTATAGCTCTAGATATTGGATTTCAATCAAAACCAATCAAATGACTCCTCCCTCAATATTATGGTGTTTCCCAAGTTTTGGACTCAATTCGATATCCATTGGTCCATGAAATTGGACAATTCAGGTTCGTACAAAGTTAGTTCTGAAATGGAGTTGTTGGTGTATTGCATATTTCTAGAGATTGGATTTCCTCAAAACCCACCAAATGACTTCTCCCACCATATTATGATGTTCCCGAAGTTTTGGACTCAATCCGATACCGATTGGTCCATGAAATCAGACAATTCAGGTTTGTACGAGGTTCGTTCTGAAATGGAGTGGTTGGGGTATTGCATAGTTTTGGCAATTGGATTTCAATCAAAACTGAATAAATGACTCCTCCCACAAAATTATGATGTTCCCCAAGTTTTGGACTCAATCCAAGATCGATAGGTCCACGAAATCGGACAATTCAAGTTCGTACGAAGTTCGTTCTGAAATTGAGTGGTTGGTGTATTGTGAAGTTCTAGAGATTGGATTTCACTCAAAACCAACCAAATGACTCCTCCCACAATATTATGATGTTCCCCAAGATTTGGACTCAGTCCGATATCTATTGGTCCATGAAATCGGCCAATTCAGGTTCGTACGAAGTTCATTCTGAAATGAAGTGGTTGGTGTATTGTATAGTTCTAGAGATTGGATTTCACTCAAAACCCACCAAATGACTCCTCCCACAATATTATGATGTTCCCCAAGTTTTGGACTCAATCCGATATCGATTGATCAATGAAATCGTACAATTCCGGTTCAAACGAAGTTCGTTATGAAATGGGGTGGTTGGTGTATTGCTTAGTTTTGGCAGTTGAATTTCATTCGAAACTCACCAAATGACTCCTCCCACAACATTATGATGTTCCTTTAGTTTTGTACTCAATCTGAGATCGATAGGTCCATGAAATCGGACAATTCAGGTTCGTGCGAAGTTCGTTCTGAAATTGAGAGGTTGGTGTATTGTGTAGTTCTAGAGATTGGATTTCACTCAAAACCCACCAAATGACTCCTCCCACAACATTTTGATGTTCCCCAAGTTTTGGACCCAATCCGATATCGATTGGTCCATGAAATCGGACAATTCAGGTTCGTACGAAGTTCTTTCTGAAATAGAGTGGTTGGTGTATTGTGTAGTTCTAGAGGCTGGATTTCACTCAAAACCCACCAAATGTCTCCTCCCACAATTTCATGATGTTCCCCAAGTTTTGGACTCAATTCGGTGTCGATTGGTCCATGAAATCAGACAATTCAGGTTCGTACGAGGTTCGTTCTGAAATGGAGTGGTTGGTGTGTTGCATAGTTTTCACAATTGGATTTTGCTCAAAACTCACCAAATGACTCCTCCCACAACATTATGATGTTTCTCAAGTTTTGGACTCAATCCGATATCTATTGGTCCATGAAATCGGACAACTCAGGTTCGTACGAAGTTCGTTCTGAAATGAAGTGGTTGGTGTATTGCATAGTTTGGCAATTCGATTTCACTCAAAACTCAACAAATGACTCATCCCACAACATTATGATGTTCCCCAAGTTTTGGACTCAATCCTATATCTATTGGTCCATGAAATCGGCCAACTCAGGTTCGTGCGAAGTTCGTTCTGAATTAGAGTGGTTGGTGTGTTGAATAGTTCTAGAGATTGGATTTCACTCAAAACCCACCAAAAGACTCCTCCCACAATATTATGATGTTCCCCGAGTTTTGGACTCAATTCGATATCGATTGGTCCATGAAATCGTACAATTCAAGTTCGAACGAGGTTCGTTCTGAAATGGAGTGGTTGGTGTATTGCATAGTTTTGGCAATTGGATTTCACTCAAAACTCAATAAACGACTCCTCCCACAACATTATGTTGTTCCCCAAGTTTTGGACTCAATCCGATTTTGATAGGTCCATGAAATCGGACAATTCAGGTTCGGACGAAGTTCGTTCTGAAATTGATTGGTTGGGGTATTGTATAGCTCAAGAGATTGGATTTCACTCAGAACCCACTAAACGACTCCTCCCACAATATTTTGTTGTTCCCCAAGTTTTGGACTCAATCCGATATCTATTGGAGCGATTGGAGTGGTTTGTGTATTCTGTAGTTCTAGCGATTGGATTTCACTCAAAACCCAACAAATGACTCCTCCCACAATTTTATGATGTTTCCCAAGTTTTGGACTCAATCCGATATCGATCGGAGCAAGAAATCGGACAATTCAGGTTCGTATGAAGTTCATTCTGAAATGGTGTGGTAGGTGTATAGCATAGTTTTGGCAATTGGATTTTACTCAAAACTCGCCAATTGACTCCTCCCACAACATTATCATGTTTCCCAAGTTTTGGACTCAATCTGATATCTATTGGTCCATGAAATCGGACAACTCAGGTTCGTACGAAGTTCGTTCTGAAATGGAGTGGTTGGTGTAATGCATAGTTTTCGCAATTGCATTTCACTCAAAAAACATCAAATGACTCCTCCCACAATATTATGATGCTCCCCAAGTTCTGGACTCAATCCGATGTCGATTGGTCCACGAAATCGGACAATTCAGGTTCGTACGAAGTTCGTTCTGAAATTTAGTGGTTGGTGTATTGTATAGTTCTAGAGGTCGGATTTCACTCAAAAAACATCAAATGACTCCTCCCACAATATTATGATGTTCCCCAAGTTCTGGACTCAATCCGATGTTGATTGGTCCACGAAATCGGACAATTCAGGTTCGTACGAAGTTCGTTCTGAAATTTAGTGGTTGGTGTATTGTATAGTTCTAGAGGTCGGATTTCACTCAAAAAACATCAAATCACTCCTCCCACAATATTATGATGTTCCCCAAGTTCTGGACTCAATCCGATATCGATTGGTCCATGAAATCGGACAATTTAGGTTTGTACGATGTTCGTTCTAAAATGGAGTGGTTGGTGTATTGCAGAGTTTTGGCAATTGGATTTCACTCAAAACTCACCAAATGACTCTTCCCACAACATTATGATGTTCCCCAAGTTTTGGAGTCAATCCGATATCGATTGGTCCATGAAATAGGACAATTCAGGTTTGTACAAGGTTCGTTCTGAAATGGAGTGGTTGGTGTATTGCATAGTTTTGGCAATTGGATTTCACTCAAAACTCAATAAATGACTCTTCCCACAACATTATGATGTTCCCCAAGTTTTGGACTCAATCCGATATCGATAGGTCCACGAAATCGGACAATTCAGGTTCGTACGAAGTTCATTCTGAAATTGATTGGTTGGTGTATTGTATAGCTCAAGAGATTGGATTTCACTCAGAACCCACCAAATGACTCCTCCCCCAATATTTTGATGTTCCCCAAGTTTTGGACTCAATCCGATATCCATTGGTCCACGAAATCGGACAATTCAGGTTCGTACGAAGTTCGTTCTGAAATGGAGTGGTTGGTGTATTCTGTAATTCTAGGGATTGGATTTCACTGAAAACCCACCAAATGACTCCTTCCACAATTTTATGATGTTCCCCAAGTTTTGGAGTCAATCCGATATCGATTGGTCCATGAAATCGGACAATGCAGGTTCGTACGAGGTTTGTTCAGAAATGGAGTGGTTGGTGTATTGCATAGTTTAAGCAATTGGATTTTACTCAAAACTCACCAATTGACTCCTCCCACAACATTATGATGTTTCCCAAGTTTTGGACTGAATCCGATATCTATTGGTCCATGAAATCGGACAACTCAGGTTCGTACGAAGTCCGTTATGAAATGGAGTGGTTGGTGTATTGTATAGTTCTATAGATTGGATTTCACTCAAAACCAACCAAATGACTCCACCCACAATATTATGATGTTCCCCGAGTTTTGGACTTAATTCGATATCGATTGATCCACGAAATCGTACAATTCAAGTTCGTACGAGGTTCGTTCTGAAATGGAGTGGGTGGTGCATTGCATAGTTTTGGCAATTGGATTTCACTCTAAAATCACCAAATGACTCCTCCCACAACATTATGATGTTCCCCAAGTTTTGGACTCAATCCGTTATCGATTGGTCCATGAAATTGGACAATTCAGGTTCGTACGAAGTTCGTTCTGAAATTGAGTCGTTGGTGTATTGTGTAGTTCTCGAGATTGGATTTCACTCAGAACCCACCAAATGACTCCTCCCACAATATTTTGCTGTTCCCCAAGTTTTGGACTCAATCCGATATCGATTGGTCCATGAAATCGGACAATTCAGGTTCGTACAAAGTTCGTTCTGAAATTGAGTGGTTATTGTATTCTGTAGTTTTAGAGATTGGATTTCACTCAAAACCCACAATTTTATGTTGTTCCCCAAGTTTTGGACTCAATCCGATGTCGATTGGTCCATGAAATCGGATAATTCAGGTTCGTACGAGGTTTGCTCTGAAATGGGGTGGTTGGTGTATTGCATAGTTTTGGCAATTTAATTATACTCAAAACTCACCAACTGACTCCTCCCACAACATTATGATGTTTCCCAAGTTTTGGACTCAATCCGATATCTATTGGTCCATGAAATCGGACAATTTAGGTTCGTACGAAGTTCGTTTTGAAATGGAGTGGTTGGTATATTGCAAAGTTTTGGCAATTTGATTTCACTCAACAAATGACTCCTCCCGCAACATTATGATGTTCCCTAAGTTTTGGACTCAATCCGATATCGATTAGTCATGAAATCGGCCAATTCATGTTCGTACGAAGTTCATTCTGAAATGGAGTGGTTGGTGTATTGTATAGTTCTAGAGATTGCATTTCACTCAAAACCCACCAAATGACTCCTCCGACAATATTATAATGTTCCCCAAGTTTCGGACTCAATCCGATATCGATTGGTCCATGAAATCGGACAATTCTGGTTTGCACAAGGTTCGTTCTGAAACGGAGTGGTTAGTGTATTGCATAGTTTTGGCAATTGGATTTCACTCAAAACCCACCAAATGACTCCTCCCACAATATTCTGATGTTCTCCAAGTTTTGGACTCAATCCGATATCGATTGGTCCATGAAATCGGAGAATTCAGGTTGTACAAGGTTCGTTATGGAATGGAGTGGTTGGTGTATTGCATAGTTTGGCAATTGGATTTCACTTAAAACTCAATAAATGACTCCTCCCACAACATTATGTTGTTCACCAAGTTTTGGACTCAATCCGATACCGATAGGTCCATGAAATCGGACAATTCAGGTTCGTACGAAGTTTGTTCTGAAATGGAGTGGTTGGTGTATTGTATAGTTCTAGAGATTGGATTTCACTCAAAACTCAACAAATGACTCCTCCCACAACATTATGATGTTCCCAAGGTTTTGGACTCAATCTGATATCTGTTGGTCTATAAAATCGGCCAATTCATGTTCGTACGAAGTTCGTTCTGATATGGAGCGGTTGGTGAATTGTATAGTTCTAGGGATTGGATTTCAATGAAAACCCACCAAATGACTCCACCCACAATATTATGATGTTCCCCAAGTTTTGGATTCAATTCGATATCGATTGGTCCATGAAATCGGACAATTCGAGTTAGTACGAAGTTCGTCCTGAAATGGAGTGGTTGGTGAATTGTATAGTTCTAAAGATTGGATTTCACTCAAAACCCACCAAATGACTACTCCCACAATATTATGATGTTTCCCAAGTTTTGGACAAAATCCGATATCGATTAGTCCATGAAATCGAACAATTCAAGTTCGTACGAAGTTTTTTCTGAAATGGAGTAGTTGGTTTATTGTATAGTTCTAGGGATTGGATTTCACTCAAAACCCACCAAATGACTCCTCCCACAATATGTTGATGTTCTTCAAGTTTTGAACTCAATCCGATATCGATTCGCCCATGAAATCAGACAATTCAGGTTCGTACGAAGTTCTTTCTGAAATAGAGTGGTTGGTGTGTTGTGTAGTTCTAGAGATTGGATTTCACTCAAAACCCACCAAATGACTCCTCCCACAATTTTATGATGTTCCCCAAGTTTTGGACTCAATCCGATGTCGATTGGTCCATGAAATCGGACAATTCAGGTTCGTACGAGGTTCATTCTGAAATGGAGTGGTTGGTGTATTGCATAGTTTTGGCAATTGGATTTTGCTCAAAACTCACCAAATGACTCCTCCCACAACATTATGATGTTTCCCAAGTTTTGGACTCAAACCGATATCTATTGGTCCATGAAATCGGACAACTCAGGTTAGTACGAAGTTCGTTCTGAAATGAAAGTGGTTAGTGTATTGCATAGTTTGGCAATTGGATTTCACTCAAAACTCAACAAATGACTCCTCCCACAACATTATGATGTTCCCCAAGTTTTGGACTCAATCCGATATCTATTGGTCCATGAAATCGGACAACTCAGATTCGTACAAAGTTCTTTCTGAAATGGAGTGGTTGGTGTATTGTATAGTTCTAGAGATTTGATTTCACTCAAAACCCACCAAATGACACCTTCCACAATATTATGATGTTCCCCGAGTTTTGGACTCAATTCGATATCGATTGGTCCATGAAATCGTACAATTCAAGTTCGAACGAGGTTCGTTCTGAAATGGAGTGGTTGGTGTCTTGCATAGTTTTGGTAGTTGGATTTCACTCTAAAATCACCAAATGACTCCTCCCACAACATTATGATGTTCCCCAAGTTTTGGACTCAATTTGATATCGATAGGTCCATGAAATCGGACAATTTAGGTTCGTACGAAGTTTGTTCTGAAATGGAGTGGCTGGTGTATTGTATAGTTCTAGAATTGGATTTCACTCCAAACTGAACAAATGACTCCTCGCAAAACATTATGATGTTCCCAAGGTTTTGGACTCAATCCGATATCTATTGGTCCATAAAATCGGCCAATTCAGGTTCGTACGAAGTTCGTTCTGACATGGAGCAGTTGGTGAATTGTATAGTTCTAAAGATTCGATTTCAATGAAAACCCACCAAATGACTCCACCCACAATATTATGATGTTCCCCAAGTTTTGGACTCAATTCGATATCGATTAGTCCATGAAATCGGACAATTCGAGTTAGTACGAAGTTCGTTCTGAAATGGAGTGGTTGGTGAATTGTATACTTCTAAAGATTGGATTTCACTCAAAGCCGACCAAATGACTCCTCCCACAATATTATGATGTTTCCCAAGTTTTGGACAAAATCCGATATCGATTGGTCCATGAAATCGAACAATTCAGGTTTGTACGAAGTTCTTTCTGAAATGGAGCAGTTGGCTTATTGTATAGTTCTAGGGATTGGATTTCACTCAAAACCCACCAAATGACTCCTCCCACAATATTTTGATGTTCTCCAAGTTTTGAACTCAATCCGATATCGATTGGTCCATGAAATCAGACAATTCAGGTTCGTACGAAGTTCTTTCTGAAATAGAGTGGTCGGTGTGTTGTGTAGTTCTAGAGATTGGATTTCACTCAAAACCCACCAAATGACTCCTCCCACAATATGTTGATGTTCTTCAAGTTTTGAACTCAATCCGATATCGATTGGCCCATGAAATCAGACAATTCAGGTTCGTACGAAGTTCTTTCTGAAATAGAGTGGTTGGTGTGTTGTGTAGTTCTAGAGATTGGATTTCACTCAAAACCCACCAAATGACTCCTCCCACAATTTTATGATGTTCTCCAAGTTTTGGACTCAATTCAATGTCGATTGGTCCATGAAATCAGACAATTTAGGTTCGTACGAGGTTCATTCTGAAATGGAGTGGTTGGTGTATTGCATAGCTTTGGCAATTGGATGTTGCTCAAAGCTCACCAAATGACTCCTCCCACAACATTATGATGTTTCCCAAGTTTTGGACTCAATCTGATATCTATTGGTCCATGAAATCGGACAACTCAGGTTCATACAAAGTTCGTTCTGAAATGAAAGTGGTTAGTGTATTGAATAGTTTGGCAATTGGATTTCACTCAAAACTCAACGAATGACTCCTCCCACAACATTATGATGTTCCCCAAGTTTTGGACTCAATCCGATATCTATTGGTCCATGAAATTGGACAACTCAGTTTCGTACGAAGTTCTTTCTGAAATGGAGTGGTTGGTGTATTGTATAGTTCTAGAGATTGGATTTCACTCAAAACCCACCAAATGACACCTTCCACAATATTATGATGTTCCCCGAGTTTTGGACTCAATTCGATATCGATTGGTCCCTGAAATCGTACAATTCAAGTTCGAACGAGATTCGTTCTGAAATGGGGTGGTTGGTGTCTTGCATAGTTTTGGCAGTTGGATTTCACTCTAAAATCACCAAATGACTCCTCCCACTACATTATGATGTTCCCCAAGTTTTGGACTCAATCCGTTATCGATTGGTCCATGAAATCGGACAATTCAGGTTCGTACGAAGTTCGTTCTGAAATTTAGTGGTTGGTGTATTGATTAGTTCAAGAGGTCGGATTTCACTCAAAAAACATCAAATAACTCCTCCCACAATATTATGATGTTCCCCAAGTTCTGGACTCAATTCGATATTGATTGGTCCCTGAAATCGGACAATTTAGGTTTGTACGAGGTTCGTTCTAAAATGGAGTGGTTGGTGTATTGCAGAGTTTTGGCAATTGGATTTCACTCAAACCTCACCAAATGACTCCTCCCACAACATTATGATGTTCCCCACGTTTTGGAGTCAATCCGATATCAATTGGTCTATGAAATCGGACAATTCTGGTTCGGACGAAGTTCGTTCTGAAATTGATTGGTTGGTGCATTGTATAGCTCAAAAGATTGGATTTCACTCAGAACCCACCAAACGACTCCACCCACAATATTATGATGTTCCCAGAGTTTGGGACTCAATTCGATATCGATTGGTCCATGAAATCGTACAATTCAAGTTCGTACGAGGTTCGTTCTGAAATGGAGTGGTTGGTGTGTTGCATAGTTTTGGCAATTGGATTTCACTCTAAATCACCAAATGACTCCCCCCACAACATTATGATGTTCCCCAAGTTTTGGACTCAATTCGTTATCGATTGGTCCATGAACTCGGACAATTCAGGTTCGTACGAAGTTCGTTCTGAAATTGAGTCGTCGGTGTATTGTGTAGTTCTCGAGATTGGATTTCAATCAGAACCCACCAAATGACTCCTCCCACAATATTTTTGTTGTTCCCCAAGTTTTGGACTCAATCCGATATTGATTGTTCCTTGAAATCGAACAATTCAGGTTCCTACGAAGTTCGTTCAGAAATGGGGTGGTTGGTGTGTTGTATACTTCTACGGATTGAATTTCACTCGAAACCCACTAAATGACTCGTCCCACAATACTATGATGTTCCCCAAGTTTTGGAGTCAATCCGATATCGATTGGTCCTTAAAATTGGACAATTCATGTTCGTACGAAGTTCGTTCTGAAAATAGGGTGGTTGGTGTATCGTATAGTTCTAGAGATTGGATTTCACTCAAAACCAACCAAATGACTCCTCCCACAATATTTCGATGTTCCCCAAGTTTTGGACTCAATCCGATATCGATTGGTCCACGAAATTTGACAATTCAAGTTCGTGCGAAGTTCGTTATGAAATGGAGTGGTTGGTGTATTGTATAGTTCTAGAGATTGGATTTCACTCAAAATCCACCAAATGACTCCTCCCACAATATTATGATGTTCCTCAAGTTTGGGACTCAATTCGATATCGATTGGTCCTTGTAATCGGACAATTCAGGATCGTATGAAGTTCGTTTTGAAATGGAGTGGCTGATGTATTGTACAGTTCTGGATATTGGATTTCACTCAGAAATCACCAAATGACTCCTCCCACAATATTAAGACGTTCCCCAAGTTTTGCACTGAATCCGAGATCGATAGGTCCATGAAATCGGACAATTCAAGTTCGTGCGAAGTTCGTTCTGAAATTGAGAGGTTGCTGTATTGTGTAGTTCTAGAGATTGGATTTCACTCAAAACCCACCAAATGACTCCTCCCACAACATTTTGATGTTCCTCAAGTTTTGGACTTAATCCGATATCGATTGGTCCATGAAATCGGACAATTCAGGTTCGTACGAAGTTCTTTCTGAAATAGAGTGGTTGGTGTGTTGTGTAGTTCTAGAGACTGGATTTCACTCAAAAACCCACCAAATGACTCCTCCCACAATTTCATGATGTTCCCCATGTTTTGGACTCAATCCGATATCTATTGGTCCATGAAATCGGACAACTCAGGTTCGTGCGAAGTTCATTCTGAAATGAAGTGGTTGGTGTATTGCATAGTTTGGCAATTCGATTTCACTCAAAACTCAACAAATGACTCATCCCACAACATTATGATGTTCCCCAAGTTTTGGACTCAATCCGATATCTATTGGTCCATGAAATCGGCCAACTCAGGTTTGTGCGAAGTTCGTTCTGAATTAGAGTGGTTGGTGTGTTGAATAGTTCTAGAGATTGGATTTCACTCAAAACCCACCAAAAGACTCCTCCCAGAATATTATGATGTTCCCTGAGTTTTGGACTCAATTTGATATCGATTGGTCTATGAAATCGTACAATTCAAGTTCGAACGAGGTTCGTTCTGAAATGGAGTGGTTGGGGGATTGCATAGTTTTGGCAATTGGATTTCACTCAAAACTCAATAAACGACTCCTCCCACAACATTATGATGTTCCCCAAGTTTTGGACTCAATCCGATTTCGATAGGTCCATGAAATCGGACAATTCAGGTTCGGACGAAGTTCGTTCTGAAATTGATTGGTTCGGGTATTGTATAGCTCAAGAGATTGGATTTCACTCAGAACCCACCAAACGACTCCTCCCACAATATTTTGTTGTTCCCCAAGTTTTGGACTCAATCCGATATCTATTGGAGCGATTGGAGTGGTTGGTGTACTCTGTATTTCTAGCGATTGGATTTCACTCAAAACCCACCAAATGACTCCCCCCAAAATATTATGATGTTCCCCAAGTTTTGGATTCAATCCGATATTGATTGGCCAATAAAATCGGACAGTTCAGGGTCGTACGAAGTTCGTTCTGAAATGGAGTGGTTGGTTTATTGTATAGTTCTAGGGATTGGATTTCACTCAAAACCCACCAAATGACTCCTCCCACAATATTTCGATGTTCTCCAAGTTTTGGACTTAATCCGATATCGATTGGTCCATGAAATCGGAGAATTCAGGTTAGTGCGAAGTTCGTTCTGAAATGGAGTAGTTGGTTTATTGTATACATCGGATTGAGTCCAAAACTTGGTGAACTTCATAATATGGTCGGAGGAGTCATTTGGTGGGTTTTGAGTGAAGTCCAATAGCAAAGACTATGAAATACACCAACCACTCCATTAGAGAACGAAGTTCGTACGAACATGAATAGTCCAATTTCATGGACCAGTCGATATCAGATTGAGCCCAAAAGTTGGGGAACATCATAATATGGTGGGAGGAGTCACTCGGTGACTTTTGAGTGAAATTCAATGGCCAAAACTATACAATATACCAACCACTCCATTTCATAACGAATTTCGTACGAACTTGAATTGTCCAATTTATTGGACCAATCGATATCGGCTTTAGTCCAAAACTTGGGGAATGTCATAATGTGGGAGGAGTCATTTTGTGAATTTTGAGTGAAATCCAATGGCTAAAACCATTCAATACACACAAACCACTCCATTTCAGAACGACATTCGTATGAACCAGAATTTTCCGATTTCATGGACCAGTCGTTATCGAATTGAGTCCAAAACATGTGGAACATCATAATATGTTGGGTGGAGTCATGTGGTGAGTTTTGAGTGAAATCCAATGGCTAAAATTATGTAATACACCAACCACTCCATTTTAGAACGAACTTCGTACGAACCTGAATTGTCCTATTTCATGGACCAATCAATATCAGATTGAGCCCAAAACTTGTTGAACATCATAATAAGGTGGGAGGAGTCATTTGGCGGGTTTTGAGTGAAATTCATTCCCTAGAACTATACAATACACCAACCACCCCATTTCAGAACGAACTTCGTACGAACCTGAATTGTCCGATTTGATGGACCAATCGATATCGGATTGAGTCCAAAACCTGGGGAACATCATAATATTGTGGGAGGAGTCATTTTGGTGATTTTTGAGTGAAATCCAATCTCTAGAACTATACAATACATCAGCCACTCCATTTCAGAACGAACTTCGTACGAACCTGAATTGTCCGATTACAAGGACCAATCGATATTGAATTGAGTCCAAAACTTGAGGAACATCATAATATTGTGGGAGGAGTAATTTGGTGGATTTTGAGTGAAATCCAATCTCTAGAACTATACAATACATCAGCCACTCCATTTTAGAACGAACTTCGTACGAACCAGAATTGTCCGATTACAAGGACCAATCGATATCAGATTGAGTCTAAAACTTGAGGAACATCATAATATTGTGGGAGGAGTCATTTGGTGGATTTTGAGTGAAATCCAATCTCTAGAACTATACAATACACCAACCAACCCATTTCAGAACGAACTTCGTACGAACCAGAATTGTTCGATTTCAAGGACCAATCGATATCGGATTGAGTCCAAAACTTGGGGAACATCATAATATTGTGGGAGTTGTCACTTGGTGGGTTTTCAGAACGAACTTCGTACAAACCTGAATTGTCCAATTTCATTGAACAATCGATATCGGATGGAGTCCAAAACCTGGGGAACACCATAATATTGTGGGCGGAGTCATTTGGTGGGTTTTGAGTGAAATCCAATCTCTAGAACATTACAATACACCAACCACTCCATTTCAGAACGAACTTCCTACGAACCTGAATCGTTCGATTTGAAGGACCAATCGATATCGGATTGAGTCCAAAACTTGGGGAACATTATAATATTGTGGGAGGAGTCATTTGGTGGATTTTGAGTGAAATACAATCTCTAGAACTATACAATACACCAACCACTCCATTTCAGAAAACAGTTCGCACGAACATGAATTGGCCGATTTCATGGACCAATCGATATCGGATTGAGTCCAAAACTTGGGGAACATCATAATATTGTGGGAGGAGTCAATTGGTGGATTTTGAGTGAAATCCAATCTCTAGAACCACGCAATACACATTTCAGAACACAGTTTAAAATGAATTTGCCGATTTCATGGACCAATCGATATCGGATTGAGTCCAAAACTTGGGGAACATCATAATATTGTTGGAGGAGTCATTTGGTGGGTTTTGAGTGAAATCCAATCCCCAGAACTATATAATACACCAACCACTCCATTTCAGAACGAACTTCATACGAACCTTAATTGTCCGATTACAAGGACCAATCGATATCGGATTGAGTCCAAAACTTGGGGAACATCATAATACTGTGGGAGGAGTCATTTGGTGGATTTTGAGAGAAATCCAATCTCTAGAACCATACAATACACAAACCACTCCGTTTCAGAACACAGTTCACACAAACCTGAGTTGGCCGATTTCATAGACCAATCAATATCGGATTGAGTCCAAAACTTGGGGAACATCATAATATTGTGGGAGAAATCATTTGTGAGGTTTTGAGTGAAATCCAATCTCTAGAACTTTACAATACACCAACCACCCCATTTCAGAACGAACATCGTACGAACCTGAATCGTCCGATTTCAAGGACCAATCGATGTGGAATTGAGTCCAAAACTTGGGGAACATCATAATATTGTGGGAGGAGTCATTTGGGGGGTTTTGAGTGAAATCCAATCTCTAGAACTTTACAATACACCAAACACCTCATTTCAGAACGAACTTCGTACGAACCTGTACAGTCCGATTTCAGGGACGAATCGATATCGGATTGAGTCCAAAACTTGGGGAACATCATAATACTGTGGGAGGAGTCATTTGGTGGGTTTTGAGTGAAATCCAATCCCTAGAACTATACAATACACCAACCACTCCATTTAAGAACGAAATTCGTACGAACCTGAATTGTCCGATTTCATTGACCAATCGATATCGGATTAAGTCCAAAACTTGGGGACCATCGTAACATTGTGGGAGGAGTCATTCGGTGGGTTTTGCGTGAAAGCCAATCCCAAGAACTATACAATAAACCAACCACTCCATTTCAGAACGAACTTCGTACGAACCTGAATTGTCAAATTTCGTGGACCAATCGATATCGAATTGAGTCCAAAACTTGGGGAACATCATAATACTGTGGGTGGAGTCATTTGGTGGGTTTTGAGTGAAATCCAATCCTTAGAACTATACAATACACCAACCACTCTATTTCAGAACGAACTTCGTATGAACATGAATTGTCAAATTTCGTGGACCAATCGATATCAGATTGAGTCCAAAACTTGGAGAACATCATAATATTGGGGGACGAGTCATTTAGTGGATTTTGAGTGAAATCCAATCACTAGAACTATACAGTACACAAACCACTCCATTTCAGAACACAGTTCACACGAACCTCAATTGGCCGATTTCGTGGACCAATCGATATCGGATTGAGTCCAAAAGTTGGGGAACATCATAATATTGTGGGAGCACTTGGTGGCTTTTGAGTGAAATCCAATCTGTAGAACTATACAATACACCAACCACCCCATTTTAGAATGAACTTCGTACGAACCTGAATTGTCCGATTTCAAGGACCAATCGATATTGGATTGAGTCCAAAACTTGGGGAACATCATAATATTGTGGGAGTTGTCATTTGGTGGGTTTTGAGTGAAATCCAATCCCTAGAACTATACAATACACCAACCACTCCATTTCAGAACGAACTTCGTACGAATCTGAATTGCCAAACTTCGTGGACCAATCGAAATCGGATTGAGTCCAAAACTTGGGGAACATCATAATATTGTGGGAGGAGTCATTTGCTGCGTTTTGAGTAAAATCCAATCCCTAGAACGATAAAATCAACCAACCACTCCTTTTCAGAATGAAGTTCGTACGACCCTGAATTGTCTGATTTCAAAGACCAATCGATATCGGATTGAGTCCAAAACTTGGGGAACATCATATTATTATGGGAGTTATCATTAGGTGGGTTTTGAGTGAAATCCAATCCCTAGAACCGTACAATACACGAACCGCTCCATTTCAGAACGAACTTCGTACAAACCTGAATTGTCCGATTTCAAGGACCAATCGAAATCGGATTGAGTCCAAAACTCTGGGAACATCATAATATTGTGGGAGTTGTCATTTGGTGGGTCTTGAGTGAAATCCAATCCCTAGAACTAT
Organism: Prunus davidiana; assembly: GCA_020226225.1. Classification (NCBI taxonomy): domain Eukaryota; kingdom Viridiplantae; phylum Streptophyta; class Magnoliopsida; order Rosales; family Rosaceae; genus Prunus; species Prunus davidiana. Next base: position 17,412,176 of record CM035334.1, on the reverse strand, counting down.
ACAATACACCAACCACTCCATTTTAGAACAAACTTCGTACGAACCTGAATTGTCAAATTTCGTGGACCAATCGATATCGGATGGAGTCCAAAACTTCGGGAACATCATAACATTGTGCGAGGAGTCATTTGGTGGGTTTTGAGTGAAATCCAATCCTAGAACTATACAATAAACCAACCAATCCATTTCAGAACGAACTTCGTACGAACCTGAATTGTCCGATTTCATTGACCAATTGATATCGGATTGAGTTCAAAACCTGGGGAACCTCATAATATTCTGGGAGGAGTCATTTGGTGGGTTTTGAACAAAATCCAATCTGTAGAACTATACAATACACCAACTACTCCATTTTAGAACGAACTTCGTACGAACCTGAATTGTCCGATTTCAAGGACCAATCGATATCGGATTGAGTCCAAAACTCTGGGAACATCATAATATTATGGGAGGAGTCATTTGGTGGGTTTTGAGTTAAATCCAATCTCTAGAACTATACAATACACCAACCACCCCATTTCAGAACGAACTTCGTACGAACATGAATTGTCCAATTTCTTGGAACAATCGATATCAGATTGAGTCCAAAACTTGGGGAACATCATATTATTGTGGGAGTTGTCATTTGGTGGGTTTTGAGTGAAATCCAATCCCTAGAACTATACAATACACCAACCACTCCATTTCAGAACGAACTTCGTACGAACCTGAATTTTTCGATTTCATTAACCAATCGATATCGGATTGAGTTCAAAACTTCGGGAACCTCATAATATTCTGGGAGGAGTCATTTGGTGGGTTTTGAACAAAATCCAATCTCTAGAACTATACAATACACCAACCACTCCATTTTAGAACGAACTTCGTAAGAACTTGAATTGTCCGATTTGAAGGACCAATTGATATCGGATTGAGTCCAAGACTTGCGGAAAATCATAGTATTGTGAGAGGAGTCATTTGGTGGGTTTTGAGTGAAATCCAATCCCCAGAACTATAAAATAAACCAACCACTCTATTTTGGAACGAACTTCGTACGAACCTGAATTGTCCGATTTCATTGACCAATCGATATCGGATTGAGTCCAAAACTTGGGGAACATCATAGTATTGTGGGAGGAGTCATTTGGTTGGTTTTCAGTGAAATCCAATCTCTAGAACTTTACAATACACCAACCACCCCATTTCAGAATGAACTTCGTACGAACCTGAATTGTCCGATTTCAAGGACCAATCGATATCGGATTGAGTCCAAAACTTGGGGAACATCATAATATTGCGGGAGGAGTCATTTGGTGGGTTTTGAGTGAAATCCAATCCCTAGAACTATACAATACACCAACCACTCCATTTTGGAACGAACTTCGTACGAACCTGAATTGTCCGATTTCAAGGACCAATCGATATCGGATTGAGTCCAAAAGTTGGGGAACATCATATTATTGTGGGAGTTGTCATTTGGTGGGTTTTGAGTGAAATCCAATCCATAGAACTATACAATACACCAACCACTCCATTTCAGAACGAACTTCGTACAAACCTGAATTGTCCGATTTCAAGGACCAATCGAAATCGGATTGAGTCCAAAACTTGGGGAACATCATAATATTGTGGGAGTTGTCATTTGGTGGGTCTTGAGTGAAATCCAATCCCTACAACTATACGATACACCAACCACTCCATTTCAGAACGAACTTCGTATGAACCTGAATTGTCCGATTTCATGGACCAATCGATATCGGATTGAGTCTAAAACTTGGGGAACATCGTAATATTGTGAGAGGAGTCATTTGGTGGGTTTTGAGTGAAATCCAATCCCCAGAACTATAAAATAAACCAACCGCTCTATTTTGGAACGAACTTCGTACGAACCTGAATTGTTCGATTTCATTGACCAATCGATATCGGATTGAGTCCAAAACTTGGGGAACATCATAGTATTGTGGGAGGAGTCATTTGGTTGGTTTTCAGTGAAATCCAATCTCTAGAACTTTACAATACACCAACCACCCCATTTCAGAATGAACTTCGTACGAACCTGAATTGTCCAATTTCAAGGACCAATCGATATCGGATTGAGTCCAAAACTTGGGGAACATCATAATATTGCGGGAGGAGTCATTTGGTGGGTTTTGAGTGAAATCCAATCCCTAGAACTATACAATACACCAACCACTCCATTTCAGAACGAACTTCGTACAAACCTGAATTGTCCGATTTCAAGGACCAGTCGAAATCGGATTGAGTCCAAAACTCTGGGAACATCATAATATTGTGGGAGTTGTCATTTGGTGGGTCTTGAGTGAAATCCAATCCCTAGAACTATACAATACACCAACCACTGCATTTTAGAACGAACTTCGTACGAACCTGAATTGTCAAATTTTGTGGACCAATCGATATCGGATGGAGTCCAAAACTTCGGGAACATCATAACATTGTGGGAGGAGTCATTTGGTGGGTTTTGAGTGAAATCCAATCCCTAGAACTAAACAATAAACCAACCAATCCATTTCAGAACGAACTTCGTACGAACCTGAATTGTCCGATTTCATTGACCAATTGATATCGGATTGAGTTCAAAACCTGGGAACCTCATAATATTCTGGGAGGAGTCATTTGGTGGGTTTTGAGCAAAATCCTATCTCTAGAACTATACAATACACCAACCACTCCATTTTAGAACGAACTTCGTACGAACCTGAATTGTCCGATTTCAAGGACCAATCGATATCGGATTGAGTCCAAAACTCTGGGAACATCATAATGTTATGGGAGGAGTCATTTGGTGGGTTTTGAGTGAAATCCAATCTCTAGAACTATACAATACACCAACCACCCCATTTCAGAACGAACTTCGTACGAACCTGAATTGTCCAATTTCTTGGAACAATCGATATCAGATTGAGTCCAAAACTTGGGGAACATCATATTATTGTGGGAGTTGTCATTTGGTGGGTTTTGAGTGAAATCCAATCCCTAGAACTATACAATACACCAACCACTCCATTTCAGAACGAACTTCGTACGAACCTGAATTTTTCAATTTCATTAACCAATCGATATCGGATTGAGTTCGAAACTTCGGGAACCTCAAAATTTTCTGGGAGGAGTCATTTGGTGGGTTTTGAGCAAAATCCAATCTCTAGAACTACACAATACACCAACCACTCCATTTTAGAACGAACTTCGTAAGAACTTGAATTGTCCGATTTGAAGGACCAATCGATATCGGATTGAGTCCAAAACTTGGGGAAAATCATAGTATTGTGGGAGGAGTCATTTAGTGGGTTTTTAGTGAAATCCAATCTCTAGAACTATACAATACACCAACCAACCCATTTCAGAACGAACTTCGTACGAACCTGAATTGTCCGATTTCAAGGACCAATCGATATCGGATTGAGTCCAAAACTTGGGGAACATCATATTATTGTGGGAGTTGTCATTTGGTGGGTTTTGAGTGAAATCCAATCCCTAGAACTATACAATACACCAACCACTCCATTTCAGAACGAACGTCGTACAAACCTGAATTGTCCGATTTCAAGGAACAATCGAAATCGGATTGAGTCCAAAACTTGGGGAACATCATAAGATTGTGGGAGTTGTCATTTGGTGGGTCTTGATTGAAATCCAATCCCTAGAACTATACAATACACCAACCACTCCATTTCAGAACGAACTTCGTATGAACCTGAATTGTCCGATTTCATGGACCAATCGATATCGGATTGAGTCTAAAACTTGGGGAACATCATAATATTGTGAGAGGAGTCATTTGGTGGGTTTTGAGTGAAATCCAATCCCCAGAACTATACAAGAAACCAACCACTCCATTTTGGAACGAACTTCGTACGAACCTGAATTGTCCGATTTCATTGACCAATCCATATCGGATTGAGTCCAAAACTTGGGGAACATCATAGTATTGTGGGAGGAGTCATTTGTTTGGTTTTCAGTGAAATCCAATCTCTAGAACTTTACAATACACCAACCACCCCATTTCAGAATGAACTTCGTACAAACCTGAATTGTCCGATTTCAAGGACCAATCGATATCGGATTGAGTTTTGAGTTAAATAAAATCTCTAGAATTATACAATACACCAACCACCCCAGTTCAGAACGAACTTCGTACGAACCTGAATTGTCCGATTTCAAGGACCAATCGATATCGGATTGAGTCCAAAACTTGGGGAACATCATAATATTGCGGGAGGAGTCATTTGGGTTTTGAGTTAAATAAAATCTCTAGAACTATACAATACACCAACCACCCCAGTTCAGAACGAACTTAGTACGAACCTGAATTGTCCGATTTCAAGGACCAATCGATATCGGATTGAGTCCAAAACTTGGGGAACATCATAATATTGCGGGAGGAGTCATTTGGTGGGTTTTGAGTGAAATCCAATCCCTAGAACTATACAATACACCAACCACTCCATTTCAGAACGAACTTCGTATGAACCTGAATTGTCCGATTTCGTGGACCAATTGTTGAGACTATTCTTAACAACTAAAATGAGTTATTAAAAACAGCAACTTTAATTCTCGCAAGTGCACGAACCATTTATAGTATAGCTTATGTAACTACGAGGTTAATCCCTCGGAGAATGGTGACTTGGTTCCAAGTTAAATTACTTAGAATGCTAGAAAAACATAGAACAAAGAAACTAACTAACTAGCTGAGGGCAAGGTCGAATTCAACAATGCCTCTTGCTAATTACTCAAGGTCTAGGACAGAATCCTAGTACCATACACGCACTCGAAATGGGGGGTTTTGTTGTTGAAATGAAAAGAAGAAAGTAAAATGAAAGTGCTCGAAAGTAAACACTGGCAGCAATCAACAAGTTGTGAAACAATGATTGAGAGGTGTTAGAGCATTGGAATCCACCACTAGTTTTCCTATCCAAGTTATGAATGCATAGAAATTGCCTGAAGCTTCATCAAAAATAGATTATCACATACAAGCCTATGGTATCTAGGTGCAGGATGCATGATTCTCCTAAGGCATGTGATTAGGCATGGTATCTACAAAACACGTGATCACACAAGTCCTTAAGCTCCTATGGTAATCACACAAGTCCGAGAACAAAGCATACAAAAGTCATTAAGCTCCTATGATAATCACACAGGTCCGAGAACATGGTATCTGTCATAGTCAACCTATGGTTATGAACCCGTTGAATGATTCTTAGGCCATTCATGTGTTGCTTGTGAAAGGAGAGTAGAATTGGTGAATCTAAACCCCTTCCCAACCTGTGCTAGATGCATAAAATCCTAGTTAGCAACTCCAAGAAAACATACATCAAGCACATAATAAACTGGAGATTAACAACTTGATAATAAAAGCAAGGAAATCAATTTACTATAAAATCATCCATAACATTGAATATTCATGACTAGGGCTTCATCCTAAGCCCTAACGAAATGGATTAGTTAGACATAACTATGAATACAGAAAATAAGAAATACATAGATAGGATAAAGAGAGGAGAAGAACTAGATGATGGCAGCAAGGAAGTTCCCAGGACAGCTCCAAGCTCCCTTCTCTCTTTGTGGTGAATCTGAATGTGTGTATGAGAGTAATGGATGCAGTGAATGTGTGTGTCTGACCCTTGAATGAGTGTGCAGCTCTCTATTTATAGAGTGCAATTTCATCCTCCCTTTTGGCTGGTGAAGCCCACCTCTTAGCTGCTCCCAACTGCTCCAGCTGCCCATACTTGCCAACTGCTCCAGCTGACATACTTGCCAACTGCTCCAGCAGCCAAATACATGCTTTGGTATGGTTTCTTTATGGAAAGCTTGACTTTTGTTCATCTATCTGAGCTTCTGAGCTGATTTGACTCCCATGTGTGGCTGCCCATGTGTAGCACATGGCTCCAGGGATGTAGCCACATTAAATGTGATGGTAGCCAACATGACATTTCTGTGGACTTGGTTCAGTCTTTGACGTGCTGAGGGCTCCAGATATATCATTTCTTTCTGAATTTGGATATGGTATAATAAACACCCATTGGAACAACTTCTATCAAGGATGTCTCCTCATCCGACCTGTGTAAGTTGCTGAAATGAGGGCTGCAAGATGACCGACGAAACTGGACTGACAAGGAGTGTGGCTCAAATTGGTTTTGTCTTTAAGCTCATATTCCTCTTGTGCCACTCAGCCCTTAACACTAATGAATTGTATCAAATGTCATCCCCTTGCTGTCTTAACCTACAAAACACACAAACATAGGTAACAGACTCAAAATAAAGAGAAAGTAAACAAAATTAATAAGCAAAGAAGGCATGCAAATGTGTGAAATTATGACCTTATCACCAATCGATATCGGATTGAGTCTAAAACTTGGGGAACATCATAATATTGTGGGAGGAGTCATTTGGGGGGTTTTGAGTGAAATCCAATCCCCAGAACTATACAATAAACCAACCACTCCATTTCAGAACGAACTTCGTACGAACCTGAATTGTCCGATTTCATTGACCAATCAATATCGGATTGAGTTCAAAAGTTGGGGAAAAAATAATATTGTAGGAGGAGTCATTTGGTGGGTTTGGAGTGAAATCCAATCTCTAGAACTATACAATACACTAACCACTCCACTTCAAAACGAACTTCATACAAACTTGAATTGTCCAATTTCAAAGACCAATCGATATCGGATTGAGTCCAAAACTTGGCTAACATCATAATATTGCGGGAGGAGTCATTTGGTGGGTTCTGAGTGAAATCCAATCCCCAGAACTATACAATAAACCAACCACTCCGTTTTAGAATGAACTTCGTAAGAACCAGAATTGCCAAGTTTCGTGGACCAATCGATATTTTGAGTTCAAAACTTGGGGAACCTCATAATGTTGCGGGAGGAGTCATTTGGTGGGTTTTGAGTGATATCCAATGTCTAGAACTATACAATACACTAGCCACTCCATTTCAGAACGAACTTCATACGAACCTGAATTGTCATATTTCAAGGGCCAATCGATATGGGATTGAGTCCAAAACTTGGGGCACATCATAATATTGTGGGAGTTGTCATTTGGTGGGTTTTGAATGAAATCCAATTCCTAGAACTATACAATATATCTGCCACTCCATTTCAGAACGAACTTCCTACGAACCTGAATTGTCCGATTTCAAGGACCAATCGATATCGGATTGAGTTCAAAACTTCGGGAACATCATCATATTGTGGGAGGAGTCATTTGGTGTGTTTTGAGGGAAATCCAATCCCTAGAACTATAGAATACACCAACCACTCCATTTCAGAACGAACTTCGTACGAACCTGAATTGTCAAATTTCGTGGACCAATCGATATCGGATTGAGTCCAAAACTTGGGGAACATCATAATGTTGTGGGAGTTGTCATTTGGTAGGTTTTGAGTGAAATCCAATCCCCAGAACTATACAATAAACCAACCACTCCATTTCATAACAAAATTCGTACGAACCTGAATTGTCCCATTTCAAGGACCAATCGATATCGGATTGAGTTCAAAACTTGGGGAACATCATAATATTGTGGGAGGAGTCATTTGGTGTGTTTTGAGTGAAATCCAATCCCCAGAACTCTACAATAAACCAACCAGTCCATTTCAGAACGAAATTCGTATGAACCTGAATTGTCAAATTTCACGTGGGAGTTGTCATTTGGTGGGTTTTGAGTGAAATCCAATTCCTAGAACTATACAATACACCAACCACTCCAATTCAGAATGAACTTCGTATGAACCTGAATTGTCCGATTTCATGGACTAATCGATATCGGATAGAGTCCAAAACTTGGGGAACATAATAATGTTGTGGGAGTTGTCATTTGGTGGGTTTGAGTGAAATCCAATCCCTAGAACCATACAATACACCAACCACTCCATTTCAGACGAACATGAATTGTCCGATTTCATGACCAATCGACATCGGATTTAGTCCAAAACTTGGGGAACATCATAATATTGGGGGAGGAGTCATTTGGTGTGTTTTGAGTGAAATCCAATCTCTAGAACTATACAATACACCAGCCACTCCATTTTAGAACGAACTTCATACGAACCTGAATTGTCATATTTCGAGGACCAATCGATATCGAATTGAGTCCAAAACTTGGGGCACATCATGATATTGTGGGAGTTGTCATTTGGTGGGTTTTTAGTGAAATCCAATCCTAGAACTATACAATACATCTGCCACACCATTTCGGAATGAACTTCGTACGAACCTGAATTGTCCGATTTCAAGGACCAATCGATATCGGATTGAGTTCAAAACTTGGGGAACATCATAATATTGTGGGATGAGTCATTTGGGGGGTTTTGAGTGAAATCCAATCCCCAGAACTATACAATAAACCAACCACTCCATTTTAGAACGAAATTCGTACGAACCTGAATTGTCCGATTTGGTTGACCAATCGATATCTGATTGAGTTCAAAAGTTGGGGAACATCATAATAATGTGGGAGGAGTCATTTGGTGGGTTTTGAGTGAAATACAATCTCTAGAACTATACAATACACCAACCACTCCACTTCAGAATGAACTTCGTACAAACCTAAATTGTCCAATTTCAAAGACCAATCGATATCGGATTGAGTTCAAAACTTGGGGAACATCATCATATTGTGGGAGGAGTCATCTGGTGTGTTTTGAGTGAAATCCAATCCCTAGAACTATACAATAAACCAACCACTCCATTTCAGAATGAACTTCGTAAGAACCAGAATTGCCAAGTTTCGTGGACCAATCGATATCGGATTGAGTCCAAAACTTGGGAACATCATAATATTGTGGGAGGAGTCATTTGGTGGGTTTTGAGTGAAATCCAATCTCTAGAACTATACAATACACTAACCACTCCACTTCAAAACGAACTTCATACAAACTTGAATTGTCCAATTTCAAAGACCAATCGATATCGGATTGAGTCCAAAACTTGGCTAACATCATAATATTGCGGGAGGAGTCATTTGGTGGGTTCTGAGTGAAATCCAATCCCCAGAACTATACAATACATCTGCCACTCCATTTCATACGAACACGAATAGTCCAATTTCATTCACCAATCAATATCGGATTGGGCTCAAAATTTGGGGAACAACATAATATGGTGGGTGGAGTCGTACGGTGAGTTTTGAGAGAAATCCAGTGGCTAAACCTATGCAATACACCAACCACTCCATTTAAGAACGAACTTCTTAAGATCCTGAATTGTCCAATTTCATGAATTAATCGATATCGAATTGAGTCCAAAACTTGGGTAACATCATAATATGGCAGGAGGAGTCATTTGGTGGGTTTTGAGTGAAATCTAATTGCTAGAACTATGCAATACATAAACTACTACATTTCAGAAAGAACTTCGTACGAACCTGAATAGTCCAATTTCTTGCACCAATCGATATCGGATTGAGCCCAAAACCTGGGGAACATCATAATATGGTAGGAGGGGTCACTTGGTGAGTTTTGAGCGAAATCCAATGGCTAAAACTATGCTATACACCAAACACTCCATTTTGGTACGAACTTCGTACAAACCTAAATTATTCAATTTCATGGACGAATCGATATCGGATTGAGTCCAAAACTTAGGGAACATCATAATATGGTGGGAGGAGTCATTTGGTGGGTTTTGAGTGAAATTCAATCTCTTGAACTATGTAATACACCAACCACTCCATTTCAGAACGAACTTCGTACGAACCTGAATTGTCCAATTTTATGGACCAATCGATATCGGATTGTGTCCAAAACTTGAGGAACATCATATTATTGTGGGAGGAGTCATTTGGTAGGTTTTGAGTTAAATCCAATCTCTAGAACTATGCACTACACCAAAGACTCCATTTCAGAATGAACTTCTTACGAACCTAAATTGTCCAATTTCATGGACCAATAGATCTCTGATTGAGTCCAAAACTTGAGGAACATCATAATATAGTTGGAGGAGTCATTTGGTGATTTTTGAGTGAAATCCAATTGCCAAAACTATGCAATACATTAACCACTCCATTAGAGAACGAACTTCGTACGAACCTGAATTGTCCAATTTTATGGACCAATCAATATTGGATTATGTCCAAACTTGAGGAACATCATATTATAGTGGGAGGAGTCATTTGGTGGGTTTTGAGTTAAATCCAATCTCTAGAACTATGCAATACACCAACCACTCCATTTTACAACGAACTTCATACGAAACTGAATAGTCCAATTTCATTAACCAATCGATATTGGATTGGGCTCAAAACTTGGGGAACATCATAATGTGGTGGGTGGAGTCGTATGGTGAGTTTTGAGCGAAATCCAAAGGCTAAAACTATGCAATACACCAACCACTCTGTTTAAGAACGAACTTCGTACGATCTTGAATTGTCCAATTTCATGGATTAATCGATATTGGATTGAGTCCAAAACTTGGGGAACATCATAATGTGGTGGGAGGAGTCATTTGGTGAGTTTTGAGTGAAATCCAATTGCCAACAATATGCAATACACCAACCACCCCATTAGAGAACGAACTTCGTACGAACACGAATAGTCCAATTTCATTAACCAATCGATATCGGATTGGGCTCAAACCATGGGGAATATCATAATATGGTGGGTGGAGTCATATGGAGAGTTTTGAGAGAAATCCAATGGCTGAAACTATGCAATACACCAACCACTCCATTTCATAACGAACTTTGTACGAACTAGAATTGTCCAATTTCTTGGACCAATCGATATATGATTGAGTCCAAAACTTGGGTAACATCATAATATGACGGGAGGAGTCATTTGGTGGGTTTTGAGTGAAATCTAATTGCTAGAACTATGCAATACATCAACTACTACATTTCAAAAACAACTTCGTACGAACCTGAATAATCCAATTTCTTGCACCAATCGATATCGGATTGAGCCCAAAACCTGGGGAACATCATAATATGGTGGGAGGGGTCATTTGGTGAGTTTTGAGCGAAATCCAATGGCTAAAACTATGCTATAACCAACCATTCCATTTTGGTACGAACCTAAATTATTCAATTTCATGGACGAATCGATATCGGATTGAGTTCAAAACTTAGGAAACATCATAATATGGTGGGACGAGTCATTTGGTGGGTTTTGAGTGAAATCTAATCTCTTGAACTATGCAATACACCAACCACTCCATTTCAGAACGAACTTCGTACGAACCTAAATTGTCCGATTTTATGGACCAATCGATACTGGATTATGTCCAAAACTTGAGAAACAACATATTATAATGGGAGGAGTCATTTTGTGGGTTTTGAGTTAAATCCAATCTTTAGAACTATGCAATACACCAACCACCCCATTAGAGAACGAACTTCGTACGAACACGAATAGTCCAATTTCATTGACCAATCGATATCTGATTGAGTCCAAAACTTGGGGAACATCATAATGTGGTGGGAGGAGTCATTTGGTGGGCTTTGAGTGAAATCCAATCTCGAGAACTATGCAATACACCAACCACTCCATTAGAAAACGAACTTCGTAGGAACCTGAATTGTCCAATTTCATGGACCAATCGATATCGGATTGAGTCCAAAACTTGGGGAACATCATAATATGGTGGGAGTCATTTGGTGGGTTTTGAGCGAAATCCAATGGCTAAAACTATGCAATACACGAACCACTTCATTTCAGAATGAACTTCGTACGAACCTGAATTGTCCAATTTCATGGACCAATCGAAATCGGATTGAGTCCAAAACTTGGGGAACATCATAATGTTGTGGGAGGAGTCATTTGGTGCGTTTTGAGTGAAATCCAATTGCCAAAACTGTGCAATACACCAACTACTCCATTAGGGAAAGAACTTCGTACGAACCTGAATTGTCCAATTTCATGGACCAATCGATATCGGATTGAGCCCAAAACTTGGGGAACATCATAGTGTGGTGGGAGAAGTCATTTGGTGAGTTTTGAGTGAAATTTAATGGCTAAAACTATGCAATACACCAACCACTCCATTTCATAACGAACTTCATGCGATCCTTAATTTTCCAATTTCATGGACCAATCGATATAGGATTGAGTCCAAAACTTGGGGAACATAATCATATTGTGGGAGGAGTCATTTGGTGAGTTTTGAGTGATGTACAATCTCTAGAACTATACAATACGACAACCACTCCATTTCAGAACGAAATTGGTACGAACCTGAATTGTCAATTTCATGGAACAATCGATATCGGATTGAGCCCACAACTTGGGGAACATCATAATATAGTTGGTGGAGTCGTTTGGTGATTTTTGAGTGAAATCCAATTGCCAAAACTGTGCAATACACTAAGCACTCCATTAGAGAACGAACTTCGTACGAACCTGAATTGTCCGATTTCATGGATCAATCGATATCGGATTGAGTCCAAAACTCGGGGAACATCATAATATTGTGGAAGGAGTCATTTGGTGGGTTTTCAGTGAAATCCAATCTCTAGAACTATATAATAGACCAGCCACTGCATTTCAGAACGAACTTCGTACGAACCTGAGTTGGCCGATTTCATGGACCAATAGATATCGGATTGAGTCCAAAACAAGGGGAACATCATAATGTTATGGGAGGAGTCATTTGTTGCGTTTTGAGTGAAATCCAATTGCCAAACTATGCAATACACCAACCACTTCATTTCAGAACGAACTTCGCACGAACCTGAGTTGTCCGATTTCATGGACCAATAGATATTGGATTGATTCCAAAACTTGGGAAACAACGTAATGTTGTGGGAGGAGTCAGTTGGTGAGTTTTGAGTAAAATCCAATTGCCAAAACTCTGCAATACACCAACCACTCCATTTCTGAATGAACCTCGTGGGAACCTGAATTGTCCGATTTCAGGGACCAATCGATATCGGATTGACTCCAAAACTTGGGGAACATCATAAAATTGTGGGAGGAGTCATTTGGTGGGTTTTGAGTGAAATCCAATCTCTAGAATTACAGAATACACCAACCACTCCATTTGAGAACGAACTTCGTACAAACCTGAATTATCCGATTTCATGGACCAATTGATATCGGATTGAGTCGAAAACTTTGGGAACACCATAATATTGTGGGAGGAGTCATTTGGGGGGTTTTGAGTGAAATCCAATCTCTAGAACTATACAATACATCAACCACTCCATTTCAGGAAGAACTTCGTACGAACCTGAATTGGCCGATTTCATGGACCAATAGATATCGGATTGAGTCCAAAACTTGGTGAACATCATAATGTTGTGGGAGGAATCAGTTGGTGAGTTTTGAGTAAAATCCAGTTGCCAAAACTATGCAATACACCAACCACCCCATTTCAGAACGAACCTTATGCGAACCAGAATTGTCCGATTTCATGGACCAATCGATATCGGATTGAGTCCAAAACTTGGGGAACATCATAATACTGTCGGAGGAGTCATTTGGTGGGTTTTGAGTGAAATCGAATCTCTAGAACTATACAATACATCAACCACTCCATTTCAGAACGAACTTCGTACGAACCTGAATTGTCTGATTTCATGGACCAATCGATATCGAATTGAGTCCAAAACTCGGGGAACATCATAATGTTGTGGGAGGAGTCATTTGTTGAGTTTTGAGTGAAATCCAATTGCCAAACTATGCAATACACCAACCACTCCATTTCATAACGAACTTCGTACGAGCCTGAGTTGTCCGATTTCATGGACCAATCGATATCGAATTGAGTCCAAAACTCGCGGAGCATCATATTATTGTGGGAGGAGTCATTTGGTGGGTTTTGAGTGAAATCCAATATCTAGAACTATACAATAGACCAACGACTGCATTTCAGAACGAACTTCATACGAACCTGAGTTGGCCGATTTCATGGACCAATAGATATCGGATTGAGTCCAAAACTAGGGGAACATCATAATGTTGTGGGGGGAGTCATTTGTTGAGTTTTGAGTGAAATCCAATTGCCAAACTATGCAATACACCAACCACTTCATTTCAGAACGAACTTTGTACGAACCTGAGTTGTCCGATTTCATGGACCAATAGATATCGGATTGATTTCAAAACTTGGGAAACATCGTAATGTTGTGGGAGAAGTCAGTTGGTGAGTTTTGAGTAAAATCCAATTGCCAAAACTCTGCAATACAGCAACCACTCCATTTCTGAATGAACCTCGTAGGAACCTGAATTGTCCGATTTCAGGTACCAATCGATATCGGATTGACTCCAAAACTTGGGGAACATCATAAAACTGTGGGAGGAGTCGTTTGGTGGGTTTTGAGTGAAATCCAATCGCTAGAATTACAGAATACACCAGCCACTCCATTTCAGAACGAACTTCGTACGAACCTGAATTGTCCGATTTCATGGACCAATCGATATTGAATTGAGTCCGAAACTTGGGGAACATCAAAATATTGGGGGAGGAGTTATTTGGTGGGTTCAGAGCGAAATCCAATCTCTTGAGCTATACAATACACCAACCAATCAATTTCAGAACGAACTTCATACGAACCTGAATTGTCCGATTTCATGGACCTATCGATATCGGATTGAGTCCAAAACTTGGGGAACATCATAATGTTATGGGAGGAGTCATTTATTGAGTTTTGAGTGAAATCCAACTGCCAAAACTATGCAATACACCAACCACTCCATTTCAGAACGAACCTTGTACAAACCTGAATTGTTCGATTTCATGGACCAATCGATATCGGATTGACTCCAAAACTTGGGGAACATCATAATGTTGTGGGAGGACTGATTTGGTAAGTTTTGAGCGAAATCCAATTGCCAAAACTATGCAATACACCAACCACTCCATTTCAGAACGACCTTCGTACGAACCTGAATTGGCCAATTTCATGGGCCAATATATATTGGATTGAGTCCAAAACTTGGGAAACATCATAATGTTGTGGGAAGAGTCATTTGGTGAGTTTTGCGTGAAGTCCCATTGCCAAAACTCTGCAATACACCAACCACTCCATTTTAGAACAAACCTCGTACAAACCTGAATTGTCCGATTTCATGGACGAATCGATATCGGATTGAGTCCAGAACTTGGGGGACATCACAATATTGTGGGAGGAGTCATTTGGTGGGTTTTGAGTGAAATCCAATCTCCAGAACTATACAATGCACCAACCACTCCATATCAGAACGAAGTTCGTAGGAACCTGAGTTGGCCGATCCAATAGAAATCGGATTGAGTCCAAAACCTGGGGAACATCATAATGTTGTGGGAGGAGTCATTTGTTGAGTTTTGATTGAAATCCAATTGCCAAACTATGCAATACACCAACCACTTCATTTTAGAACGAACTTCGTACGAACCTGAGTTGTCGGATTTCATGGACCAATAGATATCGGATTGAGTCCAAAACATGGGAAACATCATAATGTTGTGGGAGGACTCATTTGGTAAGTTTTGAGCGAAATCCAATTGCCAAAACTATGCAATACACCAACCACTCCATTTCAGAACGACCTTCGTACGAACCTGAATTGTCCTATTTCATGGGCCAATATATATTGGATTGAGTCCAAAACTTGGGAAACATCATAATATTGTGGGAGGAGTCATTTGGTGGGTTTTGAGTGAAATCCAAGAAAGAACTTCGTACGAACCTGAATTGTTCGATTTCATGGACCAATCGATATCGGATTGAGTCCAAAACTTGAGGAACATCATAATATTGTGGGAGGAGTCATTTGGTGGGTTCTGAGTGAAATCCAATCTCTTGAGCTATACAATACTCCAACCAATCCATTTCAGAACGAACTTCGTCCGAACATGAGTTGTCCGATTTCATGGACCTATCGATGTCTGATTGAGTCCAAAACTTGGGAAACATCATAATGTTGTGGGAGGAGTCGTTTATTGAGTTTTGAGTGAAATCCAATTTCCAAAACTATGCAATACCCCAACCATTCCATTTCAGAACAAACCCTGTACAAACTTGGATTGTCCGAATTCATGGACCAATCGATATCGGATTGACTCCAAAACTTGGGGAACATCATAATGTTGTGGGAGGAGTCATTTGGTGAGTTTTGAGTGAAATCCAATTGCCAAAACTCTGCAATACACCAACCACTCCAATTTTAGAACGAACCTCGTACAAACCTGAATTGTCCGATTTCATGGACCAATCGATATCGGATTGAGTCCAGAACTTGGGGAACATCATAATATTGTGGGAGGAGTCATGTTGTAGAAATGTTAACTCGCAATTGTACGGGCCAATTAGTAGTATAGCAAGACAAGTACGAGGTCGTACCCACGAGGACTGAGAAGTTAAGATTAGTTATGTACTTAGATTACCAAATTCAAGAAAGTAGGAGGTTAAGTCTAAAATAGAATTTAAAGCAAGAGTGATTGTAATTGTTGAACAAATGAGGCAAAACGAAATTTCAAACAAAAGCAAAGTGAACAAATGTAACAAAGAGTACTTTTGTAGGCTGGAAAACAGATTGGGAGACTAGGGCATTCGATTCACCATAACAATTCAATTCTGGGTTATAAGGAGTCAAGTGACAAGTCTCATTCGGATTCAAAGATTGATTCTAGCTAAAGTATGATTAGGCCATGGTGTCTGGTCCTAACCTTGTGCTCCTAATTCCCTAACTTGATCATTTGTTGTCTAATCTAAATTAAGCATTAGGAACCCATTAAGCATAGAAGAACAATTTAAACAACCAAGCATGTATCTAATCCCTGTTGTCGAATGTCCATACATACTTTTCTTATTCATAGTTCAATTCAAATCAAAGCATGGTGTCTACTCTTGATTCAAACCAAGGTAGCTAATATACAAGTTCTAATGGTAATCAATCATCCAAACAAGCATATTAACTGATAAGCATAAAGAATAGGAATATGAATCATGAATCAAACTTGAAACTCAAAACTTCAACTTATAAACCCAGAATATTCATGTTAGGTTACATCATAGCCCTAGTTATGAATTTAGCTACTCATAATGGAAATGAAACTTAAGCAAAAATGAGAAAACATATTGAATGCAATAAGAGTAGAGAAACCCAATTCTGAAGTTGCTTGTGGTTTCCAAGGCTTCTCCAGGTGCTTCTCCACGTCTAATGCTACTCCAAGAACTTTCTCATGTCTAGAGTATGGCAACTAAAGAGGTGATTTGGGATGAGTTTGGGTGGTTGGTGATGGCAGAGAAAGAACAAATTCGTAGGAAATGGAAGGAAGGCTTGTTGGAGTTGTCCTTGATGATTTTGGGCTCAATGAAGTGATATAGGATGGCTGGAGTGAATTATTGGTGAATGGAGTGACTCCTTTGCACTTGAGTAGCTGACACACCTCCCTTAATTGCTCAACATGTCAGGTCTAAAGTCAAGGAAAGCTGTGGTGAGTCACATGGCTCAAAGAAAATATCCAAGGCTCAACAACTGGAAACTGCAATCCTGAGCCTGGTGTGTATATGGGCTCACGAATTGGGCTCAACTTCATTATCTGATGCATTTGAGTAGTCCATCTTGAAGTTCAGACTCTCATCTTTCCAACTATATATTATTTGGGCCAATCCAAGTTCGGAGAAAGATGTTAAGGCCGAAATGAGTTGCTAACCCAGTCTGCTCGTTTTTGCACCATTTTGCATCTTTTCTTATCCAAAGACACCATTGCTACCTAAGGCCCAATGAACTGAATGATAAACAGAAAAGGGATTAAAAGCACACGTTTGACTCAATAACATAACCAAATCATAAGCTAGAAGAGTACAAAACGATATACAATTGTGAACTGATCAAGTCATTTGATGTTATTTGAGTGAATTCCGACCTCTAGAACTAATCAATACACCAACCACTAAATTTCAGAACGAACTTCGTACGAACCTGAATTGTCCGATTTCATTGACCAATCTATATCGGATTGAGCCCAAAACTTGGGGAACATCAAATATTGTGGGTGGAGTCGTTTGCTGGGTTTTGAGTGAAATCCAATCCCTAGAACTATACAATAAACCAACCGCTCCATTTCAGAAAGAACTTCGTACGAACCTGGATTGCTCGATTTCATGGACCAATCGATATCGGATTGAGTCCAAAACTTGGGGAACATCAAATATTGTGGGAGGAGTCGTTTGGTGGGTTTTGATTTAAATCCAAACTCTTGAACTATACAATACACCAACCACTAAATTTCAGAATAAACTTCGTACGAACCTGAATTGTCCGATTTCATGGACCAATCGATAACGGATTGAGTCCAAAACTTGGGGAACGTCATAATGTTGTGGGAGGAGTCATTTGGTGATTTTAGAGTGAAATCCAACTGCCAAAACTATGCAATACACGAACCACTCCATTTCAGAACGAACCTCGTTCGAACTTGAATTGTACGATTTCATGGACCAATCGATATCGAATCGAGTCCAAAACTCGGGGAACATCATAATACTGTGGGAGGAGTCTTTTGGTGGGTTTTGAGTGAAATCCAATCTCTAGAACCATACAATACACCAACCACCCCAATTTAGATTGAAGTTCGTACAAACCTGAGTTGGCCGATTTCATGGACCAATAGATATCGGATTGAGTCCAAAACTTGGGAAACATCATAATGTTGTGGGAGGAGTCATTTGGTGAGTTTTGAGCAAAATCCAATTGCCAAAACTATGCAATACACCGACCACTCCATTTCAGAATGAACCTCGTACGAACCTGAATTGTCCGATTTCATGGACCAATCGACATCGGATTGAGTCCAAAACTTGAGGAACATCAAAATATTGTGGGAGGAGTCATTTGGTGGGGTTTTGAGTGAAATCCAATCTCTAGAACTACACAATACACCAACTACTCAATTTCTGAACGAACTTTGCACCAACCTGAATTGTCCGATTTCATGTACCTATCGATCTCGGATTGAGTCCAAAACTTGGGGAACATCATAATGTTGTGGGATGAGTCATTTGGTGAGTTTCAAAAGAAATTCAATCGCCAAAACTATGCAATACACCAACCAACCCATTTCATAACGAACCTCGTACGAGCCGGAATTGTACTATTTCATGGACCAATCGATATCGGATTGAGTCCAAAACTTGGGGAACATCATAATATTGTGGGTGGAGTCATTTGGTGGGTTTTGAGTCAAATCCAATCTCTAGAACTACACAATACACCAACCACTCCATTTCAAAAGGAACTTCGTACGAACCTAAATTGTGCGATTTCATGGACCTATCGATCTCGGATTGAGTCCAAAACTTGTTGAACATCATAATAAGGTGGGAGGAGTCATTTGGCGGGTTTTGAGTGAAATTCATTCCCTAGAACTATACAATACACCAACCACCCCATTTCAGAACGAACTTCGTACGAACCTGAATTGTCCGATTTCATAGACCAATCGATATCGGATTGATTCCAAAACTTGGGGAACATCATAATATTGTGGGAGGAGTCATTTGGTGGGTTTCGAGTGAAATCCAATCTCTAGAACTACACAATACACCAGCCACTCAATTTCAGAACGAACTTCGTACGAACCTAAATTGTCCGATTTCATGGACCTATCGATCTCGGTTTGAGTCCAAAGCTTGGGGGACATCATAATTTTGTGGGAGGAGTCATTTATTCAGTTTTGAGTGAAATGCAATTGCCAAAACTATGCAATACCCCAACCACTCCATTTCAGAACGAACCTCGTACAAACCTGAATTGTCCGATTTCATGGACCAATCGATATCAGATTGAGTCCAAAACTTGGGGAACATCATAATATTGTCATTTGGTGGGTTTTGAGTGAGATCCAGTCTCTAGAACTGTGCAATAAACCAACCACTCCATTTCAGAACGAACTTCGTATGAACCTGAATAGTCCAATTTCATGGAACAATCGATGTCGGATTGAATCCAAAACTTGTGGAACATAATAATATGGTGGGAGGAGTCATTTGGTGGGTTTTGAGGCAATCCAATCTCTAGAAATATGCAATACACCAACAACTCCATTTCAGAACTAACTTTGTAAGAACCTGAATTGTCCAATTTCATGGACCAATGGATATCGAATTGAGTCCAAAACTTGGGGAACACCATAATATTGAGGGAGGAGTCATTTAATGGGTTTTGATTGAAATCCAATATATAGAACTATACAATACACCAACCGCTCCACTTCAGAACGAACTTCATACGAACCTGAACTTTCCAATTTCAAGCACCAATTGATATCGGATTAAGTGCAAAACTTGGGGAACATCATAATGTTGTGGAAGGAGTCATTTTGTGAGTTTTGAGTGAAATCCAGTGGCTAAAACAACTCAACACACCAACCACTCCATTTCAGAACGAGCTTCCTGCGAACTTGAATTGTCCGATTTCATGTACCAATCGATATCGGATTGAGTCCAAAACTTGGGGAACATCGTAATATTGTGGGAGGAGTCATTTTGTGAGTTTTGAGTGAATTCAAATGGCTAAAACAATGCGATACACCAACCACTACTCGTCCGAACGAACTTCGTACGAACCTGAATTGTCCAATTTCATGGACCAATCGATATCGGATTGAATCCAAAACTTGGGGAACATCATAATATGGTGGGAAGAGTCATGTGGTGAGTTTTGAGTGAAATCCAATTGCCAAAACTATGCAATACACGAACCACTTCATTTCAGAACGAATTTCGTATGAACCTGGATTGTCATATTTCATGGACCTATTGATATCGGATTGAGTCCAAAACTTGGGGAACATCATAATATGAACATCATAATATTGTGGGAGTAGTCATTTGGTGGGTTTTGAGTGAAATCCAATCTCTAGAACTATAGAATTGATAAGTTCATAATTTCATACATTCGCATGCCCTCTTTACTTAGTGACTTTGCTTAGTCTCTCTTTACTTTGAGTCACTTACCTCTTTTTGTTTGTTTTGTAGGTTAAGACAACAAGATATCACATTTGATGCAATTCGCACTTTATAAGGGCTGATTGGGATAAGAGCAATATGAGTTTAAAGACAAACCCAATTTGCCTCACACTCCTTGTCAGTCCAGTTTCTTTGGTCATCTTGCAGGCCTCATTTCAGCAAAGTACACAGGTCGGATGAGGAGACATCCTTGATAGAAGTTGTTTGGGTGTCTATTATAACATATCCAAAGTTCAGCCCAATTGGGTAAATCTGGAGCCCTCAACACGTCAAAGACTCAACCAAGTTCACAGAAAAGTCATAGTTGGCTGCCATCACATTTAATGTGGCTACATCCCTAGAGCCATGTGCTACACATAAGAGCAGCCACACATGGGAGACAAATCAGCTTGGGAACTCAGAAAAATGAACAAAAGTCAAGCTTGCCATAAAGAGACCAAGAATAGTTCACCAAAGCATTTATTGGGCAGCTGGAGCAATTGGCTTTTATTGGGCTGCTGGAGCAGTTGGCATTTATTGAGTAGCTGAGGCAACTGGGAGCAGCTAAGAGAAGTGTGTTTCACCAGCTAGAGGGGAGGACGAAATTGGCCCTCAATAAATGCAGAGCTGCACACTCATTCAAAAAAGACATAGAAGAGAGACTGATTCATTTTCATCCAACACCAACACATTCAAATTCACCAAAAGAGAGAAGGGAGCAAGTTGCAAAGGAGGGAGACCTCGGAGCTGTCCTGGGAAGTACCTTGTTGCCACCAGCTAGTTCTTCTCTTCTCTTTATTCTATCTATTCATACAAACCTGAATTGTCCGATTTCATAGACCAATTGATAACGGATTGAGTCCAAAACTTGGGAAACATCATAATATTGTGGGAGGAGTCATTTGGTGAGTGTTGAGTGAAATCCAATCTCTAGAACTATAGAATACACCAACCAGTCCATTTCGGAACGAACTTCGTACGAACCGGAATTGTCTGATTTCAAGGACCAATCGATATCGGATTGAGTCCAAAACTTGGGGAAGATCATAATACAGTGGGAGGAGTCATTTGGTGGGATTTTGATGAAATCCAAGAGCAAAAAAGTATGCAATACACCAACCACTCCATCTCATAACGAACTTCGTACGAACCTGAATTGTAGAATTTCAAGAACCAATGGATATTGGATTGAGTCCAAAACTTGGGGAACAGCAAAATGTTATGGGAGGAGTCATTTTGTGAGTTTTGAGTGAATTCCGATGGCTAAAACAATTCAATACACCAACCACTCCATTTCAGAATGAACTTCGTACGAACCAGAATTGTCCGATTTCATGGACCAATCGATATCAGATTGAGTCCAAAACTTGGGGAACATCCTAAAATTGTGGGAGGAGTCATTTTGTGGGTTTTGAGTGAAATTCAATCTCTAGAACTATACAATACGCCAACCACTCCATTTAAGAACGAACTTTGTACGAACTTGAATTGTCCAATTTCTTGGACCAATCGATATCGGATTGAGGACAAAACTTGGGGAACATCATAATGTTGTGGGAGGAGTCATTTGGCGAGTTTTGAGTTTAATCCAATTGCCAAAACTATGCAATACTCCAACCACTCCATTAGAGAACGAACTTCGTATGAATATGAATAGTCCAATTTCTTGGACCAATAGATATCGGATTGAGCCCAAAACTTGGAGAACATCATCATATGATGGGAGGAGTGATACGGTGAGTTTTGAGTGAAATCCAATGGCTAACACTATGCAATACACCAACCACTCCATTTCAGTACGAACCAGAATTGTCCAATTTCAAGGAGAAATCGATATCGGATTGAGTCCAAAACATGGAGAACGTCATAATATGGTGGGAGGAGTCATACGGTGAGTTTTGAGTGAAATCCAATGGCTAAAACTAGGCAATATACCAACCACTCCATTTCAGAACGAACTTCATACGAACCTGAATTGTCCAATTTCATGGACCAATCGATATCGGATTGAGTTCAAAACCTGGGGAACATCATAATATTGTGGGAAGAGTCATACAGTGAGTTTTGAGTGAAATCCAATGGCTAAAACTAGACAATACACCAGCCACTCCATTTTAGAACGAACTTCGTACGAACCTGAATTGTCCAATTTCGTGGACCAATCGATATCGGATTGAGTCCAAAACTCGGGGAACATGATAATATAGTGGGAGGAGTCGTTTGCTGGGTTTTGAGTGAAATCCAACCTCTAGAACTATGCAATACAACCATTCCATTTCAGAACGAACTTCGTACGAACCTGAATTGTCCAATTTCATGGACCAATTGATGTTGGATTGAGACCCAAACTTGGGGAACATCGTAATGTTGTGGGAGGAGTCATTTGGTGAGTTTTGAGTGTGATCCAATTGCCACAACTATGCAATACGCCAACCACTCCATTAGCGAACGAACTTCGTACGAACCCGAATTGTCTGATTTCATGGACCAATCGATGTCGGATTGAGTCCAAAACTTGGGGAACCTCATTTATTGTGGGAAGAGTTATTTGGTGGGTTTTGAGGTAAATCCATTCTCTAGAACTCTACAATCCGCCAACCACTCCATTTCATAACGAACTTCGTACGAACATGAATTGTTCAATTTTGTAGACCAATCGATATCAGATTGAGTCCAAAACTTGGGGAAGACCATAATATTGTGGGAGGAGTCATTTGGTGAGTTTTTGAGTGAAACCCAATGGCTAAAACTATGCAAAACACCAACCACTACATTTCATAACGAACTTCGTATGTACCTTTATTGTCCAATTTTTTGGACCAATCGATATCGGATTGAGCCCAAAACTTGGAGAACAACATAATATGGTGGGATGAGTCATACGGTGAGTTTTGAGTGAAATCCAATGGCTAAAACTATGCAATACACCAAGCACTCCATTTCATAATGAACTTCATGCGAACCTGAATTGTCCAATTTCATGGAACAATCGATATCGGATTGAGTCCAAAACTTGGGGAACTTCATAATATAGTGGGAGGAGTCATTTGGTGGGTTTTCAGAGAAATCCAATCTCTAGAACTATGCTATACCCCATCCACTCTAATTCAGAAAGAACTTCGTATGAACCTTAATTGTATAATTTCATGGACCAATCGATATCGGATTGAGTCCAAAACTTGGAGAACATCATAATATGGTGGGAGGAGTCATGTGGTGGGTTTTGAGTGAAATCCAATCTCTAGAACTATGCAATACACCAACCAGTCCATTTCATAACGAACTTTGTACGAACCTGAATTGTCCAATTTCATGGACCCATTCATGTCGGATGGAGTCCCAAACTTAGGGAACATCATAATGTTGTGGGAAGAGTCATTTGGTGAATTTTGAGTACAATCCAATTGCCAAAACTATGCAATACACCATCCACTCCATTAGCGAACGAACTTCGTACGAACCTGAATTGTCCGATTTCATGGACCAATTGATATCGGATTGAGTCCAAAACTTGGGGAACATCGTAATATTGTGGGAAAAGTTATTAGGTGGGTTTTGAGGTAAATCCAATCTCTAGAACTATACAATCCGCCAACCACTCCATTTCATAACGAACTTCGTATGAACATGAATTATCCAATTTCATGGAACAATAGATATCGGATTGAGTCCAAAACTTGGGGAACACCAAAATATGTCGGAGGAGTCATTTGGTGAGATTTGAGTGAAATCCAATGGCTAAAACTATGCAAAACACGAACCACTACATTTCATAACGAACTTCGTTCGAACCGGAATTGAACAATTTCTTGGACCAATCGATATCGGATTGACCCCAAAAGTTGGAGAACAACATAATACGGTGTGATGAGTCACACGGTAAGTTTTGAGTGAAATTCATTGGCTAAAACTATGCAATGCACCAACCACTCCATTTCAGAACGAACTTCGTGCGAACCTGAATTGTCCAATTTCATGGACCAATCGATATCGGATTGGGCCCAAAACTTGGGGAACATCATAATATGGTGGGAGGAGTCATTTGGTGGGTTTTGAGTAAAATCCAATCTCTAGAACTATGCAATACACCAACCAGTCGATTTCAAAACGAACTTCGTACGAACCTGAGTTGTCCAATTTCATGGACCAATTCATGTCGGATAGAGTCCCAAACTTAGGAAACATCATAATGTTGTGGGAGGAGTCATTTGGTGAATTTTGAGTACAATCCAATTGCCAAAACTATGCAATACACCATCCACTCCATTAGCGAACGAACTTCGTACGAACCTGAATTGTCCGATTTCATGGACCAATTGATACCGGATTGAGTCCAAAACTTGGGCAACATCGTAATATTGTGGGAGGAGTTATTAGGTGGGCTTTGAGGTAAATCCAATCTCTAGAACTATACAATCCGCCAACCACTCCATTTCATAACGAACTTCGTATGAACATGAATTATCCAATTTCATGGACCAATCGATATCGGATTGAGTCCAAAACTTGGAGAACACCAAAATATGGTGGGAGGAGTCATTTGGTGAGAGTTGAGTGAAATCCAATGGCTAAAACTATGCAAAACACCAACCACGACATTTCATAACGAACTTCGTTCGAACCGGAATTGAACAATTTCTTGGACCAATCGATATCGGATTGAGCCCAAAACTTGGAGAACAACATAATACGGTGGGATGAGTCACACGGTAAGTTTGGAGTGAAATTCATTGGCAAAAATTATGGAATGCACCAACCACTCCATTTCAGAACGAACTTCGTGCGAACCTGAATTGTCCAATTTCACGGACCAATCGATATCGGATTAGGCCCAAAACATGGGGAACATCATAATATGGTGGGAGGAGACATTTGGTGAGTTTTGACTGAAATCCAGTGGCTGAAATTATGCAATACACCAACCACTCCATTTCATAACGAGCTTCGTAAGAACCTGAATTGTCCAATTTCATGGACCAATCGATATCGGATTGAGCCCAAAACTTGGGGAACATCATAATATGGTGGGAGGAGTCATTTGGTGAGTTTTGAGTGAAATCCAATGGCTAAAAGTATGCCAAACATCAACCACTGCATTTCATAACGAACTTCGTACAAACCTGAATTGTCCAATTTCACGGACCAATCGATATCGGATTGGGTCCAAAACTTGGGGAACATCATAATATGGTGGGAGGAATCATTTGGTGGGTTTTGAGTAAAATCCAATCTCTAGAACTATACAATACCCCAATCACTCCATTTCAGGATGAACTTCGTACGAACATGAATTGTCCAATTTCATAGATCAATCGATATCGGACTGAGTCCAAAACTTGGGGAACATCATAATGTTTTGGGAGGAGTAATTTGGTGACTTGAGCGAAATCCAATGGCTAAAACTATGCAATACACCAACCACTCCATTTCGGAACGAACTTCGTACGAACATGAATTGTCCGATTTCGTGGACCAAGCGGCATCGGATTGAGTCCAAAACTTGGGGAACATCATAATGTTGTGGGATGAGTCATTTGGTGGTTTTTGAGTGAAATCCAATCTCTAGAACTATATAATACACCAACCACTCCATTTCAGAACGAACTTTTACGAACCTGAATTGTCCGATTTCATGGACCAATCGATATCGGACTGAGTCCAAAACTTGGGGAACATCATAATGTTGTGGGAGGAGTAGTTTGGTGAGTTTTGAGCGAAATCCAATGGCATAAATTATGCAATACACCAACCACTATATTTCAGAACGAACTTCGTGCGAACTTGAATAGTCTGATTTCATGGACCAATCGGTATCGGATTGGGTCCAAAACTTGGGGAACATCATAATATTGTGGGAGGAGTGATTGGTGGGTTTTGGGTGAAATCCAATCTCTAGAACTATATAATACACCAACTACTCCATTTCAGAACGAACGTCGTACGAACCTGAATTGTCCAATTTCATAGACCAATCGATATCGGATTGAGTCCAAAACCTGGGGAACATCAAAATGTTGCGGGAGAAGTCTTTTTGTCACTTTTGAGCGAATTCCAATGGATAAAACACTGTAATACACCAACCACTCCATTTCAGAACGAACTTCGTACGTACCTAAATTGTCCGATTTCATGGTCCAATCGATATCGGATTGAGTCCAAAACTTGGGGAACATCATAATATTGTGCGATGAGTCATTTGGTGGGTTTTGATAGAAATCCAATCTCTAGAACTATAGAATAAACCAACCACTCCATTTCAGAACGAACTTCGTACGAACCTGGATTGTCCAATTTCATGGACCAATCGATATCGGATTGACCCCAAAACTTGGGGAACATCATAATATGGTGGGAGGAGTCATTTGGTGGGTTTTGAATGAAATCCAATGGTTAAAACTATGCAATACACCAACCACTCCATTTCATAACGAACTTCATGCGAACCTTAACTGCACAATTTCGTGGACCAATCGATATCGGATTGAGTCCAAAACTTGGGGAACAACACAATATTATGGAAGAGGTCATTTGGTTGGTTTTGAGTGAAATACAACCTCTAGAACTATAAAATACACCAAGCACTCCATTTCAGAACGAACTCTGTATGAGCCAGAGTTGTCCGATTTTATGGACCAATCGATATCGTATTGAGTCCAAAACTTGTGGAACATCATAATATGGTGGGAGGAGTCATTTGGGGGGTTTTGAGTGGAATCCAATCTCTAGAACTATACAATACACCAACCACTCCATGTCAGAACAAACTTCATACGAACCTGAATTGTCCAATTTCATGGACCATTGATGTCGGTTTGAGTCCAAAACTTGGGGAACATCACAATGTTGTGGGAGGAGTCATTTGGTGAGTTTTGAGCGAAATCCAATGGTTAAAATTATGCAATACACCAACCACTTCATTTTAGAACAAACTCCGTACGAACCTGAATTGTCCGACTTCATGGACCAATCGATTCCAGATTGAGCCCAAAACTTGCGGAACATCATAATATGGTGGGATGAGTTATTTGATGAGTTTTGAGTGAAATCCAATGGCTAAAACAATGCAATACACCAACCACTCTATTTCAGAACGAACTTTGTATGAACATGAATTGCCAGATTTCATGGACCAACCGATATCGGATTGGGTCCAAAACTTGGAGAACGTCATAATATGGTGGGATGAGTCATTTGGTGAGTTTTGAGTGAAATCAAATGGGTAAAACTATGCTATACACCAACCCCTCCATTTCATAATGAACTTGGTACGAACCTTAATTGTCCAATTTCATGGACCAATCGGTATCAGTTCGAGCCCCAAACTTGGGGAACATCATAATATGGTGGAAGGAGTCATTTGGTGAGTTTTGAATGAAATCCAATGGCTAAAACTATGCAATACACCAACCACTCCATTTCAGAACGAACTTCATACGAATCTTAATTGTCCAATTTCACGGACCAATCGATATCGGATTGAGTCCAAAATTTAAGGAACATCATAATATGGTGGGAGGAGTCATTTGGTGGGTTTTGAGTGAAATCCAATCTCTAGAACTATAGAATACACCAACCAATCCATTTGCGAACGAACATCGTACGAACCTGAATTGTCCAATTTCCTAAACCAAATTATATCGGATTGAGTCCAAAACTTGGGGAATGTTATAATGTTGTGGGACGAGTCGTTTGGTGTGTTTTGAGTGAAATCCAATGGCTAAAATTATGCAATACACGAACCACTCCATTTCTGAATGAACTCCGTACGAACCTGAATTGTCCGATTTCATGGACCAATCGGTATCGGATTCAACCCCAGACTTGGGGAACATCGTAATATGGTAGGATGAGTAATTTGGTGAGTTTTGAGTGAAATAGAATGGCTAAACTATGCAATACACCAACCACTCCATTTCAGAACGAACTTCGAACGAACCTGAATTGTCCAATTTCATGGACCAATCGATATCGGATTGAGTACAAAACATGGGTAACATCATAATATTGTGGCAGGAATCATTTGGTGGGTTTTGAGTGAAATCCAATCTCTAGAACTATACAATACACCAACCACTCCATTTCTGAACGAACTACGTACGAACCTGAATTGTCTGATTTCATGGACCAATCGATATAGAATTGAGTCCAAAATATGGGGAACACCATAATATTGTGGTAGGAATCGTTTGGTGGGTTTTGAGTGAAATCCAATCTCTAGAACTATACAATATGCCACCCACTCCATTTCAGAACGAAGCTCGTACGAACCTGAATTGTCCAATTTCGTGGACCAATCGATATCAGATTGAGGCCAAAACTTGGGGAACATAGTAATATTGTGGGAGGAGTCATTTTTTGAGTTTTGAGTGAATTCCAATGGCTAAAACAATGCAATACACCGACTACTACTTTTCCGAACGAACTTCCTACAAACCTGAATTGTCCGATTTCTTGTACCAATCGATATCGGATTGAGTCCAAAACTTGGGGAACATCATAATATTGTGGGAGGAGTCATTTGGTGTGTTTTGAGTGAAATCCAATCTCTAGAACTATAGAATACACCAACTACTCCATCTCTAGAACTGGGAACTACCTTGTTGCCACCAGCTAGTTCTTCTCTTCTCTTTATTCTATCTATGTATTTCTTATTTTCTGTATTCGTACTTATGTCTAACTAATCCATTTCGTTAGGGCTTAGTATGAAGCCCTAGTCATGAATATTCAATGTTATGGATGATTTTATAGTTAATTGATTTCCTTGCTTTCATTATCAAGTTGTTAATCTCCAGTTTATTATGTTCTTGATGTATGTTTTCTTGGAGTAGCTAACTAGGATTTTATGCATCTAGCACAGGTGGGGAAGGGGTTTAGATTCACCAATTCTACTCTCCTTCCACAAGCAACACATGAATGGCCTAAGAATCATTCAAGGGGTTAATAACCATAGGTTGACTAGGACAGATACCTTGTTCTAGGACTTGTGTGATTATCATATTGTCAAGGAGCTTAATGACTCTTGTATGCTTTATTCTAAGTAGATACCATGCTTAGGTTGCATATTAGAGATCATGTGTTGTGTAGATACCATAGGCTTGTATGTGATAATCTATTGTTGATGAAGCTTGAGTCAATTTCTATGCATTCATAACTTGAATAGGAAGATTAGTGGTGGATTCCAAAGCTCTAACACCTCTCAATCATTGTTTCACAACTTCTTGATTGCCGTTTACTTTACAGCACTTTCTTTTCATTTTCATATCATCATTTCAACAACAAAACCCCCCATTTCGAGTGCGTGTGTGGTGCTAGGATTCTGTCCTAGACCTTGAGTAATTAGCAAGAGGCATTGTTGAATTCGACTTTGCCTTCAGTTAGTTAGTCAGTTTCTTTATTTTCTGTTTTTTCCAGCATTCTAAGTAATTTAACTTGGAACCAAGTTACCATTTTCCATGGGATCGACCTCGTATTTACATAAGCTATACTATAAAATGTTCGGGCACTTGCGAGAATTAAAGTTGCTATTTTTTAATAACTCATTTTAGTTGTTAAGGATAGGCTCAACATGAATACACCAACCACTCCATCTTAGAACGAACTTCGTACGAACTTGAATTATCTAACTTCATAGACCAATCGATATCGGATAGAGTCCAAAACTTAGGAAACATCATAATATTGTGGGAGGAGTCATTTGGGGGGTTTTGAGTGAAATCCAATCGCTAGAACTATACAGTACGCCAAGCACTCCATTTCAGAATGAACTTCGTACAAACCTGAATTGTACGATTTCATAGACCCATTGATATCCGATTGAGTCCAAAACTTGGGGAACATCATAATATTGTGGGAGGAGTCATTTGGTGAGTTTTGAGTGAAATCCAATCTCTAGAACTATAGAATACAAGAACCACTCCATTTTAGAACGAACATCGTACGAACCTGAATTGTCCAATTTCATAGACCAATCGATATCGGATTGAGTCCAAAACCTGGGGAACATCATAATATTATGGGAGAAGTCATTTGGTGGGACTTGGGTGAAATCGAATGGCAAAAACTATGAAATACCCCAACCACTCCATTAGAGAACGAACTTCGTACGAACATGAATAGTCCAATTTCTTGGATCAATCGATATCGGATTAAGCCCAAATCTTGGGGAACATCATAATATAGTGGGAAGAGTCATTTGGTGAGTTTTGAGCGAAATCCAATGGCTAAAACTATGGAATACACCAACCACTCCATTTCACAACGAACTTCGTACAAACTTGAATTGTCCGAATTCATGGACCAATCAATATCGGATTGAATCCAAAACTAGGGGAACATCATAATATGGTGGGAGGAGTCATTTGGTGAGTTTTGGCCGAAATCCAATAGCTAAAACTATGGAATACACCAACCACTCCATTTCATAACGAACTTCGTACGAAACTGAATTGTCCAATTTCAAGGAGCAATCGATATTGGATTGAGTCCAAAACTTGGGGAACAGCAAAATGTTGTGGGAGGAGTCATTTTGTGAGTTTTGAGAGAATTCCAATGGCTAAAACAATTTAACACGCCAACCACTCCATTTCAAAACGAACTTCATACGATCCTAAATTGTCCAATTTCATGGACCAATCGATATCGGAGGAACATCATACTGTTGTGGGAGGAGTCATTTGGTGGGTTTTGGGTGAAATTCAATAGCAAAAATTATAAATTACTCCAACCACTCCATTAGAGAACGAACTTCGTACGGACATGAATAGTCCAATTTCTTGGACCAATTCATATCGGATTGAGCCCAAACTTGGGGAACATCATAATATGGGGGGAGAAGTCATCTGGTGAGTTTTGAGCGCAATCCAATGGCTAAAACAATGAAATACACCAACCACTTAATTTCAGACTGAACTTTGTACGAACTTGAATTGGCCGATTTCATGGACCAATCGATATCGGATTGAGTCCAAAACTTGGGGAACTTCATAAAATTGTTGGAGCAGTCATTTGGGGGGTTTTGAGTGAAATCCAATCTCTAGAACTATACAATACGTCAACCACTCCATTTCAGAACGAACTTCGTACGAACCTGAATTGTCCGATTTCATGAACCAATCGATATCGGATTGAGTCCAAAGCTTGGGGAACATCATTATATGGTGGGAGGAGTCATTTGGTGAGTTTTGAGAGAAATCCAATGGCTAAAACTATGAAATACACCAACCGCTCCATTTCATAACGAACTTTGTATGAACCTGAATTGTCCAATTTCATAGACCAATCGATATCAGATTGAGGCCAAAACTTGGGGAACATCATAATGTTGTGGGAGGAGTCATTTTGTGAGTTTTGAGTGAATTCGAAAGGCTAAAACAATGCAATACACCAACCAGTCCATTTCATAACAAACTTCGTCACCTGAATTCCGCGATGTCATGGACCAATTGATTTCGGATTGAGTCCAAAACTTGGGGAACATCATAACATTGTAGGAGGAGTCATTTGGTGAGTTTTGAATCAAATCCAATCCCTAGAACTATACAATACGCCAACCACTCCATTTCATAACGAAGTTCGTACGAACCTAAATTGTCCGATGTCAAGTACCAATCGATATCGGATTGAGCCCAAAACTAGGGGAACAGCAAAATGTTATAGGAGGAGTCATTTTGTGAGTTTTGATGGACTAATGGATATCGGATTGAGTCCAAAACCAGGGGAACATCATAATATAGTAGGAGGAGTCATTTGGTGGGTTTCCAGTGAAATCCAATCTCTAGAACTATGCAATACACCAGCCACTCTATTTCAGAACGAACTTCGTATGAACCTTAATTGTATAATTTCATGGACCAATCGATATCGGATTGAGTCCAAAACTTGGGGAACATCATAATGTTGTGGGAGGAGTCATTTGGAGAGTTTTGCGTGAAATCCAATTGCCAAAACTATGCAGTACACCAACCACTCCATTAGAGAACGAACTTCGTACGAATACGAATAGTCCAATTTCATTAATCAATTGATATCGGATAGGGCTCAAACCTTGGCGAAAATCACAACGTGGTGGGTGGAGTCATATGGTGAGTTTTGAGCGAAATTCAATGGCTAAAACTATGTAATACACCCACCACAACATTTCAAAATGAACTTCGTACGATCCTGAATTGTCCGATTTCAGGGACCAATCGATATCGAATTGAGTCCAAAACTTGGGGAACAACATAATATTGTGGGAGGGGTCATTTGGTGGGTTTTGAGTGAAATCCAATCTCTAGAACAATACAATACACCAACCACTCCATTTCAGAACGAACTTCGCCTGAACCCGAATTGTCCGATTTCAAGGACCAATCGATATCGGATTGAGTCCAAAACTTGGGGAACACCATAACATTGTGGGATGAGTCATTTGCTGGACTTTGAGTGAAATCCAATCTCTAGAACTATACAATACACAAATCACTCCATTTCAGAACACAGTTCGCACGAACCAGAATTGGCCGATTTCATGGACCAATCGATATCGGACTGAGTCCAAAACTTGGGGTACATCATAATATTTTGGGAGGAGTCATTTGGTGGGTTTTGAGTGAAATCCAATCCCTAGAACTATACAATACACCAACCACTCCATTTCAGAACGAACTTCGTAAGAACTTGAATTGTCAAATTTCGTGGACCAATCGATATCGGATTGAGTCCAAAACTTGGGGAACATCATAATATTGTGGGAGGAGTCATTTGGTGGGTTTTGAGTGAAATCCACTCCCTAGAACAATAGAATACACCAACCACACCATTTCAAAACGAACTTCGCCTGAACAGAAACATGGACCAATCGATATCGGATTGAGTCCAAAACTTGGTGAACATCATAATATTGTGGGAGGAGTCCTTTTTTGGGTTTTGAGTGAAATCCAATCCCTAGAACTATACAATACACCGACCACTCCATTTCCGAACGAACTTCGTACGAACCTGAATTGTCAAATTTCGTGGACCAATCAATATCGGATTGAGTCCAAAACTTGGGGAACATCATAATATTGTGGGAGGAGTCATTTGGTGGGTTTTGAGTGAAATCCACTCTCTAGAACAATACAATACCCCAACCACTCCATTTCAGAACGAACTTCGTACGAAATCGAATTGTCCGATTTCAAGGACCAATCGATATTGGATTGAGTCCAAAGCTTGGGGAACATCAAATATTGTGGGTGGAGTCGTTTGGTGGGTTTTGAGTGAAATCCAATCCCAAGAACTATATAATAAACCAACCGCTCCATTTCAGAAAGAACTTCGTACGAACCTGGATTGCTCGATTTCATAGACCAATCGATATCGGATTGAGTCCAAAACTTGGGGAACATCAAATATTGTGGGAGGAGTCGTTGCAACTGAAATTGTTCGATTTCATGGACCAATCGTTATCGGTTTGAGTCCGAAACTTGGCGAACATCATAATATTGTGGGAGGAGTCCTTTGTTGGGTTTTGAGTGAAATCCAATCCCTAGAACTATACAATACACCAACCACTCGATTTCAGAACGAACTTCATACGAACCTGAATTGTCAACTTTCGTGGACTAATCGATATCGGATTGAGTCTAAAACTTGGGGAACATCATAATATTGTGGGAAGAGTCATTTGGTGGGTTTTGAGTGAAATCCAATCCCTAGAACTATACAATACGCCAACCACTCGATTTCAGAACGAACTTCATACGAACCTGAATTGTCCGATTTCACGGACCAATCGATATCGGATTGAGTCCAAAACTTGGGGAACATCATAATATTGTTTGAGGAGTCATTTGTGGGTTTTGAGTGAAATCCAATCCCTGCAACTATACAATAGACCAACCACCCCATTTCAGAACGAACTTCCGACGAACCTGAATTGTACGATTTCATTGACCAATCGATATCGGATTGAGTCCAAAACTTGGGGAACATCATAATATTGTGGGAGTTGTCATCTGGTCGGTTTTGAGTGAAATCCAATCCCTAAAACTATACAATACACCAACCACTCCATTTCAGAACGAACTTCGTACGAACCTGAATTGTTCGATTTCAAGAACCAATCGATATCGGATTGAGTCAAAAACTTGGGGAACATCACAATATTGTGGGAGTTGCCATTTGGTGGGTTTTGAGTGAAATCCAATCCCTAGAACTATACAATATTGAATTGTCTGATTTCATGGACCAATCGATATCGGATTGAGTCCAAAGCTTGGGGAACACCATAATATTGTGGGAGGAGTCATTTTGTGATTTTTGAGTTTAATCCAATCCCTAGAACTATACTGTACATCAGCCACTCCACTTCTGAACGAACTTCGTACGAACCTGAATTGTCCGATTAGAAGGACAAATCGATATCGGATTGAGTCCAAAACATGGGGAACATCATAAAATTGCGGGAGGAGTTGTTTGGTGGGTTTTGAGTGAAATTCAATCGGTAGAACAATGCAATACACCAACCACCCCATTTCAGAACGAACTTCATACGAACCTGAATTGTCCGATTTCAAGGACCAATGGATATCGGATTGAGTCCAAAACTTGGGGAACATCATAATATTGTGGGAGGAGTCATTTGGTGAGTTTTGAGTGAAATCCAATCTCTAGAACTATACAATACCCCAACCACTCCATTTCAGAATGACATACGTACGAAACCGAATTGTCCGAT
The DNA here is from genome assembly GCA_020226225.1 of Prunus davidiana. Lineage (NCBI taxonomy): Eukaryota > Viridiplantae > Streptophyta > Magnoliopsida > Rosales > Rosaceae > Prunus > Prunus davidiana. The sequence goes on along the minus strand of CM035334.1, from coordinate 17,376,597 downwards.
TTCAAGGACCAATCGATATCGGATTGAGTCCACAACTTGGAGAACATCATAATATTGTGCGAGTTGTCATTTGGTGGGTTTTGAGTGAAATCCAAACAGTAGAACTATACAATACACCAACCACTCCATTTTAGAACGAACTTGGTACGAACCTGAATTGTCCGATTTCATGTACCAATCGATATCGGATTGAGTCCAAAACTTGGGGAACACCATGATATTGTGGGAGGATTCATTTTCGTGATTTTTGAGTTTAATCGAATCCCTAGAACTATACCATACATCAGCCACTCCATTTCAGAACGAACTTCGTACGAACTTGAATTGTCCGATTACAAGGACAAATCGATATCGGATTGAGTCCAAAACTTGGGGGACATCACAATATTGTGGGAGGAGTCATTTGGTGGATTTTGAGTGAAATCCAATCATTAGAACTATACAATACACCAACCACTCCATTTCGGAACACAGCTTACACGAACCTGAATTGGCCGATTTCATTGTCCAATCGATATCGAATTGAGTCCAAAACTTGGGGAACATCGTAATATTGTGGGAGGAGTCATTTGGTGGGTTTTGAGTGAAATCCAATCTCTAGAACTATACAATATACCAACCACAGCATTTCAGAACGAACTTCGTACGAACCTGAATTGTCCGATTACAAGGACAAATCGATATCGGATTGAGTCCAAAACTTGGGGAACAACATAATATTGTGGGAGGAGTCATTTGCTGGGTTTTGAATGAAATCCAATCCCTAGAACTATACAATAAACCAGCCACTCCATTTCAGAACGAACTTCGTACGAACCTGAATTGTCTGATTTCATGGACCAATCGATATCTGATTGAGTCCAAAACTTGGGGAACATCATAATATTGTGGGAGGAGTCATTTGTTGGGTTTTTAGTGAAATCCAATCTCTAGAGCAATACAGTACACCAACCACTCCATTTCAGAACGAACTTCGTACGAACCTGAATTGCCCGATTTCAAGGACCAATCGATATCGGATTGAGTCCAAAACTTTGGGGACATCATAATACTGTGGGATGAGTCATTTGGTAGGTTTTGAGTGAAATCCAATCCCTAGAACGATACAATACAGTGACCACTCCATTTCAGAATGAACTTCGTACGAACTTAAATTGTCAAATTTCGTGGACCAATCGATATCGGATTGAATCCAAAACTTGGGGAACATCATAATATTGTGGGATGAGTCATTTGGTGGGTTTTGAGTGAAATCCAATCTCTAGAACTATACAATACACCAACCACTGAACTTCAGAACGAACTTCGTACGAACATGAATTGTCCGATTTCATGGACCAATCGATATCGGATTGAGTCCAAAACTTAGAGAACATCATAATATTGTTGGAGGAGTCATTTGTGGGTTTTGAGTGAATCCGATCCCTAGAATTATACAATACTCCAACCACTACATTTCAGAACGAACTTCGTACGAACCTGAATTGTCCGATTTCACGGACCAATCGATATCGGATTGAGTCCAAAACTTGGGGAACATCATAATATTGTTTGAGGAGTCATTTGTGGGTTTTGAGTGAAATCCAATCCCTGCAACTATACAATAGACCAACCACCCCATTTCAGAACGAACTTCCGACGAACCTGAATTGTACGATTTCATTGACCAATCGATATCGGATTGAGTCCAAAACTTGGGGAACATCATAATATTGTGGGAGTTGTCATGTGGTCGGTTTTGTGTGAAATCCAATCCCTAAAACTATACAATACACCAACCACCCCATTTCAGAACGAACTTCGCCTGAACCTGAATTGTCCGATTTTATGGACTAATCGATATCGGATTGAGTCCAAAACTTGGGGAACATCATAATATTGTGGGAGGAGTCATTTGGTGGGTTTTAAGTGAAATCCAATCTCTAGAACTACACAATACACCAACCACGCCATTTCAGAGCGAACTTCGTACGAACCTGAATTGTCCGATTTCAAGAACCAATCGATATCGGATTGAGTCCAAAACTTGGGGAACATCATAATATTGGTGGAGGAGTCATTTGGTGGGTTTTGAGTGAAATCCAATCCCTAGAACTATACAATACACCAACCACTCCATTTCAGAACGAACTTCGTACGAACCTGAATTGTCAAATTTCGTGGACCAATCGATATCGGACTGAGTCCAAAACTTGGGGAACATCATAATATTTTGGGAGGAGTCATTTGTTGGTTTTGAGTGAAATACAATCTCTCGAACTACACAATACACCAACCACTCCATTTCAGAACACAGTTCCAACGAAGCTGAATTTCCCGATTTCATGGACCAATCGATATCGGATTGAGTCCAAAACTTGGGGAACATCATAATAATGTGGGTGGAGTCATTTGGTGGGTTTTGGGCAAAATCCAATCTCTAGAACTATACAATACATCAGCCACACCATTTCAGAACGAACTTTGTACGAACCTGAACTGTCCGATTTCAAGGACCAATCGATATCGGATTGAGTCCAAGACTTGGGGAATATCATATTATTGTGGGAGTTGTCATTTGGTCGGTTTTGAGTGAAAGCCAATCCCTAGAACTATACAATACACCAACCACTCCATTTCAGAACGAACTTCGTATGAACCTGAATTAACAGATTTCATGGACCAATCCATATCGGATTGAGTCCAAAACTTGGGGAACGTCATAATATTGTGGGAGGAGTAATTGGGTGGGTTTTGAGTGAAATCCAACCTCCAGAACTATACAACACACCAGCCACTCCATTTCAGAACGAACTTCGTACGAACCTGAACTGTCCGATTGCAAGGACCAATCGATATCGGATTAATTCCAAAACTTGGGGAACATCATAATATTGTGGGAGGAGTCATTTGGTGGGTTTTGAGCAAAATCGACTCTGTAGAACTATACAATACATGAGCCACTCCATTTCCGCACGAACTTCGTACGAACATGAATTGTCCGATTACAAGGACCAATCGATATCGGATTGAGTCCAAAACATGGGGAACATCATAATATTTTGGGAGGAGTCATTTTGTAGGTTTTGAGTGAAATCCAATCCCCATAACTATACAATACACCAACCACTCCATTTCAGAACGAACTTTTAACGAACCTGAATTGTCCGATTTCATCGACCAATCGACATCGGATTGAGCCCAAAACTTGGGGTACATCAAAATATTGTGGGAGGAGTCATTTTGTGGGTTTTGAGTGAAACAAAATCCCTAGAACTGTACAATACACCAACCACACCATTTCAGGATGAATTTCGTACGAACTTGGGGAACAACATAATATTGTGGGAGGAGTCATTTGGTGTGTTTTGAGTGAAATCCAATCCCTACAACTATATAATACACTAACCACTCCATTTCAGGACGACTTTCGTACGAACTTGAATTGTGAAATTTCTCGGACCAATCGATATCGGATTGAGTCCAAAACTTGGGGAACAACATAATATTGTGGTAGTTGTCATTTGGTGGGTTTTGAGTGAAATCCAATCCCTAGAACTATACAATAAACCAACCAGTCCATTTCATAAAGAACTTCGTATGAACCTGAATTGTCCGATTTCATTGACCAATCGATATGGATTGAGCCCAAAGCTTGGGGAACATCATAATATTATGGGAGGAGTCATTTGGTGGGTTTTGAGTGAAATCCAATCCCTAGAACTATACAATACACCAACCACTCCATTTCTGAACGAACTTCGTACGAACCTGAATTGTCCGATTTCATGGACCAATCGATATGGGATTGAGTCCAAAACTTGGGGAACAACATAATATTGTGGGAGGAGTCATTTGGTGGGTTTTGAGCAAAATCCAATCTCAAGAACTATACAATACATCAGCCATTCCATTTCATAACGAACTTTGTACGAACCTGAATTGTCCGATTACACGGGCCAATCGATACCGGATTGAGCCCAAAACTTGGGGAACATCATAATATTGTGGGAGGAGTCATTTGGTGGGTTTTGAGTGAAATCCAATCCCTAGAACTATACAATACACCAACCACTCCATTTCTAAATGAACTTCGTACGAACCTAAATTGTCCGATTTCATGGACCAATCGATGCCGGATTGAGTCCAAAACTTGGGGAACATCATAATATTATGGGAGGAGTCATTTGGTGATTTTTGAGTGAAATCCAATCTCTACAATTATACAATACATCAGCCACTCCATTTCAGAACAAACTTCTTACGAACTTGAATTTTCCGATTACAAGGACCAATCGATATCGGATTGAGTCCAAAACTTGGGGAACATCATAATATGGTGGGAGGAGTCATTTGGTGGATTTTGAGTGAAATCCAATCTCTAGAACTATACAATACACCAACCACTCCATTTCATAACACAGTTCGCACGAACTTGAATTGGCCGATTTCATGGACCAATCGATATCAGATTGAGTCTAAAACTTGGGGAACACCATAATATTGTGGGAGGAGTCATTTGCTGGATTTTGAGTGAAATCTAATCTTTAGAACTATACAATACACCAACCACTCCATTTCAGAACACAGTTTACCCGAACCTGAATTGGCCGATTTCGTAGACCAATCGATATTGGATTGAGTCCAAAACTTGGGGAACATCATAATATTGTGAGAGGAGTCATTTGTTGTGTTTTGAGTGAAATCCAATCCCTAGAACTATACAATACACCAACCACTCCATTTCAGAACGAACTTCGTATGAACCTGAATTGTCCGATTTCATGGACCAATCGATATCGGATTGAGTCCAAAACTTGGGGAACATCATAACATTGTGGGAGGAGTCATTTGGTTGGTTTTGTGTGAAATCCAGTCCCTAGAGCTGTACAATAAACCAACCACTCCATTTTACAACGACCTTCATACGAACCTGAATTGTTCGATTTCATTGACCAATCGATATCGGATTGAGTCCAAAACCTGGGGAACATTATAATATTGTGGGAGGAGTCATTTGGTAGGTTATGAGTGAAATCCAATCTCTAGAACTATACAATACACCAACCACTGCATTGAAGAACAAACTTGGTATGAACCTGAATTGTCCGATTGCATGGACCAATCGATGTCAGATTGAGTCTAAAACTTGGGGAACAACATAATATTGTGGGAGGAGTCATTTGGTGGGTTTTGAGTGAAATCCAATCTCCAGAACTATACAATACATCTGCCACTCCATTTCAGAACGAACTTCGTACGAACCTGAATTGTCCGATTTCATTGACCAATCAACATCGGATTGAGTTCAAAACTTCGGGTACCTCATAATATCGTGGGATGAGTCATTTGGTGGGTTTTGAGCAAAATCCAATCTCTAGAACTATACAATACACCAACCACTCCAGTTCAGAGCGAACTTCGTACAAACATGAATTGTCCGATTTCAAGGACCAATCAATATCGGATTGAGTCCAAAACTTGGGGAACAACATAATATTGTGGGTGGAGTCATTTGCTGGGTTTTGAGTGAAATCCATTCTCTAGACCTATACAATACACGAACCACTCCATTTCAGAACACAGTTCACACGAAGCTGAATTGCCCGATTTCATGGACCAATCGATATCGGATTGAGTCCAAAACTTGGGGAACACCATAATATTGTGGGAGGAGTCATTCGGTGGGTTTTGCGCAAAATCCAATCTCTAGAACTATACAATACACCAACCACTCCATTTTAGAATGAACTTCGTATGAACATGAATTGTCCGATTTCAGGGACCAATCGATATCGGATTGAGTCCAAAACTTGGGGAACAACATAATATTGTGGGAGGAGTCGTTTGGTGGGTTTTGAGTGAAATCCATTCTCTAGAACTACACAATACACCAGCCACCCCATTTCAGAACGAACTTCGTACGAACCTGAATTGTCGGATTTCAAGGACCAATCGATATCGGATTGAGTCCAAAACTTGGGGAACATCATAATATTGTGGGAGGAGTCATTTGGTGACTTTTGAGTGAAATCCAATCTCTAGAACTATACAATACACCAACCACTCCATTTTAAAACACAGTTCACACGAAGCTGAATTGCCCGATTTCATGGACCAATCGATATCAGATTGAATCCAAAACTTGGGGAACATCATAATATTGTGGGATGAGTCAATTGGTGGTTTTTGACTGAAATCCAATCTCCAGAACTATACAATACACCAACCACTGAATTTCAGAACGACCTTTGTACGAACCTGAATTGTCCGATTTTATGGTCCAATCGATATCGGATTGAGTCCAAAACTTGGGGCACATCATAATATTGTGGGAGGAGTCATTTGCTGGGTTTTGAGTGAAATCCAATCTGTAGAACTATACAATACACCAACTACTCTATTTCAGAACGAACGTCGTACGAACCTGAATTGTCCAATTACATGGACCAATCGATATCGGATTGAGTCCAAAACTTGGGGATCATCAAAATACTGTGGGAGGAGTCAATTGGTGGGGTTCGAGTGAAATCCATTCTCTAGAACTATACAATACACCAACCACTCCAATTGAGAACGAACTTCGTACAAACATGAATAGTCCAATTTCTTTGACCAGTGAATATCTGATTGAGCCCAAAACTTGGGGAACATCATAATATGGTGGGAGTAGTCATATGGTGAGTTTTGAGCGAACTCCAATTGCTAAAACTATGCAATACTCCAACCACTCCATTTCAGAACGAACTTCGTATGAACCTGAATTGTCCGATTTCATGGAACAATCGATATCGGATTGAGTCCAAAACTTGGGGAACATCATAATATTGTGGGAGGAGCCGTTTGGTGGTTTTTGAGGGAAATCCAATCTCTAGAACTATCCAATACACCAACCACTAAATTTCAGAACGAACTTCATACGAACCTTTATTGTCCGATTTCATGCGCCAATCAATGTCGGATTGAGTCCAAAACATGGGGAACATCATAATATTGTGGGATGAGTCAATTTGTGGTTTTTGACTGAAATCCAATCTCTAGAACTATACAGTACACCAACCACTGAATTTCAGAACGAACTTCGTACGAACCTGAATTGTCCGATTTCATGGACCAATCGATATCGGATTGAGTCCAAAACTTGGGGAACATCATAATATTGTGGGAGGAGTCATTTGCTGGGTTTTGAGTGAAATCCAATCTCTAGAACTATACAATACACCAACTACTCTATTTCAGAACGAACGTCGTACGAATCTGAATTGTCAAATTTCGCGGACCAATCGATATCGGATTGAGTCCAAAACATGGGGAACATCATAATATTATGGGAGGAGTCAATTAGTGGGGTTTGAGTGAAATCCATTCTCTAGAACTATACAATACACCAACCACTCCAATAGAGAACGAACTTCATACAAACATGAATAGTCCAATTTCTTTGACCACTGAATATCTGATTGAGCCCAAAACTTGGGGAACATCATAATATGGTGGGAGGAGTCATATGGTGAGTTTTGAGCGAACTCCAATTGCTAAAACTATTCCAACCCCTCCATTTTCGAATGAACTTCGTACGAACCTGAATTGTCCGATTTCATAGGCCAATCGATATCGGATTGAGTCCAAAACTTGGGGAACATCATAATGTTGTGGGAGGAGCCTTTTGGTGGGTTTTGAGTGAAATCCAAACTATAGAACTATACAGTACACGAACCACTAAATGACAGGACCCGATCCAAATTCCGCTTTGGAATCCGAGCCAGACCCTGTGCGTGTCCGACACCTGGCGAATGTCGGGCACAAATGACCTATTTGCCCTTCTATGCAAAACATGATAAAATAATAAGGTTAACGTCTAACGAAAAACCAGCAGTGTTTCCCTTGTAACTGGCTCAATACTAAAATATTTTCACCTGCCAAACAAGTATATATATACACAACCAACTGCCAGCATACATATATATACATTCCAACTGTTCAATTCTCAGTCTAGGGCAAAACATCAGAGCAACTACTAAGAATTTACAAAGGAGTTAATTCTTTTACAAAACAAAAATCCTACATCAAAGAAAAGGCGCGGAAGATGGGAAATGGCCCGGTGGTGGATTCCTGTGCACGTCTACTGCCTGGGGGCGCAAAACAACAATAAGGGTGAGTGGACCCAAAAACAAAGTTTAGAAAAAGAGCGTATGAACATACTAACCCCACTGTAAAAACAGTTTTACAAACTAGCTTATTTTCTTTATTTCTAAAATCAATGCATGTATATAATTATACATTTGAAAACAGTTTAAAACTATCACCTAGGTGTACCCTTATTTCCGTCAATTCCTTATATCCATCCATTCCTTGCATCACCATGGGTGACACATACTCGCAGGTCTCAGTGACACGAAGTCAGTCCGAGCCGCAACTCGCAGGATTCAGGGGACCGTAGTTCACCTGATCCGCATTACTCGCTCCACACGAGTTCGAGTACCAAGGAACTCGTGGGGCAACTGTCAAGCATGCTGACTAAATCGAAGGCAACCAATATAATCTGAAGGCAACATTTAACCTCTGGGTACAAGGTGATTTAAGAAAATATAAAGTTTCTGAAGCAAAGCTGTTGAATAATTAACTTTCTGTAACCTTTAAAATTCTGCTACCATTTATCTAACAATTAACTAGAATTTCTTTTTTTATATCCTTTAAAGGATATTCTACTCGGTAGCATGCAAAAATAAAATATTCAAAAACATATAACAGCTTTGAATAACATTTATGCATGATTACATATTGTAACTGAACTGTTTAAATTCATTTATAAAAACAAAGAGTCCACTCACTGATAGTCCGAGCTCGCCGGACCTCTTGAAGGTCCCTCCTGCGGGTCAACTAGTGCCCGGGTGCCTGATTCAATGACCACAATATTCTATTAATACAATATAGTATTAAATTAAAAACCCTACCCCCGGCTCCTAAAAGTACGTGCGTCAATTTAAAGTTATCCCTATGCCCATAAAAGCTTTCCTTCCACGTGGGATAGTTTAGCGATATCTTGGGACTCAAAAAGCGCTAAAGTCCAAAAAGTCAATCCGGGAACCCACGGGTCCATGACCTCACAATATGATCCGGAAGCCGCTAGAAGGTCCAATATCTAGGACACATGTCCCGAGGGTATTGGTGTCAATCGGACGGTCGGATTGATCACGATCGTGTAATTGTATAATTTCGAAACTCTAGCCCTAGGGTTCTCGATTTCGGAGTATCCGGGATTCCGATTCACAATCCGTCGAATCCTACACGATTCTGAAATTATCTAGAGTAACATATCTGAAAAAGGTTACGATCCAACGGCTCAACCGTATTGAACCCGGAAATCGCACAATATGTAAAATCCGTTCGAGGCTCAAAAGGTATCCAAATTGAGATCCGCGAATTCCTATGCGCTAAGGATCGCATCAAGACACAGTACCACTGCACCACCCTAGGCCACGTGCCGCCGCACGCGCCGGTAGCTCTAGGTGTCCAAAGCGATTACGCCTCGACGGAAAATCTCAAAACCACGGCTCCAAACTCCTACCCTAGGTATAACACCATATTTGGAACCACTTTTGTTCTTGGACCTACCCCAAAAACTGATCGGAAGTGGCCGAACACGGAGGCCGTAAACCGGCCGAATTTCCAATTCGAAAATTCACTACACTGAGAACCGATTAATTCCTACCCAACAGGCAGTTAGAACAGCTCAAGAGGGTCAAAATCCATACCTGGCTCGTCCGATTTGGTTGAGAAATGAGAGAGAACGACGGCCGTGAAATTCCGGTCACACCCGATCGGTTTTCTGCAGTTTCCGGCGGTTGGAGTGGCTGACGGCGACGGAAACCGGGTGGGACAAGAAGAGGAGGCGATGACGGTTCGAACAAGACCGGTCTCGTGGCCGGTGGTGGTCTGTTGCGGCGACGGCGACCCTTGGAAGCTACGGCTGGGGGGAATGAAACTGTCCGGAGGGGGGAATGCTCGCGGGAGAGAGAGAGAGAGAGAGAGAGAGAGAGAGAGAGAGAGAGAGAAACTGAGGGAGAAGAGAGAGAGAGTGAAGGTTTTGTAAAAAAAATCTGATTTTTCAATTTACCGTTTTGCCCTTCGTGATATTTTAATCGTATTTTCTTCGTTAAAGCTTCGATTCGAGTCGACTTCGTGTCTATGAACTCATTTCGTCGTGCTCTACGCAACGGTGCATGTGAAATTGTCAAATTCCTTTTTGGTCAAAAAGTCAACTTTTCGTTAATAAATTATTCCAAGGGCAAAATTGTCCTTCCACATAATAAATTACTAATTAAATATGAATTTTAGGTCTAGGTCATCACACTAAATTTCAGAATGAACTTCGTATGAACCTGAATTGTCCGATTTCATGGACCAACCGATATCGGATTGAGTCCAAAACTTGGGGAACATCATAATATTGTGGGGGGAGTCATTTGGTGGGTTTTGAGTGAAATCCAAACCCTAGAACTATACAATACACCAACCACTAAATTTCAGAATGAACTTCGTACGAACCTGAATTGTCCGATTCCATGCACCAATCGATGCCGGATTGAGTCCAAAACATGGGGAACATCATAATATTGTGGGATGAGTCAATTGGTGGTTTTTGACTGAAATCCAATCACTAGAACTATACAATACACCAACCAATGAATTTCAGAACGAACTTCATACGAACCTGAATTGTCCGATTTCATGGACCAATCGATATCGGATTGAGTCCAAAACTTGGGGAACATCATAATATTGTGGGAGGAGTCATTTGCTTGGTTTTTAGTGAAATCCAATCTCTAGAACTATGCAATACACCAACTACTCTATTTCAGAACGAATGTCGTACGAACCTGAATTGTCCAATTACATGGATCAATTGATATCGGTTTGAGTCCAAAACTTGGGGAACATCATAATATTGTGGGAGGAGTCAATTGGCTGGGTTTGAGTGAAATCCATTCTCTAGAACTATACAATACACCAACCAGTCCAATAGAGAACGAACTTCGTACAAACATGAATAGTCCAATTTCTTTGACCACTGAATATCTGATTGAGCCCAAAACTTGGGGAAGATCATAATATGGTGGGAGGAGTCATATGGTGAGTTTTGAGCGAACTCCAATTGCGAAAACTATTCCGACCACTCCATTTCAGAATGAACTTCGTACGAACCTGAATTATCCGATTTCATAGACCAATTGATATCGGATTGAGTCCAAAACTTGGGGAACATCATAATATTGTGGGAGGGGCCATTTCGTGTGTTGTGAGTGAAATCCAAACTCTAGAACTATACAATACACCAACCACTAAATTTCAGAACGAACTTCGTACGAACCTGAATTGGCCGATTTCATGGACCAATCGATATCGGATTGAGTCCAAAACTTGGGGAACATCAGAATATTGTGGGGGGAGTCATTTTGTGGGTTTTGAGTGAAATCCAAACTCTAGAACTATACAATACACCAACCACTAAATTTCAGAATGAACTTCGTACGAACCTGAATTGTCCAATTCCATACACCAATCGATGTCGGATTGAGTCCAAACCATGGGGAACATCATAATATTGTGGGATGAGTCAATTGGGGGTTTTTTTGACTGAAATCCAACCTCTAGAACTATACAATACACCAACCACTGAATTTCAGAACGAACTTCGTACGAACCTGAATTGTCCAATTTCATGGACCAATCGATATCGGATTGAGTCCAAAACTTGGGGAACATCATAATATTGTGGGAGGAGTCATTTGGTGGGGTTTGAGTGAAATCCATTCTCTACAACTATACAAGACACCAACCACTGAATTTCAGAACGAACTTAGTACGAACCTGAATTGTCCGATTTCATGGACCAATCGATATCGGATTCAGTCCAAAACTTGGGGAGCATCATAATATTGTGGGAGGAGTCAATTGGTTGGGTTTGAGTGAAATCCATTCTCTAGAACTATACAATACACCAACCACTCCAATGGAGAACGAACTTCGTACAAACATGAATAGTCCAATTTCTTTGACCACTGAATATCTGATTGAGCCCAAAACTTCGGGAACATAATAATATGGTGGGAGGAGTCATATGGTGAGTTTTGAGCGAACTCCAACTGCTAAAACTATTCCGACCACTCCATTTCAGAATGAACTTCGTACGAACCTGAATTGTCCGATTTCAGGGACCAATCAATATCGGATTGAGTCCAAAACTTGGGGAACATCATAATATTGTGGGAGGAGCCATTTGGTGGGTTTTGAGTGAAATCCAAACTCTAGAACTATACAATACACCAACCACCAAATTTCTGAACGAACTTTGTACGAACCTGAATTGTCCGATTTCATGGACCAATCGATATCGGATTGAGTCCAAAACTTGGGGAACATCATAATATTGTAGGGGGAGTCATTTGGTGGGTTTTGAGTGAAATCCAAACTCTAGAACTATACAATACACCAACCACTAAATTTCAGAATGAACTTCGTACGAACCTGAATTGTCCAGTTCCATGCACTAATCGATGTCGGATTGAGTCCAAAACATGGGGAACATCATAATATTGTGGGATGAGTCAATTGGGGGTTTTTGACTGAAATCCAATCTCTAGAACTATACAATCCACCAACCACTGAATTTCAGAACGAACTTCGTACAAACCTGAATTGTCCGATTTTGATGGACCAATCGATATCGGATTGAGTCCAAAACTTGGGGAACATCATAATATTGTGGGAGGAGTCATTTGGTGGGGTTTGAGTGAAATCCATTCTCTAGAACTGTACAATACACCAACCACTGAATTTCAGAACGAACTTCGTACGAACCTGAATTGTCCGATTTCATGGACCAATCGATATCGGATTGAGTCCAAAACTTGGGGAACATCCTAATATTGTGGGAGGAGTCAATTGGTTGGGTTTGAGTGAAATCCATTCTCTAGAACTATACAATACACCAACCACTCCAATAGAGAACGAACTTCGTACAAACATGAATAGTCCAATTTCTTTGACCACTGAATATCTGATTGAGCCCAAAACTTGGGGAACATCATAATATGGTGGGAGGAGTCATATGGTGAGTTTTGAGAGAACTCCAATTACTAAAACTATTCCAACCACTCCATTTCGGAATGAACTTCGTACGAACCTGAATTGTCCGATTTTATGGACCAATCGATATCGGATTGAGTCCAAAACTTGGGGAATATCAAAATATTGTGGGGGGAGTCCTTTGGTGGGTTTCCAATGAAATCCAAACTCCAGAACTATACAATACACCAACCAGTAAATTTTAGAACGAACTTTGTACGAACCTGAATTGTCCGATTTCATGAACCAATCGATATCGGATTGAGTCCAAAACTTGGGAAACATCATAATATTGTGGGACGAGTCATTTGGTGGTGTTTGAGTGAAAACCAATCTCTAGAACTATACAATACACCAACTACTCCATTTCAGAACGAACTTTGTACGAACCTGAATTGTCCCATTTCATGGACCAATCGATATCGGATTGAGTCCAAAACTTGGGGAACATCATAATATTGTGGGAGGAATCATTTCGTGGGTTTTGAGTGAAATCCATTCTCTAGAACTACACAATACACCAACCACTCCAATAGAGAGCGAACTGCTTACGAACAAGAATAGTCCAATTTATTGGACCAATCAATGTCTGATTGAGTCCAAAACTTGGGAAACATCATAATATGGTGGGAGGAGTCATGGTGAGTTTTGAGGGAAATTCAATTGCTAAAACTATGCAATACACCGGCCACTCCATTTTAGAACGAACTTCGTATGAACCTGAATTGTCCGATTTCATGGACCAATAGATGTCGGATTGAGTCCAGAACCTGGGGAACTTCACAATGTTGTGGGAGGAGTCATTTGGTGAGTTTTGAGTGAAATCCAATTGCCAAATCTATGCAATACACCAACCACTCCATTAGAGAACGAACTTCGTACAAACTTGAATAGTTCAATTTCTGGGACCAATCGATATCGAGTTGTGGGGAAGGAGTCGTGTGGAACATCATGTGGTGAGTTTTGCGCGAAATCCAATGGCTAAAACTCTGCAATACACCAACCATTCCATTTTGGAACAAACTTCGTACGAACTTGAATTGTCCAATTTCATGGACCAATAGATATCGGGTTGAGTCTAAAACTTGGGGAGCATCATATTGTTGTGGGGGGAGTCATTTTGTGGGTTTTGAGTGAAATTCAATGGCTAAAGTTATGCAATATACCAACCACTCCATTTCATAACGAACTTCGTACGAACCTGAATTGTTCAATTTCATGGACCAATCGATATCGGATTGAGTCCAAAACTTGTTGAACATCATAATAAGGTGGGAGGAGTCATTTGGTGGGTTTTGAGTGAAATCGAATCTTAGAAATATGTAATACACCAACAACTACATTTCATAACTAACTTAGTACGAACCTGAATTGTCCAATTTCATGGACCAATGGATATCAGATTGAGTCCAAAACTTGGGGAACAACATAATATGGTTGGAGGAGTCAGTTGGTGAGGTTTGAGAGATATCCAATGGCTAAAACTCTGCAATACACCAACCCATCCATTTCATAACGAATTTCGTACGAACCTGAATTGTCCAATTTCGTGGACCAGTAGATATCGGACTGAGTCTAAAAATTGGGGAGCACCATATTCTTGTGGGTGGAGTCATTTTGTGAGTTTTGAGTGAAATTCAATGGCTAAAACTATGCAATATACCAACCACTCCATTTCATAACGAACTTCGTACGAACCTAAATTGTCCAATTTCATGGACTAATCGATATCGGATTGAGTCCAAAACTTGGGGAATATCATAATATTGTGGGAGGAGTCATTTGGTGGGTTTTGAGTGAAATCCAATCTCTAGAACTACACAATACACCAACCATTTCATTTCATAACGCACTTCGTACGAACCTGAATTGTCCAATTTCATGGACCATTTGATATCGGATTGATTCGAAAACTTAGGGAACATCATAATATAGTGGGAGGAGTTATTTGGTGGGTTTCGAGTGAAATCCAATCTCTAGAACTATGCAATACACCAACCACTCTATTTCATAACGAACTTCTTACGAACCTAAATTGTTCAATTTCATGGAACAATCGATATCGGATTGAGTCCAAAACTTTTGGAACATCATAATATGGTGGGAGGAGTCATTTGATGAGTTTTGAGTGAAATCCAATTGCAAAATCTCTGAAATACACCGACCACTCTATTAGTGAACGAACTTCGTACGAACGTGAATAGTGCAATTTCATGGACCAATCGATATCAGATTGAGCCCAAAACTTGGGGAACATCATAATATGGTGGCAGGAGTCATTTGTTGAGTTTGGAGCAAAATCCAGGGGCTTAAACTATGAATTGTCCGGTTTCATGGACCTATCTACATCGGATTGAGTCCAAAACTTGGGGAACTTCATAATTTGGTTGGAGGAGTCATTTGGTGGGTTTTGAGTGAATTCCAATAGCAAAAACTATGAAATACACCAACCACTTAATTAGAGAACGAAGTTCATACGAACATGAATAGTCCAATTTCATGGACCAGTCGATATCGGATTTAGCCCAAAACTTGGGGAACAACATAATGTTGTGGGAGGAGTCATTTGGCGGGTTTTGAGTGAAATCCAATCCCTAGACCTATACAATACACCAACCACCCCCTTTCGGAAAGAACTTCGTACGAACCTGAATTGTTCGATTTCATGGACCAATCGATATCAGATTGAGTCAAAAACTTGGGGAACATCATAATATTGTGGGAGGATTCATTTTGGTGATTTGTGAGTGAAATCCAATCTCTAGAACAATAAAACACATCAGCCACTCCATTTCAGAACAAACTTCGTACAAACCTGAATTGTCCGATTACAAGGACCAATCGATATCGGATTGAGTCCAAAACTTGAGGAACATCATAATATTGTGGGAGGAGTCATTTGGTGGATTTCGAATGAAATCCAATCTCTAGAACTATACAATACACGAACCACCCCATTTCAGAACGAACTTCGTACGAACCTGAATTGTTCGATTTCAAGGACCAATCGATATCGGATTGAGTGCAAAACTTGGGGAACGTCATAATATTGTGGGAGTTGTCATTTGGTGGGTTTTGAGGGAAATCCAATTCGTAGAACTATACAATACACCAATCACTCCATTTCAGAACGAACTTCGTACGAACCTGAATTGTCCAATTTCTTTGAACAATCGATATCGGATTGAGTCCAAAACTTGGGGAACATCATAATATTGTGGGAGGAGTCATTTGGAGGGTTTTGAGTGAAATCCAATCTCTAGAACTATACAATACACCAACCACTCCAATTCAGAACGAACTTCGTACGAACCTGAATTGTCCGATTTTAAGGTTCAATCGATATCGGATTGAGTCCAAAACTTGGGGAACATCATAACATTTGTGGGAGTTGTCATTTGGTGGGTTTTGAGGGAAATCCAATTCGTAGAACTATACAATACACCAACCACTCCATTTCAGAACAAACTTCGTCCGAACCTGAATTGTCCAATTTCATGGACCAATCGATGTCGGATTGAGTCCAAACCTTGGGGAACATCATAATATTGTGGGAGGAGTCATTTGGTGGGTTTTTAGTGAAATCCAATCTCTAGAACTATACAATATACCAACCACCCCATTTCAGAACGAACTTCGTACGAACCTGAATTGTTCAATTTCATCGACCAATCGATATCGGATTGAGTCCATAATTGGGGGAACATCGTAATATTACGGGAGGAGTCATTTGGTGGGTTTTGAGTGAAATTCAATCTCTATAACTAAATAATACACCATCCACTCCATTTCAGAACGAACTTCGTCCGAACCTGAATTGTCCGATTTCATGGACCAATCGATATCGGATTGAGTCCAAAACTTGGGGAACATCATAATATTATGGGAGTTGTCATTTGGTGGGTTTTGAGTGAAATCCAATCTCTAGAACTATACAATACACCAACCACTCCATTTCAGAACGAACTTCGTACGAACCGGAATTGTCCGATTTCAAGGGCCAATCGATATCGGATTGAGTCCAAAACTTAGGGAACATCATAACATTTGTGGGAGTTGTCATTTGGTGGGTTTTGAGTGAAATTCAGACCGTAGAACCATACAATACACCAACCACTCCATTTCAGAATGAACTTCGTACGAACCTGAATTGTCAAATTTCGTGGACCAATCGATATCGGATTGAGTCCACAACTTGGGGAACATCATAATATTTTGGGAGTTGCCATTTTGTGGGTTTTGAGTGAAATTCAACCCGTAGAACTATACAATACACCAACCACTCCATTTCAGAACGAACTTCATACAAACCTGAATTGTCCGATTTCAAGGACCGATCGATATCGGATTGAGTCCAAAACTTGGGGAACTTCATAATATTGTGGGAGGAGTCATTTGGTGGGTTTTAAGTGAAATCCAATCCGTAGAACTATACAATACAATAACAACTCCATTTCAGAACGAACTTCGTACGAACCTGAATTGTCCTATTTCACGGACCAATCGATATCGGATAGAGTCCAAAACTTGGGGAACATCACAATATTGTGCGAGGAGTCATTTGGTGATTTTTGAGTGAAATCCAATCTCTAGAACTATGTAATACACCAACCACTCCATTTCAGAACAAACTTCGTCCGAACCTGAATTGTCCAATTTCATGGACCAATCGATGTCGGATTGAGTCCAAACCTTTGGGAACATCAGAATATTGTGGGAGGAGTCATTTGGTGGGTTTTTAGTCAAATCCAAACGCTAGAACTATACAATATACCAACCAACCCATTTCAGAACGAACTTCGCATGAACCTGAATTGTTCGATTCCATCGACCAATCGATATCGGATCGAGTCCAAAATTGGGGGAACATCGTAATATTATCGGAGGAGTCATTTGGTGGGTTTTGAGTGAAATTCAATCTCTAGAACTATATAATACACCATCCACTCCATTTCAGAACGAACTTCGTACGAACCTGAATTGTCCGATTTCATGAACCAATCGATATCGGATTGAGTCCAAAACTTGGGGAACATCATAATATTGTGGGAGTTGTCATTTGGTGGGTTTTGAGTGAAATCCAATCCCTAGAACTATACAATAAACCAACCACTCCATTTCAGAACGAACTTCGTACGAACCTGAATTGTCCAATTTCATTGAACAATCGATATCGGATTGAGTCCAAAACTTGGGGAACATCATGATATTGTGGGAGGAGTCATTTGGTGGGTTTTGAGTGAAATCCAATCTCTAGAACTATACAATACACCAACCACTCCATTTCAGAACGAACTTCGTACGAACCTGAATTGTCAGATTTCAAGGGCCAATCGATATCGGATTGAGTCCAAAACTTGGGGAACATCATAATATTGTGGGAGGAGTCATTTGCTGGGTTTTGAGTGAAATCCAATCTCTAGAACTATGTAATACACCAACCACTCCATTTCAGAACAAACTTCGTCCGAACCTAAATTGTCCAATTTCATGGACCAATCGATGTCGGATTGAGTCCAAACCTTTGGGAACAACAGAATATTGTGGGAGGAGTCATTTGGTGGGTTTTTAGTCAAATCCAATCTCTAGAACTATACAATATACCAACCACCCCATTTTAGAACGAACTTCGCACGAACCTGAATTGTGCGATTCCATCGACTAATCGATATCGGATCGAGTCCAAAATTGGGGGAACATCGTAATATTATCGGAGGAGTCATTTGGTGGATTTTGAGTGAAATTCAATCTCTAGAACTATATAATACACCATCCACTCCATTTCAGAACGAACTTCGTACGAACCTGAATTGTCCGATTTCATGAACCAATCGATATCGGATTGAGTCCAAAACTTGGGGAACATCATAATATTGTGGGAGTTGTCATTTGGTGGGTTTTGAGTGAAATCCAATCCCTAGAACTATACAATAAACCAACCACTCCATTTCAGAACGAACTTCGTACGAACCTGAATTGTCCAATTTCATTGAACAATCGATATCGGATTGAGTCCAAAACTTGGGGAACATCATGATATTGTGGGAGGAGTCATTTGGTGGGTTTTGAGTGAAATCCAATCCCCAAAACTACACAATAAACCAACTACTCCATTTCAGAACGAACTTCGTACAAACCTGAATTGTCCGATTTCATTGACCAATCGATATCGGATTGAGTCCAAAACTTGGGGACTTCATAATATTGTGGGAGGAGTCATTTGGTGGGTTTGGAGTGAAATCCAATCCCTAGAACTATAGAATACACCAACCAATCCATTTCAGAACGAACTTCGTACGAACCTGCATTGTCCGATTTCAAGGACCAATCGATATCGGATTTTGTCCAAAACTTGGGGAACATCTCAATTTCAGAACAATACAACACACCAACCACTCAATTTCAGAACAAAGTTCGCACGAACCTGAATTGCTGATTTCATGGACCAATCGATATCGGATTGAGTCCAAAACTTAGGGAACATCATAACATTTGTGGGAGTTGTCATTTGGTGGGTTTTGAGTGAAATCCAATTCATAGAACTATACAATACACCAACCACTCCATTTCAGAACAAACTTCGTCCGAACCTGAATTGTCAATTTCATGGACCAATCGATGTCGGATTGAGTCCAAACCTTGGGGAACATCATAATATTGTGGGAGGAGTCATTTGGTGGGTTTTTAGTGAAATCCAATCTCTAGAACTATATAATACACCATCAACTCCATTTCAGAACGAACTTCGTACGAACCTGAATTGTCCGATTTCATGGACCAATCGATATCGGATTGAGTCCAAAACTTGGGGAACATCATAATATTGTGGGAGTTGTCATTTGGTGGGTTTTGAGTGAAATCCAATCCCTAGAACTATACAATGAACCAACCACTCCATTTCAGAACGAACTTCGTACGAACCTGAATTGTCCAATTTCATTGAACAATCGATATCGGATTGAGTCCAAAACATGGGGAACATCATAATATTGTGGGAGGAGTCATTTCGTGGGTTTTGAGTGAAATCCAATCTCTAGAACTATACAATACACCAACCACTCCATTTCAGAACGAACTTCGCACGAACCTGAATTGTCCGATTTCAAGGGTCAATCGATATCGGATTGAGTCCAAAACTTGGGGAACATCATAATATTGTGGGAGGACTCATTTGGTGCGTTTCGAGTGAAATCCAATCTCTAGAACTATACAATTCACCGACCACTCCATTTCATAACGAACATCGTACGAAACTGAATTGTCCGATTTCAAGGACCAATCGATATCGGATTGAGTCCACAACTTGGGGAACATCATAATACTGTGGGAGTTGCCATTTGGTGGGTTTTGAGTGCAATTCAGTCCGTAGAACCATACAATACACCAACCACTCCATTTCAGAACGAACTTCATACAAACCTAAATTGTCCGATTTCAAGGACCAATCGATATCGGATTGAGTCCAAAACTTGGGGAACTTCATAATATTGTGGGAGGAGTCATTTGGTGGGTTTTAAGTGAAATCCAATCCGTAGAACTATACAATACAATAACAACTCCATTTCAGAACGAACTTCGTACGAACCTGAATTGTCCTATTTCACGGACCAATCGATATCGGATAGAGTCCAAAACTTGGGGAACATCACAATATTGTGCGAGGAGTCATTTGGTGATTTTTGAGTGAAATCCAATCTCTAGAACTATGTAATACACCAACCACTCCATTTCAGAACAAACTTCGTCCGAACCTAAATTGTCCAATTTCATGGACCAATCGATGTCGGATTGAGTCCAAACCTTTGGGAACATCAGAATATTGTGGGAGGAGTCATTTGGTGGGTTTTTAGTCAAATCCAATCTCTAGAACTATACAATATACCAACCACCCCATTTCAGAACGAACTTCGCACGAACCTGAATTGTTCGATTCCATCGACCAATCGATATCGGATCGAGTCCAAAATTGGGGGAACATCGTAATATTATCGGAGGAGTCATTTGGTGGGTTTTGAGTGAAATTCAATCTCTAGAACTATATAATACACCATCCACTCCATTTCAGAACGAACTTCGTACGAACCTGAATTGTCCGATTTCATGAACCAATCGATATCGGATTGAGTCCAAAACTTGGGGAACATCATAATATTGTGGGAGTTGTCATTTGGTGGGTTTTGAGTGAAATCCAATCCCTAGAACTATACAATAAACCAACCACTCCATTTCAGAACGAACTTCGTACGAACCTGAATTGTCCAATTTCATTGAACAATCGATATCGGATTGAGTCCAAAACTTGGGGAACATCATGATATTGTGGGAGGAGTCATTTGGTGGGTTTTGAGTGAAATCCAATCTCTAGAACTATACAATACACCAACCACTCCATTTCAGAACGAACTTCGTACGAACCTGAATTGTCCGATTTCAAGGGCCAATTGATATCGGATTGAGTCCAAAACTTGGGGAACATCATAATATTGTGGGAGGAGTCATTTGCTGGGTTTTGAGTGAAATCCAATCTCTAGAACTATACAATACACCGACCACTCCATTTCATAACGAAGATCGTACGAAACTGAATTGTCCGATTTCAAGGACCAATCGATATCGGATTGAGTCCACAACTTGGGGAACATCATAATATTGTGGGAGTTACCATTTGGTGGGTTTTGAGTGAAATTCAAACCGTAGAACCATACAATACACCAACCACTCCATTTCAGAATGAACTTCGTACGAACCTGAATTGTCAAATTTCGTGGACCAATCGATATCGGATTGCGTCCACAACTTGGGGAACATCATAATATTGTGGGAGTTGCCATTTTGTGGGTTTTGAGCGAAATTCAAACCGTAGAACTATACAATACACCAACCACTCCATTTCAGAACGAACTTCATACGAACCTGAATTGTCCGATTACAAGGACCAATCGATATCGGATTGAGTCCAAAACTTGGGGAACATGATAATATTGTGGGAGGAGTCATTTGGTGGATTTTGAGTGAAATCCAACCCCTAGAACTATACAATACACCAACCACTCAATTTCAGAACAAAGTTCGCACGAACCTGAATTGGCTGATTTCATGGACCAATCGATATCGGATTGAGTCCAAAACTTGGGGAACATCATGTTATTGTGGGAGGAGTCGTTTGGCGGGTTTTGAGTGAAATCAAATCTCTAGGACTATACAATACCCCGACCACTCCATTTCATAACGAACATCGTACGAAACTGAATTGTCCGATTTCAAGGACCAATCAATATCGGATTGAGTCCAAAACTTGGGGAACATCATAATATTGTGGGATGAGTCATTTGGTGGATTTTGAGTGAAATCCAATCTCTAGAACTATAGAATACACCAACCGCTCAATTTCAGAACAAAGTTCGCACGAACCTGAATTGGCTGATTTCATGGGCCAATCGATATCAGATTGAGTCCAAAACTTGGGGAACATGATAATATTGTGGGAGGAGTCATTTGGTGGGTTTTGAGTGAAATCCAATCTCTAGAACAATACAACACACCAACCACTCAATTTCAGAACAAAGTTCGCACGAACCTGAATTGCTGATTTCATGGACCAATCGATATCGGATTGAGTCCAAAACTTAGGGAACATCATAACATTTGTGGGAGTTGTCATTTGGTGGGTTTTGAGTGAAATCCAATTCATAGAACTATACAATACACCAACCACTCCATTTCAGAACAAACTTCGTCCGAACCTGAATTGTCCAATTTCATGGACCAATCGATGTCGGATTGAGTCCAAACCTTGGGGAACATCATAATATTGTGGGAGGAGTCATTTGGTCATTTTTGAGTGAAATCCAATCTCTAGAACAATACAATACATTAGCCACTCCATTTCAGAACGAACTTCGTACCAACCTGATATGTCTGATTACAAGGACCAATCGAAATCGGATTGAGTCCAAAACTTGGGGAACATCATAATATTGTGAGAGGAGTCATTTGGTGGGTTTGAGTGAAATCCAATCCCTAGAACTATACCATACACCAACCACTCCATTTCATAATGAACTTCACACGAACCTGAATTGTCAAATTTCGTGGACCAATCGATATCGGATTGAGTCCAAAACTTGGGGAACATCATGTTATTGTGGGAGGAGTCGTTTGGCGGGTTTTGAGTGAAATCCAATCTCTAGGACTATACAATACCCCGACCACTCCATTTCATAATGAACATCGTACGAAACTGAATTGTCCGATTTCAAGGACCAATCGATATCGGATTGAGTCTAAAACTTGGGGAACATCATCATATTGTGGGAGGAGTCATTTGGTGGGTTTTGAGTGAAATCCAATCCCCAAAACTACCCAATAAACTAACTACTCCATTTCAGAACGACATTCGTACGAACCTGAATTGTCCTATTTCAAGGACCAATCGATATCGGATTTAGTCCAAAACTTGGGGAACATCATAATATTGTGGATGAGTCATTTGGTGGATTTTGAGTGAAATCCAATCTCTAGAACTATAGAATACCCCAACCGCTCAATTTCAGAACAAAGTTCGCACGAACCTGAATTGGCTGATTTCATGGACCAATCGATATCAGATTGAGTCCAAAACTTGGGGAACATGATAATATTGTGGGAGGAGTCATTTGGTGGGTTTTGAGTGAAATCCAATCTCTAGAACTATACAATACACCGACCACTCCATTTCATAACGAAGATCGTACGAAACTGAATTGTCCGATTTCAAGGACCAATCGATATCGGATTGAGTCCACAACTTGGGGAACATCATAATATTGTGGATGAGTCATTTGGTGGATTTTGAGTGAAATCCAATCTCTAGAACTATAGAATACCCCAACCGCTCAATTTCAGAACAAAGTTCGCACGAACCTGAATTGGCTGATTTCATGGACCAATCGATACCAGATTGAGTCCAAAACTTGGGGAACATGATAATATTGTGGGAGGAGTCATTTGGTGGGTTTTAAGTGAAATCCAATCTCTAGAACAATACAACACACCAACCACTCAATTTCAGAACAAAGTTCGCACGAACCTGAATTGGCTGATTTCATGGACCAATCGATATCGGATTGAGTCCAAAGCTTGGGGAACATCATGTTATTGTGGGAGGAGTCGTTTGGTGGGTTTTGAGTGAAATCCAATCTCTAGAACTATACAATACACCGACCACTCCATTTCATAACGAACACCGTACGAACCTGAATTGTCCAATTTCAAGGACCAATCGATATCGGATGGAGTCCAAAACTTGGGGAACATCATAATATTGTGGGAGGAGTCATTTGGTGATTTTTGAGTGAAATCCAATCTCTAGAACAATACAATACATTAGCCACTCCATTTCAGAACGAACTTCGTACCAACCTGATATGTCTGATTACAAGGACCAATCGAAATCGGATTGAGTCCAAAACTTGGGGAACATCATAATATTGTGGGAGGAGTCATTTGGTGGGTTTGAGTGAAATCCAATCCCTAGAACTATACCATACACCAACCACTCCATTTCATAATGAACTTCACACGAACCTGAATTGTCAAATTTCGTGGACCAATCGATATCGGATTGAGTCCAAAACTTGGAGAACATCATAATATTGTGGGAGAAGTCACTTGGTGGGTTTTGAGTGAAATCCAATCTCTAGAACTATACAATACACCAACCACTCCATTTCAGAACACAGTTCGCACGAACCTGTATTGGACGATTTCATGGACCAATCGATATCGGATTGAGTCCTAAACTTGGGGAACATCATAACTGGAGGATTCATTTGGTGGGTTTTCAGTGAAATCCAATCCCTAGAACTATACAATACATCAACCACCCCATTTCAGAACGAACTTCGTACGAACCCGAATTGTCCGATTTCAAGGACCAATCGATATCGGATTGAGTCCAAAACTTGGGGAACATCATAATATTGTGGGAGGAGTCATTTGGTTGAGTTTAAGTGAAATCCAATCCCTAGAACTATACAATACAGCAACCACTCCATTTCATAACGAACTTCGTACGAACCTGAATTGTCCGATTTCAAGGACCAATCGATATCAGATTGAGTCCAAAACCATAATATTGTGGGAGGAGTCATTTGGTGGGTTTTGAGTGAAATCCAATCTCTAGAACTATACAATACACCAACCACTCCATTTCAGAACAAAGTTCGCACGAACCCGAATTGGCTGATTTCAATGACTAATCGATATCGGATTGAGTCCAAAACTTGGGGAACATCATAATATTGTGGGAGGAGTCATTTCGCGGGTTTGAGTGAAATCCAATCTCTAGGACTATACAATACACCAACCACTCCATTTCAGAACGAACTTCGTACGAAACTGAATTGTCAAATTTCGTGGACCAATCGATATCGGATTGAGTCCAAACCTTGGGGAACTTTATAATATTGTGGGAGGAGTCATTCGGTGGATTTTGAGTGAAATCCAATATCTAGAACTATACAATACATCAGCCACTCCATTTCAGAACGAACTTCGTACGAACTTGAATTGTCCAATTACACGGACCAACCGATATCGGATTGAGTCCAAAACTTGGGAGCATCATAATATTGTGGGGGGAGTCATTTGGTGGATTTTGAGTGAAATCCAATCTCTAGAACTATCGATACACCAACCACTCCATTTCAGAACGAACTGGACGATTTCGTGGACCAATCGATATCGGATTGAGTCCAAAACTTGGGGAACATCATAATATTGTGGAAGGATTCATTTGGTGGGTTTTGAGTGAAATCCAATCACCAGAACTATACAATAAATTTCAGAACGAACTTCGTACGAACCTGATTTGTCCGATTTCATGGACCAATCGATATCGGGTTGAGTCTAAAACTGGGGGAACATCATAATATCGTCGGAGGAGTCATTTGGTGGGTTTTGAGTGAAATCCAATCCCCAGAACTATACAATAAACCAACCACTCCATTTCAGAACGAACTTAGTACGAACCTGAATTATCCGATTTCATTGACTAATCGATATCGGATTGAGTCCAAAATTTGGGGAACATCATAATATTGTGGGAGGAGTCATTTGGTGGATTTTGAGTGAAATCCAATCACCAGAACTATACAATAAATATCAGAACGAACTTCGTACGAACATGAATTGTCCGATTTCAAGGACCAATCGATATCGGATTGTGTCCAAAATTAGGGGAACATCATAATATTGTGGGAGGAGTCATTTGGTGGATTTTGAGTGAAATCCAATCTCTAGAACTATATATTACACCAACCACTCCATTTCAGAACGAACTTCGTACGAACCTGAATTGTCAAATTTCGTGGACCAATAGAGATCGGATTGTGTCCAAAACTTGGGGAACATCGTAATATTGTGGGAGTTGTCATTTGGTGGGTTTTGAGTGAAATCCAATCCCAAGAACTATACAATACACCAACCACTCCATTTCAGAACGAACTTCATACGAACCTGAATTGTCCGATTTCATGGACCAATCGATATCAGATTGAGTCCAAAACTTGGGAAACATCATAATATTGTGGGAGGAGTCATTTGGTGGGTTTTGAGTGAAATCCAATCCCAAGAACTATACAATACACCAACCACTCCATTTCAGAACGAACTTCATACGAACCTGAATTGTCCGATTTCATGGACCAATCGATATCAGATTGAGTCCAAAACTTGGGAAACATCATAATATTGTGGGAGGAGTCATTTGGTGGGTTTTGAGTGAAATCCAATCACCAGAACTATACAATAAATTTCGGAACGAACTTCGTACGAACCTGAATTGTCTGATTTCATTCAACAATCGATATCGGATTGAGTCCAAAACTTGGGGAACATCGTAATATTGTGGGAGGAGTCATTTGGTGGGCTTTGAGTGAAATCCAATCCCTTGAACAATACAATACACCAACCACTCCGTTTCAGAACGAACTTCGTACGAACCTGAATTGTCCGATTTCGTTGACCAATCGATATCGGATTGAGTCCAAAACTTGGGAAACATCATAATATTGTGGGAGTTGTCATTTGGTGGGTTTTGAGTGAAATCCAATCCCTAGAACTATACAATACACCGACCACTCCATTTCAGAACACAGTTCACAGGAACCTGAATTGACCGATTTCATGGACCAATCGATATCGGATTGAGTCTAAAACTGGGGGAACATTATAATATTGTGGGAGGAGTCATCTGGTGGATTTTGTGTGAAATCCAATTCCCAGAACTATACAATAAACCAACCACTCAATTTCAGAACGAACTTCGTACGAACCTGAATTGTCCGATTTCGTTGACCAATCGATATCGGATTGAGTCCAAAACTTGGGAAACATCACAATATTGTGGGAGGAGTCATTTGGTGGGTTTTGAGTGAAACCCAATTCCTAGAACTATACAATACACCAACCACTCCATTTCAGAACGTACTTCGTACGAACCTAAATTGTCAAATTTCGTAGACCAATCGATATCGGATTGAGTCGAAAACAAGGGAAACATCATAATATTGTGGAAGGAGCCATTTGGTCTGTTTTGAGTGAAATCCAACCCCTAGAACTATACAATACACCAACCACAACATTTCATAACGAATTTCGTACGTACCTGAATTGTCCGATTTCATGGACCAATCGATATCGGATTGAGTCTAAAACTGGGGGAACATGATAATATTGTGGGAGGAGTCATTTGGTGGATTTTGAGTGAAATCCAATCCCCAGAACTATACAATAAACCAACCACTCCATTTCAGAACGAACTTCGTACGAACCTGAATTGTCCGATTTCATTGACCAATCGATATCGGATTGAGTCTAAAACTTGGGAAACATCACAATATTGTGGGAGTTGTCATTTGGTGGGTTTTGAGTGAAATCCAATCCCTAGAACTATACAATACACCAACCACTCCATTTCAGAACGAACTTCCTACCAACCTAAATTGTCAAATTTCGTAGACCAATCGATATCGGATTGAGTCGAACACAAGGGAAACATCATAATATTGTGGGAGGAGTCATTTGGACTTTTTTGAGTGACATCCAACCCCTAGAACTATACAATACACCAACCACCCCATTTCATAACGAACTTCGTACGAACCTGAATTGCCCTATTTCGTGGACCAATCGATATCGGATTGAGTCCAAAACTTGGGGAACATCATAATATTGTGGGAGGAGTCATTTGGTGGATTTTGAGTGAAATCCAATCCCCAGAACTATACAATAAACCAACCACTCCATTTCAGAACGAACTTCGTACGAACCTGAATTGTCCGATTTCATTGACCAATCGATATCGGATTGAGTCTAAAACTTGGGAAACATCACAATATTGTGGGAGTTGTCATTTGGTGGGTTTTGAGTGAAATCCAATCCCTAGAACTATACAATACACCAACCACTCCATTTCAGAACGTACTTCGTACGAACCTAAACTGTCAAATTTCGTAGACCAATCGATATCGGATTGAGTCGAAAACAAGGGAAACATCATAATATTGGGGGAGGAGTCATTTGGTCTGTTTGGAGTGAAATCCAATCTCTAGAACTATACAATATACCAACCACCCCATTTCGGAATGAACTTCGTACGAACCTGAATTGTCAAATTTCGTGGACCAATCTATATTGGATTGAGTCCAAAACTTGGGGAACATCGTAATATTGTGGGAGTTATCATTTCGTGGGTTTTGAGTGAAATCCAATCCCTAGAACTATACAATGCAACAACCACTCCATCTCAGAACGAACTTCGTACAAACCTGAATTGTCCACTTCCATGGACCATTCGATATCGGATTGACTCCAAAACTTATGGAACATCATAACGTTGTGGGAGGAGTCATTTGGTGGGTTTTGAGTGAAATCCAATCCCCAGAACTATACAATACCCCAACCACTCCATTTCAGAACACAGTTCGCACGAACTTAAATTGGCTGATTTCATGGACCAATCGATATCGGATTGAGTCCAAAACATAGGAAACATCATAATATTGTGGGAGGAGTCATTTGGTGGGTTTTAAGTGAAATCCAATCCCTAGAACTATACAATACACCAACCACTCCGTTTCAGAACAAACTTCGTACGAACCTGAATTGTAAAATTTCGTGGACCAATCGATATCGAGTTGAGTCCAAAATTTGGGGAACATCATAATATTGTGGGAGTTGTCATTTGGTGGGTTTTGAGTGAAATCCGATCCTTAGAACTATACAATACACCAACCACCCCATTTCAGAACGAACTTCGTACGAACTTGAATGGTCAAATTTCGTGGACCAATCGATATCGGATTGAGTCCAAAACTTGGGGAACATCGTAGGATTGTGGGAGGAGTCATTTGGTGGGTTTTGAGTGAAATCCAATCCCTAGAACTATACAATACACCAACCACTCCATTTCAGAACGTACTTCGTACGAACCTAAATTGTCAAATTTCATAGACCAATCGATATCGGATTGAGTCGAAAACAAGGGAAACGTCATAATATTGTGGGAGGAGTCATTTGGTCTGTTTTGAGTGAAATCCAATCTCTAGAACTATACAATACACCAACCACCCATTTCATAACGAACATCGTACGAACCTGAATTGTCCGATTTCAAGGACCAATGGATATGGGATTGAGTCCAAAACTAGGGGAACATCATAATATCGTCGGAGTTCTCATTTCGTGGGTTTTGAGTGAAATCCAATCCCTAGAACTGTACAATACACCAACCACCCTATTTCATAACGAACTTCGTATGACCCTGAATTGTCAGATTTGAAGGGCCAATCGATATCGGATTGAGTCCAAAACTTGGTTAATATCGTAATATTGTGGGAGTTGTCATTTGGTGGGTTTTGAGTGAAATCCAATCCCTAGAACTATACAACACACCAACCACTCCATTTTAGAACGAACTTAGTACGAACGTTAATTGTCCGATTACAAGGACCAATCGATATCGGACCGAGTCCAAAACTTGGGGAACATCATATTGTTTTGGGGGGTGTCATTTGGTGGATTTTGAGTGAAATCCAATCCCTAAAACTATACAATACTGAGCATTTCAGAACAGAGTTCACACGAACCTGAATTGGCCGATTTCATGGACCAATCTATATCGGATTGAGTCCAAAACTTGGGGAACATCATAATATTGTGGGAGGAGTCATTTGGTGGGTTTGAAGTGAAATACAACCCCTGGAACTATACAATACACCAACCACTCCATTTCAGAACGAACTTCGTACGAACCTGAATTGTCAAATTTCGTGGACCAATCTATATCGGATTGAGTCCAAAACTTGGGGAACATCGTAATATTGTGGGAATTGTCATTTTGTGGGTTTTGAGTGAAATCCAATCCCTAGAACTATACAATGCACCAACCACTTCATCTCAGAACTAACTTCGTATGAACCTGAATTGTCCAATTCCATGGACCAATCGATATCGGATTGACTCCAAAACTTATGGAACATCATAACGTTGTGGGAGGAGTCATTTGGTGGGTTTTGAGTGACATCCAATCCCCAGAACTATACAATACCCCAACCACTCCATTTCAGAACACAGTTTGCACTAACCTGAATTGGCCGGTTTCAAGGACCAATCGATATCGGATTGAGTCCAAAACTTAGGGAACATCATAATATTGTGGGAGAAGTCATTTGGTCGGTTTTAAGTGAAATCCAATCCCTAGAACTATACAATACACCAACCGCTCCATTTCAGAACAAACTTCGTACGAACCTGAATTGTAAAATTTCGTTGACCAATCGGTATCGACTTGAGTCCAAAATTTGGGGAACATCATAATATTGTGGGAGATGTCATTTCGTGGGTTTTGAGTGAAATCCAATCCTTAGAACTATACAATACACCAACCACTCCATTTCAGAACGAACTTCGTACGAACCTGAATGGTCAAATTTCGTGGACCAATCGATATCGGATTGAGTCCGAAACTTGGGGAACATCGTAGGATTGTGGGAGGAGTCATTTGGTGGGTTTTGTGTGAAATCCAATCTCTAGAACTATACAATGCACCAACCACCCCATTTCAGAAAGAACTTCGTAGGAACCTGAATTGTCCGATTTCATGGACCAATCGATACAATACAATACACCAACCACTCCATTTCAGAACACAGTTTGCACGAACCTGAATTGGCCGATTTCATGGACCAATCGATATCGGATTGAGTCCAAAACTTGGGGAACATCATATTATTGTTGGAGGAGTCATTTGGTGGGTTTTGAGTGATATCCGATCCCTTGAACTATACAATAAAACAACCACTCCATTTTACAACGAACTTCGTACGAACCAGAATTGTCTGATTTCATTGACCAATCGATATCGGATTGAGTCCAAAACTTGGGGAACATCATAATATTGTGGGGGTTGCCGTTTGGTGGGTTTTGAGTAAAATCCAATCTATAGAACTATACAATACACCAACCCCCCCTTTTCAGAACGAACTTCGTATGAACCAGAATTATCCGATTTCATGGACCAATCGATATCGGATTGAGTCTAAAACTTGGGAAACATCATAATATTGTGGGAGGAGTCATTTAGTGGGTTTTGAGTGAAATCCAAACCCCAGAACTATACAACAAACCAACCACTCCATTTCAGAACGAACTTCAAACGAACCTGAATTGTCCGATTTCATTGATCAATCCATATCGGATTGAGTCCAAAACTTGGGAAACACCGTAATATTGTGGGAGTTGTCATTTGGTGGTTTTGAGTGAAATCCAATCCCCATAACTATACAATAAACCAACCACTCCATTTCAGAACGAACTTCGTACGAACCTGAATTGTCCGATTTCATTAACCAATCGATATCGGATTGAGTCCAAAACTTGGGAAGCATCACAATATTGTGGGAGTTGTCATTTGGTGAATTTTGAGTGAAATTCAATCCCTAAAACTATACAATACACCAACCACTCCATTTCAGAACGTACTTCGTACGAACCTGAATTGTCAAATTTCGTAGACCAATCGAGATCGGATTGAGTCCAAAACATAGGGAACATCATAATACTGTGGGAGGAGTCATTTGGTGGGTAGTGAAATCCAATCTCTAGAACTATAATACACGAACCACCCCATTTCAGAACGAACTTCATACGAACCTGATTTGTCTGATTTCAAGACCAATCGATATCGGATTGAGTCCAAAACTAGGGGAACATCATAATATTGTGGGAGTTGTCGTTTGGTGGGTTTTGAGTGAAATCCAATCCCTAGAACTATACAATACACCAACCACTCCATTTCAGAACGTACTTATTACGAACCTAAATTGTCAAATTTCGTAGACCAATCGATATCGGATTGATTCGAAAACAAGGGAAACATCATAATATTGTGGGAGTTGTCGTTTGGTGGGTTTTGAGTGAAATCCAATCCCTAGAACTATACAATACACCAACCACTCCATTTCAGAACGTACTTATTACGAACCTAAATTGTCAAATTTCGTAGACCAATCGATATCGGATTGAGTCGAAAACAAGGGAAACATCATAATATTGTGGGAGGAGTCATTTGGTGGGTTTTGAGTGAAATCCAATCTCTAGAACTATACAATACACCAACCACCCCATTTCAGAACGAACTTCATACGAACCTGAATTGTCTGATTTCAAGGACCAATCGATATCGGATTGAGTCCAAAACTAGGGGAACATCATCATATTGTGGGAGTTGTCGTTTGGTGGGTTTTGAGTGAAATCCAATCCCTAGAACTATACAATACACCAACCACCCCATTTCATAACGAACTTCGTATGAACCTGAATTGTCAGATTTCAAGGACCAATCGATGTCGGATTGAGTCTAAAACTTGGGGAACATAGTAATAGTGTGGGAATTGTCATTTGGTGGGTTTTGATTGAAATCCAATCCCTAGAACTATACAATACACCAACCACTCCATTTCAGAAGGAACTTCGTACGAACGTGAATTGTCCGATTACAAGGACGAATCGATATCGGACTGAGTCCAAAACTTAGGGAACATCATACCATTGTGGGGGGGTCATTTGGTGGATTTTGAGTGAAATCCAATCCCTAGAACTATACAATACCCCAACCACTCAATTTCATAACACAGTTCGCACGAACCGGAATCGGCCTATTTCATGGACCAATCGATATCGAATTGAGTCCAAAACTTGGGGAACATCATAATATTGTGGGAGGAGTCATTTGGGGTTTTAAGTGAAATCCAACCCTAGAACTATACAATACACCAACCACTCCATTTCAAAACGAACTTCGTACGAAACTGAATTGTCAAATTTCGTGGACCAATCTGTATCGGATTGAGTGCAAAACTTGGGGAACATCGTAATATGGTGTGGTTGGTGTATTGCATAGTTTTGGCAATTGGATTTTACTCAAAACTCGCCAATTGACTCCTCCCACAACATTATCATGTTTCCTAAGTTTTGGACTCAATCCGATATCTATTGGTCCACGAAATCGGACAACTCAGGTTCGTACGAAGTTCGTTCTGAAATGGAGTGGTTGGTGTGTTGCATAGTTTTCGCAATTCCATTTCACTCAAAAAACATCAAATGACTCCTCCCACAATATTATGATGCTTCCCAAGTTCTGGACTCAATCCGATATCGATTGGTCAACGAAATCGGACCATTCAGGTTTGTATAAAGTTCGTTCTGAAATTTAGTGGTTGGTGTATTGTATAGTTCTATCGGTCAGATTTCACTCAAAAAACATCAAATGACTCCTCCCACAATATTATGTTGTTCCCTAAGTTCTGGACTCAATCCGATGTCAATTGGTCCACGAAATTGGACAATTCAGGTTCGTATGAAGTTCGTTCTGAAATTTTGTGGTTGGTGTATTGTATAGTTCTAGAGGTCGGATTTCACTCAAAAAACATCAAATGACTCCTCCCACAATATTATGATGTTCCCCAAGTTCTGGACTCAATCTGATATCAATTGGTCCATGAAATCGGACAATTCAGGTTTGTACGAGGTTCGTTCTAAAATGGAGTGCTTGGAGTATTGCAGAGTTTTGGCAGTTGGATTTCACTCAAAACTCACCAAATGACTCTTCCCACAACATTATGTTGTTCCCTAAGTTTTGGAGTCAATCTGATATCGATTGGTCCATGAAATCGGACAATTCAGGTTTGAACAAGGTTCGTTCTGAAATGGAGTGGTTGGTGTATTGCATAGTTTTGGCAATTGGATTTCACTCAAAACTCAATAAATGACTCCTCCCACAACATTATGATGTTCCCCATGTTTTGGAGTCAATCTGATATCGATTGGTCCATGAGATCGGACAATTCAGGTTTGTACAATGTTCGTTCTGAAATGGAGTGGTCGGTGTATTGCATAGTTTTGGCAATTGGATTTCACTCAAAACTCAATAAATGACTCCTCCCACAACATTATGATGTTCCCCAAGTTTTGGACTCAATCCGATATCGATAGGTCCATGAAATCGGATAATTCAGGTTCGTACGAAGTTCATTCTGAAATTGATTGGTTGGTGTATTGTATAGCTCAAGAGATTGGATTTCACTCAGAACCCACCAAATGACTCCTCCCCCAATATTTTGATGTTCCCCAAGTTTTGGACTCAATCCGATATCCATTGGTCCACGAAATCGGACAATTCAGGTTCGTACGAAGTTCGTTCTGAAATGGAGTGGTTGGTGTATTTTGTAATTCTAGGGATTGGATTTTACTCAAAACCCACCAAATGACTCCTTCCACAATTTTATGATGTTACCGAAGTTTTGGAGTCAATCCGATATCGATTGGTCCATGAAATCGGACAATTCAGGTTCGTACGAGGTTTGTTCAGAAATGGAGTGGTTGGTGTATTGCATAGTTTAAGTAATTGGATTTTACTCAAAACTCACCAATTGACTCCTCCCACAACATTATGATATTTCCCAAGTTTTGGACTCAATCCGATATCTGTTGGTCCATGAAATCGGACAACTGAGGTTCGTACGAAGTTCGTTATGAAATGGAGTGGCTGGTGTATTGTATAGTTCTATAGATTGGATTTCACTCAAAACCAACCAAATGACTCCACCCACAATATTATGATGTTCCCCGAGGTTTGGACTTAATTCGATATCAATTGGTCCACGAAATCATACAATTCAAGTTCGCACGAGGTTCGTTATGAAATGGAGTGGTTGGTGTATTGCATAGTTTTGGCAATTGGATTTCACTCTAAAATCACCAAATGACTCCTCCCACAACATTATGATGTTCCCCAAGTTTTGGACTCAATCCGTTATTGATTGGTCCATGAAATTGGACAATTCAGGTTCGTACGAAGTTCGTTCTGAAATTGAGTCGTTGGTGTATTGTGTAGTTCTCAAGATTGGATTTCACTCAGAACCCACCAAATGACTCCTCCCACAATATTTTGATGTTCCTCAAGTTTTGGACTCAATCCGATATCGATTGGTCCATGAAATCGGACAATTCAGGTTCGTACGAAGTTCGTTCTGAAATGGAGTGGTTGGTGTATTCTGTAGTTCTTGAGATTGGATTTCACTCAAAACCCACCAAATGACTCCTCCCACAATTTTATGATTTTCCCCAAGTTTTGGACTCAATCCGATGTCGATTGGTCCATGAAATCGGACAATTCAGGTTCGTACGAGGTTCGTTCTGAAATGGGGTGCTTGGTGTATTGCATAGTTTTGGTAATTGGATTTTACTCAAGACTCACCAACTGACTCCTCCCACAAGATTATGATGTTTCCCAAGTTTTGGACTCAATCCGATATCTATTGGCCCTTGAAATCGGACAATTCAGGTTCGTACGAAGTTCGTTTTGAAATGGAGTGGTTGGTGTATTGCATAGTTTTGGCAATTAGATTTCTCTCAAAACTGATCAAATGACTCCTCCCGCAACATGATGATGTTCCCCATGTTTTGGACTCAATCCGATATCTATTGGTCCATGAAATCGGCCAATTCATGTTCGTACGAAGTTCGTTCTGAAATGGAGTGGTTGGTGTATTGTATAGTTCTAGAGATTGCATTTCACTCAAAACCCACCAAATGACTCCTCCGACAATATTATAATGTTCCCCAAGTTTTGGACTCAATCCGATATCGATTGGTCCAAGAAATCGGACAATTCTGGTTCGCACAAGGTTCGTTCTGAAATGGAGTGGTTAGTGTATTGCATAGTTTTGGGAATTGGACACTCAAAACCCACCAAATGACTCCTCCCACAATATTATGATGTTCCCCAAGTTTTGGACTCAATCCGATATCGATTGGTCCATGAAATCGGAGAATTCAGGTTGTACAAGGTTCGTTCTGAAATGGAGTCGTTGGTTTATTGCATAGTTTTGGCAATTGGATTTCACTCAAAACTCAATAAATGACTCCTCCCACAACATTATGATGTTCACCAAGTTTTGGACTCAATCCGATATCGATAGGTCCATGAAATCGGACAATTCAGGTTCGTACGAAGTTTGTTTTGAAATGGAATGGTTGGTGTGTTGCATAGTTCTAGAGATTGGATTTCACTCAAAAGTCAACAAATGACTCCTCCCACAACATTATGATGTTCCCAAGGTTTTGGACTCAATCCGATATCTGTTGGTCCATGAAATCGGCCAATTCAGGTTCGCACGAAGTTCGTTCTGACGTGGAGCGGTTGGTGAATTGTATAGTTCTAGAGATTGGATTTCACTCAAAACCCACCAAATGACTCCTCCCACAATATTATGATGTTTCCCAAGTTTTGGACAAAATCCGATATCGATTGGTCCATGAAATCGAACAATTCAGGTTCGTATGAAGTTCTTTCTGAAATGGAGCAGTTGGTTTATTGTATAGTTCTAGGGATTGGATTTCACTCAAAACCCACCAAATGACTCCTCCCATAATATTTTGATGTTCTCCAAGTTTTGAACTCAATCAGATATCGATTGGTCCATGAAATCAGACAATTCAGGTTCGTACGAAGTTATTTCTGAAATAGAGTGGTTGGTGTGTTGTGTAGTTCTAGAGATTGGATTTCACTTAAAACCCACCAAATGACTCCTCCCACAATTTCATGATGTTCCCCAAGTTTTGGACTCAATCCGATGTCGATTGGTCCATGAAATCGGACAATTCAGGTTCGTACGAGGTTCATTCTGAAATGGAGTGGTTGGTGCATTGCATAGTTTTGGGAATTGGATTTTGCTCAAAACTCACCAAATGACTCCTCCCACAACATTATGATGTTACCCAGGTTTTGGACTCAATCCGATATCTATTGGTCCATGAAATCGGACAACTCAGGTTCGTACGAAGTTCATTCTGAAATGAAAGTGGTTAGTGAATAGCATAGTTTGGCAATTGGATTTCACTCAAAACTCAACAAATGACTCCTCCCACAAGATTATGATGTTCCCCAAGTTTTGGACTCAATCCGATATCTATTGGTCCATTCAATCGGACAACTCAGATTCGTACGAAGTTCTTTCTGAAATGGAGTGGTTGGTGTATTGTGTAGTTCTAGAGATTGGATTTCACTCAAAACCCACCAAATGACACCTTCCACAATATTATGATGTTCCCCGAGTTTTGGACTCAATTCGGTATCGATTGGTCCATGAAATCATACAATTCAAGTTCGAACGAGGTTCATTCAGAAATGGAGTGGTTGGTGTCTTGCATAGTTTTGGCAGTTGGATTTCACTCTAAAATCACCAAATGACTCCTCTCACAACATTATGATGTTCCCCAATATTTGGACTCAATCCGTTATCGATTGGTCGATGAAATCGAACAATTCAGGTTCGTACGAAGTTCGTTCTGAAATTTAGTGGTTGGTGTATTGATTAGTTCAAGAGGTCGGATTTCACTCAAAAAACATCAAATGACTCCTCCCACAATATTATGATGGTCCCCAAGTTCTGGACTCAATCTGATATCGATTGGTCCATGAAATCGGGCAATTCAGGTTTGTACGAGGTTCGTTCTAAAATGGAGTGGTTGGTGCATTGCAGAGTTTTGGCAATTGGATTTCACTCAAAACTCACCAAATGACTCCTGCCACAACATTATGATGTTCCCCACGTTTTGGAGTCAATCCGATATCGATTGGTCCTTGAAATCGGACAATTCAGGTTCGGACGAAGTTCGTTCTGAAATTGATTGGTTGGTGCATTGTATAGCTCAAAAGATTAGATTTCACTCAGAACCCACCAAATGACTCCACCCACAATATTATGATGTTCCCCCGAGTTTTGGACTCAATTCGATATCGATTGGTCCATGAAATCGTACAATTCAAGTTCGTACGAGGTTCGTTCTGAAATGGAGTGGTTGGTGTGTTGCATAGTTTTGGCAATTGGATTTCACTCTAAATCACCAAATGACTCCTCCCACAACATTATGATGTTCCCCAAGTTTTGGACTCAATTCGTTATCGATTGGTCCATGAACTCGGACAATTCAGGTTCGTACGAAGTTCGTTTTGAAATTGAGTAGTTGGTGTATTGTGTAGTTCTCGAGATTAGATTTCAATCAGAACCCACCGAATGACTCCTCCCACAATATTTTTGTTGTTCCCCAAGTTTTGGACTCAATCCAATATTGATTGTTCCTTGAAATCGAACAATTCAGGTTCGTACGAAGTTCATTCAGAAATGGGGTGGTTGGTGTATTGTATAGTTCTACGGATTGGATTTCACTCAAAACCCACTAAATGACTCGTCCCACAATATTATGATGTTCCCCAAGTTTTGGAGTCAATCCGATATCGATTGGTCCTTAAAATCGGACAATTCAGGTTCGTACGAAGTTCGTTCTGAAATGGGGTGGTTGGTGTATTGTATAGTTCTAGAGATTGGTTTTCACTCAAAACCCACCAAATGACTCCTCCCACAATATTTCGATGTTCCCCAAGTTTTGGACTCAATCCGATATCGATTGCTCCACGAAATTTCACAATTCAAGTTTGTACGAAGTTCGTTATGAAATGGAGTGGTTGGTGTATTGTATAGTTCTAGAGGTTGGATATCACTCAAAATCCACCAAATGACTCCTCCCACAATATTATGATGTTCCTCAATTTTTGGACTCAATTCGATATCGATTGGTCCTTGTAATCGGACAACTCAGGATTGTATGAAGTTCGTTCTGAAATGGAGTGGCTGATGTATTGTATAGTTCTGGAGATTGGATTTCACTCACAAATCACCAAATCACTCCTCCCACAATATTATGACGTTCCCCAAGTTTTGGACTCAATCCGAGATCGATAGGTCCATGAAATCGGACAATTCAGGTTCGTGCGAAGTTCGTTCTGCAATTGAGAGGTTGGGGTATTGTCTAGTTCTAAAGATTGGATTTCACTCAAAACCCACCAAATGACTCCTCCCACAACATTTTGATGTTCCCCAAGTTTTGGACTCAATCCGATATCGATTGGTCCATGAAATCGGACAATTCAGGTTCGTACGAAGTTCTTTCTGAAATAGAGTGGTTGGTGTGTTGTGTAGTTCTAGGGACTGGATTTCACTCAAAACCCACCAAATGAGTCCTCCCACAATTTCATGCTGTTCCCCAAGTTTTGGACTCAATTCGGTGTCGATTGGTCCATGAAATCGGACAATTCAGGTTCGTACGAGGTTCGTTCTGAAATGGAGTGGTTCGTGTGTTGCATAGTTTTCGCAATTGGATTTTGCTCAAAACTCACCAAAGGACTCCTCCCACAACATTATGATGTTTCTCAAGTTTTGGACTCAATCCGATATCTAGTGGTCTATAAAATCGGACAACTCAGGTTCGTACGAAGTTCGTTCTGAAATGAAGTGGTTGGTGTATTGCATAGTTTGGCAATTCGATTTCACTCAAAACTCAACAAATGACTCATCCCACAACATTATGATGTTCCCCAAGTTTTGGACTCAATCCGATATCTATTGGTCCATGAAATTGGCCAACTCAGGTTCGTGCGAAGTTCGTTCTGAATTAGAGTGGTTGGTGTGTTGAATAGTTCTAGAGATTGGATTTCACTCAAAACCCACCAAAAGACTCCTCCCACAATATTATGATGTTCTGAGTTTTGGACTCAATTCGATATCGATTGGTCCATGAAATCGTACAATTCAAGTTCGAACGAGGTTCGTTCTGAAATGGAGTGGTTGGGGTATTGCATAGTTTTGGCAATTGGATTTCACTCAAAATTCAATAAACGACTCCTCCCACAACATTATGATGTTCCCCAAGTTTTGGACTCAATCCGATTTCGATAGGTCCATGAAATCGGACAATTCAGGTTTGGACGAAGTTCGTTCTGAAATTGATTGGTTGGGGTATTGTATAGCTCAAGAGATTGGATTTCACTCAGAACCCACCGAACGACTCCTCCCAGAATATTTTGTTGTTCCCCAAGTTTTGGACTCAATCCGATATCTATTGGAGCGATTGGAGTGGTTGGTCTATTCTGTAGTTCTAGCGATTGGATTTCATTCAAAACCCACCAAATGACTCCTCCCACAATTTTATGATGTTCCCAAGTTTTGGACTCAATCCGATATCGATTGGAGCAAGAAATCGGACAATTCAGGTTCGTATGAAGTTCATTCTGAAATGGTGTGGTTGGTGTACTGCATAGTTTTGGCAATTGGATTTTACTCAAAACTCGCCAATTGACTCCTCCCACAACATTATCATGTTTCCCAAGTTTTGGACTCGATCCGATATCTATTGGTCCATGAAATCGGACAACTCAGGTTCGTACGAAGTTCGTTCTGAAATGGAGTGGTTGGTGTATTGCATAGTTTTGGCAATTGCATTTCACTCAAAAAACATCAAATCACTCCTCCCACAATATTATGATGCTCCCCAAGTTCTGGACTCAATCCGATATCGATTGGTCCACGAAATCGGACCATTCAAGTTCGTACAAAGTTCGTTCTGAAATTAAGTGGTTGGTGTATTGTATAGTTCTAGGGGTCGGATTTCACTCAAAAAACATCAAATGACTCTTCCCACAATATTATGATGTTCCCCAAGTTCTGGACTCAATCCGATATCTATTGGTCCATGAAATCGGACAATTCAGGTTTGTACGAGGTTCGTTCTAAAATGGAGTGGTTGGTGTATTGCAGAGTTTTGGCAATTGGATTTCACTCAAAACTCACCAAATGACTCTTCCCACAACATTATGATGTTCCCCAAGTTTTGGAGTCAATCCGATATCGATTGGTCCATGAAATCGGACAATTCAGGTTTGTACAAGGTTCGTTCTGAAATGGAGTGGTTGGTGTATTGCACAGTTTTGGCAATTGGATTTCACTCAAAACTCAATAAATGACTCCTCCCAGAACATTATGATGTTCCCCAAGTGTTGGACTCAATCTGATATCGATAGGT
Source organism: Prunus davidiana (assembly GCA_020226225.1). Classification (NCBI taxonomy): domain Eukaryota; kingdom Viridiplantae; phylum Streptophyta; class Magnoliopsida; order Rosales; family Rosaceae; genus Prunus; species Prunus davidiana. The sequence continues at coordinate 17,335,029 of CM035334.1, read as the reverse complement.
CCATGAAATCGGACAATTCAGGTTCGTACGAAGTTTATTCTGAAATTGATTGGTTGGTGTATTGTATAGCTCAAGAGATTGAATTTCACTCAGAACCCACCAAATGACTCCTCCCCCAATATTTTGATGTTCCCCAAATTTTGGACTCAATCCGATATCCATTGGTCCACGAAATTCGACAATTCAGGTTCGTACAAAGTTCGTTCTGAAATGGAGTGGTTGGTGTATTCTGTAATTCTAGGGATTGGATTTCACTCAAAACCCACCAAATGACTCCTTTCACAATTTTATGATGTTCCCCAAGTTTTGGAGTCAATCCAAAATCGATTGGTCCTTGAAATCGGACAATTCAGGTTCGTACGAGGTTCGTTCAGAAATGGAGTGGTTGGTGTATTGCATAGTTTAAGCAATTGGATTTTACTCAAAACTCACCAATTGACTCCTCCCACAACATTACGATGTTTCCCAAGTTTTGGACTCAATCCGATATCTATTGGTCCATGAAATCGGACAACTCAGGCTCGTACGAAGTTCGTTATGAAATGGAGTGGTTGGTGTATTGTATAGTTCTATAGATTGGATTTCACTGAAAACCAACCAAATGACTCCACCCACAATATTATGATGTTCCCTGAGTTTTGGACTTAATTCGATATCGATTGGTCCACGAAATCGTACAATTCAAGTTCGTACGAGGTTTGTTCTGAAATGGAGTGGTTGGTGTATTGCATAGTTTTGGCAATTGGATTTCACTCTAAAATCACCAAATGACTCCTCCCACAATATTATGATGTTCCCCAAGTTTTGGACTCAATCCGTTATCGATTGGTCCATGAAATTCGACAATTCCGGTTCGTACGAAGTTCGTTCTGAAATTGATTCGTTGGTGTATTGTGTAGTTCTCGAGATTGGATTTCACTCAGAACCCACCAAATGACTCCTCCCACAATATTTTGATGTTCCCCAAGTTTTGGACTCAATCCGATATCGATTGGTCCATGAAATCGGACAATTCAGGTTCGTACGAAGTTCGTTCTGAAATGGAGTGGTTGGTGTATTCTGTAGTTCTAGAGATTGGATTTCACTCAAAACCCACCAAATGAGTCCTCCCACAATTTTATGATGTTCCCCAAGTTTTGGACTCAATCCGATGTCTATTGGTCCATGAAATCTGACAATTCAGGTTCGTATGAGGTTCGTTCTGAAATGGAGTGGTTGGTGTATTGCGAAGCGGCAGAAACCATCGGGACTTATGCAGCCACTTCCGATCCCTGAATGGAAGTGGGAGCATATCACAATGGACTTCGTTTTCAAACTTCCACGTACTTCAAAAGGGCATGACGGAATTTGGGTGATAGTTGACCGACTCACCAAATCCGCCCATTTTCTACCTATAAAAGAAACCTATTCCTTGTCAAAGCTGGCGAAACTCTTTGTGGATGAGATAGTGAGATTGCATGGAGCTCCTGCGTCCATCGTATCGGACAGGGATGCAAGGTTCACATCTCATTTCTGGAAGTGTTTACAAGAAGCTATGGGTACTAAGTTACGTTTTAGTACTGCTTTTCATCCTCAAACCGATGGACAGTCGGAAAGAACCATTCAAACTTTGGAAGATATGTTGAGAGCTTGTGTGTTACAGCTGAAAGATAATTGGGATACTCACCTTGCCTTGGTGGAATTTGCATATAACAACAGTTATCATTCGAGCATTAAGATGGCTCCGTATGAGGCTTTGTATGGGAGGCAGTGTAGAACTCCTATTTGTTGGAATGAGGTGGGTGACAAGAAAGTGGAAAAGGTGGACAGTATCCGAGCAACAACTGAGAAGGTGAATATGATTAGAGAGAAGTTGAAAATCGCACAAGACCGACAGAAGAGCTATGCGGATAACAGATCCAAGGATCTTGAGTTTGCAGTTGGGGATTGGGTATTCTTGAAGTTATCTCCATGGAAGGGTGTGATGAGGTTTGGTAAACGTGGGAAGTTAAGCCCTCGTTATATTGGACCTTATGAGATCACGGAGCGCATTGGACCAGTTGCCTATAGACTTGCCCTACCTACCGAACTATCTCGGATTCATGACGTGTTTCATGTATCCATGCTAAGGAAGTACATGCCTGATCCTTCTCATGTTCTGGAACATCAACCCGTGGAGTTGAGAGAAGATTTGACGTATGAAGAACAACCAGTGCAGATTTTGGATAGGAAAGAACAAAGGTTGCGCTCCAGATCCATTCCTGTGGTAAAAGTTTTGTGGAGAAGTCAAACTGTTGAAGAAGCTACTTGGGAGCCCGAGGCGCAAATGCGGGCCAAGTACCCTTATCTCTTCCATTGACAGGTACGTAAATTTCGAGGACGAAATTTTTTTAAAGGGGGTAGGTTGTAACACCCCGACCCTAAATTAAATCCCTAAAATTAAATTTCCTAATTTAATTAATTTTGAATTTACGGATTTACCCTTGGGGTAGGGGTATTTTGGTCATTTTTTTACCCGCACAGATTTTGGGGCAGTGGCTGGTATTTTTGGGTAGATCGTTTTGAGATGAGTCCGTAGACACGTAGTGGGCTCGATTTGGAGTTGTAACGAAGAAGTTACGATCAAAACATCGACAATGGCAAAACCGTAAATATTTCGAAGTTGATTTTTTAAAAACCTGATTTTTCATCTTTCTCTCTCCCTCTCTCTCTCTCTCCTGCGAAACCAGAAAATCCCTCCCCCTCCCTTGCGACGACAGCGACTTCTCGTCTTCACCACCGCCACCACACGCCGCCACTTGGGGCGGCACCGGTTCCGTTGGAACCACCACACTTCCTTCTTTTTGTTCCAACCCACCGCCACCTCGATCCACCGCTGACGTCGCCGGAAACAGCCACGAAACGCAGTGGTTTTGACAGATTTTTACCCAACTTTCGGCCTCTCGTTCTCTCTCATTTCTCCACCAAATTTGAAGAGTAAGGTATGGTTTTCTACCTATTTTCCATGCTCTAGCTGATGGTTGGGTAGGATTTCGTTAATTTTGAGCTTAGATCAGTTGAATTTCAACTTAGGGTTCGGCCGGTTTTGGATTTCCGATTCCGGCCACTTCCGGTCACTTTTTGGGGTAGGCCCAAGAACAAAAGTGACTCCAAATAGGGTGTTGTACCTAGGATAGGAGTCTTGAGCCGAGGTGTTGAGTTTTTCCGATGAAGGGTTATCGCTTTGGACACCCGCGCGCTGCCAGCGCGTGTGGCGGCGCGTGGACACTATAGCAAACTTGCATTTTTGTCCCAATGCGATCTCCTGGTTGTCACGAGTGCGTAGGATTTCGCGGATCTCAATTCGGACATCGTTTGACTACCCGAACGAATTTTCACATATTAGGAGTTATCCGGGTTCGCCATGTTCGGACCGTTGGATCGACTCCATTCCAATTTATGTTACTCTAGACTTTCCTAGGAACGTGTAGGAATTTGCGGATCATGAATTGGAGCCCCGGATGTTCCGATTCAATAATTTAAAGTTTGAAGATTTTTCGATAACCGTTCGATCGTGAGCGATCTAACCGTCCTTTTCGGACCAAACTTACGGGACTTATGTCTTAAACCTTGTGGAACTCCTAGGGACTTCCAATTTGTTCCGTTCCTCGTACACGCGCTAGAAACCCGGGAAATTAGGATTTTAATTCAAGTTCTCGTTCAAAACACTTTGTATTAATCTCGTATTCGTATTCTGAAATAGGTACTCCGACCACGCATACGCAGCAGGCGGGACCCTCTCAGGGTCAGGCAGTGTGGGACTACTTGTGAGTGGACTTTTGTTTTCAACTTATAAGCATGGTTTTATAATGAGAATTTTATGCATATGAATTAAATAGTTATTGAAATGCATGTTATATTTAATAGTTGAATTCTTGATTTTCATAAAGTATTGGTAATATAATTTGGGTTTTGACATATTGAGTATCTTGAGTTTGTATATATGGATTATGAGAATTTCTATATATGTTTGGCTATGTGTGGGGTACTTGGGTTATTGAGGTGAGATTGTGGAAAGTGATGAGTATAGAATGTCAGTTTGGAGTGCTATAAGCACTACCCTATGTACCTCCCCAGTTTTGAAACTTGAGATGCTTGGAAATGTCGGAACCCGGGGCATCCTTGACGGGATGTTGCTGTAGACCCTTGATTGGGTAGTCCGCGCGTGTAGGACTGGTCACAGACGTACGAGTTTTGAGGGTATCGACTGTACGTGCTGGCTGAGAGTTAGTCCCCCGGTTGGACGGCTCGTTCCCTAGTTACATGGTGAATTGAGGACTCTTCATGGGGACTCTGCCATGGTGACTAGTCAAACAATCCCCCGGTTGGATTGTTTCCCCGGTACAACTAGGTGTTGGTCATATTTATATTATTATTATATATATATGTATATATATCTCTTATATTATATATATATTTACATATGTATATAACTATTCATTCATTCTTATTTTTCGGTGAGGATACTTCCTTGCCGGTCGTGCCAATGGGTACGCTTTCGAGAGTTTGGTTTGGGACTTATAATATTTAATTGGTGGGTTTGTTTAGTGTTCTATTGGATTTCGGACTTGGCATCCAGTTTTGGTTTGGTTTTGACTTATATAAATATTTATTTGATTTTGATGATTTGGGATACATTTGGATTTCTTGCATTGGTTTATTAAACAGTGGGGTTATATTATGTTGGTTTACACTGAACTGAACTTTATTTTCGTCCACTCACATTTTTCTGTTTTGCGCCCCCAGCCAGTAGTTGACTGAGCTTCGCAGCTGAGCCGGATCGTGTGCTTACAAGCCTTGAGCCTTCGTAGGACTCCTTCTTTCTGTTTCCCTTGAACTTTGTTTTTGTTGTATTTGAATTCTTTAGATATGCTCTGTTATCGCCCTTGCTAGGGTTTGATCTTTGAGGCCGGAGGCCTTTGTTGTAAACGGTTTATTTGCTTTAAAGCATGCTGCTGGTTGGGTACCTTAAACTGTGAATTTTGAGTAGGTTGAATTTTTGGGGAAATGTTCAATTTACAGGGGAGGCTCTGCCAAAATTTTGGTAGAAAGTCCCGATCCTTAGTAAGTGGGCCCGGCATCGGGGAGATGTCGGTAACGAGATGGGATTCACTCCGGTTTCCGGGAATTCCGGGGCGGGTCCTGTCATCCAGTCTCTAGAACTGTGCAATAAACCAACCACTCCATTTTAGAACGAACTTCGTATGAACCTGAATTGTCCAATTTCATGGAACAATCGATGTCGGATTGAATCCAAAACTTGGGGAACATAATAATATGGTGGGAGGAGTCATTTGGTGGGTTTTGAGGAAATCCAATCTCTAGAAATATGCAATACACGAACAACTCCATTTCAGAACTAACTTTGTACGAACCTGAATTGTCCAATTTCATGGACCAATGGATATCGAATTGAGTCCAAAGCTTGGGGAACACCATAATATTGAGGGAGGAGTCATTTGATGGGTTTTGATTGAAATCCAATATCTAGAACTATACAATATACCAACCACTCCACTTCAGAACGAACTTCATACGAACCTGAACTTTCCAATGTCACGCACCAATTGATATCGGATTAAGTGCAAAACTTGGGGAACATCATAATGTTGTGGGGGGAGTCATTTTGTGAGTTTTGAGTGAAATCCAGTGGCTAAAACAACTCAACACACCAACCACTCCATTTTAGAACGAACTTCCTGCGAACTTGAATTGTCCGATTTCATGGACCAATGGATATCGGATTGAGTCCAAAACTTGGGGAACATCGTAATATTGTGGGAGGAGTCATTTTGTGAGTTTTGAGTGAATTCAAATGGCTAAAACAATGCAATACACCAACCACTACTTGTCCGAACGAACTTCGTACGAACCTGAATTGTCCAATTTCATGGACCAATCGATATCGGATTGAATCCAAAACTTGGGGAACATCATAATATGCTGGGAAGAGTCATGTGGTGAGTTTTGAGTGAAATCCAATTGCCAAAACTATGCAATACACCAACCACTTCATTTCAGAACGAATTTCGTACGAACCTGGATTGTCGTATTTCATGGACCTATCGATATCGGATTGAGTCCAAAACTTGGGGAACATCATAATATGAACATCATAATATTGTGGGAGGAGTCATTTGGTGGGTTTTGAGTCAAATCCAATCTCTAGAACTATAGAATTGATAAGTTCATAATTTCATACATTCGCATGCCCTCTTTACTTAGTGACTTTGCTTAGTTTCTCTTTACTTTGAGTCACTTACCTCTTTTTGTTTGTTTTGTAGGTTAAGACAACAAGATATCACATTTGATGCTATCCGTGCTTTATAAGGGCTGATTGGGATAAGAGCAATATGAGTTTAAAGACAAACCCAATTTGCCTCACACTCCTTGTCAGTCCAGTTTCTTTGGTCATCCTGCAGCCTCATTTCAGCAAAGTACACAGGTCGGATGAGGAGACATCCTTGATAGAAGTTGTTTCAATGGGTGTTTATTATAATATATCCAAAGTTCAAGCCAATTGGATAAATCTGGAGAACTCAACACGTCAAAGACTCAACCAAGTTCACAGAAAAGTCTTAGTTGGCTGCCATCACATTTAATGTGGCTACATCCCTAGAGCCATGTGCTACACATAAGAGCAGCCACACATGGGAGACAAATCAGCTTGGGAACTCAGAAAAATGAACAAAAGTCAAGCTTGCCATAAAGAGACCAAGAATAGTTCACCAAAGCATTTATTGGGCAGCTGGAGCAATTGGCTTTTATTGGGCAGCTGGAGCAGTTGGCATTTATTGAGTAGCTGAGGCAACTGGGAGCAGCTAAGAGAAGTGTGTTTCACCAGCTAGAGGGGAGGACGAAATTGGCCCTCAATAAATGGAGAGCTGCACAGTCATTCAAAAAAGACATAGAAGAGAGACTGATTCATTTTCATCCAACACCAACACATTCAAATTCACCACAAGAGAGAAGGGAGCAAGTTGCAAAGGAGGGAGACCTCGGAGCTGTCCTGGGAAGTACCTTGTTGCCACCAGCTAGTTCTTCTCTTCTCTTTATTCTATCTATGTATTTCTTATTTTCTGTATTCATATTTATGTCTAACTAATCCATTTAGTTAGGGCTTAGGATGAAGCCCTAGTCATGAATATTCAATGTTATGGATGATTTTATAGTTAATTGATTTCCTTGCTTTCATTATCAAGTTGTTAATCTCCAGTTTATTATGTGCTTGATGTATGTTTTCTTGGTGTAGCTAACTAGGATTTTATGCATCTAGCACAGGTTGGGAAGGGGTTTAGATTCACCAATTCTACTCTCCTTCCACAAGCAACACATGAATGGCCTAAGAATCATTCAAGGGGTTAATAACCATAGGTTGACTAGGACAGATACCTTGTTCTAGGACTTGTGTGATTATCATATTGTCAAGGAGCTTAATTACTCTTGTATGCTTTATTCTAAGTAGATACCATGCTTAGGTTGCATATTAGAGATCACGTGTTGTGTAGATACCATGCACAATCACATGCCTTAGGAGAATCATGCATCCTGCACCTAGATACCATAGGCTTGTATGCGATAATCTATTGTTGATGAAGCTTGAGTCAATTTCTATGCATTCATAACTTGAATAGGAAGACTAGTGGTGGATTCCAAAGCTCTAACACCTCTCAATCATTCTTTCACAACTTCTTGATTGCTGCCAGCGTTTACTTTCCAGCACTTTCTTTTCATTTTCATATCATCATTTCAACAACAAAACCCCCCATTTCGAGTGCGTATGTGGTGCTAGGATTCTGTCCTAGACCTTGAGTAATTAGCAAGAGGCATTGTTGAATTCGACTTTGCCTTCAGTTAGTTAGTCAGTTTCTTTATTTTCTGTTTTTTCCAGCATTCTAAGTAATTTAACTTGGAACCAAGTTACCATTTTCCGGGGATCGACCTCGTATTTACATAAGCTATACTATAAAATGTTCGGGCACTTGCGAGAATTAAAGTTGCTATTTTTAATAACTCATTTTAGTTGTTAAGGATAGGCTCAATAAGAATACACCAACCATTCCATCTTCGAACGAACTTGAATTGTCTAACTTCATAGACCAATCGATATCGGATAGAGTCCAAAACTTAGGAAACATCATAATGTTGTGGGAGGAGTCATTTGGGGGGTTTTGAGTGAAATCCAATCTCTAGAACTCGCCAAGCACTCCATTTCAGAATGAACTTCATACAAACCTGAATTGTCCGATTTCATAGACCAATCGATATCGGATTGAGTCCAAAACTTGGGAAACATCATAATATTGTGGGAGGAGTCATTTGGTGAGTTTTGAGTGAAATCCAATCTCTAGAACTATAGAATACACCAACCAGTCCATTTCGGAACGAACTTCGTACGAACCAGAATTGTCTGATTTCAAGGACCAATCGATATCGGATTGAGTCTAAAACTTGGGGAAGATCATAATACAGTGGGAGGAGTCATTTGGTGGGATTTTGATGAAATCCAAGAGCAAAAAAGTATGCAATACACCAACCACTCCATCTCATAACGAACTTCGTACGAACCTGAATTGTAGAATTTCAAGAAACAATGGATATTGGATTGAGTCCAAAACTTGGGGAACAGCAAAATGTTATGGGAGGAGTCATTTTGTGAGTTTTGAGTGAATTCCGATGGCTAAAACAATTCAATACACCAACCACTCCATTTCAGAACGAACTTCGTACGAACCTGAATTGTCCGATTTCATGGACCAATCGATATCGGATTGAGTCCAAAACTTGGGGAACATCATAAAATTGTGGGAGGAGTCATTTGGTGGGTTTTAAGTGAAATTCAATCTCTAGAACTATACAATACGCCAACCACTCCATTTAAGAACGAACTTTGTACGAACTTGAATTGTCCAATTTCTTGGACCAATCGATATCGGATTGAGGCCAAAACTTGGGGAACATCATAATGTTGTGGGAGGAGTCATTTGGCGAGTTTTGAGTGCAATCCAATTGTCAAAACTATGCAATACTCCAACCACTCCATTAGAGAACGAACTTCGTATGAATATGAATAGTCCAATTTCTTGGACCAATAGATATCGGATTGAGCCCAAAACTTGGAAAACATCATAAAATGATGGGAGGAGTGATACGGTGAGTTTTGAGTGAAATCTAATGGCTAACACTATGCAATACACCAACCACTCCATTTCAGTACGAATTTCGTACGAACCAGAATTGTCCAATTTCAAGGACAAATCGATATCGGATTGAGTCCAAAACATGGAGAACGTCATAATATGGTGGGAGGAGTCATACGGTGAGTTTTGAGTGAAATCCAATGGCTAAAACTAGGCAATACACCAACCACTCCATTTCAGAACGAACTTCATACGAACCTGAATTGTCCAATTTCATGGACCAATCGATATCGGATTGAGTTCAAAACTTGGGGAACATCATAATATTATGGGAAGAGTCATACAGTGAGTTTTGAGTGAAATCCAATGGCTAAAACTAGACAATACACCAGCCACTCCATTTTAGAACGAACTTCATACGAACCTGAATTGTCCAATTTCGTGGACCAATCGATATCGGATTGAGTCCAAAACTTGGGGAACATGATAATATAGTGGGAGGAGTCGTTTGCTGGGTTTTGAGTGAAATCCAACCTCTAGAACTATGCAATACACCAACCATTCCATTTCAGAACGAACTTCGTACGAACCTGAATTGTCCAATTTCATGGACCAATTGATGTTGGATTGAGTCCCAAACTTAGGGAACATCGTAATGTTGTGGGAGGAGTCATTTGGTGAGTTTTGAGTATGATCGAATTGCCACAACTATGCAATACGCCAACCACTCCATTAGCGAACGAACTTCGTACGAGCCCGAATTGTCTGATTTCATGGACCAATCGATATCGGATTGAGTCCAAAACTTGGGGAACCTCATTTATTGTGGGAAGAGTTATTTGGTGGGTTTTGAGGTAAATCCATTCTCTAGAACTCTACAATCCGCCAACCACTCCATTTTATAACGAACTTCGTATGAACCTGAATTCTCCGATTTCATGGACCAATCGATATCGGATTGAGTCCAAAATTTGGGGAACATCATAATATTGTGGGAGGAGTCATTTGGTAGGTTTTGAGTGAAATCCAGTCCCTAGAACTATACAATAAACAAACCACTCCATTTCAGAACGAACTTCGTACGAACCTGAATTGTCCGATTTCATTGACCAATCGATATCGGATTGAGTCCAAAACTTGGGGAACACCATAATATTGTGCGATGAGTCATTCGGCGGTTTTTGATAGAAATCTTATCTCTAGAACTATAGAATAAACCAACCACGCAATTTCAGAACGAACTTCGTACGAACCTGAATTGTCCGATTTCAAGGACCAATCGAAATAGGATTGAGTTGAAAACTTGGGGAACATCATAATATTGTGGGAGTTGTGATTTGGTGGGTTTTGAGTGAAATCCAATCCCCAGAACTGTACAGCACACCAACCGCTCCATTTCAGAACGAACTTTGTACGAACCCGAATTGTCCGATTTCAAGGACCAATCGATATCGGATTGAGTCCAAAACTTGGGGAACATCATAATATTGTGGGAGTTGTCATTTGGTGGGTTTTGAGTGAAATCCAATCAGTAGAACTATGCAATACACCAACCACTCCATTTTAGAATGAACTTGGCACGAACCTGAATTGTCCGATTTCATGGATCAATCGATATCGGATTGTGTCCAAAACTAGGGGAACATCATAATATTGTGGGAGGAGTCATTTGGTAATTTTTGAGCGAAATCCAATCTCTAGAACTATACAGTACATCAGCCACTCCATTTCAGAACGAACTTCGTACGAACCTGAATTGTCCGATTACAAGGACAAATCGATATCGGATTGAGTCCAAAACTTGGGGAACATCATAATATTGTGGGAGAAGTCATTTGCTGGGTTTTGAATGAAATCCAATCCCTAGAACTACACAATAAACCAGCCACTCCATTTCAGAACGAACTTCGTACGAACCTGAATTGTCCGATTTCATGGACCAATCGATATCTGATTGAGTCCAAAACTTGGGGAACATCATAATATGGTGGGGTTAGTCATTTGGTGAGTTTTGAGTGAAATCCAATCCCTAGAACTCTGCAGTACATCAGCCACTCTATTTCAGAACGAACTTCGTACGAACCTGAATTGTCCAATTACAAGGACAAATAGATATCGGATTGAGTCCAAAACTTGGGGAACATCATAATATTGTGGGAGGAGTCATTCGCTGGGTTTTGAATGAAATCCAATCCCTAGAACTATACAATACACCAGCCACTCCAATTCAGAACGAACTTTGTACGAACCTTAATTGTCAAATTTCGTTGACCAATCGATATCGGATTGAGTCCAAAACTTGGGGAACAACATAATATTGTGGGATTAGTCATTTGGTGGGTTTGAGTGAAATCCAATCTCAAGAACTATGCAATACACCAACCACTCCCTTTCAGAACGAACTTTGTACAAACCTGAATTGTCCGATTTCAAGGACCAATCGATATCGGATTGAGTCCAAAACTTGGGGAACATCATAATATTGTGGGAGGAGTCATTTGGTGGGTTTTGAGTGAAATCCAATCTCTAGAACAATACAATACCTCAACCACTCCATTTCAGAACGAACTTCGTACAAAATCGAATTGTCCGATTTCAAGGACCAATCGATATTGGATTGAGTCCAAAACTTGGGGAACATCATAATATTGTGGGAGTTGTCATTTGGTGGGTTTTGTGAAATCCAATCCGTAGAACTAGACAACACACCAACCACTCCATTTCATAATGAACTTGGTACGAACCTGAATTGTCCGATTTCATAGACCAATCGATATCGGATTGTGTCTAAAACTTGGGGAACATCATAATATTGTGGGAGGAGTCATTTGGTGACTTTTGAGTGAAATCGAATCTCTAGAACTATGCAGTACATCAGCCACTCCATTTCAGAACGAACTTCGTATGACCCTTATTTGTCAAATTTCATGGACCAATCGATATCGGATTGAGTCCAAAACTTGTGGAACAACGTAATATTGTGGGATAAGTCATTTGGTGGGTTTTGAGTGAAATCCAGTCTCCAGAACTATACAAGACATCAGCCACTCCATTTCAGAACATAGTTCGTACGAACCTGAATTCCCCGATTTCATGGACCAATCGATATCGGATTGAGTCCAAAACTTGGGGAACATCGTAATATTGTGGGAGGAGTCATTTGGTGGGTTTTGAGTGAAATCCAATCCCGAGAACTATACGATACACCAACCACTCCATTTCCGAACGAACTTCGTACGAACCTTATTTGTCAAATTTCGTGGACCAATCGATATCGGATTGAGTCCAAAACTTGTGGAACAACGTAATATTGTGGGATAAGTCATTTGGTGGGTTTTGAGTGAAGTCCAATCTCAAGAACTATACAATACACCAACCACTCCCTTTCAGAACGAACTTCATACGAACCTGAATTGTTCGATTTCAAGTACCAATCGATATCAGATTGAGTCCAAAACTTGGGGAACATCATAATATTGTGCGATGAGTCATTCGGGGGGTTTTCATAGAAATCCAATCTCTAGAACTATGGAATAAACCAACCACTCCATTTCAGAACGAACTTCGTACGAACCTGAATTGTCCGATTTCAAGGACCAATCGAAATAGGATTGAGTTCAAAACCTGGGGAACATCATAATATTGTGGGAGTTGTCATTTGGTGGGTTTTGTGTGAAATCCAATCCCCAGAACTATACAGTACACCAACCACTCTATTTCAGAACGAACTTCGTACAAACCTGAATTGTCCGATTTCATTGACCAATCGATATCGGATTGAGTCCAAAACTTGGGGAACATCATAATATTGTGGGAGGAGTTATCTGGTGGGTTTTGAGTGAAATCCAATCTCTAGAACTATACAACACATCAACCACTCCATTTCAGAACGAACTTCGTATGAACCTGAATTGTCCGATTTCATGGACCAATCGATATCGGATTGAGTCCAAAACTTGGGGAACATCATAATAATGTGGGAGGAGTTATTTGGTGGGTTTTGAGTGAAATCCAATCTCTAGAACTATACAACACACCAACCACTCCATTTCAGAACGAACTTCGTACGAACCTGAATTGTCCGATTTCACGGACCAATCGATATCGGATTGAGTCCAAAACTTAGGGAACATCATAATATTGTGGGAGGAGTCATTTGGTGGGTTTTGAGTGAAATCCAATCTCTAGAACTATACAATAACCCAACCACTACATTTCAGAATGAACTTTGTACGAAACCGAATTGTTCGATTTCAAGGACCAATTGATATCGGATTGAGTCCAAAATTTGGGGAACATCATAATATTGTGCGAGTTGTCATTTGGTGGGTTTTGAGTGAAATCCAATCCGTAGAACTATACAATACACCAACCACTCCATTTTAGAATGAAACTTGGTACGAACCTGAATTGTCCGATTTCATGTACCAATCGATATCGGATTGAGTCCAAAACTTGGGGAATACCATAATATTGTGGGACGAGCCATTTCGTGATTTTTGAGTTTGATCGAATCCCTAGAACTATACCGTACATCTGCCATTCCATTTCAGAACGAACTTCGTACGAACTTGAATTGTCCGATTACAAGGACAAATCGATATCGGATTGAGTCCAAAACTTGGGGGACATCACAATATTGTGGGAGGAGTCATTTGGTGGATTTTGAGTGAAATCCAATCATTAGAACTATACAATACACCAACCACTCCATTTCAGAACACAGTTCGCACGAACCTGAATTGGCCGATTTCATTGTCCAATCGATATCGGATTGAGTCCAAAACTTGGGGAACATCGTAATATTGTGGGAGGAGTCATTTGGTGGGTTTTGAGTGAAATCCAATCTCTAGAACGAACTTCGTACGAACCTGAATTGTCCGATTGCAAGGACAAATCGATATCGGATTGAGTCCAAAACTTGGGGAACATCATAATATTGTGGGAGGAGTCATTTTCTGGGTTTTGAATGAAATCCAATCCCTAGAACTATACAATAAACCAGCCACTCCATTTCAGAACGAACTTCGTACGAACCTGAATTGTCCGATTTCATGGACCAATCGATATCTGATTGAGTCCAAAACTTGGGGAACATCATAATATGGTGGGGTTAGTCATTTGATGAGTTTTGAGTGAAATCCAATCTCTAGAACTATACAATACACTAACCACTCCATTTCAGAACGAACTTCGTACGAACCTGAATTGTCCGATTTCAAGGACCAATCGATATGGGATTGAGTCCAAAACTTGGGGAACATCATAATATTGTGGGAGGAGTCATTTGTTGGGTTTTGAGTGAAATCCAATGCCTAGAACTATACAATACACCAACCATCCCATTTCAGAACGAACTTCGTACGAACCTGAATAGTCCGATTTCAAGGACCAATCGAGATCGGATTGTGTCCAAAAGTTGGGGAACATCAAAATATTGTGGGAGGAGTCATTTGTTGGGTTTTTAGTGAAATCCAATCTCTAGAACAATACAGTACACCAACCACTCCATTTCAGAACGAACTTCGTACGAACCTGAATTGTCCGATTTCAAGGACCAATCGATATCGGATTGAGTCCAAAACTTTGGGGACATCATAATATTGTGGGATGAGTCATTTGGTGGGTTTTGAGTGAAATCCAATCCCTAGAACGATACAATACACCAACCATTCCATTTCAGAATGAACTTTGTAACAACCTGAATTGTCAAATTTCGTTGACCAATCGATATCGGATTGAGTCCAAAACTTGGGGAACATCATAATATTGTGGGATGAGTCATTTGGTGGGTTTTGAGTGAAATCCAATCTCTAGAGCTATACAATACACCAACCACCCCATTTCAGAACGAACTTCATACGAACCTGAATTGTCCGATTTCACGGACCAATCGATATCGGATTGAGTCCAAAACTTAGGGAACATCATAATATTGTTGGAGGAGTCATTTGTGGGTTTTGAGTGAATCCAATCCCTAGAATTATACAATACTCCAACCATTCCATTTCAGAACGAACTTCGTACGAACCTGAATTGTCCGATTTCACGGACGAATTGATATCGGATTGAGTCCAAAACTTGGGGAACATCATAATATTGTTGTAGGAGCCATTTGTGGGTTTTGAGTGAAATGCAATCCCTACAACTATACAATACACCAACCACCACCCCATTTTAGAACGAACTTCCTACGAACCTGAATTGTACGATTTGATGGACCAATCGATATCGGATTGAGTCCAAAACTTGGGGAACATCATAATATTGTGGGAGTTGTCATTAGGTCGGTTGTGTGTGAAATCCAATCCCTAAAACTATACAGTACACCAACCACCCCATTTTAGAACGAACTTCGCCTGAACCTGAATTGTGCGATTTTATGGACTAATCGATATCGGATTGAGTCCAAAACTCGGGGAACATCATAATATTGTGGAAGGAGTCATGTGGTGGTTTTTGAGTGAAATCCAATCTCTAGAACTACACAATACACCAACTACGCCATTTCAGAGCGAACTTCGTACGAACCTGAATTGTCCGATTTCAAGAACCAATCGATATCGGATTGAGTCCAAAACTTGGGGAACATCATAATATTTCGGGAGGAGTCATTTGTTGGTTTTGAGTGAAATACAATCTCTAGAACTATACAATACACCAACCACTCCATTTCAGAACACAGTTCTGACTAAGCTGAATTTCCCGATTTCATGGACCAATCGATATAGGATTGAGTCCAAAACTTGGGGAACATCATAATATTGTGGGTGGAGTCATTTGGTGGGTTTTGGGCAAAATCCAATCTCTAGAACTATACAATACAGCAGCCACTCCATTTCAGAACGAACTTTGTACGAACCTGAACTGTCCGATTTCAAGGACCAATCGATATCGGATTGAGTCCAAAACTTGGGGAACATCGTATTATTGTGGGAGTTCTCATTTGGTCGGTTTTGAGTGAAAGCCAGTCCCTAGAACTATACAATACACCAACCACTCCATTTCAGAGCGAACTTCGTACGAACCTGAATTGTCCGATTTCAAGAACCAATCGATATCGGATTGAGTCCAAAACTTGGGGAACATCATAATATTTCGGGAGGAGTCATTTGTTGGTTTTGAGTGAAATACAATCTCTAGAACTATACAATACACCAACCACTCCATTTCAGAACACAGTTCACACAAAGCTGAATTTCCCGATTTCATGGACCAATCGATATCGGATTGAGTCCAAAACTTGGGGAACATCATAATATTGTGGGAGGAGTCATTTGGTGGGTTTTGAGTCAAATCCAATCCTTAGAAGTATACAATACACCAACCACCCCATTTCAGAACAAACTTCGTACGAACCTGAATTGTCAAATTTCGTGGACCAATCGATATCGGATTGAGTCCAAAACTTGTGGAACATCATGATATTGTGGGAGGAGCCATTTGGGGGGTTTTGAGTGAAATCCAATCTCTAGAATTATACAATACACCAACCACCCCATTTCAGAACGAACTTCGTACGAACCTGAATTGTCAAATTTCGTGGACCAATCGATATCGGATTGTGTCTAAAACTTGGGGAACATCATAATATTGTGGGAGGAGTCATTTGGTGGGTTTTGAGTCAAATCCAATCCCTAGAAGTATACAATACACCGACTACTTCATTTCAGAACGTACTTCGTACGAACCTGAATTGTCAAATTTCGTGGATCAGTCGATATCGGATTGAGTCCCAAACCTGGGGAACATCAAAATATTGTGGGAGGAGTCATTTGGTGGGTTTTGAGTGAAATCCCATCTCTAGAACTATACAATACACCAACCACTTGATAACTCATATATTTATACATTTATACCATCCATTTCTAGTATATTTGTGATGTTTTTGAGTTAAACTTGTTGCGTTTTATCCTATTTTGTGTTAGTATGCAGTTGCATATACTTTAGGATCAAGTTGAAGGCAAAAGAAATGAAAACATGCCATTTTTGGAGCTGACCCTTATTCAAACGTGGAAACAAGTTTCGTGACCTGTTTTGAAGTCCAAATAAAGAATCCAAGGCGAACCTGGCTTGTTTGAAGACTAAGAATGGAATGGGAAAGCAATGGAGATTTCTAGCCTGATTTGGAGGTGCCAAATAAGGCAAAAACGTGCAAAATAAAGGCTGATTCGTTAGGATATCTTTGGAACATCTGGCAGCCTTGTTTACCCCATAAAAACTTGCCTTTTTGCCACTTTTAAAACCCCTATTTATTTTGGACGAATTTCACAACCCTACATCGGACTTCTTGGTTATTCTCTCCTTTCATGCACACTAAAACCCTAGCCGTCCATATATTTCCACCATCAGGACTCAGCGCAAGAGGTGGTTCTTGGAGAAGTTCAACATCAGAATTGGTTCAAGGGTTTCCTCTCATGAATTTATTTTCACTCATGTTGTTTATTTTTGTTTTAATCTCTTTGAACATGATGTGTAACTAAATTCATAGCTAGGGATTTCGATGTAGCCTTACAACATTGATCTATGTTTCTAAGTTAAAGTATTCAGTTCATCAATCTGTTTCTTGTTTCATTCACTGAATCTATTGTTCAATTTGTTTGTCAATTTTAATGTTTGATCACCATTAGAGTCGCCTACAGATTATCTAGACAAGGTTATAGTAAACATCATGCTTAATCTTGTTAGACATGTGAATGAATGAAGAGAATGCTATGCAAACATCATGCTGTGTATTTTCTTTGGTTCTTTAACGTTTTCTTGCATGCTAATGACTCTTAACTTGGAACCAAAGTTGAACATCCCAACTAGGTTGTAGATTAGGAGAATTTGATCAAAACCACACATCATATGGCTGATCATATATATGTAAAACGAACTCTGGAAACAGGTTGGTAGTTGAGTACGGTTTAATTTTATAAACATGGAATTATTTTTGCAATGGTGAATTCGAAATCCCTGGTCTCTTCCCTATTCTTTCTACATCAATATAGAATTCACTGCTACATTCTTCTTGCATTTTACAACACAAAAACTACTTTCAAATTGTCACTTTCATTTTTATCTAGGGTTCTTTCAAAACTAGTAATTTATAGAGGTCCAATCGGTCCCTGTGGTTCGACACCCTTACTTGTACCATTATACTAACCATATATTGGCACTTGGAAGGAACACAACAAAATTTTGGCGCCGTTGCCGGGGACTGATGTAATAACCCAAACCAAAATATCTAAAAATTAGAATTTCTTTATTCTACCCAAAAGACGATTTTGCCCTCGCATATTTTTAATTGAGAAAAAGTTGACTTTTCAATCGAGAAAGAATTTGACAATTCCGCTTGCGCCGTTGCGTAGAGCACGGCGAAACGAGTCCGTAGCCACGGAGTAGACCCGAATCGGAGTTGTAACAAAGAAAATACGATCAAAATACCGCGAAGGGCAAAATGGTAATTTGGTCAAAAAGTCAGATTTTTATCCCTCTCCTTCTTCACTCTCCTGATTTCTCTCTCCTTTCTCTCTCTCCTCCCGTTTCGACCCAGCCCCGACCTCCGCTCGCTTTCATCGTCGTCACGGCCGCCACACTTGGAGCCGATCTCCACCGTTGGTACCAAACGAACCACCACTCGACCTCCGTCATTTCCTGACCCATCGCCGCCGTTACCGTGGCCGGAGCTCGCCGGAATCTGCCATTTTACCGGATTTCCAGTTTGAACTTTGAGCTCTTCGTTCTCCTTCAATTCTCCACCAAATCGATCGAGTAAGGTATGGTTTCTCAGCTATTTTTCGTGTTCTAGCTGATGGATGTATGGGTCTCGATCGATTTTAGCTCTAGAGTATTCGATTCTCGACTTGAAAATCGGCAGAAACTTCGGCCGCCGTGATCGGCCGTTTATGGTCACTTTTTGGGGTATGTCCAAGAACAAAAGTGACTCCAAATGGGGTGTTTTACCTAGGATAGGAGTTTGGAGTCTTGGTTCCGAGATTTTTCGGCCACCCGAAATCGCTTAGGACACCCAAATCTGCCCGCGCGTGCTGGGTCGCGTGGGCGAGGGTGGTGACGTAATTCTGTGCAGTTTTGTGATCCTCGTGTAGTCACGAGCGTGTAAGATTTCGCGGATCTCGATTCGGAGTCCGTTTGAGCCCCGAACGGATTTTCCATATCGCGCGATCCTTGGGTGCAGTGTCGTCCAATCGTTGGATCGCGCTGAATTTTGGATATGTCGGTCTACGTGATTTCAGGATCGTGTAGGATTCGACGGATTGCGAATCGGAGTCCCGGATACTCCGAAATCATGAACCCTGGGGCTAGGGTTTGGATTTTAAGCGATAACGCGATTTTGGCCAATCCGACCGTCCGTTTCGGACCAAATTCGCGGAACATGGTTCCTTCTCTGTTAGGAAACTTCAGAGAAGCCCAGATTGGCCATCGGAGACCGTGGACCCGCAGGGTCCCGGATCGGCCTGTCTGGTGGTTTATCGCTTAGTGAGGCTTCGGGTCTCTTAAAGTCGTTCTAAGTGTCTGAAAAGCTAATGTGGGCATAGGAGTAACTTGAAATGAGTGCACGTATTTCTAGGAGCCGGGGGCAGGGTGTTTAATTTAAATTCTTTTTATTCAGCAGTTTATTAATTTACTATTCATGGTTAATCAGGCACCAGAGGTCCAGTTGACCCACAGGAGGGACCTTCGAAGGGTCCAGCTAGCTCGGACCAACAGTGAGTGGACTTTTCTTTCTTCAACGGTTTTATGATTATATTTTCTATTTGATTTTGAATAAGTGTTATAGCATGAATTTTATTGTGAAATATCTTTATTTTTATAAAATTTAGCCGAGCAAACAAATTTGAGGTTCTTGATACAGTGATTTATCATATTTTTCTAAAATATTTATTTTTAACCACCGTGTGTACCCAGTTATGGTGATTACCCTCAGATGGACCGATGTCTACGGACATCCAGTCTATTTACAGTTCTGTCAGTGCACTTGACATTACCTCACGAGTTTCGGGGACGCTCGGACCGTGAGTGCCAGGATTTGCGGCTCGGCAGACTTGGTGTCCCGAGGCCTGCCAGGATTGCGGATCAGGCTGACTGCGGTCCCCTGCATCCTGCTAGAGCGGCTCGAGTCGACTTGGTGTCATCGAGACCTGCCGACGGATCAGGCTGATCATAGTCCTTGATTTCGCCAGTTTGCGGCTCGGGTAGACTGCGTGACGCCCGAGACCTGCCAGGGGAATTGACGGACATGACAGGGGTACAACTAGGTGGTAGTTTCAAAGGATTTTGAGCTCTTTTATCCAGTTATGATTTCCAGTGATTTTATACCAGTTTCTTTGATATTCATGCGTTATTATCTTTATATATTTGATCAGTTATGCAAGTCTATTCATCAGTATATTTATTCATGTTTATTGATTTCCTTATATTGAAATATAGCTAAATTAACGATTTATATCCCTAGTGTTTCAAAACGGGGGTTATTATGTTCTAAATTGTTTTTAAGAACTTTATTTTTTCCACTCACAACTTTAAACTTGTTTTTCGCCCCCAGGCCGTAGAAGTACGAAGGAAACCACTCGGGCCATCTTCCCAGCTTCCGCCCCACCACCAAAGTGTAGGATTTCATTGTAAATTTCTTAAAGTTCTGTAAATGTGTAGAAATGCTCTGATATCTAGTTGGAACTGAAAAACTGGAGTTGAGTTTTGTGTTTGGAGATATTCTGGGCGTTGGTATGGTATTTGGGCTTGTTTGACAGGTGGAAGACTTTGGGTTTGGTCAAAATACAGGGGAGACTCTGCCGAATTTTCGGCAGAAGTCTTAAGGGAATTTTCAAAGAATTTGAAACGAAAAGGGTAAAAAGGTCTTTTGTGCCCGACATTCGCCAGGTGTCGGACACTCACAGGACTTGGCTCGAATTCCAAAGCGAAATTGGGTCGGGTCCTGTCAACTTGGTATCAGAGCCTAGGTTTCACTTCCTGTAGACCCTACAATTGTGCTTTCTAGTGTTACTGAACACTTGTTTCTTGTTACAGTTGATCATGGGCCCGAAACGTGGTGGTTTCCGTAGGGGGACGAGACAGTCGTCCAGAGTGAGGGGACAGAATCCCCCTCCCGAACCAGAGGACTTTCCCATTCCTGAACCGGTGCAGGAACCGGTTGAGCAGTCTTTTGTTGGAGGCCCAGCAGGGCCCGCACCTCCCATGCCCACGATGATGGGAGATCCTAATTTTCAGCAGACCCTGGAGTTGCTGACTCAGGCCCTATCCAGGACAGGGCAGTCTAGAGACCCGTCCTTGGGATATGCTGACCAAGCAAAGAGAATTGGGGCCACAGATTTTGATGGTGATGGCGACCCAGCAGTGGCCGAAGGGTGGATAGAGAGGATGGAACGAATCATGGAGGTGATGGCCGTTCCACAGGATCGCAGGGTAACTTTGGCCACTTTCTTTTTGATCGGAAATGCGAGACACTGGTGGGAATCTGTGAAAAGGAGATATCGAGATCCGTCAGCCATCACATGGCCAGTCTTCCGAGCGGCTTTTGACAGCCAGTATTACCCACAGGCGTATCAGAACTTGAAAATGGAGGAATTTCTGCAGTTGGAACAGGGGTCGATGACAGTGTTGGAGTATGAGAAAAAGTTCAATGAACTATCTAAATACTGTCTTCCACTAGTAGAAGATGAAAGTAAGAAGTGCCAGTTGTTCACTAGAGGATTGAAGGCCTCCATCAGAGATATTGTGATCAGTCACCGGCTGACGAATTTTGGAGACTTGGTGATGTCAGCTTCGTTGATAGAAAGCAGTCAGATGATGGTCAGAGCACGAGGTGAACCTCGAAGAAGGCAGTTTGATATGGGTGGTCCCAGTCAGGGGTCAGCTAAGAGGGGTAGTTACAGTTCTGGGTCATCCAGCGGCCGCAGTTATGGAGGCTTTCGCCCTGGAGTTAGCTCAAGTGGAGGCTCCAACCAGAGTGGTAGTTCTGGGAGCCGGTCTGCAGGTAGTTCAGTCAGAGGTTCTGGTAGACAGCCACCTTCAGCAGCTGGTAGGATGAGGAGCCCGCAGTGTACTGTATGTGGCAGATATCATACCGGGACTTGCCGACAGGGTACCACAGGATGTTTTCATTGTGGTCAGCCTGGACATTTCTTGAGGGAGTGCCCGGTGCTGCTTCAGGGTGGTGAAGCGATTGTTGCATCGCCTAGAGAGGTAGGCACTCAGGGCAGAGCCCAGTTTAGAGGAGCCTCGTCCAGTGGTGGGACCCAGACTAGTGTTGCCAGCAGAGGTGGCAGTCAACAGCAAGGACGAGGTGGACGTGCCAGAGCCACAGGCAGAGTGTATCACATGTCTCAGCAGCAGGCACAGGCATCACCAGACGTGGTTACAGGTATTCTATTAGTCTTTGGGACTCCTGCTAGAGTTCTGATTGACCCGGGGCTACGCACTCTTTTGTTACACCTAGTTTTGCCCACAATGCTAATGTCAGACTGTTAGCTCTACGGGATGAGTTAGCGATCTCTGTACCTACAGGAGAGATTTTTCATGTTGGTACGGTGTATCGCGATAGTGCAGTATTAGTAGGAGATGTGTGTCTGGAAGCAGATTTGATTCCATTGGAGATGGTGGGCCTGGATGTTATCTTGGGCATGGATTGGCTAGCCAAACATCATGCCGCAGTGGATTGTTTCAGGAAGGAAGTGGTATTCCGTAGCCCTGGACGTCCTGAAGTGACCTTTTATGGTGAGCGTAGAGTGCTCCCATCTTGTCTCATTTCAGCAATGACGGCAAAGAGGTTGCTCAAAAAAGGGTGCTCAGGATATCTAGCCCACGTAATCGATACCAGGAATCAAGAGTTGAAGTTGGAGGATATTCCAGTGGTTCGGGATTTTCCAGATGTGTTTCCGGATGATCTTCCTGGGTTACCTCCTCACCGGGAGATCGAGTTCACTATTGAGCTCATCCCAGGAACGAGCCCTATATCTCAGGCACCTTACAGAATGGCGCCCGCAGAATTAAAGGAGTTGAAGGTGCAACTACAGGAGTTAGTAGATAAAGGCTTTATCCGGCCTAGCTTTTCTCCTTGGGGTGCTCCAGTGTTGTTTGTGAAGAAGAAGGATGGTACCATGAGGCTGTGTATCGACTACAGACAACTCAACAAAGTCACAGTGCGGAACAAGTATCCTTTGCCCCGCATTGATGATTTATTTGATCAGTTGAGGGGTGCTAAGGTATTTTCCAAGATTGATTTGAGATCGGGGTACCACCAGTTGCGGATTAAAGAGGAAGATGTGCCTAAGACAGCTTTCCGAACAAGGTATGGGCACTATGAGTTCTTGGTGATGCCATTCGGATTGACGAATGCACCAGCTGCGTTTATGGATTTGATGAACAGAGTGTTCCGACGTTATTTGGATCGCTTTGTAATCGTATTCATAGACGATATTCTGGTGTATTCCAAGAGTCAGAAAGCGCATATGAAGCACTTGGAACTGGTACTGAAGACGCTGAGGAGGAAGAAATTGTTTGCTAAGTTCAGTAAGTGCCAGTTCTGGCTAGACAGAGTAAATTTCTTGGGGCATGTCATCTCTGCAGAAGGTGTTTATGTGGATCCCCAGAAGGTTGAGGCAGTAGCGAATTGGCCACAACCAACCAGTGTTACTGAGGTACGAAGTTTTATTGGATTAGCCGGTTATTATCGCCGCTTTGTGGAAGGTTTTTCTACTATAGCGGCGCCTCTCACTCGTTTGACAAGAAAGGGAGTTAAGTTTGAATGGTCAGATGAGTGTGAGAAAAGCTTTAACGAGCTCAAAACCAGGTTAACCACTGCTCCAGTGTTGACGCTTCCAGATGATAGTGGCAGCTTCGTTATCTACAGTGATGCCTCCCAACAGGGACTGGGATGTGTACTGATGCAACATGGTCGGGTGATCGCTTATGCTTCCAGACAGTTAAAGAAGCATGAGATGAATTACCCTGTTCATGATTTGGAGCTGGCAGCGGTCGTGTTTGCTTTGAAGATTTGGAGGCACTACCTATGGAGCCACATGTCAGATTTTTACAGACCACAAGAGCTTGAAGTATTTATTCACACAGAAGGAGCTGAATTTAAGGCAGAGAAGATGGCTAGAGCTGATCAAAGACTATGATTGTACCATTGAGCACCATCCGGGGAGAGCTAATGTGGTAGCTGATGCACTCAGCAGGAAATCTTCTGGCTCAGTAGCTTATCTCCGAGGGAGATATGTACCATTGATGATTGAACTGAGAAAACTCAGAATGAGCTGGGTGTGGATGAGCAGGGAGCATTGTTAGCTACTCTCCAGGTACGACCAGTGTTGGTGGAACGAATAATAGCAGCTCAAGCAGAGGATCCTTTGATTTGCACCCTTCGAGCAGAAGTGGAAGTGGTGATAGAACAGATTGTTCAGTGAGGAATGATGGAGCTCTGATGGTGGGTACCAGATTGTATGTTCCTCATGATGAAGCTCTAAAGAGGGAATCCTCGAAGAAGCCCACAGCTCAGCTTTTGCCATGCACCCTGGGAGTACTAAAATGTACCATACTTTGAGGGAGCACTACTGGTGGCCTTTCATGAAGAAGGAGATAGCAGAGTACGTAAGAAAGTGTTTGATTTGTCAGCAGGTGAAAGCAGAACGACAGAAACCTTCTGGGCTATTACAACCACTTCCAATTCCTGAATGGAAGTGGGAGCATCTGACCATGGATTTCGTGTTCAAGCTTCCTCGAACACGGAATAAGCACGATGGAGTGTGGGTGATTGTGGATCGACTCACGAAGTCTGCTCATTTCTTACCGGTAAGAGCAAACTACACGTTAAATAAGTTGGCCAAGCTCTTCATTGTTGAGATAGTACGACTTCATGGGGTGCCAGTTTCTATCACTTCTGATAGAGATCCACGGTTTACCTCCCGATTTTGGATGAAGTTGCATGAAGCTTTTGGGACTCAGTTACAGTTTAGTACTGCTTTTCATCCTCAGACGGATGGTCAGTCTGAGAGGACGATTCAGACCTTGGAAGACATGTTGAGAGCTTGTGCATTACAGTTCCGAGAAGACTGGGACGAGAAATTGCCACTGATGGAGTTTGCGTATAATAACAGTTACCAGGCAAGTATCAGAATGTCTCCATTTGATGCCTTATATGGAAAACAGTGTAGAACTCCATTTTATTGGGATGAAGTCGGTGAGAACCGACTGGAAGTGGCAGATGACGTTGAACGGACAAAGGAACAGGTGAAGTTAATTCGAGAAAGACTGAAAACGGCTCAGGACAGACAAAAGAGCTATGCAGATAACAGAAGAAAAGACCTTCAGTTTGAGGTTGGAGACTGGGTGTTCCTGAAACTATCGCCTTGGAAGGGCGTAGTAAGGTTTGGAAGGCGAGGAAAACTAAGTCCTCGCTATATTGGACCTTACGAGATTGTGGAGCGGGTAGGCCCAGTAGCCTACAGACTTGCTTTACCTCCAGATTTGTCTCGGTTGCACGATGTGTTCCACGTCTCGATGCTCCGGAAGTACATTGCAGATCCCTCTCATGTGCTAGAGGAGCAACCAATAGAGTTACAAGAAGATGTGACTTATGTGGAGCAACCAGTTCAGATTTTGGACCGTAAGATGCAAGTGTTGCGCTCGAGGGAGATCCCACTTGTGAAGGTTCTCTGGAGAAGTCATACTGTGGAAGAAGCCACATGGGAACCTGAGGACCAGATGCGGGAACAGTACCCGTATCTCTTTGAATAACAGGTACGTAAATTTCGAGGACGAAATTTTCTTAAGGGGGGTAGATTGTAATAACCCAAACCAAAATATCTAAAAATTAGGATTTCTTTATTCTACCCAAAAGACGATTTTGCCCTCGCATATTTTTAATAGAGAAAAAGTTGACTTTTCAATCGAGAAAGAATTTGACAATTCCGCTTGCGCCGTTGCGTAGAGCACGGCGAAACGAGTTCGTAGACACGGAGTAGACTCGAATCGGAGTTGTAACGAAGAAAATACGATCAAAATACCGCGAAGGGCAAAATGGTATTTTAGCCAAAAAGTCAGATTTTTATTCCTTCCTTCTTTTCTCTCCTTTTTCTCTCTCTTCTCTTTCTCCTCCCGATCTCGACCCAGCGACCTCGCTCGCTTTCGACGTCGCCACGGCCGCCACACTTGGAGCCGATCTCCGCCGTTGGTACCAAACGAACCACCACTCGACCGTCGTCATTTCCTGACCCTTCGCCGCCGTTTACGTGGCCGGAGCTCGCCGGAATCCGCTATTTTTACCGGTTTTCCAGTTCGAACTTTGAGCTCTTTGTTCTCCTTCAATTCTCCACCAAATCGATCGAGTAAGGTATGGTTTCTCAGCTATTTTTCGTGTTCTAGCTGATGGATGTATGGGTCTCGATCGATTTTAGCTCTAGAGTGTTCGATTCTCGACTTGAAAATCGGCAGAAACTTCGGCCGCCGTGATCGGCCGTTTCTGGTCACTTTTTGGGGTATGTCCAAGAACAAAAGTGACTCCAAATGGGGTGTTTTACCTAGGATAGGAGTTTGGAGTCTTGGTTCCGAAATTTTTCGGCAACCCAAAATCGCTTTGGACACCCGAATCTGCCCGCGCGTGTGGAGGCGCGTGGGCGAGGGTGGTGAAGTGACTCTGGGCAGTTTTGAGATCCTCGTGTCGTCACGAGCGCGTAGGATTTTGCGGATCTCGATTCGGAGTCCGTTTGAGCCCCGAACAGATTTTCCATATCGCGCGACCCTTGGGTGCAGTGTCGTCAATCGTTGGATCGCACTGAATTTTGGATATGTCGGTCTACATGATTTCAGGATCGTGTAGGATTCGACGGATTGCGAATCGGAGTCCCGGATACTCCGAAATGGCGAACCCTGGGGCTAGGGTTTGGATTCTAAGCGATAACGCGATTTTGGCCAATCCGACCGTCCGTTTCGGACCAAATTCGCGAAACATGGTTCCTTCTCTGTTAGAAAACTTCAGAGAAGCCCAGATTGGCCATTGGAGACCGTGGACCCGCAGGGTCCCGGATCGGCCTTTGGTGGTTTATCGCTTAGTAGGCTTGGGTCTCTTAAAGTCGTTCTAAGTGTCTGAAAAGCTAATGTGGGCATAGGAGTAACTTGAAACGAGTGCACGTATTTCTAGGAGCCGGGGGCAGGGTGTTTAATTTAAATTCTTTTTATTCAGCAGTTTATTAATTTACTATTCATGATTAATCAGGCACCAGAGGTCCAGTTGACCCACAGGAGGGACCTTCAAAGGGTCCAGCTAGCTCGGACCAACAGTGAGTGGACTTTTCTTTCTTAAACGGTTTTATGATTATATTTTCTATTTGATTTTGAATAAGTGTTATAGCATGAATTTTATTGTGAAATATCTTTATTTTTATAAAATTTAGCCGAGCAAACAGATTGAGGTTCTTGATACAGTGATTTATCATATTTTTCTAAAATATTTATTTTTAACCACCGTGTGTACCCAGTTATGGTGATTACCCTCAGATGGACCGATGTCTACGGACATCCAGTCTATTTACAGTTCTGTCAGTGCACTTGACATTACCTCACGAGTTTCGGGGACGCTCGGACCGTGAGTGCCAGGATTTGCGGCTCGGCAGACTTGGTGTCCCGAGACCTGCCAGGATTTGCGGCTCGGCTGACTTCGTGTCCCCGAGACCTGCCAGGATTGCGGATCAGGCTGACTGCGGTCCCCTGCATCCTGCTAGAGCGGCTCGAGTCGACTTGGTGTCATCGAGACTTGCCGGCGGATCAGACTGATCATAGTCCCCTGATTTCGCCAGTTTGCGGCTCGGGTAGACTGCGTGACGCCCGAGACCTGCCAGGGGAATTGACGGACATGACAGGGGTACAATCAGAGTGGTAGTTTCAAAGGATTTTGAGCTCTTTTATCCAGTTATGATTTCCAGTGATTTTATACCAGTTTCTTTGATATTCATGCGTTATTATCTTTATATATTTGATCAGTTATGCAAGTCTATTCATCAGTATATTTATTCATGTTTATTGATTTCCTTATATTGAAATATAGCTAAATTAACGATTTATATCCCTAGTATTTCAAAACGGGGGTTATTATGCTCTAAATTGTTTTTAAGAACTTTATTTTTGTCCACTCACAACTTTAAACTTGTTTTTCGCCCCTAGGCCGTAGAAGTACGAAGGAAACCGCTCGGGTCATCTTCCCAGCTTCCGCCCCACCACCAAAGTGTAGGATTTCATTGTAAATTTCTTAAAGTTCTGTAAATGTGTAGAAATGCTCTGATATCTAGTTGGAACTGAAAAACTGGAGTTGAGTTTTGTGTTTGGAGATATTCTGGCCGTTGGTATGGTTTTTGTGCTTGTTTGACAGGTGGAAGATTTTGGGTTTGGACAAAATACAGGGGAGACTCTGTCGGATTTTCGGCAGAAGTTTAAGGGAAATTTTCAAAGAATTTGAAACGAGAAGGGTAAAAAGGTCATTTGTGCCCGACATTCGCCAGGTGTCGGACACGCACAGGACTTGGCTCGAATTCCAAAGTGGAATTTGGATCGGGTCCTGTCAACTGATTTCAGTCCTCTATACTCGCTTGTTCTCAAACCCTAATTTCGTTTTATTTTTGTTTCTTAGGTAGTATATGTCAGATACACTTGCTGAGATAGGCCAAAGATTTGAACGGTTGAAGAGCAACACTTTTGAGAAGTCTGTATCAGCTAGTGCCCAAACTAGCAGTGTAGAAGAGGACAATAGTTCTTCTGGCCCAACGAGTGTTGATTCTTTCGATAACTCTAATTCTGAAAGAGAAGAAGAGATGGCTGACAATAACGATGAAAACCGAGCTTTGGAAGATTATGCTTAACCGATTATACCAAATTCCCCTTCGTGCATCTTGCTGCCTACTGAAGCTAGAAATTATGATCTCAAATCTTCACATTTTCACATGCTTCCTTCTTTTTATGGTTTACCTAACGAAGATCCATTAGCCCATATTAAGGAATTCTACAATGTTGTGAGTGGTTTACCTTTGCAGGGAGTGACTGAAGCAAATCTGAGGATGAGGGTTTTTCCTTATACATTGAAAGATAGAGCAAAGGGTTGGCTAATGACTTTAGCACTTGGTTCGCTCACGACTTGGGATGCCGTAGCTAAGAAATTTTTGGAGAAGTTCTTCTCTACTCAAAAGACAGCTACTTTGAGAGGGCAAATCTTTAACTTTAAACAAGATGATGGAGAACCTTTCAATGAATGTTGGGAGCGTTTCAAAGGGCTGTTGCTGCAATGTCCACATCATGGGTTACCTCTTTACTTACAAATGCAAATTTTTTATGATGGACTAACCCAAACATGTCAATCGACTGTTGATAATGCAGAAGGTGGAGCTTTGAAGAAAAAAAATGCTCAAGAGTCATATAACATTTATGAGATGTTGGGATCTAATGCTCAACACAAAGATACAAGAGGTAAACGAGTTGGAGTGTATGAAATGAGTTCTAATAACGATCTTGCCTTGCAGGTGGCTAGTTTGGAAAAGAAGCTTGATTCTATGCTCAATATGGTGCCTAAGATAGCTGAGGTGTGTGCCATTTGCAACATACCAGGTCATCCTACTTATCAATGCACGGCTAGTGAGGCTTATCCCGAATTCGTTCAAGAGCAAGTGAATCTCATGAATTCTTACAATCAGAGGCCGAGGAATGACCCGTTCTCTAATACATATAACCCTGGTTGGAGAGATCATCCCAATCTCTCATGGAAGAATAACAATCAATTTCAAAATTTCCAACCAAAGCCTGCCACTACGCTTGAAGATACGGTCAAAATGCTAGCTCAAAACACCGTTCAGTTCCAGCAAACTACCAATAGTACTCTCCAACAACATTCAGCTGCTCTAACCAAAATGGAGACACAATTAGGTCAGATTGCTGATGCTTTGAGTCAAAGAGAACCCGGAAAATTTCCAAGCCAACCGGTGATACTTCAAAGGAACCAAGAGCAAGCCAAAGCGGTCATAACACTTAGAAGTGGTAAGGTTATTAATAATGGAGTTGGCAATGAAGTTACTAATGAATCTGATCATGTGAATGCATGTCCCACTCAAGAAGAGAATAAGAAACCGAATGACGATCCAAGCAATGCCACTTATTCATTTGAAGCTCCGAATTTTCACAAGGCTGAAAAACCTTACTCTCCACCCATTCCATTTCCTGGAAGACTTGCCAAAAGCAAGCAGGATAAGTCATTTAAAGAAATTTTTGATATATTAAGTAAAGTGAATGTTAATTTACCTTTGCTTGATGTCATTAGGAATATGCCAGCGTATGAGAAATTTTTCAAGGAGCTAAACACTTATAAGAGGAAGTATGGACCTAATGAGAAGGTGATGGTGTCTGAAAATGTGAGTGCTGTGCTTCAAAGAAAGCTCCCACCAAAACTCAAGGATCTGGGCAGTTTTTCTATCAATATCACCATTGGAGACAAGCTAGTTGAAAAGGCTATGCTTGACTTGGGGGCTAGCATCAATTTAATGCCCTATTCAGTGTATCTTCAATTAGGTTTGGGGGGTTTGAAGGCAACAACTATTTCATTGCAACTTGCTGATCGATCAGTGAAATATCCAAGAGGTATAGTGGAAGATATCTTAGTTCAAGTTGACAAACTAATTTTGCCTGCTGATTTTGTAGTGTTGGACATGGAAGAGGCTCCTCTACATGATCGTGAGTTACCTATTTTGCTTGGGAGACCCTTTATGGCCACAGCAAAGACAATCATAGATGTGCAAAATGGTCTCCTCACCATGACTGTGCTAGGAGAAACTGTACAATTCAAAGTGTTTGAATCTCTTTCTCACCCTTCTAGTTCAATTGATTGTTGTTCGATTGATGTACTTGATTCACTTGTTTTCTCTAAGTTTTTGCTGGCACAATCCAATGATCCATTACAATATGTTTTGAGTCAATCTCAAAATGACTTTGATGAAGAAGTGCTCATGGAGATGGTGGCTGCCTTGGAAGCATTAAAACAATATCCCTCCACTTTTTCGCCTCTTATAGAGCCATTAGAACCATCTGCCACACATAATGATCCCTTCTATTGTTAAACCTCCAAAACTTGACCTTAAACCACTTCCATCACATCTAAAATATGCTTACCTAGCTGAGTTTGAAACTCTCCCAGTTATAATAGCATCTGACCTCACCCCTTTGGAAGAAGATAAGCTAATTAGGGTGCTAAAAGAGTTCAAATCAGCCATTGGTTGGTCTATTGCAGATATCAAGGGAATAAGCCCTACCATGTGTATGCATCGAATTTTATTGGAGGAGGGAGCGAAACCAACTCGTGAACCAGAAAGAAGGCTCAATCCACACATGAAGGAAGTAGTGAGAGCTGAAGTGCTGAAGTTGCTAGATGTGGGTATCATATACCCGATTTCTGATAGCAAATGGGTCAGCGCTGTTCACGTAGTGCCTAAGAGGATTGGAATCACCGTGGTAAAAAATGAGCATAAAGAGCTTGTTCAAACGAGACCTGCAGCTAGTTGGCGTGTTTGCACCGATTACAGGAAGTTGAATTCAGAGACTAGAAAAGATTATTTTCCTATGCCTTTTATTGATCAAATGCTTGAGCGATTAGCTGGTCACTCATATTATTGTTTTCTTGATGGATATTCAGGTTATAATCAAATTGTGATTGCTCCAGAAGATCAAGAGAATACTACATTCACCTGTCCTTTTGGCACTTTTGCATATAGGAGGATGCCTTTTGGCCTTTGCAATGCCCCAGCAACATTCCAAAGATGTATGCTGGCAATCTTTTCAGATATGATTGAGATTTGTTTCTCAATTGGGAAAAGTGTCAATTTATGGTGAAACAAGGTGTTGTGTTGGGGCATGTAATATCCAACAAGGGTATTGAAGTTGACGAAGCAAAAATTGACATCATCTCAAATATGGCAGCCCCTGCTTCAGTGAAGGGAGTGAGAAGCTTTCTAGGACATGCTGGTTTTTATCGTCGTTTCATTAAGGATTTTTCCAAGATCACTCATCCATTATGCAATCTTTTGGCCAAAGATGTTGTATTTCACTTTGATAAAGATTGTATGAATGCATTTAATACCTTGAAACGTGAACTAACCTCTGCTCCTATCATTATGGCACCAGATTGGTCTTTGCCTTTTGAGCTAATGTGTGATGCCTCTGACTATGCTATTGGTGCTGTTTTAGGTCAAAGAGTAAATAAGCTGCCACATGTAATCTACTATGCAAGTCGGACATTAAACGATGCTCAACTCAATTACTCTACAATTGAGAAGGAGTTGCTTGATGTTGTTTTTGCTTTAGAGAAATTTCGTTCATATCTTGTTGGCTCTAAAGTTATTGTTTACTCTGATCATGCAGCTCTTAGGTTTTTGTTGACCAAGAAAGATGCTAAACCACGTTTGATCAGATGGATACTCTTGTTACAAGAGTTTGACCTAGAAATTCGAGACAAGAAAGGGAGTGAAAATGTTGTTGCTGATCACTTGTCGCGCCTTGTTGATGAAAACCATGGAGATGGACAAATTTTGCCTCTCAACGAATCATTCCCAGATGAACAACTCTTTGTCATTCAAGATAAAGAGCCAGGCTGATTTTGTCAATTATCTTGCTTCTGGTGTAATTAGGGATGATTTGACTTTTCAGGAGAGAAAGAAGTTCTTTTCAATGGTGAAACACTACATGTGGGATGAGCCCTATTTGTTCAAGTATTGCCCTGACCAAATCATTCGAAGATGTGTTCCAGAGAGTGAGCAGCAAAGCATACTAACATTCAGTCATGCATTGGCATGCGGAGGTCATTTCAGTGCCAAAAAGACTGCTTTAAAGGTTTTACAATCTGGTTTCTTTTGGCCTACATTGTTTAAAGATGCTTTTGATTTTTGCTCTAAGTGTGATAGGTGTCAGAAAATGGGGAGCATCAGTCGCAGGAACGAAATGCCATTAAACAACATTTTAGTGATAGAGCTGTTTGATGTGTGGGGAATTGACTTCATGGGACCATTCCCATCTTCTTTTGGATACATATACATACTAGTGGCAGTAGATTATGTATCAAAATGGGTTGAGGCAACAGCTACATGAACTAATGATCACAAAGTTGTTTTGAATTTTCTCAAAGATATTATTTTCACTAGGTTTGGAACTCCGAGAGCTATCATTAGCGATGGTGGCAGTCACTTCTGCAACAAACCTTTCGAGGCATTGATGAAGAAGTACAACATCACACATAAAGTGGCAACTCCATACCATCCTCAAACCTCTGGACAAGTGGAAATCAGCAATAGAGAAATAAAGAACATCTTGATGAAAACCGTCGGCCCTACAAGGAAGGATTGGTCACTAAGGTTGAATGATGCACTTTGGGCGTATTGAACAGCATACAAGACCCCAATTGGAATGAGCCCTTATCGACTGGTGTTTGGAAAGGCATGTCATCTGCCAATGGAGCTCGAGCACCGTGCATATTGGGCCATAGAGAAATTCAATTTTGATCTCAAAGAAGCTGGTACAGTGAGGAAGCTCCAACTCAATGAGTTGGAAGAGCTCATAAATGAATTAGAATGCAAGGATCTACAAAGAACGAACCAAGCTCTACCATGACAAAGCAATTCTTAGGAAGGAGTTTCAACCAGGTATGAAAGTACTTTTGTATGACTCACGTTTGCGACTGTTTCCAGGTAAATTGAAGTCTAGATGGGTTGGACCATTCAAAGTGCTTCAAGTATTTCCCCATGGAGCTATGGAGATAGAAAACATCAAGAATGGCACCGTTTTAAGGTCAATGGACAGCGTTTGAAGCCTTATTTGGAGAGTGTTTCACAGGAGTAGGTTTATGTCGTTATAGATTCTCTCGAGTTTATGGCAACTTAGACACACTACTATGTCTTGCCTAGACATTAAATAAAGCGCTTGCTAGGAGGCAACCTAGCTGGGTTTGTGTTCTTTCCGTTTATTTGTGTTGGTTTTTAGTTTTTATTTTATTTCTTTCCATGCACACTGTGCCAATTTGCATTGCATCCATTCCATTCATTTTTTTTTTTTAAGCATCGAGGACAATGCTTAGTTTAGGTTTGGGGGTGTGGGATTTTCGTTTGTTTTTAGTTCTGGTTAAAGTTTGCTTTTGCTTACTAATGTGAATGTATATGAGGGCTATGGTTTACAATGAGGACTACTGCGATGTCATGAAAAAGTTCATATCATATCTTTTTTTTTCAAAGCTGTTACTCTTGGAATCATGGTGGTTAAAGTATCATGCTCAAATTCTGGAAGAAGAATTGTGGAGACTACCCTAGTGAGTGATTTTGAGCCTATTTACTTCTTTGAGAGGGTTTAAAGTGTTTGTACTCCTATCTTTTTGCTTCAATGTCATTTCAAATTATCTCATTATTTTTGTTTGATTGAACGCTAAGAATTGTTCGCTTTCGCAGATACCATGTGTTTGGTAACATTCATGAATGAACTCATTGAGACGATGTTAGGCTATGCATGTCTTAACCACCAAAAGGCCTAATTTCTTACCTTTATGTGTGTGCCATTACCCCATTTTGAAGCCAATCATTTTTAGCCATTTTCTTTTCTCACATTTGTTTCCCCATATCCTTTTATCTCAATATGAGATATTTAGCCCATTACAGCTATACCCTATAGTTTGGGGAATACCAAAGTGATGAAGACAAAGATAATTCGAGCTCTACATCAAGAAAGTGGTATGTACCGAGGTATGTGTGCTGGAATTGTAGAAAAAAAGAAAGAAAAAAGAAACAAAGTTTTAGAAAAAGAAAAGAAAAGAAAAAGAATCAAAGAGGATGTAATTTCTAAATCCTTCCATTATCGCACGGGTCCTGGATGCCACGAACAAACAACAAAGATCAATTCAAGAGGAGAGCTTGCTGCTTTCACAAGGAAGACACTTTGGTATGTCCCAAGCTTTAGTATTTCCTATCCTTTCTTTCATAGCCCCTGACCTAAGCCTTACATTACACACCTTGTGAAAGACCTAGCTGATCTTTGGGGATGTATTCATGGGTGCTGCTAAGTATGTGTGCTATCCATATTCTTAGTGTTTAATTCCTTTCATGAGATATGTCCAGAAATTGTGCTTTTATTTCATATTTCATATGTGAGGATTTTGATTCCCTTTTACATAACTTCACTCACATATGTTTGAGGAGAGACCACACCTTAGGATCTGAGTGAAAATTTGAGTGATATCTGTGAGGACTAGAGTTGAGGCGATTTCTATCTTTGGCATTTGAGTATGGTGTCTTTGAAGTCATGGGACATGGAGTAATTATTTTTTTTACACTATACTTATGATATGATTCTTTGAAGTGGCAGACTAGTGGTTCGAATGTATGACTAAGCTTTCATTGGTTCTTATTAGTTTGCTATAAGTATGCTTTAACCAATTTGCTTGCAAGTATGCAGATGTTTGTGGGAGTCATCACTGTAAACCCTCAGGAGACACAACTCCTCCTACTAGGGACACCTAGGGGTTTAAAGGCTTGTTGCACATGCTCAGTGCAATCATTTAACCTGCAAAAGTGGTCTAGTTAGATTTTATTGTCTTGTGTGTTTTTAATTTCAGTTTTGCTCGAGGACTAGCAAAAATCAGGTTTGGGGGTATTTGATAACTCATATATTTATACATTTATACCATCCATTTCTAGTATATTTGTGATGTTTTTGAGTTAAACTTGTTGCGTTTTATCCTATTTTGTGTTAGTATGCAGTTGCATATACTTTAGGATCAAGTTGAAGGCAAAAGAAATGAAAACATGCCATTTTTGGAGCTG
Source organism: Prunus davidiana (assembly GCA_020226225.1). Taxonomy (NCBI): domain Eukaryota; kingdom Viridiplantae; phylum Streptophyta; class Magnoliopsida; order Rosales; family Rosaceae; genus Prunus; species Prunus davidiana. The sequence continues at coordinate 17,299,028 of CM035334.1, read as the reverse complement.
ACCCTTATTCAAACGTGGAAACAAGTTTCGTGACCTGTTTTGAAGTCCAAATAAAGAATCCAAGGCGAACCTGGCTTGTTTGAAGACTAAGAGCAGAATGGGAAAGCAATGGGGATTTCTAGCCTGATTTGGAGGTGCCAAATAAGGCAAAAACGTGCAAAATAAAGGCTGATTCGTTAGGATATCTTTGGAACATCTGGCAGCCTTGTTTACCCCATAAAAACTTGCCTTTTAGCCACTTTTAAAACCCCTATTTATTTTGGACGAATTTCACAACCCTACATCTGACTTCTTGGTTATTCTCTCCTTTCATGCACACTAAAACCCTAGCCGTCCATATTTCCACCATCAGGACTCAGCGCAGGAGGTGGTTCTTGAAGAAGTTCAACATCAGAATTGGTTCAAGGGTTTCCTCTCATGAATTTATTTTCACTCATGTTGTTTATTTTTGTTTTAATCTCTTTGAACATGATGTGTAACTAAATTCATAGCTAGGGATTTCGATGTAGCCTTGCAACATTGATCCATGTTTCTAAGTTAAAGTATTCAGTTCATCAATCTGTTTCTTGTTTCATTCACTGAATCTATTGTTCAATTTGTTTGTCAATTTTAATGTTTGATCACCATTAGAGTCGCCTACAGATTATCTAGACAAGGTTATAGTAAACATCATGCTTAATCTTGTTAGACATGTGAATGAATGAAGAGAATGCTATGCAAACATCATGCTGTGTATTTTCTTTGGTTCTTTAACGTTTTCTTGCATGCTAATGACTCTTAACTTGGAACCAAAGTTGAACATCCCAACTAGGTTGTAGATTAGGAGAATTTGATCAAAACCACCACATCATATGGCTGATCATATATATGTAAAACGAACTCTGGAAACAGGTTGGTACTTGAGTACGGTTTAATTTTATAAATATGGAATTAGTTTTGCAATGGTGAATTCGAAATCCCTGGTCTCTTCCCTATTCTTTCTACATCAATATAGAGCATTCACTGCTACATTCTTTTTGAATTTTACAACACAAAAACTACTTTCAAATTGTCACTTTCATTTTTATCTAGGATTCTTTCAAAACTAGTAATTTATAGAGGTCCAATCAGTCCCTGTGGTTCGACACCCTTACTTGTACCATTATACTAACCATATATTGGCACTTGGAAGGAACACAACACCACTCCATTTCAGAACGAACTTCGTACGAACCTGAATTGTCCGATTTCAAGGACCAATCGATATCGTATTGAGTCCACAACTTGGGGAACATCAGAATATTGTGGGAGTTGCCATTTGGTGGGTTTTGGGTGAAATTCAAACCGTAGAACCATACAATACACCAACCACTCCATTTCAGAATGAACTTCGTACGAACCTGAATTGTAAAATTTCGTGGACCAATCGATATCGGATTGAGTCCACAACTTGGAGAACATCATAATATTGTGGGAGTTGCCATTTGGTGGGTTTTGAGTGAAATTCAAACCGTAGAACTATATAATACACCAACCACTCCATTTCAGAACAAACTTCATACGAACCTGAATTGTCCGATTTCAAGGACCAATCGACATCGGATTGAGTCCAAAACTTGGGGAACATCATAATATTGTGGGACTTGTCATTTGGTGGGTTGTGAGTGAAATTCAAACCGTAGCACTATACAATACACCAACCACTCCAATTCAGAACGAACTTCATACGAACCTGAATTGTCCGATTTCAAAGACCAATCGATATCGGATTGAGTCTAAAACTTGGGGAACATCATAATATTGTGGGAGGAGTCATTTGGTGGGTTTTGAGTGAAATCCAATCCCCAGAACTACACAATAAACCAACTACTCCATTTCAGAACGAACTTCATACGAACCTGAATTGTCCGATTTCAAGGACCAATCGATATCGGATTGAGTCCAAAACTTGGGGAACTTCATAATATTGTGGGACGAGTCATTTGGTGGGTTTTGAGTGAAATCCAATCCCTAGAACTATAGAATACACCAACCACTCCATTTCAGAACACAGTTCGCACGGACCAGAATTGGCCGATTTCATGGACCAATTGATATCGGATTGAGTCCAAAACTTGGGGAACATCATAATATTGTGGGAGGAGTCATTTGGTGTGTGTTGAGTGAAATTCAATCACTAGAACTATACAATAAACCAACCACTCTATTTCAGAACGAACTGCGTACAAACTTGAATTGTCCGATTTCATTGGCGAATCGATATCGGATTGAGTCCAAAACTTGGGGAACATCATAATATTGTGGGAGGAGTCATTTGGTGCGTTTTGAGTGAAATCCAATCTCTAGAACTATACAATACACCGACCACACCATTTCAGAACGAACTTCGTATGAACCTGAATTGTCCGAGTTCAATGACCAATCGATATCGGATTGAGTCCAAAACTTGGGGAACATTATAATATTGTGGGAGGAGTCATTTCGTTGGTTTTGAGTGAAATCCAATCCCTAGAACTATACAATACACCAACAACTCCATTTCAGAACGAACTTGGTACGAACCTGAATTGTCAAATTTCGTGGACCAATCGATATCGGATTGTGTCCAAAACTTGGGGAACATCATAATATTGTGGGAGGAGTCATTTGGTGGGTTTTGAGTCAAATCCAATCCCTAGAAGTATACAGTACACCAACCACCCCATTTCAGAACAAACTTCGTACGAACCTGAATTGTCAAATTTCGTGAACCAATCGATATCGGATTGAGTCCAAAACTTGTGGAACATCATAATATTGTGGGAGGAGCCATTTGGTGGGTTTTGAGTGAAATCCAATCTCTAGAATTATACAATACACCAACCACCCCATTTCAGAACGAACTTCGTACGAACCTGAATTGTCAAATTTCGTGGCCCAATCAATATCGGATTGTGTCCAAAACTTGGGGAACATCATAATATTGTGGGAGGAGTCATTTGGTGGGTTTTGAGTCAAATCCAATCCGTAGAAGTATACAATACACCAACTACTTCTTTTCAGAACGTACTTCGTACGAACCTGAATTGTCAAATTTCGTGGATCAGTCGATATCGGATTGAGTCCCAAACCTGGGGAACATCAAAATATTGTGGGAGGAGTCATTTGGTGGGTTTTGAGTGAAATCCAACCTCTAGAACTATACAATACACCAACAACTACATTTCAGAACGAACTTCGTACGAACCTGAATTGTTAAATTTCGTGGGCCAGTCGATATCTCCCAAACTTGGGGAACATCAACATATTGTGGGAGGAGTCATTTGGTGGGTTTTGAGTGAAATCCAATCTCTAGAACTATACAATACACCAAGCACCCCATTTCAGAACGAACTTCGTACGAACCTGAATTGTCCGATTTCAAGGACCAATCGATATCGAATTGAGTCCAAAACTTGGGGAACAACATAATATTGTGGGAGGAGCCATTTGGTGGGTTTTGAGTGAAATCCAATCTCTAGAATTATACAATACACCAACCACCCCATTTCAGAACAAACTTCGTACGAACCTGAATTGTCAAATTTCGTGGACCAATCGATATCGGATTGTGTCCAAAACTTGGGGAACATCATAATATTGTGGGAGGAGTCATTTGGTGGGTTTTGAGTCAAATCCAATCCCTAGAAGTATACAATACACCAACCACCCCATTTCAGAACAAACTTCGTACGAACTTGAATTGTCCAATTTCAAAGATCAATCGATATAGGATTGAGTCCAAAACTTGGGGAACATCATAATATTGTGGGAGGAGTCATTTGGTGGGTTTTGAGTGAAATCCAATCTCTAGAATTATACAATACACCAACCACCCCATTTCAGAACAAACTTCGTATGAACCTGAATTGTCAAATTTCGTGGACCAATCGATATCGAATTGAGTCCAAAACTTGGGGAACATCATAATATTGTGGGAGGAGTCATTTGGTGGGTTTTGAGTGAAATCCAATCTCTAGAATTATACAATACACCAACCACCCCATTTCAGAACAAACTTCGTACGAACCTGAATTGTCAAATTTCATGGACCAATCGATATCGGATTGTGTCCAAAACTTGGGGAACATCATAATATTGTGGGAGGAGTCATTTGGTGGGTTTTGAGTGAAATCCAATCTCTAGAATTATACAATACACCAACCACCCCATTTCAGAACAAACTTCGTACGAACCTGAATTGTCAAATTTCGTGGAACAATCGATATCGGATTGTGTCCAAAACTTGGGGAACATCATAATATTGTGGGAGGAGTCATTTGGTGGGTTTTGAGTCAAATCCAATCCCTAGAAGTATACAATACACCAACCACCCCATTTCAGAACAAACTTCGTACGAACTTGAATTGTCCAATTTCAAAGACCAATCGATATAGGATTGAGTCCAAAACTTGGGGAAGATCATAATATTGTGGGAGGAGTCATTTGGTTGGTTTTGAGTGAAATCCAATCTTTAGAATTATACAATACACCAACCACCCCATTTCAGAACAAACTTCGTATGAACCTGAATTGTCAAATTTCGTGGACCAATCGATATCGAATTGAGTCCAAAACTTGGGGAACATCATAATATTGTGGGAGGAGTCATTTGGTGGGTTTTGAGTGAAATCCAATCTCTAGAATTATACAATACACCAACCACCCCATTTCAGAACAAACTTCGTACGAACCTGAATTGTCAAATTTCATGGACCAATCGATATCGGATTGTGTCCAAAACTTGGGGAACATCATAATATTGTGGGAGGAGTCATTTGGTGGGTTTTGAGTGAAATCCAATCTCTAGAATTATACAATACACCAACCACCCCATTTCAGAACAAACTTCGTACGAACCTGAATTGTCAAATTTCGTGGAACAATCGATATCGGATTGTGTCCAAAGCTTGGGGAACATCATAATATTGTGGGAGGAGTCATTTGGTGGGTTTTGAGCCAAATCCAATCCCTAGAAGTATACAATACATCAACCACCCCATTTCCGAACAAACTTCGTACGAACCTGAATTGTCAAATTTCGTGGACCAATCGATATCGGATTGTGTCCAAAACTTGGGGAACATCATAATATTGTGGGAGGAGTCATTTGGTGATTTTTGAGTCAAATCCAATCCCTAGTACAATACACCAACCACTCCATTTCAGAACGAACTTCGTACGAACCTGAATTGTCCAATTTCAATGACCAATCGATATCGAATTGAGTCTAAAACATGGGGAACATCATAATATTGTGGGAGGAGTCATTTGGTGATTTTTGAGTGAAATCCAATCAATAGAACTATACAATACACCAACCACTCCATTTCAGAACGAAGTTTGTACGAACCTGAATTGTCCAATTTCAAAGACCAATCGATATAGGATTGAGTCCAAAACTTGGGAAACCTCATAATATTGTGGGAGGAGTCATTTGGTGATTTTTGAGTGAAATCCAATCTCTAGAACTATACAATACACCAACCACTCCATTTCGGAACGAACTTCGTACGAACCTGAATTGTCCAATTTCAAGGACCTATCGATATTGAATTGAGTCCAAAACTTGGGGAACATCATAATATTGTGGGAGGAGTCATTTGGTGGGTTTTGAGTGCAATCCAATATCTGGAATTATACAATACACCAACCACCCCATTTCAGAACAAACTTCGTACGAACCTGAATTGTCAAATTTCGTGGACCAATCGATATCGGATTGTGTCCAAAACTTGGGGAACATCATAATATTGTGGGAGGAGTCATTTGGTGGGTTTTGAGTCAAATCCAATCCCTAGAAGTATCCAATACACCAACTACTTCATTTCAGGACGTACTTCGTACGAACTTGAATTGTCAGATTTCGTGAATCAGTCGATATCGGATTGAGTCAAAAACCTGGGGAACATCAAAATATTGTGGGACTGAGTCATTTGGTGGGTTTTGAGTGAAATCCAATCTCTAGAATTATACAATACACCAACCACCCCATTTAAGAACGAACTTCGTACGAACCTAAATTGTCAAATTTCGTGGACCAATCGATATCAGGTTGAGTCCAAAACTTGGAGAACATCATAATATTGTGGTAGGAGTCATTTGGTGCGTTTCTAGTCAAATCCAATCCCTAGAAGAATACAATACACCAACTACTTCATTTCAGAACGTACTTCGTACGAACCTGAATTCTCAAATTTCGTGGATCAGTCGATACCGGATCGAGTCGCAAACTTGGGGAACATCAAAATATTGATGGAGGAGTCATTTGGTGGGTTTTGAGTGAAATCCAATCTCTAGAACCATACAATACACCAACAACTCCATTTCAGAACGAACTTCGTGCGAACCTGAATTGTTAAATTTCGTGGACCAGTCGATATCGGATTGAGTCCCAAACTTGGGGAACATAAAAATATTGTGCGAGGAGTCATTTGGTGGGTTTTGAGTGAAATCCAATGTCGAGAACTATACAATACGCCAACCACCCCATTTTAGAACGAACTTCATACGAACATGAATTGTCCGATTACAAGGACCAATCGATATCGGACTGAGTCCAAAACTTGGGGAACATCATATTGTTGTGGGGGGTGTCATTTGGTGGATTTTGAGTGAAATCCAATCCCTAGAACTATACAATACCCCAACCACTCCATTTCAGAACACAGTTCACACGAACCTGAATTGGCCAATTTCATGGACAAATCGATATCGGATTGAGTCCAAAACTTGGGGAACATCATAATATTATGGGAGGAGTCATTCGGTGGGTTTTGAGTGAAATCCAATCCCTTGAACTATACAATACACCAACCATCCATTTCAGAACGAACTTCGTACGAACCTGGAATTGTCGATTTCATGGAACAATTGATATCGGATTGAGTCTAAACTGGGGAACATCATAATTCGTGGAGGATTCATTTGGTGGATTTTGAGTGAAATCCAAACCCCAGAACTATACAATAAACCAACACTTCATTTAGAACGAACTTCGAACGAAACCTGAATTGTCCGATTCATTGACCAATCCATATCGGATTGAGTCCATAACTTGGGAAACACTGTAATATTGTGGGAGTTTGTTCATTTGGTGGTTTTGTGTGAAATCCAATCCCGGAACTATACAATAAACCAACCACTCCATTTCAGAACGAACTTCGTACGAACCTGGAATTGTCCGATTTCATTAACCATTCGATATAGGATTGAGTCCAAAACTTGGGAAGCATCACAATATTGTGGGAGTTGTCATTTGGTGGATTTTGAGTGAAATCCAAACACCAGAACTATACAATAAATTTCAGAACGAACTTCGTACAAACCTGAATTGTCCAATTTCAACGACCAATCAATATCGGATTGAGTCCAAAACTTTGGGAACACCATAATATTATGGGAGGAGTCATTCGGTGGGTTTTGAGTGAAAGCCAATCCCTTGAACTATACAATAAACCAACCACTCCATTTCAGAACGAACTTCGAACGAACCTGAATTGTCCGATTTCATTGACCAATCCATATTGGATTGAGTCCAAAACTTGGGAAACACCGTAATATTGTGGGAGTTGTCATTTGGTGGTTTTGAGTGAAATCCAATCCCCAGAACTATACAATAAACCAACCACTCCATTTCAGAACGAACTTCGTATGAACCTGAATTGTCAGATTTCAAGGACCAACCGATATCGGATTGAGTCCAAAACTTTGGGAACATCATAATATTATGGGAGGAGTCATTCGGTGGGTTTTGAGTGAAATCCAATCCCTTGAACTATACATACACCAACCACTCCATTTCAGAAGGAACTTCGTACGTACGTGAATTGTCCGATTACAAGGACCAATCGATATCGGACTGAGTCCAAAACTTGGGGAACATCATACTGTTGTGGGGGGGTCATTTGGTGGATTTTGAGTGAAATCCAATCCCTAGAACTATACAATACCCCAACCACTCCATTTCAGAACGCAGTTCGCACGAACCGGAATCGGCCGATTTGATGGACCAATCGATATCGAATTGAGTCTAAAACTTGGGGAACATCATAATATTGCGGGAGGAGTCATTTGGGGTTTTAAGTGAAATCCAACCCCTAGAACTATACAATACACCAACCACTCCATTTCAGAACGAACTTCGTACGAAACTGAATTGTCGAATTTCGTGGACCAATCTGTATCGGATTGAGTCCAAAACTTGGGGAACATCGTAATATTGTGGGAGTTGTCATTTGGTGGGTTTTGAGTGAAATCCAATCCCTAGAATTATACAATATACCAACCACTCCATCTCAGAACGAACTTCGTACGAGCCTGAATTGTCAAATTCCGTGGACCAATCGATATCAAATTGAGTCCAAAACTTGGTGAACATCGTAATATTGTGGGAGTTGTCATTTGGTGGGTTTTGAGTGAAATCCAATCCCTAGAACTATACAATATACCAACCACTCCATTTTAAAACGAACTTCGTCCGAACCTGAATTGTCCGATTTCATGGACCAATCGACATCGGATTGAGTCTAAAACTTGGGGAACATCATAATATTGTGGGAGGAGTCATTTGGTGGGTTTTGAGTGAAATCCAATCCCCAGAACTATACAATAAATTTCAGAACAAACTTCGTACGAACCTGAATTGTCCGATTGCATTGACCATTCGATATCGGATTGAGTCCAAAACTCCTGGGACATCATAATATTATGGGAGGTGTCATTTCGTGGGTTTTTAGTGAAATCCAATCCCCAGGACAATACAATAAACCAACTACTCCATTTCAGAATGAACTTTGTACGTACCTGAATTTTCCGATTTCATTGACCAATCCATATCGGATTGAGCCCAAAACATTAGGAACATCATAATATTGTGGGAGGAGTCATTTGGTGAGTTTTGAGTGAAATCCAATCTCTAGAAGTATACAATACACCAACCACTCCATTTCAAAACGAACTTCGTACGAACCTGAATTGTCCGATTTCAAGGACCAATCGATATCGGATTGAGTCCAAAACTTGGGGAACATCATATTATTGTCGGAGTTGTCATTCGGTGGGTTTTGAGTGAAATCGAATCCCTCTAACTATACAATAAACCAACCTCTCCATTTCAGAACGAACTTCGTGAACCTGAATTGTCCGATTTCAAGGACCAATCGATATCGGATTAAGTCCAAAACTTGGGGAACATCATATTATTGTCGGAGTTGTCATTTGGTGGGTTTTGAGTGAAATCGAATCCCTCTAACTATACAATACACCAACCTCTCCATTTCAGAACGAACTTCGTACGAACCTGAATTGTCCGATTTCAAGGACCAATCGATATCGGTTTGAGTCCAAAACTTGGGGAACATCATAATATTGTGGGAGGAGTCATTTGGTGGGTTTTGAGCAAAATCCAATCTCTAGAACTATACAACACATTAGCCACCCCATTTCAGAACGAACTTCTTACGAACCTGAATTGTCCGATTTCATCGACCAATCGATATCGGATTGAGTCCAAAACTTGGGGAACATCATAATGTTGTGGGAGGAGTCATTTGTTGAGTTTTGAGTGAAATCCAAACCCTAGAACTATACAATAAACCAACCACTCCATTTCAGAATGAACTTCGTACGAACCTGAATTGTCCGATTTCATTGACCAATCAATATCGGATTGAGTCCAAAACGTGGGGAACATCATAATATTGTGGAAGGAGTCATTTGGTGGGTTTTGAGTGAAATCCAATCTCCAGAACTATACAATACACGAACCACTCCATTTCAGAACGAACTTCGTACGAACCTGAATTGTCCGATTTCAAGGACCAAGCGATATCGGATTGAGTCCAAAACTTGGGGAGCATCGTAATATTGTGGGAGGAGTCATTGGTGGGTTTTGAGCAAAATCCAATCTCTAGAACTATACAATACATCAGCCACTCCATTTCAGAACGAACTTCGTACGAACCTGAATTGTCCGATTACAAGGACCAATCGATATCGGATTGGGTCCAAAACATGGGGAACATCGTAATAGTGTGGGAGGACTCATTTGGTGGGTTTTGAGTGAAATCCAATCCCCAGAACTATACAATGAACCAACCACTCCATTTCAGAACACAGTTCGCAGGAACATGAATTGGCCGATTTCATGGACCAATCGATATCGGATTGAGTCCAAAACTTGGGGAACATCATAATATTGTGGGAGGAGTCATTTGGTGGATTTTGCGTGAAATCCAATCTCTAGAACTATACAATACACCAACCACTCCATTTCAGAACATAGTTCACACGAACCTGAATTGGCCGATTTCATGGACCAATGGATATCGGATTGGGTCCAAAACTTGGGGAACATCATAATATTGTGGGAGGAGTCATTTGGTGAGTTTTGAGTGAAATCCAATCTCTAGAAGTATACAATACACCAACCACTCCATTTCAAAACGAACTTCGTACGAACCTGAATTGTCCGATTTCAAGGACCAATCGATATCGGATTGAGTCCAAAACTTGGGGAACATCATATTATTGTCGGAGTTGTCATTCGGTGGGTTTTGAGTGAAATCGAATCCCTCTAACTATACAATAAACCAACCTCTCCATTTCAGAACGAACTTCGTACGAACCTGAATTGTCCGATTTCAAGGACCAATCGATATCGGATTGAGTCCAAAACTTGGGGAACATCATATTATTGTCGGAGTTGTCATTCGGTGGGTTTTGAGTGAAATCGAATCCCTCTAACTATACAATAAACCAACCTCTCCATTTCAGAACGAACTTCGTACGAACCTGAATTGTCCGATTTCAAGGACCAATCGATATCGGATTAAGTCCAAAACTTGGGGAACATCATATTATTGTCGGAGTTGTCATTCGGTGGGTTTTGAGTGAAATCGAATCCCTCTAACTATACAATACACCAACCTCTCCATTTCAGAACGAACTTCGTACGAACCTGAATTGTCCGATTTCTAGGACCAATCGATATCGGATTGAGTCCAAAACTTGGGGAACATCATATTATTGTCGGAGTTGTCATTTGGTGGGTTTTGAGTGAAATCGAATCCCTCTAACTATACAATACACCAACCTCTCCATTTCAGAACGAACTTCGTACGAACCTGAATTGTCCGATTTCAAGGACCAATCGATATCGGTTTGAGTCCAAAACTTGGGGAACATCATAATATTGTGGGAGGAGTCATTTGGTGGGTTTTGAGCAAAATCCAATCTCTAGAACTATACAACACATTAGCCACCCCATTTCAGAACGAACTTCTTACGAACCTGAATTGTCCGATTTCATCGACCAATCGATATCGGATTGAGTCCAAAACTTGGGGAACATCATAATGTTGTGGGAGGAGTCATTTGTTGAGTTTTGAGTGAAATCCAAACCCTAGAACTATACAATAAACCAACCACTCCATTTCAGAATGAACTTCGTACGAACCTGAATTGTCCGATTTCATTGACCAATCAATATCGGATTGAGTCCAAAACGTGGGGAACATCATAATATTGTGGAAGGAGTCATTTGGTGGGTTTTGAGTGAAATCCAATCTCCAGAACTATACAATACACGAACCACTCCATTTCAGAACGAACTTCGTACGAACCTGAATTGTCCGATTTCAAGGACCAAGCGATATCGGATTGAGTCCAAAACTTGGGGAGCATCGTAATATTGTGGGAGGAGTCATTTGGTGGGTTTTGAGCAAAATCCAATCTCTAGAACTATACAATACATCAGCCACTCCATTTCAGAACGAACTTCGTACGAACCTGAATTGTCCGATTACAAGGACCAATCGATATCGGATTGGGTCCAAAACATGGGGAACATCGTAATAGTGTGGGAGGACTCATTTGGTGGGTTTTGAGTGAAATCCAATCCCCAGAACTATACAATGAACCAACCACTCCATTTCAGAACACAGTTCGCAGGAACATGAATTGGCCGATTTCATGGACCAATCGATATCGGATTGAGTCCAAAACTTGGGGAACATCATAATATTGTGGGAGGAGTCATTTGGTGGATTTTGCGTGAAATCCAATCTCTAGAACTATACAATACACCAACCACTCCATTTCAGAACATAGTTCACACGAACCTGAATTGGCCGATTTCATGGACCAATGGATATCGGATTGGGTCCAAAACTTGGGGAACATCGTAATATTGTGGGAGGAGTCATTTGGTCTGTTTTGAGTGACATCCAATCCCTTGAACTATACAATACACCACCCACTCCATTTCCGAACGAACTTCGAATGAACCTGAATTGTCAAATTTCGTGGACCAATCGAGATCGGAATGAGTCCAAAACTTGGGGAACAACATAATATCGTGGGAGTTGTCATTTGGTGGGTTTTGAGTGAAATCCAATCCCTAGAACTATACAATACACCAAATACTCTATTTCAGAACGAACTTCGTATGAACCTGACTTGTCCGATTTCAATGACCAATCGATATCGGATCGAGTCCCAAACTTGGGGAACATCATAATGTTGTGGGAGGAGTCATTTGGTGGGTTTTGAGTGAAATCCAATCCCTAGAGCTATATAATAAACAAACCACTCCATTTCAGAACGAACTTCGTACGAACCTGAATTGTCCAATTTCATTGACCAATCGATATCGAATTGAGTCCAAAACTTTTGGACCATCATAATATTGTGGGAGGAGTCATTCGGTGGGTTTTGAATGAAATCCAATCTCTAGAACTATACAATACACTAACCACTCCATTTCAAAACGAACTTCGTATGAACCTGAATTGTCCGATTTCAAGGACCAATCGAAATCGGATTGAGTCCAAAACTTGGGCAACATCATAATATTGTGGGAAGAGTCATTTGGTGGTTTCTGAGTGAAATCCAGTCTCTAGAACTGTACAATACACCAACCACCCCATTTCAGAACGAACTTCGAATGAACCTGAATTGTCAAATTTCGTGGACCAATCGAGATCGGAATGAGTCCAAAACTTGGGGAACAACATAATATCGTGGGAGTTGTCATTTGGTGGGTTTTGAGAGAAATCCAATCCCTAGAACTATACAATACACCAAATACTCTATTTCAGAACGAACTTCGTATGAACCTGACTTGTCCGATTTCAATGACCAATCGATATCGGATCGAGTCCCAAACTTGGGGAACATCATAATGTTGTGGGAGGAGTCATTTGGTGGGTTTTGAGTGAAATCCAATCCCTAGAGCTATATAATAAACAAACACTCCATTTCAGAACGAATCGTACGAACCTGAATTGTCCAATTTCAAGGACCAATCAATATCGGATTGAGTCCAAAACTTGGGGAACATCATATTATTATGGGAGTTGTCATTTTGTGGGCTTTGAGTGAAATCCAATCCCTATAACTATACAATACACCATCCACTCCATTTCAGAACGAACTTCGTATGGACCTGAATTGTCCGATTTCAAGGACCAATCGAAATCGGATTGAGTCCAAAACTTGGGCAACATCATAATATTGTGGGAAGAGTCATTTGGTGGTTTCTGAGTGAAATCCAGTCTCTAGAACTGTACAATACACCAACCACCCCATTTCAGAACGAACTTCGAATGAACCTGAATTGTCCGATTTCAAGGACCAATCGAGATCGGAATGAGTCCAAAACTTGGGGAACAACATAATATCGTGGGAGTTGTCATTTGGTGGGTTTTGAGTGAAATCCAATCCCTAGAACTATAAAATACACCAAATACTCTATTTCAGAACGAACTTCGTATGAACCTGACTTGTCCGATTTCAATGACCAATCGATATCGGATCGAGTCCCAAACTTGGGGAACATCATAATGTTGTGGGAGGAGTCATTTGGTGGGTTTTGAGTGAAATCCAATCCCTAGAGCTATATAATAAACAAACCACTCCATTTCAGAACGAACTTCGTACGAACCTGAATTGTCCAATTTCAAGGACCAATCAATATCGGATTGATCCAAAACTTGGGGAACATCATATTATTATGGGAGTTGTCATTTTGTGGGCTTTGAGTGAAATCAATCCCTATAACGATACAATACACCATCCACTCCATTTCAGAACGAACTTCGTATGAACCTGAATTGTCCGATTTCAAGGACCAATCGAAATCGGATTGAGTCCAAAACTTGGGCAACATCATAATATTGTGGGAAGAGTCATTTGGTGGTTTCTGAGTGAAATCCAGTCTCTAGAACTGTACAATACACCAACCACCCCATTTCAGAACGAACTTCGAATGAACCTGAATTGTTAAATTTCGTGGACCAATCGAGATCGGAATGAGTCCAAAACTTGGGGAACAACATAATATCGTGGGAGTTGTCATTTGGTGGGTTTTGAGTGAAATCCAATCCCTAGAAACTATACAATACACCAAATACTCTATTTCAGAACGAACTTCGTATGAACCTGACTTGTCCGATTTCAATGACCAATCGATATCGGATCGAGTCCCAAACTTGGGGAACATCATAATGTTGTGGGAGGAGTCATTTGGTGGGTTTTGAGTGAAATCCAATCCCTAGAGCTATATAATAAACAAACCACTCCATTTCAGAACGAACTTCGTACGAACCTGAATTGTCCAATTTCAAGGACCAATCAATATCGGATTGAGTCCAAAAACTTGGGGAACATCATATTATTTTGGGAGTTGTCATTTTGTGGGCTTTGAGTGAAAATCCAATCCCTATAACTATACAATACACCATCCACTCCATTTCAGAACGAACTTCGTATGAACCTGAATTGTCCCCGATTTCAAGGACCAATCGAAATCGGATTGAGTCAAAACTTGGGCAACATCATAATATTGTGGGAAGAGTCATTGGTGGTTACTGAGTGAAATCCAGTCTCTAGAACTGTACAATACACCAACCACCCATTTCAGAACGAACTTCGAATGAACCTGAATTGTCCGATTTCAAGGACAACCAATCGAGATCGGAATGAGTCCAAAATTGGGGGAACAACATAATATCGTGGGAGTTGTCATTTGGTGGGTTTTGAGTGAAATCCAATCCCTAGAACTATAAAATACACCAAATACTCTATTTCAGAACGAACTTCGTATGAACCTGACTTGTCCGATTTCAATGACCAATCGATATCGGATCGAGTCCCAAACTTGGGGAACATCATAATGTTGTGGGAGGAGTCATTTGGTGGGTTTTGAGTGAAATCCAATCCCTAGAGCTATATAATAAACAAACCACTCCATTTCAGAACGAACTTCGTACGAACCTGAATTGTCCAATTTCAAGGACCAATCAATATCGGATTGAGTCCAAAACTTGGGGAACATCATATTATTATGGGAGTTGTCATTTTGTGGGCTTTGAGTGAAATCCAATCCCTATAACTATACAATACACCATCCACTCCATTTCAGAACGAACTTCGTATGAACCTGAATTGTCCGATTTCAAGGACCAATCGAAATCGGATTGAGTCCAAAACTTGGGCAACATCATAATATTGTGGGAAGAGTCATTTGGTGGTTTCTGAGTGAAATCCAGTCTCTAGAACTGTACAATACACCAACCACCCCATTTCAGAACGAACTTCGTACGGACCTGAATTGTCCGATTTCAAGGACCAATCAATATCGGATTGAGTCCAAAACTTGGGGAACATCATATTTTTGTCGGAGGAGTTATTTGGTGGGTTTTGAGTGATATACAATCCCTTGAACTATACAATAAACCAACCACTCCATTTTAGAACGAACTTCGTACGAACCTGAATTGTCCAATTTCATTGACCAATCAATATCGGATTGAGTCCAAAACTTGGGGAACATCATAATATTATGGGAGGAGTCATTCGGTGGGTTTTGATGAAATCCAATCCCTTGAACTATACAATACACCAACCACTCCATTTCAGAACGAACTTCGTACGAACCTGAATTGTCCGATTTCATGGAACAATTGATATCGGATTGAGTCTAAAACTGGGGGAACATCATAATATCGTGGGAGGATTGATTTGGTGGATTTTGAGTGAAATCCAAACCCCAGAACTATACAATAAACCAACCACTCCATTTCAGAACGAACTTCGAACGAACCTGAATTGTCCGATTTCATTGACCAATCCATATCGGATTGAGTCCAAAACTTGGGAAACACCGTAATATTGTGGGAGTTGTCATTTGGTGGTTTTGAGTGATATCCAATCCCCAGAACTATACAATAAACCAACCACTCCATTTCAGAACGAACTTCGTACGAACCTGAATTGTCCGATTTCATTAACCAATCGATATAGGATTGAGTCCAAAACTTGGGAAGCATCACAATATTGTGGGAGTTGTCATTTGGTGGATTTTGAGTGAAATCCAAACACCAGAACTATACAATAAATTTCAGAACAAACTTCGTACGAACCAGAATTGTCCAATTTCAATGACCAATCGATATCGGATTGAGTCCAAAACTTTGGGAACATCATAATATTATGGGAGGAGTCATTCAGTGGGTTATGAGTGAAATCCAATCCCTTGAACTATACATACACCAACCACTCCATTTCAGAACGAACTTCGTACGAACCTGAATTGTTCGATTTCATGGACCAATCGATATCGGATTGAGTCTAAAACTGGGGGAACATCATAATATCGTGGGAGGAGTCATTTGGTGGGTTTTGAGTGAAATCCAAACCCCAGAACTATACAATAAACCAACCACTCCATTTCAGAATGAACTTCGAACGAACCTGAATTGTCCGATTTCATTAACCAATCCATATCGGATTGAGTCCAAAACTTGGGAAACACCGTAATATTGTGGGAGTTGTCATTTGGTGGTTTTGAGTGAAATCCAATCCCCAGAACTATACAATAAACCAACCACTCCATTTCGGAACGAACTTCGTATGAACCTGAATTGTCCAATTTCATTGACCAATCGATATCGGATTGAGTCCAAAACTTGGGAAACATCATAATATTGTGGGAGGAGTCATTTGGTGGGTTTTGAGTGAAATCCAATCTCTAGAACTTTACAATACACCAACCACCCCATTTCTGAACGAACTTCGTACGAACCTGAATTGTCCGATTTCAAGGACCAATCGATATCGGATTGAGTCCAAAACTTGGGAACATCATAATATTGTGGGAGTTGTCATTTGGTGGATTTTGAGTGAAATCCAATCCTTAGAACTGTACAATACACCAACCACTCCATTTCAGAACGAACTTCGTATGAACCTGAATTGTCCGATTTCATGGACCAATTGTTGAGACTATTCTTAAGAACTAAAATGGGTTATTAAAAACAGCAACTTTAATTCTCGCAATTGCACGAACCATTTATAGTATAGCTTATGTAAATACGAGGTGGATACCACAGAGAATGGTAACTTGGTTCCACGTTAAATTACTTAGAATGCTAGAAAAACATAGAACAAAGAAACTGACTAACTAGCTAAAGGCAAGGTCGAATTCAACAATGCCTCTTGCTAATTACTCAATGTCTAGGACAGAATCCTAGCACCACATACGGGCTCGAAATTGGGGGTTTTGTTGTTGAAATGAAAAGAAGAAAGTAAAATGAAAGTGCTCGAAAGTAAACACTGGCAGCAATCAACAGATTGTGAAACAATAATTGAGAGGTGCTAGAGCGTGGGAATCCACCACTAGTTTTCCTATCCAAGTTATGAATGCATAGAAATTGACTCAAGCTTCATCAACAATAGATTATCGCATACAAGCCTATGGTATCTAGGTGCAGGATGCATGATTCTCCTAAGGCATGTGATTGGGCATGGTATCTACACAACACGTGATCTCTAATATGCAACCTAAGCATGGTATCTACTTAGAATAAAGCATACAAAAGTCATTAAGGTCCTTGAGAATATGATAATCACACAAGTCCTAGAACATGGTATCTGTCACAGTGAACCTGTGGTTATGAACCCCTTGAATGATTCTTAGGCCATTCATGTGTTGCTTGTGAAAGGAGAGTAGAATTGGTGAATCTAAACCCCTTCCCAACCCGTGCTAGATGCATAAAATCCTAGTTAGCTACTCCAAGAAAACATACATCAAGCACATAATAAACTGGAGATTAACAACTTGATAATAAAAGCAAGGAAATCAATTAACTATAAAATCATCCATAACATTGAATATTCATGACTAGGGCTTCATCCTAAGCCCTAACTAAATGGATTAGTTAGACATAACTATGAATACAGAAAATAAGAAATACATAGATAGGATAAAGAGAGGAGAAGAACTAGATGATGGCAGCAAGGAAGTTCCCAGGACAGCTCCAAGCTCCCTTGACAGCTCCAAGCTCCCTTCTCTCTTTGTGGTGAATCTGAATGTGTGTATGAGAGTAATGGATGAAGTGAATGTGTGTGTCTGACCCTTGAATGAGTGTGCAGCTCTCTATTTATAGAGTGCAATTTCATCCTCCCCTTTGGCTGCTGAAGCCCACCTCTTAGCTGCTCCCAACTGCTCCAGCTGCCCATACTTGCCAACTGCTCCAGCTGCCAAATACATGCTTTGGTATGGTTTCTTTATGGAAAGCTGGACTTTTGTTCATCTTTCTGAGCTTCTGAGCTGATTTGACTCTCATGTGTGGCTGCCCATGTGTAGCACATGGCTCTAGGAATGTAGCCACATTAAATGTGATGGCAGCCAACATGACATTTCTGTGGACTTGGTTCAGTCTTTGACGTGCTGAGGGCTCCAGATATATCCAATTGGGCTGAAATTTGGATCTGGTATAATAAACACCTATTGGAACAACTTCTATTAAGGATGTCTCCTCATCCGAACTGTGTAAGTTGCTGAAATGAGGCCTGCAAGATGACCTACGAAACTGGACAGACAAGGAGTGTGGCTCAAATTGGTTTTGTCTTTAAGCTCATATTCCCCTTGTGCCACTCAGCCCTTAACACTCATGATCAAATGTCATCCCCTTGCTGTCTTAACCTACAAAACACACAAACATAGGTAAGAGACTCAAAATAAAGAGAGGGTAAACAAAATTAATAAGCAAAGAAGGCATGCAAATGTGTGAAATTATGACCTTATCACCAATCGATATCGGATTGAGTCTAAAACATGGGGAACATCATAATATTGTGGGAGGAGTCATTTGGTGGGTTTTTAGTGAAATCCAATCCCCAGAACTATACAATAAACCAACCACTCCATTTCAGAACGAACTTCGTACGAACATGAATTGTCCGATTTCATTGACCAATCGATATCGGATTGAGTCCAAAACTTGGGGAACATCATAATATTGTGGGAGGAGTCATTTAGTGGATTTTGAGTGAAATCCAATCCCCAGAACTATACAATAAACCAACCACTCCATTTCAGAATGAACTTCGTACGAACTTGAATTGTCCGATTTCAAGGACCAATCGATATCGGATTGAGTTCAAAACTTGGGGAACATCATAATATTGTGGGAGTTGTCATTTGGTGGGTTTTGAGTGAAATCCAATTCCTAGAACTACACAATACACCAACCGCTCCATTTCAGAACGAACTTCGTATGAACCTGAATTGTCCGATTTCATGGACCAATCGATATCGGATTGAGTCGAAAACTTGGGGAACATCATAATATTATGGGAGGAGTCATTTGGTGGGTTTTGAGTGAAATCCAATCCCTAGAACTATACAATAAACCAACCACTCCATTTCAGAACGAACTTCGTACGAACCTGAATTGTCCGATTTCATTACCCAATCGATATCGGATTGAGTTCAAAAGTTGGGGAACAACATAATATTGTGGGAGGAGTCATTTGGTGGGTTTTGAGTGAAATCCAATCCCTAGAACTATACAATAAACCAACCACTCCATTTCAGAACGAACTTCATACCAACCGGAATTGTCAAATTTCGTGGACCAATCGTAATCGGATTGAGACCAAAACTTGGGGAACATCATAATATTGTGGGAGGACTCATTTGGTGGGTTTTAAGTGAAATCCAATCCCTAGAACTATACAATACATCAGCCACTCCATTTCAGAATCAACTTTGTACAAACCTGAATTGTCCGATTACAAGGACCAATCGATATCGGATTGAGTCCAAAACCTGGCGAACATCATAATATTGTGGGAGGAGTCATTTGGTGGATTTTGAGAGAAAACCAATCCCTAGAACTATACAATTCACCAACCACTCCATTTCACAACACAGTTCGCACGAACCTGAATTGGCCGATTTAATGGACCAATCGATATCGGATTGAGTCCAAAACTTGGGGAACAACGTAATATTGTGGGAGGAGTCATTTGGTGGGTTTTGAGTGAAATCCAATCCCTAGAAGTATACAATACATCAGCCACTCCATTTCAGAAAGAACTTCATACAAACCTGAATTGTCCAATTTCATGGGCCAATCGAAATCGGATTGAGTTTAACTTTGGGAACATCGTAATATTGTGGGAGGAGTAATTTGGTGATTTTTGAGTGAAATCCAATCTCTAGAACCATACAATACATCAACCACTCCATTTCAGAACGGACTTCGTACGAACCTAACTTGTCTGATTTCATGGACCAATCGATATCGGATTGAGTCCAGAACGTGGGGAACACCATAATATTGTGGGAGGAGTCATTTGGTGGGGTTTGAGTGAAATCCAATCCCCAGAACTATACAATAAACCAACCACTCCATTTCAGAACGAACTTCGTAAGAACCTGAATTGTCAAATTTCGTGGACCAATCAATATCGGATTGTGTCCAAAACTTGGGGAACATCATAATATTGTGAGGGGAGTCATTTGGTGGTTTCCAGTGAAATCCAATCCCTAGAAGTAGTATACAATACATAAGCCACTCCATTTCAGAACGAACTTCGTACGAACCTGAATTGTCCGATTTCAAGGACCAATCGATATCGGATTGAGTCCAAAACTTGAGGAACATCATAATATTGTGGGAGTCATTTATTGGGTTTTCAGTGAAATCCAATCCCCAGAACTATACAATAAACCAACCACTCCATTTCATAACAAACTTCGTACGAACCTTTATTGTCGAATTTCGTCGACCAATCGATATCGGATTGAGTCCAAAACTTGGGGAACATCATAATATTGTGGTAGTTGTCCTTCGGTGGGTTTGAGTGAAATCCAATCCCTAGAACTATACAATACACCAACCACTCCATTTCAAAATGAACTTCGTACGAACCTGAATTGTCCGATTTCATGGACCAATCGATATCGGATTGAGTCCAAAACTTGGGGAACAACGTAATATTGTGGGAGGGGTCATTTGGTGATTTTTGAGTGAAATCCAATATCTAGAACTATACAATACATCAACCACTCCATTTCAGAATGAACTTCTTACGAACCTGCATTGTCCGATTTCAAGGACCAATCGATATCAGATTGAGTCCAAAACTTGGGGAACATCATAATATTGTGGGAGGAGGCATTTGGTGGAAATTGATTGAAATCCAATCCCTAGAACTATACAATACACCAACCACTCCATTTCAGAACGAACTTCGTACGAACCTGAATTGTCCGATTTCATTGACCAATCGATATCAGATTGAGTCCAAAACTTGGGGAACATCATAATATTGTGGGAGGAGTCATTTGGTGGAAATTGATTGAAATCCAATTCCTAGAACTGTACAATACACCAACCACTCCATTTCAGAACGAACTTCGTATGAACCTGAATTGTCCGATTTCATGGACCAATTGATATCGGATTGAGTCCAAAACTTGGGGAACATCATAATATTGTGGGAGAAGTCATTTGGTGGGTTTTGAGTGAAATCCAATCCCTAGAACTATACAATACACCAACCACTCCATTTCAGAACGAACTTCGTACGAACCTGAATTGGCCGATTTCATGGACCAATCAATATCGGATTGAGTCCAAAACTTGGGGAACATCATAATATTGTGGGAGGATTCATTTAGTGGGTTTTGAGTGAAATCCAATCCCTAGAACTATACAATAAACCAACCACACCATTTCAGAACGAACTTCGTACGAATCTGAATTGTCCGATTTCATGGACCAATCGATATCGGATTGAGTCCAAAACTTGGCGAACGTCATAATATTGTGGGAGGAGTCATTTGGTGGATTTTGAGAGAAATCCAATCCCTAGAACTATACAATACACCAACCACTCCATTTCATAACGAACTTCATACGAACCTGAATTGGCCGATTCAATGGACCAATCGATATCGGATTGAGTCCAAAACTTGTGGAACGTCATAATATTGTGGGAGTTGTCATTTGGTTTGTTTGACTGAAACCCAGTCCCTAGAACTATACAATACACCAACCACTCCACTTCAGAACTAACTTCGTACGAACCTGAATTGTCCAATTTCATGGGCCAATCGATATTGGATTGAGTTTAACTTTGGGAACATCATAATATTGTGGGAGGAGTAATTTGGTGATTTTTGAGTGAAATCCAATCTCTAGAACCACACAATACATCAACCACTCCATTTCAGAACGGACTTCGTACGAACCTAACTTGTCTGATTTCATGGACCAATCGATATCGGATTGAGTCCAGAACGTGGAACACCATAATATTGTGGGAGGAGTCATTTGGTGGGTTTTGAGTGAAATCCAATCCCCAGAACTATACAATAAACCAACCACTCCATTTCAGAATGAACTTCGTACGAACCTGAATTTTCAAATTTCGTGGACCAATCGATATCGGATTGAGTCCAAAACTTGGGGAACATCATAATATTGTGAGGGGAGTCATTTCGTGGGTTTCGAGTGAAATCCAATCCCTAGAAGTATACAATACATAAGCCACTCCATTTCAGAACGAACTTCGTACGAACCTGAATTGTCCGATTTCAATGACCAATCGATATCGGATTGAGTCCAAAACTTGGGGAACATCATAATATTGTGGGAGTTGTCATTTGGTGGGTTTTGAGTGAAATCCAATTCCTAGAACTATACAATACACCAAAAACTCCATTTCAGAACGAACTTCGTATGAACCTGAATTGTCCGATTTCATGGACCAATCGATATCGGATTGAGCCCAAAACTTGGGGAACATCATAATATTATGGGAGGAGTCATTTGGTGGGTTGAGTGAAATCCAATCCCTAGAACTATACAATAAACCAACCACTCCATTTCGGAACGAACTTCGTACGAACCTGAATTGTCCGATTTCATTACCCAATCGATATCGGATTAGTTCAAAAGTTGGGGAACAACATAATATTGTGGAGGAGTCATTTGGTGGGTTTTGACTGAAATCCAATCCCTAGAACTATACAATAAACCAACAACTCCATTTCAGAACGAACTTCATACCAACATGAATTGTCAAATTTCGTGGACCAATCGTAATCGGATTAAGGCCAAAACTTGGGGAACATCATAATATTGTGGGTGGACTCATTTGGTGGGTTTTAAGTGAAATCTATTGTGTTCCGTCCAAGTGCTAATATATGGTTAGTATAATGGTACAAGTAAGGGTGTCGAACCACAGGGACCGATTGGACCTCTATAAATTACTAGTTTTGAAAGAACCCTAACTAAAAATGAAAGTGACAATTTGAAAGTAGTTTTTGTGTTGTAAATGAAAAATAACTTCAAATGCAAAAATAATATAGTAGTGAATAATATATTGATGTAGAAAGAATAGGGAAGAGACTAGGGATTTCGAATTCACCATTGCAAAACTAATTCCATGTTTATAAAATTAAACCATACTCAACTACCAACCTGTTTCCAGAGTTCGTTTTACATATATATGATCAGCCATATGATGTGTGGTTTTGATCAAATTCTCCTAATCTGCAACCTAGTTGGGATGTTCAACTTTGGTTCCAAGTTAAGAGTCATTAGCATGCAAGAAAACGTTAAAGAACCAAAGAAAATACACAGCATGATGTTTGGATAGCATTCTCTTCATTCATTCACATGTCTAACAAGATTAAGCATCATGTTTACTATAACCTTGTCTAGATAATCTGTAGGCGACTCTAATGGTGATCAAACATTAAAATTGACAAACAAATTGAACAATAGATTCAGTGAATGAAACAAGAAACAGATTGATGAACTGAATACTTTAACTTAGAAACATGGATCAATGTTGCAAGGCTACATTGAAATCCCTAGCTATGAATTTAGTTACACATCATGTTCAAAGAGATTAAAACAAAAATAAACAACATGAGTGAAAATAAATTCATGAGAGGAAACCCTTGAACCAATTCTGATGTTGAACTTCTCCAAGAACCACCTCTTGCGCTCAGTCCTAATGGTGGAAATATATGGACGGCTAGGGTTTTAGTGTGCATGAAAGGAGAGAATAACCAAGAAGTCAGATCTAGGGTTGTGAAATTCGTCCAAAATAAATAGGGGTTTTAAAAGTGGCTAAAAGGCAAGTTTTTATGGAGTAAACAAGGCTGCCAGATGTTCCAAAGATATCCTAACGAATCAGCCTTTATTTTGCACGTTTTTGCCTTATTTGGCACCTCCAAATCAGGCTAGAAATCCCCATTGCTTTCCCATTGTGCTCTTAGTCTTCAAACAAGCCAGGTTCGCCTTGGATTCTTTATTTGGACTTCAAAACAGGTCACGAAACTTGTTTCCACGTTTGAATAAGGGTCAGCTCCAAAAATGGCATGTTTTCATTTCTTTTGCCTTCAACTTGATCCTAAAGTATATGCAACTGCATACTAACACAAAATAGGATAAAACGCAACAAGTTTAACTCAAAAACATCACAAATATACTAGAAATGGATGGTATAAATGTATAAATATAGGAGTTATCAAATACCCCCAAACCTGATTTTTGCTAGTCCTCGAGCAAAACTGAAATTAAAAACACACAAGACAATAAAATCTAACTAGACCACTTTTGCAGGTTAAACGATTGCACTGAGCATGTGCAACAAGCCTTTAAACCCCTAGGTGTCCCAGTAGGAGGAGTTGTGTCTCCTGAGGGTTTACAGTGATGACTCCCACAAACATCTGCATACTTGCAAGCAAATTGGTTAAAGCATACTTATAGCAAACTAATAAGAACCAATGAAAGCTTAGTCATACATTCGAACCACTAGTCAGCCACTTCAAAGAATCATATCATAAATATAGTGTAAAAATAATAATTACTCCATGTCCCATGATTTCAAAGACACCATACTCAAATGCCAAAGACAGAAATCGCCTCAACTCTAGTCCTCACAGATATCACTCAAATTTTCACTTAGATCCTAAGGTGTGGTCTCTTCTCAAACATATGTGAGTGAAGTTATGTAAAAAGGAATCAAAATCCTCACATATGAAATATGAAATAAAAACACAATTTCTGGACATATCTCATGAAAGGAATTAAACACTAAGAATGTGGATAGCACACATACTTAGCAGCACCCATGAATACATCCCCAAAGATCAGCTAGGTCTTTCACAAGGTGTGTAATGTAAGGCTTAGGTCAGGGGCTATGAAAGAAAGGACAGGAAATACTAAAGCTTGGGACATACCAAAGTGTCTTCCTTGTGAAAGCAGCAAGCTCTCCTCTTGAATTGATCTTTGTTGTTTGTTCGTGGCATCCAGGACCCGTGCGATAATGGAAGGATTTAGAAATTACATCCTCTTTGATTCTTTTTCTTTTCTTTTCTTTTTCTAAAACTTTGTTTATTTTTTCTTTCTTTTTTTCCACAATTCCAGCACACATACCTCGGTACATACCACTTTCTTGATGTAGAGCTCGAATTATCTTTGTCTTCATCACTTTGGTATTCCCCAAACTATAGGGTATTGCTGTAATGGGCTAAATATCTCATATTGAGATAAAAGGATATGGGGAAACAAATGTGAGAAAAGAAAATGGCTAAAAATGATTGGCTTCAAAATGAGGTAATGGCACACACATAAAGGGTAAGAAATTAGGCCTTTTGGTGGTTAAGACATGCATAGCCTAACATCGTCTCAATGAGTTCATTCATGAATGTTACCAAACACATGGTATCTGCGAAAGCGAACAATTCTTAGCGTTCAATCAAACAAAAATAATGAGATAATTTGAAATGACATTGAAGCAAAAAGATAGGTGTACAAACACTTTAAACCCTCTCAAAGAAGTAAATAGGCTCAAAATCACTCACTAGGGTAGTCTCCACAATTCTTCTTCTAGAATTTGAGCATGATACTTTAACCACCATGATTCCAAGAGTAACAGCTTTGAAAAAAAAAAGATATGATATGAACTTTTTCATGACATCGCAGTAGTACTCATTGTAAACATAGCCCTCATATACATTCACATTAGTAAGCAAAAGCAAACTTTAACCAGAACTAAAAACAAACGAAAATCCCACACCCCCAAACCTAAACTAAGCATTGTCCTCGATGCTTAAAAAAAAATTAATGGCATGGATGCAATGCAAATGGGCACAGTGTGAAACATAAACCTGCTCCTGTGAAACATTCTCCAAATAAGGCTTCA
Organism: Prunus davidiana; assembly: GCA_020226225.1. Taxonomy (NCBI): domain Eukaryota; kingdom Viridiplantae; phylum Streptophyta; class Magnoliopsida; order Rosales; family Rosaceae; genus Prunus; species Prunus davidiana. Next base: position 17,272,511 of record CM035334.1, on the reverse strand, counting down.
AACGCTGTCCATTGACCTTAAAACGGGTGCCATTCTTGATGTTTTCTATCTCCATAGCTCCATGGGGAAATACTTGAAGCACTTTGAATGGTCCAACCCATCTAGACTTCAATTTACCTAGAAACAGTCGCAAACGTGAGTCATACAAAAGTACTTTCATACCTGGTTGAAACTCCTTCCTAAGAATTAATTTGTCGTCGTGGTAGAGCTTGGTTCGTTCTTTGTAGATCCTTGCATTCTCATATGATTCATTTCTGAGCTCTTCCAACTCATTGAGTTGGAGCTTCCTCACTGTACCAGCTTCTTTGAGATCAAAATTGAACTTCTTTATGGCCCAATGTGCACGGTGCTCGAGCTCCATTGGCAGATGACATGCCTTTCCAAACACCAGTCGATAAGGGCTCATTCCAATTGGGGTCTTGTACGCTGTTCGATACGCCCAAAGTGCATCATTCAACCTTAGTGACCAATCCTTCCTTGTAGGGCCGACGGTTTTCATCAAGATGTTCTTTATTTCTCTATTGCTGATTTCCACTTGTCCAGAGGTTTGAGGATGGTATGGAGTTGCCACTTTATGTGTGATGTTGTACTTCTTCATCAATGCCTCGAAAGGTTTGTTGCAAAAGTGACTACCACCATCGCTAATGATAGCTCTCGGAGTTCCAAACCTAGTGAAAATCATATCTTTGAGAAAATTCAAAACAACTTTGTGATCATTAGTTCGTGTAGCTATTGCCTCAACCCATTTTGATACATAATCTACTGCCACTAGTATGTATATGTCTCCAAAAGAAGATGGGAATGGTCCCATGAAGTCAATTCCCCACACATCAAACAGCTCTACCACTAAAATGTTGTTTAATGGCATTTCGTTCCTGCGACTGATGCTCCCCATTTTCTGACACCTATCACACTTAGAGCAAAAATCAAAAGCATCTTTAAACAATGTAGGCCAAAAGAAACCAGATTGTAAAACCTTTAAAGCTGTCTTTTTGGCACTGAAATGACCTCCGCATGCCAATGCATGACTGAATGTTAGTATGCTTTGCTGCTCACTCTCTGGAACACATCTTCGAATGATTTGGTCAGGGCAATACTTGAACAAATAGGGCTCATCCCACATGTAGTGTTTCACCATTGAAAAGAACTTCTTTCTCTCCTGAAAAGTCAAATCATCTCTAATTACACCAGAAGCAAGATAATTGACAAAATCAGCATACCGTGGCTCTTTATCTTGAATGACAAAGAGTTGTTCATCCGGGAATGATTCTTTGAGAGGCAAAATTTGTCTATCTCCATGGTTTTCATCAACAACACGTGACAAGTGATCAGCAACAACATTTTCACTCCCTCTCTTGTCTCGAATTTCTAGGTCAAACTCTTGAAACAAGAGTATCCATCTGATCAAACGTGGTTTAGCATCTTTCTTGGTCAACAAAAACCTAAGAGCTGCATGATCAGAGTAAACAATAACTTTAGAGCCAACAAGATATGAACGAAATTTCTCTAAAGCAAAAACAACAGCAAGCAACTCCTGCTCAGTTGTAGAGTAATTGAGTTGAGCATCGTTTAACGTCCGACTTGCATAGTAGATTACGTGTGGCAGCTTATTTACTCTTTGACCTAAAACAGCACCAATAGCATAGTCAGAGGCATCACACATTAGCTCAAAAGGCAAAGACCAATCTGGTGCCATAATGATAGGAGCAGAGGTTAGTTCACGTTTCAAGGTATTAAATGCATTCATACAATCTTTATCAAAGTGAAATACAACATCTTTGGCCAAAAGATTGCACAATGGATGAGTGATCTTGGAAAAATCCTTAATGAAACGACGATAAAAACCAGCATGTCCTAGAAAGCTTCTCACTCCCTTCACTGAAGCAGGGGCTGCCATATTTGAGATGATGTCAATTTTTGCTTTGTCAACTTCAATACCCTTGTTGGATATTACATGCCCCAACACAACACCTTGTTTCACCATAAATTGACACTTTTCCCAATTGAGAATCAAATTTGTTTCCTGACATCTTTGAAGCACTAGAGAGAGATGGTTAAGACAATTATCAAAAAAGAACCAAAAACTGAAAAATCGTCCATGAATACCTCAATAAATCTCTCAATCATATCTGAAAAGATTGCCAGCATACATCTTTGGAATGTTGCTGGGGCATTGCAAAGGCCAAAAGGCATCCTCCTATATGCAAAAGTGCCAAAAGGACAGGTGAATGTAGTCTTCTCTTGATCTTCCGGAGCAATCACAATTTGATTATAACCTGAATATCCATCAAGAAAACAATAATATGAGTGACCAGCTAATCGCTCAAGCATTTGATCAATAAAAGGCATAGGAAAATAATCTTTTCTAGTGTCTGAATTCAACTTCCTGTAATCGGTGCAAACACGCCAACTAGCTGCAGGTCTCGTTTGAACAAGCTCTTTATGCTCATTTTTTACCACTGTGATTCCAATCCTCTTAGGCACTACGTGAACAGCGCTGACCCATTTGCTATCAGAAATCGGGTATATGATACCCACATCTAGCAACTTCAGCACTTCAGCTCTCACTACTTCCTTCATGTGTGGATTGAGCCTTCTTTGTGGTTCACGAGTTGGTTTCGCTCCCTCCTCCAATAAAATTCGATGCATACACATGGTAGGGCTTATTCCCTTGATATCTGCAATAGACCAACCAATGGCTGATTTGAACTCTTTTAGCACCCTAATTAGCTTATCTTCTTCCAAAGGGGTGAGGTCAGATGCTATTATAACTGGGAGAGTTTCAAACTCAGCTAGGTAAGCATATTTTAGATGTGATGGAAGTGGTTTAAGGTCAAGTTTTGGAGGTTTAACAATAGAAGGGATCAGATGTGTGGCAGATGGTTCTAATGGCTCTATAAGAGGCGAAAAAGTGGAGGGATATTGTTTTAATGCTTCCAAGGCAGCCACCATCTCCATGAGCACTTCTTCATCAAAGTCATTTTGAGATTGACTCAAAACATATTGTAATGGATCATTGGATTGTGCCAGCAAAAACTTAGAGAAAACAAGTGAATCAAGCACATCAATCGAACAACAATCAATTGAACTAGAAGGGTGAGAAAGAGATTCAAACACTTTGAATTGTACAGTTTCTCCTAGCACAGTCATGGTGAGGAGACCATTTTGCACATCTATGATCGTCTTTGCCGTGGCCATAAAGGGTCTCCCAAGCAAAATAGGTAACTCACGATCATGTAGAGGAGCCTCTTCCATGTCCAACACTACAAAATCAGCAGGCAAAATTAGTTTGTCAACTTGAACTAAGATATCTTCCACTATACCTCTTGGATATTTCACTGATCGATCAGCAAGTTGCAATGAAATAGTTGTTGCCTTCAAACCCCCCAAACCTAATTGAAGATACACTGAATAGGGCATTAAATTGATGCTAGCCCCCAAGTCAAGCATAGCCTTTTCAACTAGCTTATCTCCAATGGTGATATTGATAGAAAAACTGCCCGGATCCTTGAGTTTTGGTGGGAGCTTTCTTTGAAGCACAGCACTCACATTTTCAGACACCACACCTTCTCATTAGGTCCATACTTCCTCTTATAAGTGTTTAGCTCCTTGAAAAATTTCCCATACGCTGGCATATTCCTAATGACATCAAGCAAAGGTAAATTAACATTCACTTTACTTAAAATATCAAAAATTTCTTTAAATGACTTATCCTGCTTGCTTTTGGCAAGTCTTCCAGGAAATGGGATGGGTGGAGAATAAGGTTTTTCAGCCTTGTGAAAATTTGGAGCTTCAAATGAAGAAGTGGCATTGCTTGGATCGTCATTCGGTTTCTTATTCTCTTCTGAGTGGGACCTGCATTCACATGATCAGATTCATTAGTAACTTCATTGCCAACTCCATTATTAATAACCTTACCACTTCTAAGTGTTATGACCGCTTTGGCTTGCTCTTGGTTCCTTTGAAGTATCACCGGTTGGCTTGGAAATTTTCCGGGTTCTCTTTGACTCAAAGCATCAGCAATCTGACCTAATTGTGTCTCCATTTTGGTTAGAGCAGCTGAATGTTGTTGGAGAGTTGTTTGCTATTGTAGTTTGCTGGAAACTGAACGGTGTTTTGAGCTAGCATTTTGACCGTATCTTCAAGCGTAGTGGCAGGCTTTGGTTGGAAATTTTGAAATTGATTGTTATTCTTCCATGAGAGATTGGGATGATCTCTCCAACCAGGGTTATATGTATTAGAGAACGGGTCATTCCTCGGCCTCTGATTGTAAGAATTCATGAGATTCACTTGCTCTTGAACGAATTCGGGATAAGCCTCACTAGCCATGCATTGATAAGTAGGATGACCTGGTATGTTGCAAATGGCACACACCTCAGCTATCTTAGGCACCATATTGAGCATAGAATCGAGCTTCTTTTCCAAACTAGCCACCTGCAAGGCAAGATCATTATTAGAACTCATTTCATACACTCCAACTCGTTTACCTCTTGTATCTTTGTGTTGAGCATTAGATCCCAACATCTCATAAATGTTATATGACTCTTGAGCATTTTTTTTCTTCAAAGCTCCACCTGCTGCATTATCAACAGTCGATTGACATGTTTGGGTTAGTCCATCATAAAAAATTTGCATTTGTAAGTAAAGAGGTAACCCATGATGTGGACATTGCAGCAACAGCCCTTTGAAACGCTCCCAACATTCATTGAAAGGTTCTCCATCATCTTGTTTAAAGTTAAAGATTTGCCCTCTCAAAGTAGCTGTCTTTTGAGTAGAGAAGAACTTCTCCAAAAATTTCTTAGCTACGGCATCCCAAGTCGTGAGCGAACCAGGTGCTAAAGTCATTAGCCAACCCTTTGCTCTATCTTTCAATGTATAAGGAAAAACCCTCATCCTCAGATTTGCTTCAGTCACTCCCTGCAAAGGTAAACCACTCACAACATTGTAGAATTCCTTAATATGGGCTAATGGATCTTCGTTAGGTAAACCATAAAAAGAAGGAAGCATGTGAAAATGTGAAGATTTGAGATCATAATTTCTAGCTTCAGTTGGCAGCAAGATGCACGAAGGGGAATTTGGTATAACCGGTTGAGCATAATCTTCCAAAGCTCGGTTTTCATCGTTATTGTCAGCCATCTCTTCTTCTCTTTCAGAATTAGAGTTATCGAAAGAATCAACACTCGTTGGGCCAGAAGAACTATTGTCCTCTTCTACATTGCTCGTTTGGGCACTAGCTGATACAGACTTCTCAAAACTGTTGCACTTCAACCGTTCAAGTCTTTGGCCTATCTCAGCAAGTGTATCTGACATATACTACCTGAGAAACAAAAATAAAACGAAATTAGGGTTTGAGAACAAGCGAGTATAGAGGACTGAAATCAGTCCCCGGCAACGGCGCCAAAATTTTGTTGTGTTCCTTCCAAGTGCCAATATATGGTTAGTATAATGGTACAAGTAAGGGTGTCGAACCACAGGGACCGATTGGACCTCTATAAATTACTAGTTTTGAAAGAACCCTAGATAAAAATGAAAGTGACAATTTGAAAGTAGTTTTTGTGTTGTAAAATGCAAGAAGAATGTAGCAGTGAATGCTATATTGATGTAGAAAGAATAGGGAAGAGACCAGGGATTTCGAATTCACCATTGCAAAACTAATTCCATGTTTATAAAATTAAACCATACTCAACTACCAACCTGTTTCCAGAGTTCGTTTTACATATATATGATCAGCCATGTGATGTGTGGTTTTGATCAAATTCTCCTAATCTGCAACCTAGTTGGGATGTTCAACTTTGGTTCCAAGTTAAGAGTCATTAGCATGCAAGAAAACGTTAAAGAACCAAAGAAAATACACAGCATGATGTTTGCATAGCATTCTCTTCATTCATTCACATGTCTAACAAGATTAAGCATCATGTTTACTATAACCTTGTCTAGATAATCTGTAGGCGACTCTAATGGTGATCAAACATTAAAATTGACAAACAAATTGAACAATAGATTCAATGAATGAAACAAGAAACAGATTGATGAACTGAATACTTTAACTTAGAAACATGGATTAATGTTGCAAGGCTACATCGAAATCCCTAGCTATGAATTTAGTTACACATCATGTTCAAAGAGATTAAAACAAAAATAAACAACATGAGTGAAAATAAATTCATGAGAGGAAACCCTTGAACCAATTCTGATGTTGAACTTCTCCAAGAACCACCTCTTGCGCTCAGTCCTAATGGTGGAAATATATGGACGGCTAGGGTTTTAGTGTGCATGAAAGGAGAAAATAACCAAGAAGTCAGATCTAGGGTTGTGAAATTCGTCCAAAATAAATAGGAGTTTTAAAAGTGGCTAAAAGGCAAGTTTTTATGGAGTAAACAAGGCTGCCAGATGTTCCAAAGATATCCTAACGAATCAGCCTTTATTTTGCACGTTTTTGCCTTATTTGGCACCTCCAAATCAGGCTAGAAATCCCCATTGCTTTCCCATTGTGCTCTTAGTCTTCAAACAAGCCAGGTTCGCCTTGGATTCTTTATTTGGACTTCAAAACAGGTCACAAAACTTGTTTCCACGTTTGAATAAGGTTCAGCTCCAAAAATGGCATGTTTTCATTTCTTTTGCCTTCAACTTGATCCTAAAGTATATGCAACTGCATACTAACACAAAATAGGATAAAACGCAACAAGTTTAACTCAAAAACATTACAAATATACTAGAAATGGATGGTATAAATGTATATGAGTTATCAAAATCCAATCCCTAGAACTATACAATACATCAGCCACTCCATTTCAGAATGAACTTTGTACGAACCTGAATTGTCCGATTACAAGGACCAATCGATATCGGATTGAGTCCAAAACCTGGCGAACATCATAATATTGTGGGAGGAGTCATTTGGTGGATTTTGAGAGAAATCCAATCCCTAGAACTATACAATACACCAACCACTCCATTTCACAACACAGTTCGCACGAACCTGAATTGGCCGATTTAATGGACCAATCGATATCGGATTGAGTCCAAAACTTGGGGAACAACGTAATATTGTGGGAGGAGTCATTTGGTGGGTTTTGAGTGAAATCCAATCCCTAGAAGTATACAATACATCAGCCACTCCATTTCAGAACGAACTTCGTACGAAACTGAATTGTCCGATTTCAAGGACCAATCGATATCGGATTGAGTCCAAAACTTGGGGAACATCATAATATTGTGGGAGGAGTCATTTGGTGGATTTTGATTGAAATCCAATCCCTAGAACTATACAATACACCAACCACTCCATTTCAGAACGAACTTCGTACGAACCTGAATTGTCCAATTTCATGGACCAATCGATATCGGACTGAGTCCAAAACTTGGGGAACACCATAATATAGTTGTAGGAGTCAATTGGTGATTTTTGAGTGAAATCCAATTGCCAAAACTATACAATACACCAACCAATCCATTAGAGAACGAACTTCATACGAACACGAACAGTTCAATTTCATTAACCAATCAATATCGGATTGGGCTGAAAACTTGGGGAACATCATAATATGGTGGGTGGAGTCATATGGTGAGTTTTGAACGAAATCCAATGGCTAAAACTATGCAATACACCAACCGCTCCATTTCAGAACGAACTTCGTACGAACCGGAATTGTCCAATTTCACCGACCAATTGATGTCGGATTGAGTCCCAAACTTAGGGAACATCATAATCTTGTGGGACGAGTCATTTGGTGAATTTTTCGTGAAATGCAATCTCTAGAACTAAGCAATACACCAACCACTCCATTTCAGAACAAACTTCGTACGAACCTGAATTGTCCAATTTCATGGACCATTCGGTATCGGATTGAGTCCAAAACTTGGGGAACATCATAACATAGTGGAAGGAGTCATTTCGTGGGTTTTGACTGAAGTACAATCTCTACAACTATGCAATACCCCAGCCACTCCATTTCAAAACGAACTTCGTACGAACCTTTATTGTCAAATTTCGTGGACCAATCGACATCGTATTGAGTCAAAAACTTGGGGAACATCATAATATTGTGGGACGAGTCATTTGGTGGGTTTTTAGTGAAATCCAATCTCTAGAACTCTGCAATACCCCAACCACTGCATTGGCAAACGAACTTCGTATGAACATGAATAGTCCAGTTTCTTGGACCAATCGATATCGGATTGGGCCCAAAACTTGGGGAACATCATAATACGGTGGGAGGAGTCATACGGTGAGTTTTGAGTGAAATCCAACTGCTAAAACTATGCAATACACCAACTACTCCATTTCAGAACGAACTTCGTACGAACCTAAATTGTCCAATTTCATGGACCAATCGATATCGGATTGAGTCCAAAACTTGGGGAGCATAATAATATGGTGGGAGGAGTCATTTGGTGGGTTTTGAGTGAAATCCAATCCCGAGAACTGTGCAATACACCAACCACTCCATTTCATAACGAATTTTGTTCAAACCTGTATTGTCCAATTTCATGGACCTATTGATGTCGGATTGTGTCCCAAACTCTTAGGAACATCATAATGTTCTGGGACTAGTCATTTGGTGAGTTTTCAGTGAAATCCAATCTGTATAACTATGCAATACACCAAACACTCCTTTTCAGAACGAACTTCGTACGAACCTGAATTGTCCAATTTCATGGACCAATTGATGTCTGATTGAGTTCCAAACTTGGGGAACATCATAATGTTGTGGGACGAGTCATTTAGTGAGTTTTGAATGAAATTCAATCTCTACAACTATGCGATACACCAACCACTCCATTTCAGAACGAACTTCGTACGAACTTGAATTGTCTAATTTCATTTACCAATCGATATCAGACTGAGTCCAAAACTTGGGGAACGTCATAATATAGTTGCAGGAGTCAATTGGTGATTTTTGAGTGAAATCCAATTGCCAAAACTATACACCAACCAATCCATTAGAGAACGAACTTCGTACGAACATGAATAGTCCAATTTCGTGGACCAATCGATATCGGATTGAGCCCAAAACATGGAGAACGCCGTAATATGGTGGGAGGAGTCATACGGTGAGTTTTGAGTGAAATCCAATGGCTAAAACTAAGCAATACACCAACCACTCCATTTCAGAACGAACTTCGTACTAACCTGAATTGTCCAGTTTCGTGGACCAATTGATGTCTGATTGAGTCCCAAACTTGGGGAACATCACAATGTTGTGGGACGAGTCATTTAGTGAGTTTTGAGTGAAATCCAATTGCCAAAAATATGCAATACACCAACCACTCCGTTAGAGAACGAACTTTGTCCGAACACGAGCAGTTCAATTTCATTAACCAATCAATATCGGATTGGGCTCAAAACTTGGATAACGTCATAATATGGTGGGTGGAGTCATATGGTGAGTTTTGAACGAAATCCAATGGCTAAAACTATGCAATACACCAACCACTCCATTTCAGAACGAAATTCGTACGAACCTGAATTGTCCAATTTCAAGGACCAATCGATATTGGATTGAGTCCAAAACTTGGGGAACATCATAATATGACGGAGGTGTCCCTTGTTTGGTTTTGAGTGAAATCCAATCTCTAGAACTAAGCAATACACCAACCCCTCCATTTCATAACGAACCTCGTACGTACCTGAATTGTCCAATTTCATGGACCAATTGATGTCGGATTGAGTCCCAAACTTGGGGAACATAATAATGTTGTGGGAGGAGTCATTTGGTGAGTTTTGAGTGAAATCCAATTGCCAAAACTATGCAATACACCAATGTTGCACCTATTCTTAACAACTAAAATGAGTTATTAAAAACAGCAACTTTAATTCTCGCAAGTGCACGAACCGTTTATAGTATAGCTTATGTAAATACGAGGTCGATCCCACGGAGAATGGTAACTTGGTTCCAAGTTAAATTACTTAGAATGCTAGAAAAACATAGAACAAAGAAACTGACTAACTAGCTAAAGGCAAGGTCGAATTCAACAATGCCTCTTGCTAATTACTCAAGGTCTAGGACAGAATCCTAGCACCACACACGCACTCGAAATGGGGGGTTTTGTTGTTGAAATGAAAACAAGAAAGTGAAATGAAAGTGCTCGAAAGTAACACTGGCAGCAATCAACAAGTTGTGAAACAATGATTGAGAGGTGTTAGAGCCTTGGAATCCACCACTAGTTTTCCTGTCCAAGTTATGAATGCATAGAAATTGACTCAAGGTTCATTAACAATAGATTATCGCATACAAGCCTATGGTATCTAGGTGCAGGATGCATGATTCTCCTAAGGCATGTGATTATGCATGGTATCTACACAACACGTGATCTCTAATATGCAACCTAAGCATGGTATCTACTTAGAATAAAGCATACAAGAGTCATTAAGCTCCTTGAGAATATGATAATCACACAAGTCCTAGAACATGGTATCTGTCCTAGTCAACCTATGGTTATTAACCCCTTGAATGATTCTTAGGCCATTCAAGTGTTGCTTGTGAAAGGAGAGTAGAATTGGTGAATCTAAACCCCTTCCCAACCTGTGCTAGATGCATAAAATCCTAGTTAGCTACTCCAAGAAAACATACATCAAGCACATAATAAACTGGAGATTAACAACTTGATAATAAAAGCAAGGAAATCAATTAACCATAAAATCATCCATAACATTGAATATTCATGACTAGGGCTTCATCCTAAGCCCTAACTAAATGGATTAGTTAGACATAACTATGAATACAAAAAATAATAAATACATAGATAGGATAAAGAGAGGAGAAGAACTAGATGATGGCAGCAAGGAAGTTCCCAGGACAGCTCCAAGCTCCCTTGACAGCTCCAAGCTCTCTTCTCTCTTTGTGGTGAATCTGAATGTGTGTATGAGAGTAATGGATGAAGTGAATGTGTGTGTCTGCTCTCCTCTTGAATGAGTGTGCAACTCTCTATTTATAGAGTGCAATTTCGTGCTCCCCTTTGGCTGGTGAAGCACACCTCTCTTAGCTGCTCCCAACTGCTCCAGCTGCCCATACTTGCCAACTGCTCCAGCTGACAAATACATGCTTTGGTATGGTTTCTTTATGGAAAGCTTGACTTTTGTTCATCTTTCTGAGCTTCTGAGCTGATTTGACTCCCATGTGTGGCTGCCCATGTGTAGCACATGGCTCTAGGGATGTAGCCACATTAAATGTGATGGCAGCCAACATGACATTTCTGTGAACTTGGATATGTTGAGGGCTCCAGATTTATCCAATTGGGCTGAAATTTGGATATGTTATAATAGACACCCATTGGAACAACTTCTATGAAGGATGTGTCCTCATCCAACCTGTGTAAGTTACTGAAATGAGGCCTGCAAGATGACCTACGAAACTGGACTGACAAGGAGTGTGGCTCAAATTGGTTTTGTCTTTAAGCTCATATTCCTCTTGTGCCACTCAGCCCTTAACATGCATGAATTGTATCAAATGTCATCCCCTTGCTGTCTTAACCTACAAAACACACAAACATAGGTAACAGACAAAAAATAAAGAGAAGCTAAACAAAATTACTAAGCAAAGAAGGCATGCAAATGTGTGAAATTATGACCTTATGAACCAACCACCCCATTAGAGAACGAACTTCATACGAACATGAATAGTCCCATTTGTTGGACCAATCCATATCGGATTGAGCCCAAAACTTGGGGAACGTCATAATACGGTGGGAGGAGTCATATGATGAGTTTTTAGCAAAATCCAATGACTAAAATTGTGCAATACACCAACCACTCCATATCAGAACGAACTTCGTACGAACCTGAATTTTCCAATTTCATGGACCAATCGATATCGGACTGAGACCCCAACTTGGGGAATATCATAATATAGTTGCAGGATTCAATTGTTGATTTTTGAGTGAAATTCAATTGCCAAAACTATACAATACACCAACCAATCCATTAGAAAATGAACTTCGTAAGAACATGAATAGTCCAATTTCTTGGACTAATCGATGTCGGATTGAGCCCAAAACTTAGGGAACGTCATAATATGGTGGGAGGAGTCAAATGGTGAGTTTTGAGCAAAATCCAATGGCTAAAACTATGCAATACACCAACCACTCCATATCATAACGAACTTCGTACGAACCTGAATTGTCCAATTTCATGGACCAATCGATATCGGACTGAGACCCCAACTTGGGGAACATCATAATATAGTTGCAGGATTCAATTGTTGAGTTTTTAGTGAAATCCAATTGCCAAAACTATACAATACACCAACCGATAATTAGAGAACGAACTTCGTAAGAACATGAATAGTCCAATTTCTTGGACCAATTGATGTCGGATTGAGCCCAAAACTTGGGGAACGTCATAATATGGTGGGAGGAGTCAAATGGTGAGTTTTGAGCAAAATCCAATGGCTAAAACTATGCAATACACCAACCACTCCATATCAGAACGAACTTCGTACGAACCTGAATTGTCCAATTTCATGGACCAATCGATACCAGACTAATACCCAAACTTGGGGAACATCGTAATATTGTGGGAGGAGTCATTTGGTTGGTTTTGAGTGAAATACAATCTCTAGAACTATGCAATACACCAACCACTCCATTTCATAACGAACTTCGTACGAACATGAATTGTCCAATTTCATGGACAAATCGATATCGGGTTGAGTCCAAAACTTGGGGAACCTCATAATATTGTGGGAGGAGTCATTTGGTGTGTTTTGAGTGAAATCCAAAGCCAAAACTATGCAATACACCAATAGACCAATTGAGAACGAACTTCGTACAAACCTGAATTGTCCAATTTCATGGACCAATCGAAGTCGGATTGAGTCCAAAACTTGGGGAACATCATAATATGATGGGAGGAGTCATTTGGTTGGTTTTGAGTGAAATCCAATCTCTAGAACTACGCAATAAGCCAACCACTCCATTTCAGAAGGAACTTTGTAGGAACATTAATTGTCCAATTTCTTGGACCAATCGATATCAGATTGGTAGTTGAGTACGGTTTAATTTTATAAACATGGAATTAGTTTTGCAATGGTGAATTCGAAATCCCTACTCTCATCCCTGTTCTTTGTACATCAATATATTATTCACTACTACATTCTTCTTGCATTTGAAGTTATTTTTCATTTACAACACAAAAACTACTTTCAAATTGTCACTTTCATTTTTAGTTAGGGTTCTTTCAAAACTAGTAATTTATAGAGGCCCAATCGGTCCCTGTGGTTCGACACCCTTACTTGTACCACTATACTAACCATATATTGGCACTTGGAAGGAACACAACACCACTCCATTTCAGAATGAACTTCGTATGAACCTGACTTGTCCGATTTCATGGAAGAATCAATATCGAATTGAGTCCAAAACTTGGGGAACATCATAATATTGTGGGAGGAGTCATTTGGTGGGTCTTGAGTGAAATCCAATCTCTAGAACTATACAATACACCAACCACTCCATTTCATAACGAACTTCGCACGAACCTGAATTGTCCAATTTAATGGACCAATCGTTATGAGATTGAGCCCAAAACTTGGGGAACATCAAAATGTTGTGGGAGGAGTCATTTTGTGAGATTTGAGTGAAATCTACTGGCTAAAACAATGCAATACACCAACCACTCCATTTCAGAACGAACTTCGTACGAACCTGAATTGTCCGATTTCGTGGAACAATCGATATCGGATTGAGTCCAAAACTTGGGGAACATCATAATATGGTGGGAGGAGTCATTTGGTGGGTTTTGAGTGAAATCCAATCTCTAGAACTATACACTACACCATACACACCATTTCAGAACGAACTTTGTACAAACTTGAATTGTCCAATTTCATGGACCAATCGATATCGGATTAAGTCCAAAACTTGGGGAACATCATAATGTTGTGGGAGGAGTCATTTGGTGAGTTTTGAGCAAAATCCCATGTCTAAAACTATGCAATGCACCAAGCACTCAATTTCAGAACGAACTTCGTACGAACCTGAATTATCCAATTTCAGGGACCAATCGATATCAGATAGAGTCCAAAACTTGGGGAACATCAAAATATAGTGGGAGGAGTCATTTGATGGGTTTTGAGTGAAATCCAATCTCTGGAACTATACAATACACCAATCACTCCATTTCAGAACGAACTTCGTACGAACCTGAATTGTCCGATTTCATGGTCCAATTGATATCGGATTGACTCCAAAACTTGGGGGACATCATAATATTGTGGGAGGACTTATTTTGTGAGTATTGAGTGAAATCTCATGGCAAAAACTATGCAATACACCAACCACTCCATTTCATAACGAACTTCTGTTGAGGCTGTTCCTAACAACTAAAATGAGTTATTAAAAATAGCAACTTTAATTCTCGCAAGTGCACGAACCGTTTATAGTGTAGCTTATGTAAATACGAGGTCGATCCCACTGAGAATGGTAACTTGGTTTCAAGTTAAATTACTTAGAATGCGGAAAAAAACAGAAAATAAAGAAACTGACTAACTAACTAAAGGCAAAGTCGAATTCAACAATGCCTCTTGCTAATTACTCAAGGTCTAGTACAGAATCCTAGCATCACACACGCACTCGAAATGGGGGTTTTTGTTGTTGAAATGATGATATGAAAGTCAAAAGAAAGTGCTGGAAAGTAAACGCTGGCAGCAATCAACAAGTTGTGAAACAATGATTGAGAGGTGTTAGAGCCTTGGAATCCACCCCTAGTCTTCCTATTCAACTTATGAATGCATAGAAATTGACTCAAGCTTCATCAACAATAGATTATCGCATACAAGCCTATGGTATCTAGGTGCAGGATGCATGATTCTCTTAAGGCATGTGATTGTGCATGGTATCTACACAACACGTGATCTCTAATATGCAACCTAAGCATGGTATCTACTTAGAATAAAGCATACAAGAGTCATTAAGCTCCTTGAGAATATGATAATCACACAAGTCCTAGAACATGGTATATGTCCTAGTCAACCTATGGTGATTAACCCCTTGAATGATTCTTAGGCCATTCATGTGTTGCTTGTGAAAGGAGAGTAGAACTGGTGAATCTAAACCCCTTCCCAACCTGTGCTAGATGCATAAAATCCTAGTTAGCTACTCCAAGAAAACATACATCAAGCACATAATAAACTGGAGATTAACAACTTGATAATGAAAGCAAGGAAATCAATTAACTATAAAATCATCCATAACATTGAATATTCATGACTAGGGCTTCATCCTAAGCCCTAACTAAATGGATTAGTTAGACATAACTATGAATACAGAAAATAAGAAATACATAGATAGAATAAAGAGAAGAGAAGAACTAGCTGGTGGCAACAAGGTAGTTCCCAGGACAGCTCCAAGGTCTCCCTCCTTTGCAACTAGCTCCCTTCTCTCTTGTGGTGAATCTGAATATGTGAGTGATGGATGAAAATGAATCTGTCTCTCTTCTATCTCTGTCTTTTTTGAATGAGTGTGCAGCTCTCCATTTATTGAGTGCCAATTTCGTCCTCCCCTCTAGCTGGTGAAACACACCTCTCTTAGCTGCTCCCAATTGCCTCAGCTGCCCAATAAATGCCAACTGCTCCAGCTGCCCAATAAAAGCCAATTGCTCTAGCTACCCAATAAATGCTTTGGTGAACTATTCTTGGTCTCTTTATGGCAAGCTTGACTTTTGTTCATCTTTCTGAATTCCCAAGCTGATATGTCTCCCATGTGTGGCTACTCTTATGTGTAGCACATGGCTCTAGGGATGTAGCCACATTAAATGTGACGGCAGCCAACTATGACTTTTCTGTGAACTTGGTTAAGTCTTTGATGTGCTGAGGGCTCCAGATTTATCCAATTAGGCTGAACTTTGGATATGTTATAATAGACACCCATTGGAACAACTTCTATCAAGGATGTCTCCTCATCCGACCTGTGTAAGTTGCTGAAATGAGGCCTGCAAGATGACCAACGAAAATGGACTGACAAGGAGTGTGGCCGAAATTGGGTTTGTCTTTAAACTCATGTTGCTCTTATCCCAATCAGCCCTTATCAAGCATGGATTGCATCAAATGTGATCTCTTGCTGTCTTAACCTACAAAACAAACAAAAAGAGGTAAGTGACTCAAAATAAAGAGAAACTAAGCAAAGTCACTAAGTAAAGAGGGCATGCGAATGTATGAAATTATGAACTTATCAACTTCGTACGAACCTGAATTGTCCGATTTCATGGACCAATCGATATCAAATTGAGTCCAAAACTTGGGAAACATCATAATATTGTGGGAGGAGTCATTTGGTGTGTTTCGAGTGAAATCCAATCTCGAGAACTATACAAAACACCAACCACTCGATTTCAGAACAAACTACGTACGAACCTGAATTGTCCGATTTCAAGGACCAATCGATATCGGATTAAGTCCAAAACTTGGGGGACATCATAATAT
Source organism: Prunus davidiana (assembly GCA_020226225.1). Classification (NCBI taxonomy): domain Eukaryota; kingdom Viridiplantae; phylum Streptophyta; class Magnoliopsida; order Rosales; family Rosaceae; genus Prunus; species Prunus davidiana. The sequence goes on along the minus strand of CM035334.1, from coordinate 17,256,093 downwards.
TGTGGGAGGAGTCATTTGGTGGGTTTTGAGTGAAATCCAATCTCTAGAACTACATAATACACCAACCACTCTATTTCAGAACGAACTTCATATGAACCTGAATTGTCCAATTTCATGGTACAATCGATATCGGATTGAGTCCAAAACTTGGGGAACAGCGTAATGCTGTGGGAGGAGTAAATTTGTGACTTTTGAGTGAATTCAAAAGGCTAAAACACTGCAATACACCAACCACTCCATTTCAGAACGAACTTCGTACGAACATGAATAGTCTAATTTCTTGTACCAATCGATATCGGATTGAGCCCAAAACTTGGGGAACATGTGGGAGGAGTCATTTGATGAGTTTTGAGTGAAATCCAGTGACTCAAACTACGGAATACACCACCCACTCCGTTTTAGAACGAACTTCGTACGAACCTGAATTGTCCGATTTCATGGACCAATCGATATCGGATTGAGTCCAAAACTTGGGAAACATCATAATATTGTGGGGAGGAGTCATTTGGTGGGTTTTGAGTGAAATCCAATTGCTAAAACAATGCAATACACCAACCACCCCAGTTCAAAACGAACGTCGTATGAACATGAATTGTCCGATTTCATGGACCAATCGATATCGGATTGAGTCCAAAACTTGGGGAACATCAAAACATGGTGGGAGGAGTCATTTGGTTAGTTTTGAGTAAAGTCCAATCTCTAGAACTATGCAATACACCAACCACTCCATTTCAGAACGAACTTCGTACGAACCTGAATTGTCAAATGTCATGGACCAATCGATATCGGAATGAGTCCAAAACCTGGGGAACATCATAATATTGAATGGGATGTCATTTGGTAGGTTTTAAGTGAAATCCAATCTCTAGAATTATGCAATACATCAACCACTCCATTTCAGAACGAACTTCGCACGAACCTTAATTGTCCAATTTCATGGACCAATCGATATCAGATTTAGTCCAAACTCGGGGAACATCATAATATGACGGGTGGAGTCATTTGGTGGGTTTTGAGTGAGATCCAATGGCCAAAACTACGCAATACACCAACCACTCCATTAGAGAACGAACTTCGTACGAACATGAATAGTCCAATTTCCTGGACAAATCGATATCAGATTTAGTCCAAAACCTGGGGAACATCATAATATGAGTGGAGGACTCATTTGGTGGGTTTTGAGTGAAATCCAATCCCCAAAACTATGCAATACACCAACCACTGCATTTCACAACGAACTTCGTATGAACCTGAATTGTCCAATTTCGTGGACCAATCAATATCGGATCGAGTCCAAGACTTGGGGAACACCATAATATAATGGGAGGAGTCATTTGGTGGGTTTTGAGGGAAATCCAATATCCAGAACTACGCAATACACCAACCACTGCATTTCACAACGAATTTCGTACCAACCTGAATTGTCCAATTTCATGGACCAATCGATATCGGATTGATTCCAAAACTTGGGGAACATCATAATATAGTGGGAGCCATTTGTTGGGTTTCGAGTGAAATCCAATGGCTAAAACTACGCAATACAACAACCACTCCATTTCAGAACGAACTTTGAACGAACCTGAATTGTCCAATTTCATGGACCAATCGATATCGGATTGATTTGAAAACTTGGGGAACATCATAATATAGTGGGAGGAGTCATTTGGTGGGTTTCAAGTGAAATCCAATCTCTAGAACTATGCAATACACCGACCACTGCATTTCATAACTAACTTCGTATGAACCAGAATTGTCCAATTTCACGGACCAATCGATATTGGATTTATTTGAAAACGTGGGGAACATCATAATATAGTGGGAGGAGTCATATGGTGGGTTTTGAGTGTAATCCAATCTCTAGAACTATGCAATATACCAACCACTCCATTTCATAACGCACTTCTTACGAACCTGAACTATCCGATTTCATGGACCAATGGATATTGGATTGATTCCAAAACTTGGGGAACATCATAATATAGTGGGAGTCATTTGATGGGTTTTGAGTGAAATCCAATGGCTAAAACTACGCAATACAACAACCACTCCATTTCAGAACGAACTTCGTACGAACCTGAATTGTCCAATTTCATGGACCAATCGATATCGGAACATCATAATATAGTGGGAGGAGTCATTTGGTGGGTTTCGAGTGAAATCCAATCTCTAGAACTATGCAATACACCGACCACTGCATTTCATAACGAATTTCGTATGAACCTGAATTGCCCAATTTCACGGACCAATCGATATTGGATTTATTTGAAAACGTGGGGAACATCATAATATAGTGGGAGGAGTCATATGGTGGGTTTTGAATGTAATCCAATCTCTAGAACTATGTAATATACCAACCACTCCATTTCAGAACGCACTTCTTACGAACCTGAATTGTCCAATTTCATGGACCAATCGATATCGGACTGAGTCCACAACTTGGGGAACATCATAATATTGTAGGAGGTGTCATTTTGTGGGTTTTGAGAGAAATTCAATCTCTAGAACTACACAATACTCCAACCACTCTATTTCAGAACTAACTTCGTACGAACCCTGAGTTGTCAAATTTCATGGAGCAATCGATATCGGATTGTGTCCAAAACTGAGCGAACATCTATAATATATGGTAGGAGGAGTCATATGGTGGGTTTTGAGAGAAATCCGATCTCTAGAACTACAGAATCTACCAACCACTCCATTTCTGAACAAACTCCGTACGAACCTAAATTGTCCAATTTCATGGCCCAATCGATATCGGATTGAGCCCAAAACTTGTTGAACATCATAATATTGTGGGCGGAGTCATTTGGTGGGTTTTGAGTGAAATCCAATCTCTAGAACTATGCAATACACCAACCACTCCATTTCAGAGCGAACTTCGTACGAACCTGAATTGTCCAATTTCATGGACCTATCGATATCGGATTGATTCCAAAACTTGGGGAACATCATAATATAGTGGGAGTCATTTGGTGGGTTTCGAGTGAAATCCAATGGCTAAAACTATGCAATACAACGACCACTCCATTTCAGAACGAACTTCGTACGAACCTGAATTATCCAATTTCATGGACCCATCGATATCGGATTGAGTCCCAAACTGGGGGAACATCATAATATTGTGGGAGGAGTCATTATCCAATCTCTAGAACTATGCAATACACAAACCACTCCATTTCAGAGCGAACTTCGTACAAACCTGAATTGTTCAATTTCATGTACCAATCGATATCGGATTGAGTCCAAAACTTGGGGAACATCATAATATGTTGGGAGGGGTCATTTGGGGTGTTTTGAGTAAATCCAATCTCTAGAACTATGCAATACACCAACCACTCCATCTCAGAACGAACTTCGTACGAACCTGAATTGTCCAATCTCATGGACCAATCGATATCGGATTGATTCGAAAACATGGGGAACACCAAAATATAGTGGGAGGAGTCATTTCGTGGGTTTCGAGTGAAATCCAATCTCTAGAACTATGCAATACACCAACCACTCCATTTCAGAGCGAACTTCGTACGAACCTGAATTGTCCAATTTCATGGATCAATCAAAATCGGATTGCGTCCAAAACTTGGGGAACATCATAATATGTTGGGAGGGGTCATTTGGGGTGTTTTGAGTGAAATCCAATCTCTAGAACTATGCAATACACCAACCACTCCATTTCAGAACGAGCTTCATACGAACCTGAATTGTCCAATTTAATGGACCAATCGACATCGGATTGATTCGAAAACATGGGAAACATCATAATATAGTGGGAGGAGTCATTTCATGGGTTTCGAGTGAAATCCAATCTCTAGAACTATGCAATACACCAACCACTCCATTTCAGAACGAACTTCATACGAACCTGAATTGTCCAATTTCGTGCACCAATCGAAATCAGTTTGAGTCCAAAACTTGGGGAACATCATAAGATGATGGGAGGAGTCATTTGGTGGGTTTTGAGTGAAATCCAATCTCTAAAACTATGCAATACACCGACCACTGCATTTCATAACGAACCTCGTATGAACCTGAATTGTCCAATTTCACCGACAAATCGATATCGGATTGAGTCCAAAACTTGGGGAACATCATAATATTGTGGGAGGAGTCATACGGTGAGTTGTGACTGAAATCCAATGGCTAAAACTAGGCAATACACCAACCACTCCATTTCAGAACGACCTTCGTACGAACCTTAATTGTCCAATTTCATGGACCAATCGGTATCGGATTGTGTCCAAAACTTGGGGAACATCATAATATTGTGGGAGGAGTCATTTCGTGGGTTTTGGGTGAAATACGATTTCCACAACCATGCAACATACCGTGGGTAATCACCATAAATAGATGGGTACATGGTGGTTTAACTAGAAATTCTGATAACTCTCTGAAATCTGATAGGTCTGAACTAAATTACTATCTTTGTATCAAAAGTCTCAAGTTTACTGCTCAACCAATATTATAAAAATAAAGATATTTCACAATGCAAATCATGCTTCGAAATTACGTAATACCACTTATTCAAGATCAAATATAAAATATAGTTATAAAATCTTTTAGGAAAGAAAAGTCCACTCACTGATGGTCCGAGCTAGTTGGACCCTTCGAAGGTCCCTCCTGCGGGTCGATCGGACCCCTGGTGCCTGATTAGCCATGAATAATAAATTAATAAACTGCTGAATAAAAATAATTTAAATTAAACACCCTGCCCCCGGCTCCTAGAATTACGTGCACTCGTTTTAAGTTACTCCTATGCCCACATTAGCTTTTTAGACACTTAGATCAGTTTTGGAAGACCCAACACTTAATTTAGCGATAAGCTGCCAGATCGGTCGACCCGGGACCCGTGGGGTCCACGATCTCCGATGGCCAAACTGGGCTTCTCTAAAGGTTCCTCATAGAGAAGGAACCATGTTCCGCGAATTCGGTCCGAAACGGACGGTCGGATTAGCCGAAATCGCGTTATCGCTTAAAATCCAAACCCTAGCCCCAGGGTTCGCGATTCCGGAGTATCCGGGACTCCGATTCGCAATCCGTCGAATCCTACACGATCCTGAAATCATGTAGACCGACATATCCAAAATTCAGTGCGATCCAACGATTTGACGACACTGCACCCAAGGATCGCGCGATATGGAAAATCCGTTCGGGGCTCAAACGGACTCCAAATCGAGATCCGCAAAATCCTACGCGCTCGTGACGACACGAGGATCTCAAAACTGCCCAGAGTCACTTCACCACCCTCGCCCACGCGCCGCCACACGCGCGGGCAGATTCGGGTGTCCAAAGCGATTTTGGGTTGCCGAACAATTTCGGAACCAAGACTCCAAACTCCTATCCTAGGTAAAACACCCCATTTGGAGTCACTTTTGTTCTTGGACATACCTCAAAAAGTGACCAGAAACAGCCGATCACGGCGGCCGAAGTTTCTGCCGATTTTCAAGTTGAAAATCGAACGGTTTAGAGCTAAAATCGATCAAAACCCATACATCCATCAGCTAGAACACGAAAAATAGCTGAGAAACCATACCTTACTGAATCGATTTGGTGGAGAATTGAGGGAGAACGATGAGCTCAAAGTTCGAACTGGAAAACCGGAAAAAAATGGCGGATTCCGGCGAGCTCCGGCCACGGAAACGGCGGCGATGGGTCAGGAAGTGACGGCGGTCGAGTGGTGGTTCGTTTGGTACCAACGGCGGAGATCGGCTCCAAGTGTGGCGGCCGTGGCGACGTCGAAAGCGAGCGAAGGTCGGCTGGTCGCGCGAGATCGGGAGGAGAAAGAGAGGAGAGAGAAAATGAGGAGAGAAAAGGAAGGAAGGGATAAAAATCTGACTTTTTGGCTAAAATACCCAATTTCTTCTTTACAACTCTGATTCGAGTCTACTCCGTGTCTACGGACTCGTTTCGCCGTGCTCTACGCAACGGCGCAAGCGGAATTGTCAAATTCTTTCTCGATCAAAAAGTCAACTTTTTCTCTATGAAAAATATGCGAGGGCAAAATCGTCTTTTGGGTAGAATAAAGAAATCCTAATTTTTAGATATTTTGGTTTGGGTTATTACAATCTACCCCCCTTAAGAAAATTTCGTCCTCGAAATTTACGTACCTGTTATTCAAAGAGATACGGGTACTGTTCCCGCATTTGGTCCTCAGGTTCCCATGTGGCTTCTTCCACAGCATGACTTCTCCAGAGAACCTTCACAAGTGGGATCTCCCTCGAGCGCAACACTTGCATCTTACGGTCCAAAATCTGAACTGGTTGCTCCACATAAGTCAAATCTTCTTGTAACTCTATCGGTTGCTCCTCTAGCACATGAGAGGGATCTGAAATGTACTTCCGGAGCATCGAGACGTGGAACACGTCGTGCAACCGAGACAAATCTGGAGGTAAAGCAAGTCTGTAGGCTACTGGGCCTACCCGCTCCACAATCTCGTAAGGTCCAATATAGCGAGGACTTAGTTTTCCTCGCCTTCCAAACCTTACTACGCCCTTCCAAGGCGATAGTTTCAAGAACACCCAGTCTCCAACCTCAAACTGAAGGTCTTTCCTTCTGTTATCTGCATAGCACTTTTGTCTGTCCTGGGCCGTTTTTAGTCTTTCCCGGATTATCTTCACTTGTTCCTTCGTCCGTTCAACATCGTCTGCCACTTCCAATCGGTTTTCACCTACTTCATCCCAATAAAATGGAGTTCTGCACTGTTTCCCATACAAGGCATCAAATGGGGACATTCTGATACTCGCTTGGTAACTGTTATTATATGCAAACTCCATCAGTGGCAATTTCTCGTCCCAGTCCTCCCGAAACTGCAATGCACAGGCTCTCAACATATCTTCCAAGGTCTGAATCGTCCTCTCCGACTGACCATCCGTCTGAGGATGAAAAGCAGTGCTGAACTGTAACTGAGTCCCAAAAGTTTCATGCAACTTCATCCAAAATCGGGAGGTAAACCGTGGATCTCGATCAGAAGTGATAGAAACTGGCACCCCATGAAGTCTTGTTATCTCATCTATGAAGAGCTTAGACAACTTATTTAATGTATAGTTTGCTCTTACCGGTAAGAAATGAGCAGACTTCGTGAGTCGATCCACAATCACCCAAACTCCATCGTGCTTATTCCGTGTTCGGGGAAGCTTGAACACGAAATCCATAGTCAGATGCTCCCACTTCCATTCAGGAATTGGAAGTGGTTGTAACAGCCCAGAAGGTTTCTGTCGTTCTACTTTCACCTGCTGACAAATCAAGCACTTTCTGACATACTCTGCTATCTCCTTCTTCATGAAAGGCCACCAGTAGTGCTCCCTCAAAGTATGGTACATTTTAGTACTCCCAGGGTGCATGGCAAAAGCAGAGCTGTGGGCCTCTTCGAGGATTTCCATCTTTAGAGCTTCATCATGAGGAACATACAATCTGGTACCCACCATCAGAGCTCCATCATTCCTCACTGAACAATCTGTTCTATCACCACTTTCCACTTCTGCTCGAAGGGTGCAAATCAAAGGATCCTCTGCTTGAGCTGCTATTATTCGTTCCACCAACACTGGTCGTACCTGGAGAGTAGCTAACAATGCTCCCTGCTCATCCACACCCAGCTCAATTCTGAGTTTTCTCAGTTCAATCATCAATGGTACATATCTCCCTCGGAGATAAGCTACTAAGCCAGAAGATTTCCTACTGAGTGCATCAGCTACCACATTAGCTCTCCCCGGATGGTGCTCAATGGTACAATCATAGTCTTTGATCAGCTCTAGCCATCTTCTCTGCCTTAGATTCAGCTCCTTCTGTGTGAATAAATACTTCAAGCTCTTATGGTCTGTAAAAATCTGACATGTGGCTCCATACAGGTAGTGCCTCCAAATCTTCAAAGCAAACACGACCGCTGCCAGCTCCAAATCATGAACAGGGTAATTCATCTCATGCTTCTTTAACTGTCTGGAAGCATAAGTGATCACCCGACCATGCTGCATCAGTACACATCCCAGTCCCTGTTGGGAGGCATCACTGTAGATAACGAAGCTGCCACTATCATCTGGAAGCGTCAACACTGGAGCAGTGGTTAACCTGGTTTTGAGCTCGTTAAAGCTTTTCTCACACTCATCTGACCATTCAAACTTAACTCCCTTTCTTGTCAAACGAGTGAGAGGCGCCGCTATAGTAGAAAAACCTTCCACAAAGCGGCGATAATAACCTGCTAATCCAAGAAAACTTCGTACCTCAGTAACACTGGTTGGTTGTGGCCAATTCACTACTGCCTCAACCTTCTGGGGATCCACATAAACACCTTCTGCAGAGATGACATGCCCCAAGAAATTTACTCTGTCTAGCCAGAACTGGCACTTACTGAACTTAGCAAACAATTTCTTCCTCCTCAGCGTCTTCAGTACCAGTTCCAAGTGCTTCATGTGCGCTTTCTGACTCTTGGAATACACCAGAATATCGTCTATGAATACGATTACAAAGCGATCCAAATAACGTCGGAACACTCTGTTCATCAAATCCATAAACGCAGCTGGTGCATTCGTCAATCCGAATGGCATCACCAAGAACTCATAGTGCCCATACCTTGTTCGGAAAGCTATCTTAGGCACATCTTCCTCTTTAATCCGCAACTGGTGGTACCCCGATCTCAAATCAATCTTGGAAAATACCTTAGCACCCCTCAACTGATCAAATAAATCATCAATGCGGGGCAAAGGATACTTGTTCCGCACTGTGACTTTGTTCAGCTGTCTGTAGTCGATACACAGCCTCATGGTACCATCCTTCTTCTTCACAAACAACACTGGAGCACCCCAAGGAGAAAAGCTAGGCCGGATAAAGCCCTTATCTACTAACTCCTGTAGCTGCACCTTCAACTCCTTTAATTCTGCGGGCGCCATTCTGTAAGGTGCCTGAGATATAGGGCTCGTTCCTGGGATGAGCTCAATAGTGAACTCGATCTCCCGGTGAGGAGGTAACCCAGGAAGATCATCCGGAAACACATCTGGAAAATCCCGAACCACTGGAATATCCTCCAACTTCAACTCTTGATTCCTGGTATCGATTACGTGGGCTAGATATCCTGAGCACCCTTTTTGAGCAACCTCTTTGCCGTCATTGCTGAAATGAGACAAGATGGGAGCACTCTACGCTCACCATAAAAGGTCACTTCAGGACGTCCAGGGCTACGGAATACCACTTCCTTCCTGAAACAATCCACTGCATGATGTTTGGCTAGCCAATCCATGCCCAAGATAACATCCAGGCCCACCATCTCCAATGGAATCAAATCTGCTTCCAGACACACATCTCCTACTAATACTGCACTATCGCGATACACCGTACCAACATGAAAAATCTCTCCTGTAGGTACAGAGATCGCTAACTCATCCCGTAGAGCTAACAGTCTGACATTAGCATTGTGGGCAAAACTAGGTGTAACAAAAGAGTGCGTAGCCCCCGGGTCAATCAGAACTCTAGCAGGAGTCCCAAAGACTAATAGAATACCTGTAACCACGTCTGGTGATGCCTGTGCCTGCTGCTGAGACATGTGATACACTCTGCCTGTGGCTCTGGCACGTCCACCTCGTCCTTGCTGTTGACTGCCACCTCTGCTGGCAACACAGTCTGGGTCCCACCACTGGACGAGGCTCCTCTAAACTGGGCTCTGCCCTGAGTGCCTACCTCTCTAGGCGATGCAACAATCGCTTCACCACCCTGAAGCAGCACCGGGCACTCCCTCAAGAAATGTCCAGGCTGACCACAATGAAAACATCCTGTGGTACCCTGTCGGCAAGTCCCGGTATGATATCTGCCACATACAGTACACTGCGGGCTCCTCATCCTACCAGCTGCTGAAGGTGGCTGTCTACCAGAACCTCTGACTGAACTACCTGCAGACCGGCTCCCAGAACTACCACTCTGGTTGGAGCCTCCACTTGAGCTAACTCCAGGGCGAAAGCCTCCATAACTGCGGCCGCTGGATGACCCAGAACTGTAACTACCCCTCTTAGCTGACCCCTGACTGGGACCACCCATATCAAACTGCCTTCTTCGAGGTTCACCTCGTGCTCTGACCATCATCTGACTGCTTTCTATCAACGAAGCTGACATCACCAAGTCTCCAAAATTCGTCAGCCGGTGACTGATCACAATATCTCTGATGGAGGCCTTCAATCCTCTAGTGAACAACTGGCACTTCTTACTTTCATCTTCTACTAGTGGAAGACAGTATTTAGATAGTTCATTGAACTTTTTCTCATACTCCAACACTGTCATCGACCCCTGTTCCAACTGCAGAAATTCCTCCATTTTCAAGTTCTGATACGCCTGTGGGTAATACTGGCTGTCAAAAGCCGCTCGGAAGACTGGCCATGTGATGGCTGACGGATCTCGATATCTCCTTTTCACAGATTCCCACCAGTGTCTCGCATTTCCGATCAAAAAGAAAGTGGCCAAAGTTACCCTGCGATCCTGTGGAACGGCCATCACCTCCATGATTCGTTCCATCCTCTCTATCCACCCTTCGGCCACTGCTGGGTCGCCATCACCATCAAAATCTGTGGCCCCAATTCTCTTTGCTTGGTCAGCATATCCCAAGGACGGGTCTCTAGACTGCCCTGTCCTGGATAGGGCCTGAGTCAGCAACTCCAGGGTCTGCTGAAAATTAGGATCTCCCATCATCGTGGGCATGGGAGGTGCGGGCCCTGCTGGGCCTCCAACAAAAGACTGCTCAACCGGTTCCTGCACCGGTTCAGGAATGGGAAAGTCCTCTGGTTCGGGAGGGGGATTCTGTCCCCTCACTCTGGACGACTGTCTCGTCCCCCTACGGAAACCACCACGTTTCGGGCCCATGATCAACTGTAACAAGAAACAAGTGTTCAGTAACACTAGAAAGCACAATTGTAGGGTCTACAGGAAGTGAAACCTAGGCTCTGATACCAAGTTGACAGGACCCGACCCAATTTCCGCTTTGGAATTCGAGCCAAGTCCTGTGAGTGTCCGACACCTGGCGAATGTCGGGCACAAAAGACCTTTTTACCCTTTTCGTTTCAAATTCTTTGAAAATTCCCCTTAAGACTTCTGCCGAAAATTCGGCAGAGTCTCCCCTATATTTTGACCAAACCCAAAGTCTTCCACCTGTCAAACAAGCCCAAAACCATACCAACGCCCAGAATATCTCCAAACACAAAACTCAACTCCAGTTTTTCAGTTCCAACTAGATATCAGAGCATTTCTACACATTTACAGAACTTTAAGAAATTTACAATGAAATCCTACACTTTGGTGGTGGGGCGGAAGCTGGGAAGATGGCCCGAGTGGTTTCCTTCGTACTTCTACGGCCTGGGGGCGAAAAACAAGTTTAAAGTTGTGAGTGGACAAAAAATAAAGTTCTTAAAAAAATTTAGAACATAATAACCCCCGTTTTGAAACACTAGGGATATAAATCGTTAATTTAGCTATATTTCAATATAAGGAATTCAATAAACATGAATAAATATACTGATGAATAGACTTGCATAACTGATCAAATATATAAAGATAATAACGCATGAATATCAAAGAAACTGGTATAAAATCACGGAAATCATAACTGGATAAAAGAGCTCAAAATCCTTTGAAACTACCACCTAGTTGTACCCCTGTCATGTCCGTCAATTCCCCTGGCAGGTCTCGGGCGTCACGCAGTCTACCCGAGCCGCAAACTGGCGAAATCAGGGGACTATGATCAGCCTGATCCGCCGGCAGGTCTCGATGACACCAAGTCGACTCGAGCCGCTCTGGCAGGATGCAGGGGACCGCAGTCAGCCTGATCCGCAATCCTGGCAGGTCTCGGGGACACAGAGTCAGCCGAGCCGCAAATCCTGGCAGGTCTCGGGACACCAAGTCTGCCGAGCCGCAAATCCTGGCACTCACGGTCCGAGCGTCCCCGAAACTCGTGAGGCAAAGTCAAGTGCACTGACGTAACTGAAATCAGACTGGATGTCCGTAGACATCGGTCCGACTGTGGGTAATCACCATAAATAGATGGGTACATGGTGGTTTAACTAGAAATTCTGATAACTCTCTGAAATCTGATAAGTCTGAACTAAATTACTATCTTTGTATCAAAAGTCTCAAGTTTACTGCTCAACCAATATTATAAAAGTAAAGATATTTCACAATGCAAATCATGCTTCGAAATTACGTAATACCACTTATTCAAGATCAAATATAAAATATAGTTATAAAATCTTTTAGGAAAGAAAAGTCCACTCACTGATGGTCCGAGCTAGTTGGACCCTTCGAAGGTCCCTCCTGCGGGTCGATCGGACCTCTGGTGCCTGATTAACCATGAATAATAAATTAATAAACTGCTGAATAAAAATAATTTAAATTAAACACTCTGCCCCCGGCTCCTAGAATTACGTGCACTCGTTTTAAGTTACTCCTATGCCCACATTAGCTTTTTAGACACTTAGATCAGTTCACCCGACACTTAATTTAGCGATAAGCTGCCAGATCGGTCGACTCGGGACCCGTGGGGTCCACGATCTCCGATGGCCAAACTGGGCTTCTCTAAAGGTTCCTCATAGAGAAGGAACCATGTTCCGCGAATTCGGTCCGAAATGGACGGTCGGATTAGCCGAAATCGCGTTATCGCTTAAAATCCAAACCCTAGCCCCAGGGTTCGCGATTCCGGAGTATCCGGGTCTCCGATTCGCAATCCGTCGAATCCTACACGATCCTGAAATCATGTAGACCGACATATCCAAAATTCAGTGCGATCCAACGATTTGACGACACTGCACCCAAGGATCGCGCGATATGGAAAATCCGTTCGGGGCTCAAACGGACTCCGAATCGAGATCCGCAAAATCCTACGCGCTCGTGAAGACACGAGGATCTCAAAACTGCCCAGAGTCACTTCACCACCCTCGCCCACGCGCCGCCACACGCGCGGGCAGATTCGGGTGTCCAAAGCGATTTTGGGTTGCCGAAAAATTTCGGAACCAAGACTCCAAACTCCTATCCTAGGTAAAACACCCCATTTGGAGTCACTTTTGTTCTTGGACATACCTCAAAAAGTGACCGGAAACAGCCGATCACGGCGGCCGAAGTTTCTGCCGATTTTCAAGTTGAAAATCGAACGGTTTAGAGCTAAAATCGATCAAAACCCATACATCCATCAGCTAGAACACGAAAAATAGCTGAGAAACCATACCTTACTCGATCGATTTGGTGGAGAATTGAGGGAGAACGATGAGCTCAAAGTTCGAACTGGAAAACCGGAAAAAAATGGCGGATTCCGGCGAGCTCCGGCCACGGAAACGGCGGCGACGGGTCAGGAAATGACGGCGGTCGAGTGGTGGTTCGTTTGGTACCAACGGCGGAGATCGGCTCCAAGTGTGGCGGCCGTGGAGATGTCGAAAGCGAGCGAAGGTCGGCTGGTCGCACGAGATCGGGAGGAGAAAGAGAGGAGAGAGAAAATGAGGAGAGAAAAGGAAGGAAGGGATAAAAATCTGACTTTTTGGCTAAAATACCATTTTGCCCTTCGCGGTATTTTGATCGTAATTTCTTCGTTACAACTCTGATTCGAGTCTACTCCGTGTCTACGGACTCATTTCGCCGTGCTCTACGCAACGGCGCAAGCGGAATTGTCAAATTCTTTCTCAATCAAAAAGTCAACTTTTTCTCTATTAAAAATATGCGAGGGCAAAATCGTCTTTTGGATAGAATAAAGAAATCCTAATTTTTAGATATTTTGGTTTGGGTTATTACAATCTACCCGCTTAAGAAAATTTCGTCCTCGAAATTTACGTACCTGTTATTCAAAGAGATACGGGTACTGTTCCCGCATTTGGTCCTCAGGTTCCCATGTGGCTTCTTCCACAGCATGACTTCTCCAGAGAACCTTCACAAGTGGGATCTCCCTCGAGCGTAACACTTGCATCTTACGGTCCAAAATCTGAACTGGTTGCTCCACATAAGTCAAATCTTCTTGTAACTCTATCGGTTGCTCCTCTAGCACCTGAGAGGGATCTGAAATGTACTTCCGGAGCATCGAGACGTGGAACACGTCGTGCAACCGAGACAAATCTGGAGGTAAAGCAAGTCTGTAGGCTACTGGGCCCACCCGCTCCACAATCTCGTAAGGTCCAATATAGCGAGGACTTAGTTTTCCTCGCCTTCCAAACCTTACTACGCCCTTCCAAGGCGACAGTTTCAAGAACACCCAGTCTCCAACCTCAAACTGAAGGTCTTTCCTTCTGTTATCTGCATAGCACTTTTGAGGAAAATCCAATGGCTAAAACAATGCAATACACCAACCACTCCATTTCATAACGAACTTCGTACGCACCTGAATTGCCCGATTTCATAGACCAATTGATATCGGATTGAGTCCAAAACTTGGGAAATAGCATAATATGGTGGGAGGAGTCATTTTGAGAGTTTTAAATGAAATCCAATGGCAAAAACTACGCAATACACCAACCACTCCATTTTAGAACGAACTTCGTACGAACCTGAAATGTCCGATTTCAAGGACCAATGAATATCCGATTGATTCCAAAACTTAGGGCACATCATAACATGGTGGGAGAAGTCGTTTGGTGGATTTTGAGTGAAATACAATCTCTAGAACTATGCAATACACCAACCACTCCATTTCAAAACGAACTTCGTATGAACCTGAATTGTCCAATTCCACGGACAAATTGATGTCTGATTGAGTCCCAAACTTGGGGAACATCCAAATGTTGTGGGACGAGTCATTTAGTGAGCTTTGAGTAAAATCCAATTGCCAAAACTATGCAATACACCAAACACTCCATTAGAGAACGAACTTCGTATGAACACGAATAGTTCAATTTCATTAACCAATCAATATCGGATTCGGCTCAAAACTTGAGGAACATCATACTATGGTGGGTGGAGTTATATGGTGAGTTTTGAGCGAAATCCAATGGCTAAAACTATGCAATACACCAACCACTCCATTTCAGTACGAACTTCGAACGAACCTGAATTGTCCAATTTCAAGGACAAATCGATATCGGATTGAGTCCAAAACATGGAGAACGTCATAATACGGTGGGAGGAGTCATATGGTGAGTTTTGAGTGAAATCCAATGGCTAAAACTAGGCAGTAGACCAATCACTCCATTTTAGAACGAACTTCGTACGAACCTGAATTTTCCAATTTCATGGACCAATCGATATCGGATTGAGTCCAAAACTTGGGGAACATCATAATATTGTGGGAGGAGTCATACGGTGAGTTGTGAGTGAAATCCAATGGCTAAAACTAGGCAATACACCAATCACTCCATTTCAGAACGAACTTCGTACGAACCTTAATTGTCCAATTTCATGGACCAATTGATATCGGATTGAGTTCAAAACTTGGGGACCATCATAATATTGTGGGAGGAGTCATTTCTTGGGTTTTGAGTGAAATACAATTTCCACAACCATGCAATACACCAACCACTCCATTTCATAATGAACTTCGCACGAACATGAATAGTCCAATTTCTTGGACCAATCGATATCGGATTAAGCCCAAAATTTGGAGAACATCATAATATGGTGGGAGGAGTCAAACGGTGACTTTTGAGTGAAATCCAATGGCTACAACTATGCAATACACCAACCACTCCATTGAAGAACAAACTTCGTACGAAGCTGAATTGTCAATTTCATGGACCAATCGATGTCGGATTGAGTACCAAACTTGGGGAACATCATAATATGGTGGGAGGAGTCATACGGTGAATTTTGAGTGAAATCCAACGGCTAAAACTATGCAATACACCAACCACTCCATTTCAGAATGAACTTCATACGAACCTAAATTGTCCAATTTCATGGACCGATCGATGTCGGATTGAGTCCCAAACTTGGGGAACATCATAATGTTGTTGGGCGAGTCATTTTGTGAGTTTTGAGTGAAATCCAAACTCTATAACTATGCACTACACCAACCACTCCATTTCATAACGAACTTCATACGAACCTGAATAGTCTAATTTCATGGACCAATCGAGATCTTATAGAGTGCAAAACTAGGGAAACTTCGTAATATAGTTGGAGGATTCATTTGGAGCGTTTTGAGCGAAATCCAATGGCTAAAACTAGGCAATACATCAACAACTCCATTTTAGAACGAACTTCGTATGAACCTGAATTGTCCGATTTCTTGAACCAATTGATATTGGATTGAGTCCGAAACTTGGGGAACATCATAATATTGTGGGAAGAGTCATTTGGTGGGTTTTGAGCGAAATCCAATTGCGAAAACTATGCAATACACCAACCACTCCATTAGAGAACGAACTTCGTGCGAACACGAATAGTTTAATTCCATTAACCAATCAATATCGGATTCGGCTCACAACTTGGGGAACATCATAACAGGTTGGGTGGAGTTATATGGTGAGTTTTGAGAGAAATCCAATGGCTAAAACTATGCAATACACCAGCCACTCCATTACAGAATGAACTTCGTACGAACCTGAATTGTCCAATTTCAAGGACGAATCGATATCGTATTGAGTCCAAAACATGGAGAACATCATAATATGGTGGGAGGAATCATACGGTGAGTTTTGAGGGAAATCCAATGGCTAAAACTATGCAATACACCAACCACTCCATTTCATAACGAACTTCATACGAACCTGAATTGTCCAATTTCACGAACCAATCGATATCGGATTCAGTCCCAAACTTGGGGAACATCATCATATTGTTGGAGTCATTTGGTGGGTTTTGAGTGAAATAAAATCTCTACAACTATGCAATACACCAACCACTCCATTTCAGAACGAACTGCATACGAACCTGAATTGTCCAATTGCAAGGACAAATTGATATCGGATTGAGTCCAAAACATGGAGAACATGATAATATGGTGGGAGGAGTCATACGGTGAGTTTTGAGTGAAATCCAATGGCTAAAACTAGGCAATACACCAACCACTCCATTTCAGAACGAACTTCGTACGAACCAGAATTGTCCAATTTCATGGACCAATCAATATCGGATTGAGTCCAAAACTTGGCGAATATCATAATATTGTGGGAGAAGTCATTTCGTGGGTTTTGAGTGAAATACAATTTCCACAACTGTGCAATACACCAACCACTCCATTTCATAACGAATTTCGCAAGAACATGAATAGTCCAATTTCTTGAACCAATCGATATCGGATTGAGCCCAAAACTTGGAGAACATCATAATATGGTGGGAGGAGTCATACGGTGACTTTTGAGTGAAATCCAATGGCTACAACTATGCAATACACCAACCACTCCATTTCAGAACAAACTTCGTACGAACATGAATTGTCCAATTTCATGGACAAATCGATGTCCGATTGAGTACCAAATTTGGAGAACATCATAATATGGTGGGAGGAGTCATACGGAGAATTTTGAGTGAAATCCAATGGCTAAAACTATGCAATACACCAACCACTCCATTTTAGAACGAACTTCATACGAACCTAAATTGTCCAATTTCATGGACCAATTGATGACGGATTGAGTCCCAAACTTGGGGAATATCATAATTTTGTTGGACGAGTCGTTTGTTGAGTTTTGAGTGAAATCCAATCTCTATAACTATGTATGCACTACACCAACCACTCCATTTTAGAATGAACTTCATACGAATCTAAATTGTCCAATTTCATAGACCAATCGATGTCGGATTGAGTCCCAAACTTGGAGAACATTGTAATATAGTTGGAGGATTCATTTGGTGCTTTTTGAGCGAAATCCAATGGCTAAAACTATGCAATACATCAACCACTCTATTTCAGAACGAACTTCGTACGAACCTGAATTGTCCAATTTCATGGACCAATCGGTATTGGATTGAGTCCAAAACTTGGGGAACATCATAATATTCTGGGAGGAGTCATTTGATGGGTTTTGAGTGAAATCCAATAGCGAAAACTATGCAATACACCAACCACTCCATTAGAGAACGAACTTCGTACAAACACGAATAGTTCAATTGCATTAACCAATCAAAATCAGATTCGGCTCAAAACTTGGGGAACATCATAATATGGTAGGTGGAGTTATGTGGTGAGTTTTGAGCAAAATCCAATGGCTAAAACTATGCAATACACCAACCACTCCTTTTCAGAACGAACTTCGTACGAACCTGTATTGCCCAATTTCAAGGACAAATCGATATCGGATTGTGTCCAAAACATGGAGAATGTCATAATATGGTGGGAGGAGTCATACGGTCAGTTTTGAGTGAAATCCAATGGCTAAAACTAGGCAGTACACCAACCACTCCATTTCAAAACGAACATCATACGAACCTGAATTGTCCAATTTCATGGACCAATCGATATCGGATTCAGTCCCAAACTTGGGGAACATCATCATATTGTTGGAGGAGTCATTTGGTGGGTTTTGAGTGAACTAAAATCTCTACAACTATGCAATACACCAACCACTCCATTTCAGAATGAACTTCGTACGAACCTGAATTGTCCAATTTCATGGACCAATTGATATCGGATTAAGTCCAAAACTTGGGGAACATCATAATATGGTGGGAGGTGTCATTTGGTGGGTTTTGGGTGAAATCCAATCTCTAGAACTAAGCAATACACCAACCAGTCTATTTCAGAATGAACTTTGTACGAACCTGAGTTGTCCAATTTCAAGGACCAATCGATATCAGATTGAGACCAAAACTTGGAGAACATCATAATATGGTGGGAGGAGTCGTTTTGCTGGTTTTGAGCGAAATCCAATCTCTAGAACTGTGCAATAAGCCAACCACTCCATTTCATAAGGAACTTCATACGAACCTTAATTGTCCAATTTCTTGGACCAATCGATATCGGATTGAGCCCAAAACTTGGAGAACATCATCATGTTATGGGAGGAGTCATACGCTGTGTTTTGAATGAAATCCAATGGCTAAAACTATGCAATACACCAACCTCTCCATTTCTGAATGAACTTCGTACGAACCTGAATTGTCCAATTTCATGGACCAATCGATATCGGATTGAGTCCGAAACTTGTGGAACATCATAATGTTGTGGGACGAGTCATTTGGTAAGTTTTGAGTGAAATCCAATCTCTATAATTATGCAATACACCAACCACTCCATAATTGAACGAACTTCGTACGAACCTGAATTGTCCAATTTCATGGACCAATCGATATCGGACTGAGTCCAAAACTTGGGGAACATCATAATATAGTTGCAGGGGTCAATTGGAGATTTTTGAGTGAAATCCAATTGCCAAAACTATGCAATACACCAACCACTCGATTTTAGAACAAACTTCGTACGAACATGAATTGTCCAATTTCATGGAAAAATCGATGTCGGATTGAGTACCAAATTTGGGGAACATCATAATATGGTGGGAGGAGTCATACGGAGAGTTTTGAGTGAAATCCAATGGCTAAAACTATGCAATACACCAACCACTCCATTTTAGAACAAACTTCATACAAACCTAAATTGTCCAATTTCATGGACCAATCGATGACGGATTGAGTCCCAAACTTGGCGAATATCATAATTTTGTTGGATGAGTCATTTGTTGAGTTTTGAGTGAAATCCAACGGCTAAAACTATGCAATACACCAACCACTCCATTTCAGAACGAACATCATACGAAACTGAATTGTCCAATTTCATGGACCAATTGATATCGGATTGAGTCCGAAACTTGGGGAACATCATAATGTTGTGGACGAGTCATTTGGTGAGTTTTGAGTGAAATTCAATCTCGATAATTATGCAATACACCAACCACTCCATTTTTGAACGAACTTCGTACGAACCTGAATTGTCCAATTTCATGGACCAATCGATATCGGACTGAGTTCAAAACTTGGGGAACATCATAATATAGTTGCAGGGGTCAATTGGTGATTTTTGAGTGAAATCCAATTGCCAAAACTATGCAATACACCAATCAATCCATTAGAGAACGAACTTCGTACGAACATGAATAGTTCAATTTCATTAACCAATCAATATCGGATTGGGCTTAAATGATGAGTTTTGAGCGAAATCCATTGGCTAAAACTATACAACAGATCAACCACTCCATTTCAGAACGAATTTTGTACGAACCTGAATTGTCCAATTTCATGGACCAATTGATGTCTGATTGAGTCCCAAACTTGGGGAACATCATAATGTTGTGGGACGAATCCAATCCCTAGAACTAAGCATTACACCAACCACTCCATTTCAGAACAAACTTCGTACGAACCTGAATTGTCCAATTTCAAGGACCAATCGATATCGGATTGAGTCCAAAACTTGGGGAACATCAAAATGTCGTGGGAGGAGTCATTTGGTGAGTTTTGAGTGAAATCCAATTGCCAATACTGTGCAATACACCAACCACTCCATTGGAGAACAAACTTCGTACGAACATGAATAGTTCAATTTCTTGGACCAATCGATATCGGGTTGAGCCGAAAACTTTGGGCACATCGTAATTTGGGGGCAGGAGTCATATGGTGAGTTTTGCGAGAAATCCAATGGCTAAAACTCTGCAATACACCAACCACTCCATTTCATAACGAACTTCGTACGAACCCGAATTGTTCAATTTCATGGACTAATCGATACCCGATTGAGTCCAAAACTTGGGGAATATCATAATATTGTGGGAGGAGTCATTTGGTGGGTTTTAAGTGAAATCCAATCTCGAGAACTACACAATACACCAACCATTCCATTTCATAACGCACTTTGTACGAACCTGAATTGTCCGATTTCATGGACCAATCGATATTGGATTGAGTCCAAAACTTGGGGAACATCGTAATATTGTGGGAGGAGTCATTTGGTGTGCTTTGAGTGAAATCCAATCTCTAGAACTATGCAATACACCAACCACTCCATTTCAGAACGAGCTTCTTACGAACCTGAATTGTTAAATTTCATGGAACAATCGATACCGGATTGAGTTCAAAACTTTTAGAACACCATCATATGGTGGGAGGAGTCATTTGGTGAGTTTTGAGTGAAATCCAATCACAAAATCTCTGAAATACACCGACCAGTCTATTAGTGAACGAACTTCGTATGAACGTGAATAGTCCAATTTCATGGACCAATCGATATCGGATTGAGCCCAAAATTTGCAGAGCATCATAATATGGTAGGAGGAGTCGTTTGTTGGGTTTTGAGTGAAATACTATCTCCAGAACTATGCCATATACCAACCACTCCATTTCAGAACGAACTTCGTACGAACCTGAATTGTCCGGTTTCATGGACCTATCTACATCGGATTGAGTCCAAAACTTGGAGAACATCATAATATGGTCGGAGGAGTCATTTGGTGGGTTTTGAGTGAATTCCAACAGCAAATACTGTGAAATACACCGACCACTCAATTAGAGAACGAAGTTTGTACGAAGATGAATAGTCCAATTTCATGGACCAATCGATATCGGATTGAGCCCAAAAGTTGGGGAACAAAATAATCTTGTGGGAGGAGTCATTTTGTGAGTTTTGAGTGAAATCCAATGGCTAAAATAATGTAATATACCAACCTCTCCATTTCAGAACGAACTTCGTATAAACCTGAATTGTCCGATTTCATGGACCAATCGATATTGGATTGAGTCCAAAACTTGGGGAACATCGTAATATGGTGGGATGAGTCATTTGGTGAGTTTTGAGTCAAATCCAATGGCTAAAACTATGCAATACACCAACTACTCCATTTTATAACGAACTGCATACGAACTTGAATTGTCTAATTTATTGGACCAATCGATATCGGATTGAGTCCAAAACCTGTGGAATGTCATAATGTTGTGGGAGGAGTCATTTTGTGAGTTTTGAGTGAAGTCCAATGGCTAAAACCATGCAATACACAAACAACTCCATTTTAGAACGACATTCGTATGAACCTGAATTGTCCGATTTCATGGACCAGTCGTTATCGAATTGAGTCCAAAACAGGGGGAACATCATAATATGTTGGGTGGAGTCATGTGGCGAGTTTTGAGTGAAATCCAATGGCTAAAATTATGTAATACACCAACCACTCCATTTCAGAACGAACTTCGTGTGAACCTGAATTGTCCAATTTCATGGACCAATCGTTATCGGATTGAGTCCAAAACTTGGGGAACATCATAATATGGTGGGAGGAGTCATTTGGTGGGTTTTGAGTGAAATCCAATCCCGAGAACTGTGCAATACACCAACCACTCCATTTCAGAACGAACTTCGTTCGAACCTGAATTGTCCAATTTCGTGGACCTATTGATGTCGTATTGTGTCCCAAACTTGGGGGACATCATAATGTTGTGGGACTAGTCATTTAGTGAGTTTTCTGTGAAATCCAATCTGTATAACTATGCAATACATCAAACACTCCATTTCAGAACGAACTTCTTACGAACCTAAATTGTCCAATTTCATGGACCAATCGATATCGGATTGAGTCCAAACCATGGGGACCATCATAATGTTGTGGGAGGAGTCATTTGGTGAGTTTTGAGCGAAATCCAATTGCCAAAACGGTGCAATACACCAACCACTCCATTATCGAACAAACTTCGCACGAACATGAATAGTCCAATTTCTTGGACCAATCGATATCGGATTGAGGCCAAAACTTGGAGAACATCATAATATGGTGGGAGAAGTCATACGGTGAGTTTTGAGTGAAATCCATTGGCTAAACCGACGCAATACACCAACCACTCCATTTCAGAACGAACTTCGTACAAACCTGAATTGTCCAATTTCATGGACCAATTGATGTCTAATTGAGTCCCAAACTTGGGGAACACCATAACGTTGTGGGACGAGTCACTTAGTGAGTTTTGAGAGAAATTCAATCTCTACAACTATGCGATTCACCAACTACTCCATTTCAGAACGAACGTCGTACGAACCTGAACTGTCGAATTTCATTTACCAATCGATATTGGACTCAGTCCAAAACTTGGGGAACGTCATAATATAGTTACAGGAGTCAATTGGAGATTTTTGAGTGAAATCCAATTGCCAAAACTATGCAATACACCAACCAATCCATTAGAGAATGAACTTCGTACGAACATGAATAGTCCAATTTCTTGGCCCAATCGATATCGGATTGAGCCCAAAACATGGAGAACGTCATAATATGGTGGGTGGAGTCATATGGTGAGTTTTGAGCGAAATCCAATGGCTAAAACTATGCAATACACCAACCACTCCATTTCAGAACGAACTTCGTACGAACTTGAATTGTCCAATTTCATGGACCAATCGATATCGAATTGAGTCCAAAACTTGTTGAACATCATAATAAGGTGGGAGGAGTCATTTGGTTGTTTTGGAGTGAAATCCAATCTCTAGAAATATGCAATACATCAACAACCCCATTTCAAAACTAACTTAGTACGAACCTGAATTGTCCAATTTCATAGACCAATGGATATCAGATTGAGCCCAAAACTTGGGGAACAACATAATATGGTGGGAGGAGTCATTTGGTGGGTTTTGAGTGAAATCCAATGGCAAAAACTATGAAATACACCAACCACTCCATTGGAGAACGAAGTTCGTAAGAACATGAATAGTCCAATTTCATGGAACAATGGACATCGGATTGAGCTCAAAACTTGGGTAACGTTATAATATGGTGGGTGGAGTCATATCGTGAGTTTAGAGCGAAATCCAATGGCTAAAACTAGGCAATACACCAACGACTCCATTTCAGAATGAACTCCGTCCGAACCTGAATTGTCCGATTTCATGGACCAACTGATATCGGATTGAGTCCAAAACTTGGGGAACATCAGAATTTGGTGGGAGGAGTCATTTGGTGAGTTTTGAGCAAAATTCAATGGCTAGAACCATGCAATACCCAAAACACTCCATTTCAGAACGAACTTCGTACGAACCTGAACTGTCCAATTTCACGGACCAATCGATATCGGATTGAGTCCAAAACTTGGGTAATGTCATAATGTTGTGGGAGGAGTCATTTTGTGAGTTTTGAGTGAAATCCAATGGTTAAAATTATGCAATACCCCAACCACTCCATTTCAGAACGAACTTCGTACGAACCTTAATTGTCCAATTTCATGGACCTATCGATATAGGATTGAGTCCAAAACTTGGGGAACAACGTAATGTGGTGGGAGGAGTCATTTGGTCAGTTTTCAGAGAAATCCAATGGCTAAAACTATGTAATACACCAACCACTCCATTTTAGAACGAACTTCATATGAACCTGAATTGTCCGTTTTATGGACCAATCGATATCGGATTGAGCCCAAAACTTGGGGAACATCACAATGTTGTGGGAGCAGTCATTTGGTTAGTTTTGGGTGAAATCCAACTTCCAAAACTATGCAATACACCAACCATTCCATTTCAGAACGAACTTCGTACGAACACGAATTGTCCGATTTCATGGAACAATCGATATCGGATTGAGTCCAAAACTTGGGGAACATCATAATATTGTGGGAGGAGTCATTTGGTTTTTTTTGAGTGAAATCCAATCTCTGGAACTATACAATTCACCAACCACTCCATTTCAAAACCAACTTCGTACGAACCTGAATTTTCCAATTTCATGGACCAATCGATATCGGATTGAGGCTAAAACTTGGGGAACATCATACTATGATGGGAGGAGTCGTTTGGTGGGTTTTGAGTGAAATCCAATCTCTAGAACTATGCAATATACCAACAACTCCATTGCAGAACGCACTTCGTACGAACATGAACTGTCCGATTTCATGGACCAATTGATGTCGGACCGAGTCCAAAACATGGGGAGCATCATAATGTTGTGGGAGGAGTCATTTTATGAGTTTTGAGTGAAATCCAATGGCTAAAGCTATGCAATATTCCAACCACTCCATTTCATAACGAACTTCGTACGAACCTGTTTTGTCCAATTTCGTGGACTAATCAATATCGGATTGAGTCCATGACTTGGGGAACGTTATAATATAGTGGGAGGAGTCATTTGGTGGATTTTGAGTGAAATCCAATCTCTAGAACTACGCAATATACCAAGCACTCCATTTCAGAAAGCACTTCGTAAGAACCTGAAATGTCCGATTTCATGGAACAATCGATGTCGGAGTAGTCCAAAATTTGGGGAAGATCATAATGTTGTGGGAGGAGTTATTTGGTGGGTTTTGAGAGAAATTCAATCTCTAGCACTATACAATACGCCAACCACTCCATTTCAGAACTAACTTCGTACGAACCTGAATTGTCCAATTTCATGGACCAATCGATATCGGATTGAGTCCAAAACTTGGGGAACATCATAATATATGGTGGGAGGAGTCATATGGTTGGTTTTGAGAGAAATTCAATCTCTAGAACAATACAATATACCAACCACTCCATTTCAGATCGAACTTCGCACGAACATGAATTGTCCAATTACATGGACCAATTGAAATCTAATTAATTCCAAAACTTGGGGAACATCATAATATAGTGGGAGGAGTCAGTTGGTGGGTTTTGAGTGAAATCCAATCCCTAGAAGTATGCAACGCACCTACCACTCCATTTCAAAAGGAACTTCGTACGAACCAGAATTGTCCAATTTCATGGACCAATCTATATCGGATTGGGTCCAAAACTTAGGGAACATCATCATGTTGGGGAGGAGTCATTTGGTGGGTTTTGAGAAAAATTCAATCTCTAGAACTATACAGTACACGAACCACTGCATTTCAGAATGAACTTCGTATGAACCTGAATTGTCCATTTTTAGGGACCAATTGATATCAGATTGAGTCCAAAACTTGGGGGACATCATAATATCGTGGGAGGAGTCATTTGGTGGGTTTTGAGTGAAATCCAATCTCTTGAACTATGCAATACACCAACCACTCCATTTTAGAACGAACTTCATACGAACCTGAATTGTCCGATGTGATGGACCAATCGATATCGGATTGAGCCCAAAATTTGGGGAACATCATAATGTTGTGTTAGCAGTCATTTGATGAATTTTGGGTGAAATCCAACTGCCAAAACTATGCAATACACTCCATTTCAGAACTGACTTCGTACGAACCTGAATTGTCCAATTTCATGGACCAATCTATATCGGAATGAGTCCAAAACTTGTGGAACATCATAATATATGGTGGGAGGAGTCATATGGTGGGTTTTGAGAGAAATCCAATCCCTAGAACAATACAATATACCAACCACTCCATTTCAGAGTGAACTTCGCATGAACATGAATTGTCCAATTTCATGGACCAATTGAAATCGGATTAATTCCAAAACTTGGGGAACATCCTAATATAGTGGGAGGAGTCCGTTGGTGAGTTTTGATTGAAATTCAATCCCTAGAAGTATGCAATACACCTACCACTCCATTTCAGAATGAACTTCGTACGAACCAGAATTGTCCAATTTCATGTACCAATCTATATCGGATTGGGTCCAAAACTTAGGGAACATCGTAATGTTGTGGAAGGAGTCATTTGGTGGGTTTTGAGAGAAATTCAATCTCTAGAACTATACAATACACGAACCACTCCATTTCAGAATGAACTTCGTACGAACCTGAATTGTCCATTTTCAGGGACCAATTGATATCAGATTAAGGCCAATACTTGGGGAACATCATAATATGATGGTGGAGTCATTTGGTGGGTTTTGAGTGAAATCCAATCTCTTGAACCATGCAATACACCAACCACTCCATTTTAGAACGAACTTCATACGAACCTGAATTGTCCGATTTGATGGACCAATCGATATCGGATTAAGCCCATAACTTGGGGAACATCATAATATGATGGGAGAAGTCGTTTGGTGGGTTTTGAGTGAAATCCAATCTCTAGAACTATGCAATATACCAATAACTCCATTTCAGAACGCACTTCGTACGAACATGAACTATCCGATTTCATGGACCAATTGATGTCGGACCGAGTCCAAAACATGGGGAGCATCATAATGTTGTGGGATGAGTCATTTTGTGAGTTTTGAGTGAAATTCGATGGCTAAAGCTATGCAATATTTCAACCACTCCATTTTATAACAAACTTCGTACGAACCAGTTTTGTCCAATGTCATGGACTAATCGATATCGGATTGAGTCCAAGACTTGGGGAACCCCATAATAGGGAGGAGTCATTTGGTGGATTTTGAGTGAAATCCAATCTCTAGAACTATGCAATATACCAACCACTCCATTTCACAATGAACTTCGTACGAACCTGAATTGTCCAATTTCATGGACCAATCTATACCGGATTGGGTCCAAAACTTAGGGAACATCATAATGTTGTGGGAAGAGTCATTTGGTGGGTTTTGAGGGAAATTCAATCTCTAGAGCTATACAATACATGAACCACTCCATTTCAGAATGAACTTCGTACGGACCTGAATTGTCCATTTTCAGGGACCAATTGATATCAGATTGAGTCCAAAACTTGGGGAACATCATAATATGATGGGAGGAGTCATTTGGTGGATTTTGAATGAAATCCAATCTCTTGAACTATGCAATACACTTACCACTCCATTTCAGAACTAATTTCGTACGAACCTGAATAGTCCAATTTCTTGGACCGATGGATATCAGATTGCGCCCAAAACATGGGGAACATCATAATATGATGGGAGGAGTTATTTGGTGGGTTTTGAGTGAAATCCAATCTCTAGAACTATGCAATACACCAATCACCCCAATTGATAACGAACTTCGTACAAACCTGAATTGTCCAATTTCATGGACCAATCTATATCGGATTGGGTCCAAAACATGGGGAACATCATAATGTTGTGGGAGGAGTCATTTGATGAGTTTTGAGTGAAAATCCAATTGCCAAAACTATGCAACACAACAACCACTCCATTTCAGAACGAACTTCGTACGAACTTGAATTGTCCAATTTCATTGACCGATTGATATCGGATTGAGTCCAAAACTTGGGGAATATCACAACATATGGATGGAGGAGTCATTTGTGAGGTTTGGGGGTTAATCGAATATCTAGAACTATACAATACACCAACCACTCAATTTCAGAACGGACTTCGTACAAACCTGAATTGTCCACTTTCATGGACCAATTGATATCGGATTGATTCCAAAACTTCGGGAACATCATAATATGGTTGGAGGAGTCATATGGTGTGTTTTCAGCGAAATCCAAGGGCTAAAACTACGCAATACACCAACCACTCCATTTTAGAACAAACTTCGTACGAACCAGAATTGTCCGATTTCATGAACTAATCGATATCGGATTGAGTCCAAAACGTGGGGAACATCATAATATGGTGGGAAGAGTCATTGGTGGGTTTTGAGCAAAATCCAAACCCTAGAACTATGCAATGCACCTACCACTCCATTTCAGAATGAACTTCGTATAAACCTGAATTGTCCAATTTCATGTACCAATCTATATCGGATTGAGTCCAAAACTTGGGGAACAACAAAATATGGTGGGAGGAGTCATTTTGTGAGGTTTGAGAGAAATCTAATGGCTAAGACGATGCAATACACGACCCACTCCATTTCAGTACGAACATCGTACGAACCCGAACTGTCCGATTTCATGGACCAATTGATGTCGGATTAAGTCTAAAATTTGGGGAACATCATAATATTGTGGGAGGTGTCATTTGGTGGGTTTTATGTAAAATCTAATCTCTAGAACTATGCAATACAACAACCACTCCATTTCAAAGCGAACTTTGCACGAACCTGAATTGTCCAATTTCATGGACCAATCGATGTCTGATTGAGTCCAAAACTTGGGGAACATCATAATTTTGTGGGAGGTGTCATTTGCTGGGTTTTGTGTGAAATCCAATCTCTAGAACTATGCAATACACCACCCAGTCCACTTCAGAACGAACTTCGTACGAACCTTAATTGTCTGATTTCATGGACCAACCGATATCGGATTACGTCCAAAACTTGGGGAACGTCATAATGTTGTGGGAGGAGTCATTTTATAAGTTTTGAGTGAAATCCAATAGCTAAAACAATGCAATACATCAACCACTCCATTTCAGAATGAACTTCGTACGAACCTGAATTATGCGATTTCATGGACCAATCGATATCGGATGTAGTCCAAAACTTGGTGAATATCATAATATTGTGGGAGGAGTCATTTGGTGGGTTTTGAGTGAAATCCAATCTCTAGAACTATGCAATACACCAACCACTCCATTTTAGAACGAACTTCGCACGAATCTGAATTGTCAAATGTCAGGGACCAATCGATGTTGGAATGAGTCCAAAACTTGGGGAACATCATAATGTTGAATGAGGACTCATTTGGTAGGTTTTAAGTGAAATCCAGTCTCTAGAACTATGCAATATACCAACCACTCCATTTTAGAATGAACTTCTTACGAACCTGAATTGTCCAATTTCATGGACCCGTCGATATCGGATTGAGTGCAAAAGTTGCGGAACATCATAACATTGAATGAGGAGTCATTTGATAGGTTTTAAGTGAAATCCAATCTCTAGAACTATGCAATACACCAACCACTCCATTTCAAAATGAACTTCGATAAGGGATTGAGTCCAAAACATGGGGTGTTACGTTGTGGGAGTAGTCATCTTGTGAGTTTTGAGTGAAATCTAATGGCTAAAACAATGCAATACACCAGCCACTCCATTCATAAAGAACTTCGTACGAACCTTAATTGTCCAATTTTTTGGACCAATCGATATTGGATTGAGTCCAAAACTTGGGGAACATCACAATGTTGTGGGAGGAGTCATTTTGTGAGTTTTGAGTGAAATCCAATTGCTAAAACAATGCAATACACCAACCACTCCACTTCAGAACGAAGTTCGTACGAACCTGAATTGTCCAATTTCATGGACCGATCGATATCGAATTGAATCCAAAACTTGGGGAACATCATATTATTATGGGAGGAGTGAATTGGTGGGTTTTGAGTGAATTCCAATCTCTAGAAGTATACAACACACCAACCACTCCATTTTAGAACGAACTTCGTACGAACCTTAGTTGTCCAATTTCATGAACCAATCGATATCGGATTGAGTCCAAAACTTGGGGAACATCATAATGTTATGGGAGGAGTCATTTGGTGAGTTTTGAGTGAATCCAATTGCGAAAACTATGCAATACACCAACCACTCCATTAGAGAACGAACTTCGTACGAACATGAATAGTCCAATTTCTTGGACCAATCGATATCGGATTGAGTCCAAAACTTGGGGAACATCATAATATGGTGGTAGGAGTCATATGTTTAGTTTTGAGCAAAATCCAATGGCTAAAATTATGCAATACACCAACCACTCCATTTCAGAACACACTTCGTACGAAACTGAATTGTCCGATTTTAAGAACCAATCGATATTGGATTGAGTCCAAAACTTGGGGAACATCATAATATTGTGGGAGTCATTTGGTGGGTTTTGAGTGATATCCAATCTCTGGAACTATACAATACACAAGCCACTCCATTTCAGAACGAACTTCGTCAATACCTGAATTGTCCAATTTCATGGACCAATCGATATCGGATTGTGTCCAAACTTTGGGAACATCAAAATGTTGTGGAAGGAGTCATTTTGTGAGTTTTGAGTGAAATCCAATGGCTAAAACAATGCAATACACCAACCACTCCATTTAAGAAAAAACTTTGTACGAACCTGAATTGTCTGTTTTCATGGACCAATCGTTATCGGATTGAGTGCAAAACTTGGGGAACATCATAATGTTGTGGGAGGAGTCATTTGGTGAGTTTTGAGAGGAATCCATTTGGCCAAACTATGCAATACACCAACCACTGCATTTCAGAACGAACTTCATACGACCTGAATTGTTCAATTTCATGGACCGATCGATATCGGATTGAGTCCAAAACTTGGGGAACTTCATAGTATTGTGGGAGGAGTCATTTGGTGGGTTTTGAGTGAATTCCAATCTTTAGAACTATACAATACACCAACCACTCCATTTCAGAGTGAACTTCGTACGAACCTAGATTGTCCAATTTCATGAACCAATCGATATCGGATTGAGTCCAAAACTTGGGGAACATTAAATGTTGTTGGACGAGTCATTTTGTGGGTTTTGAGTGAAATCCAATGGCTAAAACAATGCAATACACCAACCACTCCATTTAAGAAAAAACTTCGTACGAACCTGAATTGTCTGTTTTCATGGACCAATCATTATCGGATTGAGTCCAAAACTTGGGGAACATCATAATGTTGTGGGAGGAGTCATTTGGTGAGTTTTGAGTGGAATCCATTTGGCCAAACTATGCAATACACCAACCACTCCCTTTCAGAATGAACTTCGTATGAACCTGAATTGTCCAATTTCATGGACCAATCGATATCGGATTGCGTCCAAAACTTGGGGAACAATATAATATAGTTGGAGGAGTCATTTGGTGATTTTTAAGTGAAATCCAATTGCCAAAACTATGCAATAGACCAACCACTCCTTTAGGGAACGAGCTTCTCATGAACACGAATAGTACAATTTCATTAACGAATCGATATCGGTTGGGCTCAAAACTTGGGGAACATCATAATATGGTGGGAGGAGTCATTTGGTGGGTGTTGAATGAAATCCAATCTATAGAACTATGCAAACCACCCCATTTCAGAACGAACTTCATACGAACCTGAATTGTCCAATTTCATGGACCAATCGATATCGTATTGAGTCCAAAACTTGGGGAACATCATAATATAGTGGGAGGAGTCATTTGGTGAGTTTTGAGTGAAATCGAATTGCTAAAACTATGCAATACACCAACCACTCGATTAGAGAACGAACTTCGTACGATCATAAGGTCATAATTTCACACATTTGCATGCCTTCTTTGCTTAGTAATTTTGTTTAGCTTCTCTTTATTTTGAGTCTGTTACCTATGCTTGTGTGTTTTGTAGGTTAAGACAGCAAGGGGATTTCATTTGATACAATTCATGCATGTTAAGGGCTGAGTGGCACAAGAGGAATATGAGCTTAAAGACAAAACCGATTTGAGCCACACTCCTTGTCAGTCCAGTTTCGTAGGTCATCTTCCAGGCCTCATTTCAGTAACGTACACAGGTTGGATGAGGACACATCCTTCATAGAAGTTGTTCCAATGGGTGTCTATTATAACATACCCAAATTTCAGCCCAATTGGATAAATCTGGAGCCCTCAACACGTCAAAGACTGAACCAAGTTCACAGAAATGTCATGTTGGCTGCCATCACATTTAATGTGGCTACATCCCTAGAGCCATGTGCTACACATGGGCAGCCACACATGGGAGTCAAATCAGCTCAGAAGCTCAGAAAGATGAACAAAAGTCAAGCTTTCCATAAAGAAACCATACCAAAGCATGTATTTGTCAGCTGGAGCAGTTGGCAAGTATGGGCAGCTGGAGCAGTTGGGAGCAGCTAAGAGAGTTGTGCTTCACCAGCCAAAGGGGAGCACGAAATTGCACTCTATAAATAGAGAGTTGCACACTCATTCAAGAGGAGAGCAGACACACACATTCACTTCATCCATTACTCTCATACACACATTCAGATTCACCACAAAGAGAGAAGAGAGCTTGGAGCTGTCAAGGGAGCTTGGAGCTGTCCTGGGAACTTCCTTGCTGCCATCATCTAGTTCTTCTCCTCTCTTTATCCTATCTATGTATTTATTATTTTTTTGTATTCATAGTTATGTCTAACTAATCCATTTAGTTAGGGCTTAGGATGAAGCCCTAGTCATGAATATTCAATGTTATGGATGATTTTATGGTTAATTGATTTCCTTGCTTTTATTATCAAGTTGTTAATCTCCAGTTTATTATGTGCTTGATGTATGTTTTCTTGGAGTAGCTAACTAGGATTTTATGCATCTAGCACAGGTTGGAAGGGGTTTAGATTCACACAATTCTACTCTCCTTTCACAAGCAACACTTGAATGGCCTAAGAATCATTCAAGGGGTTAATAACCATAGGTTGACTAGGACAGATACCATGTTCTAGGACTTGTGTGATTATCATATTCTCAAGGAGCTTAATGACTCTTGTATGCTTTATTCTAAGTAGATACCATGCTTAGGTTGCATATTAGAGATCACGTGTTGTGTAGATACCATGCATAATCACATGCCTTAGGAGAATCATGCATCCTGCACCTAGATACCATAGGCTTGTATGCGATAATCTATTGTTAATGAAGCTTGAGTCAATTTCTATGCATTCATAACTTGGATAGGAAAACTAGTGGTGGATTCCAAGGCTCTAACACCTCTCAATCATTGTTTCACAACTTGTTGATTGCTGCCAGTGTTTACTTTCGAGCACTTTCATTTCACTTTCTTGTTTTCATTTCAACAACAAAACCCCCCATTTCGAGTGCGTGTGTGGTGCTAGGATTCTGTCCTAGACCTTGAGTAATTAGCAAGAGGCATTGTTGAATTCGACCTTGCCTTTAGCTAGTTAGTCAGTTTCTTTGTTCTATGTTTTTCTAGCATTCTAAGTAATTTAACTTGGAACCAAGTTACCATTCTCCGTGGGATCGACCTCGTATTTACATAAGCTATACTATAAACGGTTCGTGCACTTGCGAGAATTAAAGTTGCTGTTTTTAATAACTCATTTTAGTTGTTAAGAATAGGTGCAACATACGAACATGAATAGTCCAATTTCTTGGACCAATCGATATCTGATTGAGCCCAAACCTTGGGCAACAACATAATATGGTGGGAGGAGTCATTTGTGTAGTTTTGAGAGAAATCCAATTGCTAAAACTATGCAATACATTCAGAACGAACTTCGTACGAACATGAATTCTCCAATTCAATGACCAATCGATATAGGATTGAGACCAAAACTTGGGTAATGTCATAATATGGTGGGAGGAGTCATTTGGGGGGTTTTGAGTGAAATCTAATTGCTAGAACTATGCAATACATCAACTACAACATTTCAGAACGAACTTCGTACGAGCCTGAATAGTCCAATTTCTTTGACACATCAATATTGGATCGAGCCCAAAACTTGGGGAACATCATAATATGGTGGGAGGAGTCATTTGGTGCATTTTGAGTGAAATCCAATCTCTAGAACTATGCAATACACCAACCACCCCATTTCTCAACAAACTTTCCACGAACCTAAATTGTCCAATTTCGA
This sequence comes from Prunus davidiana, assembly GCA_020226225.1. Classification (NCBI taxonomy): domain Eukaryota; kingdom Viridiplantae; phylum Streptophyta; class Magnoliopsida; order Rosales; family Rosaceae; genus Prunus; species Prunus davidiana. Next base: position 17,221,973 of record CM035334.1, on the reverse strand, counting down.
GGACCAATTGATGTCGGATTTAGTCCCAAACTTGGGTAACATCATAATCTTGTGGGACGAGTCATTTGGTGAGTTTTCAGTGAAAGCCAATCTCTATAACTACGCAATACACCGACCACTCCATTTCTGAATGAACTTCGTATGAACCTGAATTGTCCAATTTCATGGACTAATCGACATCGGATTGAGCCCAAAACTTGGAGAACAACATAATATGGTGGAATGAGTCATATGGTGAGTTTTGAGTGAAATCCATTAGCTAAAACTATGCAATGCACCAACCACTCCATTTCAGAACGAACTTCGTACGAACCTAAATTGTCCAATTTCATGGACCAACCGATATCGGATTGAGTCCAAAACTTGGGGAACATCATCATATGGCGGGGATGAGTCATTTGGTGGGTTTTGAGTGAAATCCAATCTCTAGAACTATGCAATACACCAACCACCCCATTTCTCAACGAACTTTGTACGAACCTGAATTGTCCAATTTCATAGACCAATTGATGTCGGATTGAGTCCCAAACTTGGGTAACATCATAATGTTGTGAGACGAGTCATTTGGTGAGTTTTGAGTGAAATCCAATCTTTATAACTATGCAATACACCAACCACTCCATTTCAGAACGAACTTCGTACGAACTTGAATTGTCCAATTTCATGGACCAATCGATATCGGATTGACTCCAAAACTTGGGGAACATCATAATATAGTTGGTGGAGTCGTTTGGTAATTTTTGAGTGAAATCCAATTGCCAAAACTGTGCAATACACTAACCACTCTATTAGAGAACGAACTACGTACGAACACGAATAGTCCAATTTCATTCACCAATCAATATCGGATTGGGCTCAAAATTTGGGGAACATCATAATATGGTGGGTGGAGTCGTACGGTGAGTTTTGAGAGAAATCCAATGGCTAAAACTATGCAATACACCAGCCACTCCATTTAAGAACGAACTTCTTAAGATCCTGAATTATCCAAAACTTGGGTAACATCATAACATGGCGGGAGCAGTCATTTGGTGAGTTTTGAGTGAAATCTAATTGCTAGAACTATATGCAATACATCAACTACTACATTTCAGAAAGAACTTCGTATGAACCTGAATAGTCCAATTTCTTGCACCAATCGATATCGGATTGAGCCCAAAACCTGGGGAACATCATAATATGGTGGGAGGGGTCATTTGGTGAGTTTTAAGTGAAATCCAATGGCTAAAACTATGCTATACACCAACTATTCCATTTTGGTACGAACATCGTACGAACCTAAATTATTCAATTTCATGGACGAATCGATATCAGATTGAGTCCAAAACTTAGGGAACATCATAATATGGTGGGAGTCATTTGGTGGGTTTTGAGTGAAATCCAATCTCTTGAACTATGCAATATACCAACCACTCCATTTCAGAACGAACTTCGTACGAACCTGAAATCTCCAATTTTATGGACCAATCGATATCGGATTATGTCCAAAACTTGAGGAACATCACATTATAGTGGGAGGAGTCATTTGGTAGGTTTTGAGTTCAATCCAATCTCTAGAACTACGCACTACACCAACCACTCCATTTCCGAACGAATTTCATACGAACCTGAATTGTCCAATTCCATGGACCAATAGATATCTGATTGAGTCCAAAACTTGGGGAACATCATAATATAGTTGGAGGAGTCATTTGGTGATTTTTGAGTGAAATCCAACTCCCAAAACTATGCAATACATTAACCACTCCATTAGAGAACGAACTTCGTACGAACTTGAATTGTCGAATTTTGTGGACCAATCGATATTGGATTATGTCCAAACTTGAGGAACATCATATTATAGTGGGAGGAGTCATTTGGCGGGTTTTGAGTTAAATCCAATCTCTAGAACTATGCAATACACCAGCCACTCCATTTCAGAACGAACTTCGTACGAAACTAAATTGTCCAATTTCATGAACCAATCGATATGGTATTGTGTCCAAAACTGGAGGAACATCATATTATGGTGGGAGGAGTCTTTTGGTGAGTTTTGAGTAAAATCCAATCTCTATAACTATGCAATACGTCAACCACTCCAATTCATAACGAACTTCGTACGAGCCTAAATTGTCCAATTCCATGGACCAATTGATATCGAATTGCGTCCCAAACTTGGGGAACATCATAATATTGTGGCAGGAGTCATTTGGTGGGTTTGGAGTGAAATCCAATATCTAGAACTATATAATACACCAACCACTCCACTTCAGAACGAACTTCATACGAACTTGAATTGTCCAATTTCATGGACCAATAGATCTCTGATTGAGTCCAAAACTTGTGGAACATCATAATATAGTTGGAGGAGTCGTTTGGTGATTTTTGAGTGAAATCCAATTGCCAAAACTATGCAATACACCAACGACTCCATTAGAGAACGAACTTTGTACGAACACGAATAGTCCAATTTCAATAACCAATCAATATCGGATTGGGCTCAAAACTTGGGGAACATCATAATGTGGTGGGTGGAGTCGTATGGTGAGTTTTGAGCGAAATTCAAAGGCTAAAACTATGCAATACAACAACCACTCCATTTAAGAACGAACTTTGTACGATCCTGAATTGTCCAATTTCATGGATTAATCGATATCGGATTGAGTCCAAAACTTGGGGAACCTCATAACTTAATTGCAGGAGTCGTTTGATGATTTTTAAGTGAAATTCAATTGCCAAAACTATGCAATACACCAACCAATCCGTTAGAGAACTAACTTCGCACGAACCTGAATTGTCCAATTTCATGGACCAATCGAAATCGGATTGAGTCCAAAACTTGGGGAACATCATAATGTTGTGGGAGGAGTCACTTGGTGCGTTTTGAGTGAAATCCAATTGCCAAAACTATGCACTACACCAACCACTCCATTAGAGAATGAACTTCGTACGAACACGAACAGTCCAATTTCATTAACCAATCGATCTCGGATCGGGCTCACACCTTGGGGAACATCATAATATGGTGGGAGGAGTCATTTGGGGGGTTTTGAGTGAAATCCAATCTCTAGAACTATGCAATACACCAACCACTCCATTTCAGAATGAACTTCGTACGAACCTGAATTGTCCAATTTCATGGACCAATCTATATCGGATTGTATCCCAAACTTGAGGAACATCATATTGTGGTGGAGGAGTCATTTTGTGGGTTTTGAGTGAAATCCAATCTCTAGAACTATGCAATACACCAACCACCCCATTTCTCAACGAACTTTGTACGAACCTGAATTGTCCAATTTCATGGACCAATCGATATTGGATTGAGTCCAAAATTGGGGAACAATATAATATAGTTGGAGTCATTAGGTGATTTTTAAGTGAAATCCAAACGCTAAAACTATGAAATACACCAACCTCTCCTTTAGGGAACAAACTTCGTACGAACACGAATAGTCCAATTTCATTAACCAATCGGTATCGGATTAGGCTCAAAACTTGGGGAACATCATAATATGGTGGGAGGAGTCAGTTGGTGGGTTTGTAGTGAAATCCAATCTCTAGAACTATGCAATACATCAACCACTCCATTTTAGAACGAACTTCGTACGAACCTTAATTGTCCAATTTCATGGACCAATCGGTATTGGATTGAGTCCGAAACATGAGGAACATCATAATGTTGTGGGAGGAATCATTTGGTGAGTTTTGAGTGAAATCCAATCGCCAAAGCTATGCTATACACCAACCACTCCATTTCAAAACGAACTTCGTACGAACCTGAATTGTCCAATTTTATGCACCAATTGATATCGGATTGAGTCCAAAACTTGGGGAACATCATAATATGGTGGGAGGAGTCATTTGGTGGGTTCTGAGTGAAATCCAATCTCTAGAGCTATGCAATACACCAACCGCCCCATTTCTAAATGAACTTTCTACGAACCTGAATTGTCCAATTTCATGGACCAATTGATGTCAGATTGGGTCCCAAACTTGGGGAACATCATAATACTGTTGGAGGAGTCATTTGGTGGGTTTTGAGTGAAATCCACTCTCTAGAACTATACAATACAACAACCACTCCATTTCATAACGACCTTCGTACGAACCTGAATTGTCCGATTTCATGGACCAATCGATGTCGGATTGAGTCCAAAACTTGGGAAACAACATAATCTTGTGGGAGGAGTCATTTGGTGGGTTTTGAGTGAAATCCAATCTCCTGAACTATAAAATACATCAACCACTCCATTTCAGAACGAACTTCGTACGAACCTGAATTGTCCGATTTCATGGAAGAATTGATATCGGATTGAGCCCAAAACTTGGGGAACATCATAATATTGTGGGAGGAGTCATTTGGTGGGTTTTGAGTGAAATCCAATTGCCCAAACTATGCAATACACCAACCACTCCATTTTAAAACGAACCTCGTACGAACCTGAATTGTCCGATTTCATGGACCAATAGATATCGGATTGAGTCCAAAACTTGGGGAACATCATAACATTGTGGGAGGAGTCATTTGGTGAGTTTTGAGTCAAAATCCAGTTGCAAAAACTATACAATACACCAACCACTCCGTTTCAGAACGGACTTCGTACGAAACTAAATTGTCCGATTTCATGAACTAATCGATATCGAATTGAGTCCAAAACTTGGGGAACATCATAATAATGTGGGAGGAGTCATTTGGTGATTTTTGAGTGAAATCCAATCCCTGGAACTATACAATACACCAACCACTTCATTTCAGAATGAGCTTCGTACAAACCTGAATTGTCCGATTTCATGGACCAATCGATATCAGATTAAGTCCAAAACTTGGGGAACATCATAGTATTGTGGGAGGAGTCATTTGGTGGGTTTTGAGTGAAATCCAATCTCTTGAATCACCAACCACTCCATTTCAGAACAAACTTCATACGAACATGAATTGTTCTATTTCATGGACCAATCGATATCGGATTAAGTCCAAAACTTGGGGAACAACATAATATTGTGGGAGGAGTCATTTGGTGGGTTTTGAGTGAAATGCAATCTCTAGAACTATACATACACCAACCACTTCTTTTTAGAACTAGCTTCGTACAAACCTGAATTGTCCAATTTCAAGAACCAATCGATATCGAATTGAGTCGAAAACTTGGGGAACATCATAATATTGTGGGAGGAGTCATTCGGTGGATTTTGAGTGAAATTCAATGGCTAAAACTGCACAATACACAAACCACTCTATTTCAGAACGAACCTCGTACAAACCAGAGTTGAACGATTTCATGGAGCAATAGATATCGGATTGAGTCCAAAACCTGGGGAACATCATAATGTTGTGGGAGGAGTAATTTGGTGAGTTTTGAGTGAAATCCAATTGCTAAAACCATGCAATACACCAACCACTCCATTTCAAAACGAACCTCGTACGAACCTGAATTGTCCGATTTCATGGACCAATCGATATCGGATTGAGTCCAAAACTTGGGGAACATTATAATATTGTGGGATGAGTCATTTGGGGTGTTTTGAGAGAAATCCAGTCTCTAGAACTATACAATACACCAACCACTCCATTTTAGAACGAGCGTCGTACAAACCTAAATTGTCCGATTTCATGGACCAATCGATATCGGATTGAGTCCAAAACTTGGGTTACATCATATATTGTGGGAGGACTCATTTGGTGGGTTTTGAGTGAAATCCATTCCCTAGAACTATACAATAAACCAACCACTCCATTTATGAACAAACTTCGTACGAACCTGAATTGTCTGATTTCAAGGACCAATAGATATCCGATTGATTCCAAAACTTGGGGAACATCATAATATTGTGGGAGGAGTCATTTGGTGGGTTTTGAGTGAAATCCAATCTCTAGAACTATCCAATACACCAACCACTCCATTTCAGAACGAACCTCGTACAAAATTGTCCGATTTCATGTACCAATCGATATCGGATTGACTCCAAAACTTGGGGAACAGCATAATGTTGTAGTAGGAGTCATTTGGTGAGTTTAGACTGAAATCCAATGGCCAAAACTATGCAATAACCAACCACTCCATTTCAGAATGAACCTCATGCGAACATGAATTGTCCGATTTCATGGACTAATCGATATCGGATTCAGTCCAAAACTTGGGGAACATCATAAAATTGTGGGAGGACTCATTTGGTGGGTTTTGAGTGAAATCCAATCTCTAGAACTATACAATACACCAACCACTGCATTTCATAACGAACTTTGTACGAACCTGAATTGGCCGATTTCATGGACCAATAGATATCGGACTGAGTCCAAAACCTTGCGAACATCATAATGTTGTGGGAGGCGTCATTTGTTGAGTGTTGAGTGAAATCCAATCCCTCGAACTGTATAATACACCAACCACTCCATTTTAGAACGAACTTCGTACGAACATGAATTGTCCGATTTCATGGACCTATCGATATCGGATTGAGTCCAAAACTTGGGGAACATCATAATGTTGTGGGAGGAGTCATTTATTGAGTTTTGAGTGAAATCCAATTGCCAAAACTATGCAATACACCAACCACTCCATTTCAGAATGAACCTTGCACAAACCTGAATTGTCCGATTTCATGGACCAATCGATATCGGATTGACTCCAAAACTTGGGAACATCATAATATTGTGGGAGGAGTCATTTGGGGGGTTTTGAGTGAAATCCAATTGCCAAAACTATGCAATACACTAATCACTCATTTCAGAACGAACCTCGTGTGAACAAGAATTGTCTGATTTCATGGACCAATCGATATCGGATTGAGTCCAAAACTTGGGGAACATCATAATATTGTGGGAGGAGTCATTTGGTGGGTTTTGAGTGAAATCCAATCATTCGAACTATACAAAAAACCAACCACTCCATTTCAGAACGAACTTCGTACAACTTGAATTGTCCGATTTCATGGAACAATCTATATCGGATTGAGTCCAAAACTTGGGGAACATCATAATATTGTCGGAGGAGTCATTTGGTGGATTTTGAGTGAAATCGAATCCCCAGAACTATACAATACACCAACTACTCCATTTCATAACGAGCTTGGTACAAACCTGAATTGTTTGATTTCATGGACCAATCGATATCGGATTGAGTCCAAAACCTGGGGAAAATCATAATATTGTGGGAGGAGTCATTTGGTGGGTTTTGAGTGAAATCCAATCCCTAGAACTATACAATACACCAACCACTCCATTTCAGAACGAACTTCGTACGAACCTGAGTTGTACGATTTCATGGACCATTCGATATCGGATTGAGTCCAAAACTTGGGGAACATCGTAATGTTGTGGGAGGAGTCATTTGGTGGGTTTTGAGTGAAATCCAATCTCTACAACTACACAATACACCAACCACTCAATTTCAGAACAAACTTCGTACGAACCTGAATCGTCCGATTTCATGGGCCTATCGATCTCGGATTGAGTACAAAACTTGGGGAGCGTCGTACTTTTGTGGGAGGGGTCATGTATTCAGTTTTGAGGGAAATCCAATTGCCAAAACTATGCAGTACACCAACCACTCCATTTCAGAACGAACCTCGTACAAACCTGAATTGTCCGATTTCAGGGACCAATCGATATCGGATTGAGTCCAAAACTTCGGGAACATCATAATGTAGCAGGAGGAGACATTTGGGGAGTTTAGAGTGAAATACAATTGCCAAAAATATGCAATACACCAACTACTCCATTTCAGAACGAACCTTGTAAGAACCTTAATTGTACGATTTCATGGACCAATCGATATCGGATTGAGTCCAAAACTTGGGAATCATCATAATGTTGCGGGAGGAATCATTGGGTAAGTTTTGAGTGAAATCCAATTGCCATTACTATGCAATACACCAACCAGTCCATTTTAGAACGAACCTCGTACGAACCTGAATTGTCCGATTTCATGGACCAATCGACATCGGATTGAGTCCAAAACTTGGGGAACATCATAAAATTGTGGGAGGAATCATTTGGTGGGTTTTGAGTGAAATCCAATCTCCCGAACTATACAACACACCAACCACTCCATTTCAGAACAAACTTCGTACGAACCAGAGTTGTACGATTTCGTGGACCAATCGATATCGGATTGAGTCCAAAACTTGGGGAACGTCGTAATTTTGTGGGAGGAGTCATTTATTCAGTTTAGAGTGAAATACAATTGCCAAAAATATGCAATACACCAACCACTCCATTTCAGAACGAACCTTGTACGAACCTTAATTGTCCGATTTCATGGACCAATCGATATCGGATTGAGTCCAAAACTTGGGAATCATCATAATGTTGCGGGAGGAGTCGTTGGGTAAGTTTTGAGTAAAATCCAATTGCCATTACTATGCAATACACCAACCAGTCCATTTCAGAACGAACCTCGTACGAACCTGAATTGTCCGATTTCATGGACCAATCGACATCGGATTGAGTCCAAAACTCGGGGAACATCATAAAATTGTGGGAGGAATCATTTGGTGGGTTTTGAGTGAAATCCAATCTCTACAACTATACAATACACCAACCACTCCATTTCAGAACGAACTTCGTACGAACCAGAGTTGTACGATTTCATCGACCAATAGATATCGGATTGAGTCCAAAAGTTGGGGAACAACGTAATATTGTGGGGGGAGTCATTTGGTGGGTTTTGAGTGAAATCCAATCTCTAGAACTACACAATACACCAACCACTCAATTTCAGAACAAACTTCGTACGAACCTGAATTGTCCGATTTCATGGGCCTATCGATCTCGATTGAGTCCAAAACTTAGGGAACGTCGTAATTTTGTGGGAGGGGTCATTTATTCAGTTTTGAGGGAAATCCAATTGGCAAAACTATGCAATACACCAACCACTCCATTTCAGAACGAACCTCGTACAATCATAAATTGTACGATTTCATGGACCAATCGATAACGGATTGAGTCCAAAACTTGGGGAACATCATAATGTAGCTGGAGGAGTCATTTGGGGAGTTTAGAGTGAAATACAATTGCCAAAACTATGCAATACACCAACCACTCCATTTCAGAACGAACCTTGTACGAACCTTAATTGTCCGATTTCATGGACCAATCGATATCGGATTGAATCCAAAACTTGGGAATCATCATAATGTTCCGGGAGGAGTCATTGGGTGAGTTTTGAGTAAAATCCAATTGCCATTACTATGCAATACACCAATCAGTCCATTTCAGAAAGAACCTCGTACGAACCTGAATTGTCCGATTTCATGGACCAATCGACATCGGATTGAGTCCAAAACTTGGGGAACATCATAAAATTGTGGGAGGAATCATTTGGTGGGTTTTGAGTGAAATCCAATCTCTAGAACTATACAATACACCAACCACTCCATTTCATAACGAACTTTGTACGAACCTGAATTGGCCGATTTCACGGACGAATAGATATCGGACTGAGTCCAAAACCTTGGGAACATCATATTGTTGTGGGAGGAGTCATTTGTTGAGTTTTGAGTGAAATCCAATCTCTAGAACTATACAATACACCAACCACTCCATTTCAGAACGAACTTCGTACGAACCTGAATTGTCCGATTTCATGGACCTATCGATATCGTATTGAGTCCAAAACTTGGGGAACATCATAATGTTGTGGGAGGAGTCATTTACTGAGTTTTGAGTGAAATCCAATTGCCAAAACTATGCAATACACCAACCACTCCATTTCAGAACGAACCTTGTACAAACCTGATTTGTTTGATTTCATGGACCAATCGATATCGGATTGACTCCAAAACTTGGGGAACATCATAATATTGTGGCTGGAGTCATTTGGTGGATTTTGAGTGAAATCCAATTGCCAAAACTGTGCAATACACTAGTCACTCCATTTCAGAACGAACCTCGTGTGAACAGAATTGTCTTATTTCATGGACCAATCGATATCGGATTGAGTTCAAAACTTGGGGAACGTCATAATATTGTGGGATGAGTCATTTGGTGGGTTTTGTGTGAAATCCAATCCCTCGAACTATACAATAAACCAACCGCTCCATTTCAGAACGAACTTCGTACGAACCGGAATTGTTTGATTTCATGGACCAATCGATATCGGATTGGGTCCAAAACTTGGGGAACATCATAATATTGTGGGAGGAGTCATTTGGTGGGTTTTGAGTGAAATCCAATCTCTAGAACTATACAATACATGAACCACTCCATTTCAGAACGAACTTCGTATGAACCTGAGTTATACGATTTCATGGACCAATCGATATCGGATTGAGTCCAAAACTTGGGCAACATCGTAATATTGTGGGAGGAGTCATTTGGTGGGTTTTGAGTGAACTCCAATCTCCAGAAGTACACAATACACCAACCACTCAATTTCAGAACGAACTTCGTAAGAACCTGAATTGTACGATTTCATGGGCCTATTGATCTCGGATTGAGTCCAAAACTTAGGGAAAGTGGTAATTTTGTGGGAGGGGTCATTTATTCAGTTTGGAGGGAAATCCAATTGCCAAAACTATACAATACACCAACCACTCCATTTCAGAACGAACCTCGTACAAACCTGAATTGTCCGATTTCATGGACCAATCGATAATGGATTGAGTTCAAAACTTGGGGAACATCATAATGTAGCTGGAGAAGTCATTGGGGGGAGTTTAGAGTGAAATACAATTGTCAAAACTATGCAATACACCAACCACTCCATTTCAGAACGAACCTTGTACGAACCTTAATTGTCCGATTTCATGGACCAATCGATATCGGATTAAGTCGAAAACTTGGGAATCATCATAATGTTGTGGGAGGAGTCATTGGGTGAGTTTTGAGTAAAATCCAATTGCCATTACTATGTAATACACCAACCAGTCCATTTCAGAACGAACCTCGTACAAACCTGAATTGTCCGATTTCATGGACCAATCGACAACGGATTGAGTCCAAAACTTGGGGAACATCATAAAATTGTGGGACTTGGGGAACATCATAAAATTGTGGGAGGAATCATTTGGTGGGTTTAGAGTGAAATCCAATCTCTAGAACTATACAATACACCAACCAGTCCATTTCAGAACGAACTTCGTATGAACCTGAGTTGTACGATTTGATGGACCAATCGATATCGGATTGAGTCCAAAACTTGGGGAACATCGTAATATTGTGGGAGGAGTCATTTGGTGGGTTTTGAGTGAAATCCAATGTCTAGAATTACACAATACACCAACCACTCAATTTCAGAACGAACTTCATACGAACCTGAATTGTCCGATTTCAAGGGCCTATCGATCTCGGATTGAGTCCAAAACTTGGGGAATGTTGTAATTTTGTGGGAGGGGTCATTTATTAGATTTTGAGGGAAATCCAATTGCCAAAACTATGCAATACACCAACCACTCCATTTCAGAAAGAACCTCGTACAAACCTGAATTGTCCGATTTCATGGACCAATCGATATCGGATTGAGTCCAAAACTTCGGGAACATCATAATGTAGCAGGAGGAGTCATTTGGGGAGTTTAGAGTGAAATACAATTGCCAAAACTATGCAATACACCAACCACTCCATTTCAGAACGAACCTCGTACGAACCTTAATTGTCCGATTTCATGGACCAATCGATATCGGATTGAGTCCAAAACTTTGGAATCATCATAATGTTGCGGGAGGAGTCATTGGGTGAGTTTTGAGTAAAATCCAATTGCCATTACTATGCAATACACCAACCACTCCATTTCAGAACGAACCTCGTACGAACCAGAATTGTCTTATTTCATGGACTAATCGACATAGGATTGAGTCCAAAACATGGGGAACATCATAAATTGTGGGAGGAATCATTTGGTGGGTTTTGAGTGAAATCCAATCTCCAGAACTACACAATACACCAACCACTCTATTTCAGAAAGAACTTCGTCCGAACCTGAATTGTCCGATTTCATGGACCAATCGATATTGGATTGAGTCCAAAACTTGGGGAACATCAAAATATTGTTTGAGGAGTCATTTGGTGGGTTTTGAGTGAAATTCAATCTCAAGAACTACACAATACACCAACCACTCAATTTCATAACGAACTTCGTACGAACCTGAATTGTCCGATTTCATGGACCTTTCGATCTCGGATTGAGTCCAAAACTTGGGGAACGTCATAATTCTGTGGCAGGAGTCATTTATTAAGTTTTGTGTGAAATCCAGTTGCCAAAACTATGCAATACACCAACCACTCCATTTCAAAATGAACCTCGTACAAACCTGAATTGTCCGATTTCATGGACCAATCGATATCGGCTTGACTCCAATACTTGGGGAACATAATAATGTTGTGGGAGGAGTCATTTGGTGAGTTTAGAGTGAAATCCGATTGCCAAAACTATGCAATACACCAACCACTCCATTTCAGAACGAACTTCGTACGAACCTTAATTGGCCGATTTCATGGACCGATCGATATCGGACTGAATCCAAAACTTGGGGGACATCATAATATTGTGGGAGGAGTCATTTGGTGGGTTTTGAGTGAAATCCAATCTCTAGAACTACACAATACACCAACCACTCAATTTCTGAACGAACTTTGTACGAACATGAATTTTCCGATTTCATGGACCTATCGATCTCGGATTGAGTCCAAAACTTGGGGAACATCATAATGTTGTGGGAGGAGTCATTTGGTGAGTTTAGAATGAAATCCAATTTCCAAAACTATGCAGGACACCAACCACTCCATTTCAAAACGAACCTCGTTCGAACTTGAATTGTACGATTTCATCGACCAATCGATATCGAATTGAGTGCAAAACTTTGGGAGTATCATAATATTGTGGGAGGAGTCATTTGGTGGGTTTTGAGTGAAATCCAATCTCTAGAACTATACAATACTCCAACCCCTCCATTTCTGAACGAACTTTGTACGAACATGAATTTTCCGATTTCATGGACCTATCGATCTCGGATTGAGTCCAAAACTTGGGGAACATCATAATATTGTGGGAGGAGTCATTTGGTGGGTTTTTGGTGAAATCCAATCCCGAAAACTATGCAATATACCAACCACTCTATTTCAGAACACAGTTCGCACGAATCTGAATTGGCCGATTTCATGGACCAATCGATATCGGATTGAGTCCAAAACTTGGGGAACGTCATAATATTGTGGGAGGAGTCATTTGGTTGATTTTGAGTGAAATCCAATCCCTAGAACTATACAATACACCAACCACTCCACTTCAGAACACAGTTCACACGAACATGAATTGGCCGATTTCGTGGACCAACCGATATTGGATTGAGTCCAAAACTTGGGGAACATCATAATATTGTGGGAGTAGTCATTTGGTGGAATTTCAGTGAAATCCAATCTCTAGAACTATGCAAAACACCAACCACTCCATTTCAGAACACAGTTCAAACGAACCTGAATTGGCCTATTTCAGGGACCAACCGATATCGGATTGAGTTCAAAACTTGGGGAACATCATAATATTGTGGGAGGAGTCACTTTTTGGATTTTGAGTGAAATCCAATCTCTAGAACTATACAATACACCAACCACTCCATTTCCGAACACAGTTCACACGAACCTTCATTGACCGATTTCATGGACCAATCGATATCGGATTGAGTCCAAAACTTGGGGAACATCATAATATTGTTGGAGGAGTCATTTGGTGGGTTTTGAGTGAAATCCGATCCCTAGAACTATACAATACACCAACCACTCCATTTCAAAACGAACTTCGTACGAACCTGAATTGTCAAATTTCACGGACCAATCGATATCGGATTGAGTCCAAAACTTGGGGAACATCATAATATTGTGGGAGGAGTCATTTGGTGGGTTTTTGGTGAAATCCAATCCCGAAAACTATGCAATATACCAACCACTCTATTTCAGAACACAGTTCGCACGAATCTGAATTGGCCGATTTCATGGACCAATCGATATCGGATTGAGTCCAAAACTTGGGGAACGTCATAATATTGTGGGAGGAATCATTTGGTGGGTTTTAAGTGAAATCCAATCCCGAGAACTGTACAATACACCAGCCACTCCATTTCAGAACGAACTTCATACGAAACTGAATTCTCTGATTTCATGAACCAATCGATATCAGATTGAGTCCAAAACTTGGGGAACATCATAATATTGTGGGAGGAGTCATTTGGTGATTTTTGAGTGAAATCCAATCTCTAGAACTATACAGTACATCAGCCACTCCATTTCAGAACGAACTTCGTACGAACCGAAATTTTCTGATTATAAGGACCAATCGATATCGGATTGGGTCCAAAAGTTCGGGAACAACATATTATTGTGGGAGGAGTCATTTGGTGGATTTTGAGTGAAATCCAATCTCTAGAACTATAGCATACATCAGCCGCTCCATTTCAGAACGAACTTCATACGAACCTGAATTGTCCAATTACAAGAACCAATCGATATCGGATTGAGTCCAAAACTTCGGGAACATCATAATATGGTGGGATTAGTCATTTGTTGGATTTTGAGTGAAATCCAATCTCAGGAACTATACAATACACCAACCACTCCATTTCAGAACACAGTTCGCACGAACCTGAATTGGCCGATTTCATGGACCAATTGATATCGGATTGAGTCCAAACCTTGGGGAACATCATAATATTGTGGGACGAGTCGTTTGGTGGGTTTTGAGTGAAATCCAATCCCTAGAACTACACAATGAACCAACCACTCCATTTCAGAACAAACTTTGTACGAACTTGAATTGTCTGATTTCATTGACCAGTCGATATTGGATTGAGTCCAAAACTTGGGGAACATCATAATATTGTACGACGAGTCGTTTGTCCGGTTTGGAGTGAAATCCAATCCGTAGAACAATACAATAAACCAACCACTCCATTTCAGAACGAACTTGGTACGAACTTGGATTGTCCGATTTCGTTGATCAATCGATATCGGATTGAGTCCAAAACTTGGGGAACATCATAATATTGTGGGAGGAGTCATTTGGTGGGTTTTGAGTGAAATCCAATCTCTAGAACTATACAATACACCAACCACCCCATTTCAGAACGAACTTCGTACGAACCTGAATTCTCTGATTTCAAGGACCAATCGATATCGGATTGAGTCCAAAACTTGGCGAACATCATAATATTGTGGGAGGAGTCATTTGGTGGCTTTTGAGTCAAATCCAATACCTAGAACTATACAGTACTCCAACAACTCCATTTCAGAAGGAACTTCGTACGAACCTGAATTGTCAAATTTCGTGGACCTGTCGATATTGGATTGAGTCCCAAACTTGGGGAACATCAAAATATTGTGGGAGGAGTCATTTGGTGGGTTTTGAGTGAAATCCAATCTCTAGAACTATACAATACACCAACCACCCCGACAGGACCCGCCCCGGAATTTCCCTGGAGACCGGAGCGGACCCCGTCTTTGTTCCGACATCACCCCGATGCCGGGCCCACTTACTAGAAACCGAGACTCTCTACCAAAATTTTGGCAGTCTCCCCTATGAATTGAACAACCCAACAAAATTCAACCTGCATAAAAATACAGAATAAACCCAACCAACAGCATGCTTTGAAGCGAATAAACAGGTTACAACAAAATGACCTCCGGCCTCACAATTCAAACCCTAACAGGAGCGATAACAGAGCATGTCTAAGGACTTCAATTACAACAAAACAGAGTACAAAGGAAATAACAGAAGAAAGAGTCCTACGATGACTCAAGGCTCGGAAGCTCACGATCCGGCTCTGCTGCGGAGCTCAGTCAACTACTGGCTGGGGGGCGCAAAACAGAAAATTGTGAGTGGACAAAAATAAATTTAGTTCAGTGTAAACCAATGTAATATAACCCCACCGTTTAGAAAACCATGCAAGAAATCCCATGCATCTCAAAACCGTCGCATTCAAGTATATACATATATATAATATATATCAAAACAAATCAATACTCAATACCAAGTACGAAATCCATAAAGAACGCTTTACAAAACCCACCATCCAAAAACTTATAAATCCCACAACCAAACTCTCGAAAGCGTACCCATTGGCACGACCGGCAAGGAAGTATCCACACCGAGAAACAAGAATGAATGAATAGATATAAATATATAATATAATATAAATATGACCATCACCTAGTTGTACCGGGGAAACAATCCAACCGGGGGATTGTTTGACTAGTCACCCTGGCAGAGTCCTCGTGATGAGTCCTCAATCCACCATGTGACTAGGGAACGAGCCGTCCAACTGGGGGACCAACTCTCAGCCAGAACGTACCGTCGATAACCTCAAAACCCGTACGTCTGTGATCAGTCCTACGCGCGCAGACTACCCAATTAAGGGTCTACAGCAACATCCCGTCAAGGATGCCCCGGGTTCCGACAATTCCAAGTATCTCAAGTCTCCGTATCCAAGTTCCAAATCAGGGGAGGTACATAGGGTAGTGCTTATAGCACACCAAACTAACATTCTATACTCACCACTTTCCACAATCTCATCTCAACAACCCAAGTACCTCACACATAGCCAAATATATATAGAAATCCCCAAAATCCATATATTCATACTCAAGATACTCAAATACGTCAAAACCCAAAATATATTTTCAATGCCTCATAAAAATATCACTTTCAACAATTTCATAAATAATATATCCAAAATACCATTTAAAACATCATGCCTAATATTTCCCAAAATCCATATATAAAATATACTTTCAATACCCAACTATGCCAAAGCACTATACAAACATCAAATTCAACTCATGAATATAATATATTCAATAAATCATTTTAAAACATTATGCATAAATCTTTCATCAATAAAACCATGCATAAGATTTGAAGACAAAGTCCACTCACAAGTAGTCCCACGCTGCTTGACCCTGAGAGGTTCCCGCCTGCTGCGTATGCGTGGTCGGAGTACCTAATTCAGAATACGTATACGAGATTAATACGAAACGTTTGGAACGAGTACTTTAAATTAAATATCATAGTTTCCCAGGTTTCTAGTAAGTGTACTAGGAATGAGACATTCTAACCTGATTTGGACGATGGAACAACTTCGGGACACACTCGGTCAACCAGCGGTCAAACTTCCCAATTTGGGTCAACTGGGCCCACGGGACCCACGACCTCCGTTTTACAATCCGAAAGTTCCTAAAGGTTTCACAAGGTCTAAGATACCCGTCTCGCAAGTTTAGTCCGAAACGGACGGTTAGATCGCTTACAATCGCACGATCGGACGGTTATTAAAAACAAACTTTAAGTTATTGAATTGGAACATCCGGGGTTCCGATTCACGATCCGCGAATTCCTATACGATCCTAGGAATACCTAGAACAACATATTTTAATTCGGAAAGGATCTAACGGTCGGAACCTATCGAACCCGGATAACGCACAATATGCGAAAATCCGTTCGATAGTCAAACGATGTCCGAATTGAGATCCGCAAAATCCTACGTGCTCGTGACAACCAGGAGATCGCATTGGGACAATAATGCCCCTCTCTATACAGTGCCCACGCGCCGCCACACGCGCGGCACGTGGTGTCCAAAGCGATAAAGCTTCGTCGGAAAAACTCAACATCTCGGCTCAAGATTCCTACCCTAGGTACAACACCCTATTTGGAGTCACTTTTGTTCTTGGGCCTACCCCAAAAAGTGACTGGAAGTGGCCGAAAACAAACTCCCAAAATCGGCAGAATTTCAAATCGAAGATCAGCTATCCTAGGCTCAAAATTAATGAAATCCTATCCAACCATCAGCTAGAGCATGGACAATAGGTAGAAATCCATACCTTACTCGTCAAATTTGGAGAAGAAATGAGGGAGAACGAGCGGTTTGAAAATCTGTGAAAACCGGCTCGTTTTTTTGCAGATTCCGGCGACACCAGCGGCTGCCGAGGTCGGGGATGGAGCGGGATAGAAGGAGGAGGAGCTGGCGGTTCTTTTGGGACTGATACCACCCCAAACGGTGGTCGATGGCGGCTGTGGTGGCTCTTGGAGCCATCGGCTGTGCAGAAAAAACGGGAAGGGGAGGGGCTACTCGCGGGAGAGAGAGAGAGAGGAGAGAGAGAGAGAGAGAGAAGTCAGATATTTTAAATCCAGACTTCAAAATATTTACGGTTTTGCCCGTAACTTTTTCGTTAGAACTCCGATTCAAGCCTACCGCGTGTCTACGAATTCGTCTCAGTACCACCAACCCAAAAATACCAGTCACAGCTCCGAACTCTTTTCGGTCAAGAAAATGACCAATTTACCCCTACCCTAAGGGTAAATTCGTAAATTCACTTAAATAATTTAAAATAGGAATTAAATTTGGAGTCGGGGTGTTACACACCCCATTTTAGAACGAGCTTCGTATGAACCTGAATTGTCCGATTTCAAGAACCGATCGATATCGGATTGAGTCCAAAACTTGGGGATCATAATATTGTGGCAGTTGTCATTTGGTGTTTGAGTGAAATCCAATCCCTAGAACTATACAGTACACCAACCACTCCATTTCAGAACGAACTTCATACGAGCCTGAATTGTCCGATTTCATGGACCAATCGATATCGGATTGAGTCCAAAACTTGGGGAACATCATAATATTGTGGGAGGAGTCCTTTGGTGTTTTTTGAGTGAAATCCAATCTCTAGAACTATACAATACATCAGCCACTCCATATCAGAACGAACTTCGTACGAACCTGAATTATCAGATTACAAGGACGAACCAATATCGGATTAAGTCCAAAACATGGGGAACATCATAATATTGTGGGAGGAGTCATTTGGCGGGTTTTGAGTGAAATCCAATCTCTAAAACTATACAATATACCAACCACCCCATTTCAGAACGAACTTCGTACGAACCTGAATTGTTCGATTTCAAGGACCAATCGATATCGGATTGAGTCCAAAACTTGGGGAACATTATAATATTGTGGGAGGAGTCGTTTGGTGGGTTTTGAGTGAAATCCAATTCCCAAAACTATACAATACACCAACCACTCCATTTCAGATCACAATTCGCACGAACATGAATTGGCCGATTTCAGGGACCAATCGATATCAGATTGAGTCCAAAACTTGGGGAACATCGTAATATTGTGGGAGGAGTCATTTGGTGGGTTTTGAGTGAAATTCAATCACTAGAACTATACAATACACCAACCACTCCATTTCAGAACGAACTTCGTACGAACCTGAATTGTCAAATTTCATGGACCAATCGATATCGGATTGAGTCCAAAACTCTTGGAACATCATAATATTGTGGGATGAGTCATTTGGTGGGTTTTGAGTGAAATCCAATCTCTAAAACAATACAATACACCAACCACTCCATTTCAGAACACAGTTCGCACGAACCTGAATTGGCCGATTTGATGGACCAATCGATATCGGACTGAGTCGAAAACTTGGGGACATCGTAATATTGTGGCAGGGGTCATTTGGTGGGTTTCGAGTGAAATCCAATCCCTAGAACTATGCAATACACCAACCACTCCATTTCAGAACGAACTTCGTACGAACCTGAATTGTCCGATTTCATTGACCAATCGATATCGGATTGAGTACAAAACTTGGGAAACATCATAATATTGTGGGAGTTGTCGTTTGGTGGGTTTTGAGTGAAATCCAATCCCTTGAATTATACAGTACACCAAACACTCCATTTCAGAACGAACTTCGCCAGAACCTGAATTGTCCGATTTCATGGAACAATCGATATCGGATTGAGTCCAAAACTTGGGGAACAACATAATGTTGTTAGAGGAGTCATTCGTGGGTTTTGAGTGAAATCCAATCCCTAGAACTGTACAATACACCAACCACCCCATTTTAGAACGAACTTCGTACGAACCTGAATTATCCGATTTCAAGGACCAAGCGATATCGGATTGAGTACAAAACTTGGGGAACATCATAATGTTGTGGGAGTTGTCGTTCGGTAGGTTTTGAGTGAAATCCAATCCCTTGAATTATACAGTACACACACCACTCCATTTCAGAACGAACTTCGCCAAAACTTGAATTGTCCGATTTCATTGACCAATCGATATCGAATTGAGTCCCAAAATTCGGGAACATCATAATACTGTGAGAGGAGTCATTTGGTGGGTTTTGAGTGAAATCTAATCCCTAGAACTATACAATACACCAACCACTCCATTTCAGAACGAAGTGCATACGAACCTGAATTGTCCGATTTCAAGGACCAATCGATATCAGATTGAGTCCAAAACTTGGGAAACATCATAATATTGTGGGAGGAGTCATTTGGTGGGTTTTGAGTGAAATCCAATCTCTAAAACTATACAATATACCAACCACTCCATTTCAGAACGAATTTCGTACGAACCTGAATTGTCCGATTTCAAGGACCAATCGATATCGTATTGAGTTCAAGACTTGGGGAACATCATAATATTGTGGGAGGAGTCATTTGGTGGGTTTTGAGTGAAATCCAATCCCTAGAACTATACAATACACCAACCACTCCATTTCAGAACGAACTTCGTAAGAACCTGAATTCTCCGATTTCATGGACCAATCGATTTCAAATTGAGTCCAACGCTTGGGGAACATCATAATATTGTAGGAGGAGTCATTTGGTAGGTTTTGAGTGAAATCCAATCCCTTGAACCATACAATAAACCAACCACTCCATTTCAGAATCAACTTCGTACGAACCAGAATTGTCCGATTTCATGAACGAATCGATATCGGATTGAGTCCAAAACTTGGGGAACATCATAATATTGTGGGAGGAGTCATTTGGTGGGTTTTGAGTGAAATCCAATCCCTAGAACTATACAATACACCAACCACTCCATTTCAGAACGAAGTGCGTACGAACCTGAATTGTCCGATTTCAAGGACCAATCGATATCAGATTGAGTCCAAAACTTGGGAAACATCATAATATTGTGGGAGGAGTCATTTGGTGGGTTTTGAGCGAAATCCAATCTCTAAAACTATACAATATACCAACCACTCCATTTCAGAATGAACTTCGTACGAACCTGAATTGTCCGATTTCATGGACCAATCGATATCGTATTGAGTTCAAGACCTGGGGAACATCATAACATTGTGGGAGGAGTCATTTGGTGGGTTTTGAGTGAAATCCAATCCCTAGAACTATACAATACACCAACCACTCCATTTCAGAACGAACTTCGTAAGAACCCGAATTCTCCGATTTCATGGACCAATCGATTTCAAATTGAGTCCAAGACTTGGGGAACATCATAATATTGTGGGAGGAGTCATTTGGTGGGTTTTGAGTGAAATCCAATCCCTAGAACCATACAATAAACCAACCACTCCATTTCAGAATGAACTTCGTACGAACCAGAATTGTCCGATTTCATGAACCAATCGATATCGGATTGAGTCCAAAACTTGGGGAACATCATAATATTGTGGGAGGAGTCATTTGGTGGGTTTTGAGTTAAATCCAATCCCTAGAACTATACAATACACCAACCACTCCATTTCAGAACGAACTTCTTATGAACCTGAATTCTCCGATTTCATGGACCAATCGATTTCAAATTGATTCCAACACTTGGGGAACATCATAATATTGTGGGAGGAGTCATTTGGTGGGTTTTGAGTGAAATCCAATCCCTAGAACCATACAATAAACCAACCACTCCATTTCAGAATGAACTTCGTACGAACCAGAATCGTCCGATTTCATTGACTAATCGATATTGGATTGAGTCCAAAACTTAGGGAACATCATAATATTGTGGGAGGATCATTTGGTGATTTTTGAGTGAAATCCAATCTCTAGAACTATACAATACATCAGCCACTCCATTTCAGATCGAACTTCGTACGAACCTGAATTTTCCGATTTCATGGACCAATCGATATCGGATTGAGTCCAAAACTTGGGGAACATCATAATATTGTCGGAGGAGTCATTTGGTGGATTTTGAGTGAAATCCAATCTCTAGAACTATACAATACACCAACCACTCCATTTCAGAACGAACTTCGTACGAACCTGAATTGTCCGATTTCATGGACCAATCGATATCGGATTGAGTCCAAAACCTGGGGAACATCATACTATTGTGGGAGGAGTCATTTGGTGGGTTTTAAGTGAAATCCAATCCCTAGAACTATACAATACACCAACCACTCCATTTCAGAACGAAGTGCGTACGAACCTGAATTGTCCGATTTCAAGGACCAATCGATATCAGATTGAGTCCAAAACTTGGGAAACGTCATAATATTGTGAGAGGAGTCATTTGGTGGGTTTTGAGTGAAATCCAATCCCTAGAACTATACAAAACACCAACCACTCCATTTCAGAACGAACTTCGTAAGAACCTGAATTCTCCGATTTCATGGACCAATCGATTTCAAATTGAGTCCAAGACTTGGGGAACGTCATAATATTGTGGGAGGAGTCATTTGGTGGGTTTTGAGTGAAATCCAATCCCTAGAACCATACAATAAACCAACCACTCCATTTCAGAATGAACTTCATACAAACCAGAATTGTCCAATTTCATTGACCAATAAATATTGGATTGAGTCCAAAACTTAGGGAACATCATAATATTGTGGGAGGAGTCATTTGGTGATTTTTGAGTGAAATCCAATCTCTAGAACTATACAATACATCAGCCACTCCATTTCAGAACGAACTTCGTACGAACCTGAATTGTCCGATTACAAGGACCAATCGATATCGGATTGAGTCGAAAACTTGGGGAACAACATAATGTTGTGGGAGGAGTCATTTGGTGATTTTTGAGTGAAATCCAATCTCTAGAACTATACAATACATCAGCCACTCCATTTCAGAACGAACTTCGTACGAACCTGAATTGTCCGATTACCAGGACCAATCGATATCAGATTGAGTCCCAAACTTGGGGAACATCAAAATATTGTGGGACGAGTCATTTGGTGGATTTTAAGTGAAATCCAATCTCTAGAACTATACAATAGACCAACCACTCCATTTCAGAATACAGTTCGCACGAACTTGAATCGAACTTCTGGAACATCGTAATATTGTGGGAGGAGTCATTTGGTGGGTTTTGAGTGAAGTCCAATCCCTAGAACTATACAATACACCAACCACTCCATTTCCGAACGAACTTCGTACGAACCTGAATCGTCAAATTTCATGGACCAATCGATATCGGAATGAGTCCAGAACTTGGGGAGCAACATAATATTATGGGAGTTGTCATTTGGTGGGTTTTGAGTGAAATCCAATCCCTAGAACTATACAATACAACAACCACTCCATTTCAGAATGAACTTCGTGTGAACCTGAATTGTCCGATTTCATGGACCAATCGATATCGGATTGAGTCCAAAACTTGGGGAACAACATAATATTGTGGGAGTTGTCATTTGGTGGGTTTTGAGTGAAATCCAATCCCTATAACTATACAATACACCAACCACTCCATTTCAGAACGAACTTCGTATGAACCTGAATTGTCCGATTTCATGGACCAATCGATATCGGATTGAGTCCAAAACTTGGGGAACATCATAATATTGTGGGAGGAGTCATTTGGTGGGTTTTGAGTGAAATCCAATCTCTAAAACTATACAATATACCAACCACTCCATTTCAGAACGAACTTCGTACGAACCTGAATTGTCGGATTTCAAGGACCAATCGATATCGTATTGAGTTCAAGACTTGGGGAACATCATAATATTGTGGGAGGAGTCATTTGGGTTTTGAGTGAAATCCAATCTCTAGAACTATACAATACACCAACCCCCCCAGTTCAGAACGAACTTCGTACGAACCTGAATTGTCCGATTTCAAGGACCAATCGATATCAGATGGAGTGCAAAACTTGGGGAACATCATAATACTGTGGGAGGAGTCATTTGGTGGCTTTTGAGTGAAATCCAATCTCGAGAACTATACAATACATGAACTACCCCATTTCAGAACGAACTTCGTACGAACCTGAATTGTCCGATTTCAAGGACCAATCCAAATCGGATTGAGTCCAAAACTTGGGGAACAACATAATATAGTGGGAGTTGTCATTGGTTGTGTTTTGAGTGAAATCCAATCCCTAGAACTATACAATACACCAACCGCTCCATTTCAGAACGAACTTCGTATGAACCTGAATTGTCCGATTTTATGGACCAATCGATATCGGATTGAGTCTAAAACTTGGGGAACATCATAATATTGTGGGAGGAGTCATTTGGCAGGTTTTGAGTGAAATCCAATCCCTAGAACTATACAAAAAACCAACCACTCCATTTCAGAACGAACTTCGTACAAACCTGAATTGTCCGATTTCGTTGACCAATCGATATCGGATTGAGTCCAAAACTTGGGGAACATCATAATATTGTGGGAGGAGTAATTTGGTGAAGACGAGGTCGATCCCATGGAGAATGGTAACTTGGTTCCCAGTTAAATTACTTAGAATGCAAGAAAAACATAGAAGAAAGAAACTGACTAACTAGCTAAAGGCAAGGTCGAATTCAACAATGCCTCTTGCTAATTACTCAAGGTCTAGGACAGAATCCTTGCACCACACACGGGCTTGAAATGGGGGGTTTTGTTGTTGAAATGAAAAGAAGAAAGTAAAATGAAAGTGCTCAAAAGTAAACACTGGCAGCAATCAACAGATTGTGAAACAATAATTGAGAGGTGTTAGAGCCTGGGAATCCACCACTAGTTTTCCTATCCAAGTTACGAATGCATAGAAATTGACTCAAGCTTCATCAACAATTGATTATCGCATACAAGCCTATGGTATCTAGGTGAAGGATGCATGATTCTCCTAAGGCATGTGATTAGGCATGGTATCTACACAACACGTGATCTCTAATATGCAACCTAAGCATGGTATCTACTTAGAATAAAGCATACAAAAGTCATTAAGCTCCTTGAGAATATGATAATCACACAAGTCCTAGAACATGGTATCTGTCATAGTCAACCTGTGGTTATGAACCCCTTGAATGATTCTTAGGCCATTCATGTGTTGCTTGTGAAAGGAGAGTAGAATTGGTGAATCTAAACCCCTTCCCAACCTGTGCTAGATGCATAAAATCCTAGTTAGCTACTCCAAGAAAACATACATCAAGCACATAATAAACTGGAGATTAACAACTTGATCATAAAAGCAAGGAAATCAATTAACTATAAAATCATCCATAACATTGAATATTCATGACTAGGGCTTCATCCTAAGCCCTAACTAAATGGATTAGTTAGACATAACTATGAATACAGAAAATAAGAAATACATAGATAGGATAAAGAGAGGAGAAGAACTAGATGATGGCAGCAAGGAAGTTCCCAGGACAGCTCCAAGCTCCCTTGACAGCTCCAAGCTCCCTTCTCTCCTTGTGGTGAATCTGAATGTGTGTATGAGAGTAATGGATGAAGTGAATGTGTGTGTCTGACCCTTGAATGAGTGTGCAGCTCTCTATTTATAGAGTGCAATTTCGTCCTCCCCTTTGGCTGCTGAAGCCCACCTCTTAGCTGCTCCCAACTGCTCCAGCTGCCCATACTTGCCAACTGCTCCAGCTGCCAAATACATGCTTTGGTATGGTTTCTTTATGGAAAGCTTGACTTTTGTTCATCTTTCTGAGCTTCTGAGCTGATTTGACTCTCATGTGTGGCTGCCCATGTGTAGCACATGGCTCTAGGGATGTAGCCACATTAAATGTGATGGCAGCCAACATGACATTTCTGTGGACTTGGTTCAGTCTTTGACGTGCTGATAGCTCCAAATATATCCAATTGGGCTGAAATTTGGATATGGTATAATAAACACCCATTGGAACAACTTCTATTCAGGATGTCTCCTCATCCGACCTGTGTAAGTTGCTGAAATGAGGCCTGCAAGATGACCTACGAAACTGGAGTGACAAGGAGTGTGGCTCAAATTGGTTTTGTCTTTAAGCTCATATTCCTCTTGTGCCACTCAGCCCTTAACACTCATGAATTGTATCAAATGTCATCCCCTTGCTGTCTTAACCTACAAAACACACAAACATAGGTAAGAGACTCAAAATAAAGAGAAGGTAAACAAAATTAATAAGCAAAGAAGGCATGCAAATGTGTGAAATTATGACCTTATCACCAATCGATATCGGATTGAGTCTAAAACTTTGGGAACATCATAATATTGTGGGAGGAGTCATTTGGTGGGTTTTGAGTGAAATCCAATCCCTAGAACTATACAATACACCAACCACTCCATTTCAGAACGAACTTCGTACGAACCTGAATTGGCCGATTTCATGGACCAATCGATATCGGATTGAGTCCAAAACATGGAGAACATAATAATATTGTGGGAGGAGTCATTTGGTGGGTTTTGAGTGAAATCCAATCCCTAGCACTATACAATAAACCAACCACTCCATTTTAGAACGAACTTTGTACGAACCTGAATTGTCCGATTTCATTGACCAATCGATATCGGAATGAGTTCAAAAGTTGGGGAACATCATAATATTGTGGGAGGAGTCATTTGGTGGGTTTTGAGTGAAATCGAATCCCCAGAACTATATAATAAACCATCTACTCCATTTCAGAACGAACTTCATACGAACCTGAATTGTCAAATTTCATGGACCAATCAATATCGGATTGAGACCAAAACTTGGGGAACATCATAATATTGCGGGAGGACTCATTTGGTGGGTTTTGAGTGAAATCCAGTCTCTAAAACTGTGCAATACACCAACCACTGCATTGGCAAACGAACTTTGTATGAACATGAATAGTCCAGTTTCTTGGGACAATCGATATCGTATTGGGCCCAAAACTTGGGGAACATCATAATACGGTGGGCGGAGTCATACGGTGAGTTTTGAGTGAAATCCAACGGCTAAAACTATGCAATACACCAACTACTCCATTTCAGAACGAACTTCGTACGAACCTGAATTGTCCAATTTCATGGACCAATCGATATCGGATTGAGTCCAAAATTTGGGGAACATAATAATATGGTGGGAGGAGTTATTTGGTGGGTTTTGAGTGAAATCCAATCCTGAGAACTGTGCAATACCCCAACCACTCCATTTCATAATGAATTTTGTTCGAACCTGAATTGTCCAATTTCATGGACCTATTGATGTCGGATTGTGTCCCAAACTTGGGGGACATCATAATGTTCTGGGACTAGTCATTTGGTGAGTTTTCAGTCAAATCCAATATGTATAACTATGCAATGCACCAAACACTCCTTTTCAGAACGAACTTCGTACGAACCTGAATTGTCCAATTTCAGGGACCAATTGATGTCTGATTGAGTTCCAAACTTGGGGAACATCATAATGTTGTGGGACGAGTCATTTAGTGAGTTTTGAGTGAAATCCAATCTCTACAACTATGCGATACACCAACCACTCCATTTCATAACGAACTTTGTACGAACCTGAATTGTCCAATTTCATGGACCAATCGATATCGGATTGAGACCAAAACTTGGGGAACATCATAATATGGTGGGGGGGAGTCATTTGGCTGGTTTTGAGTGAAATCCAATCTCTAGAACTATGCAATACACCAACCACTCCATTTCAGACCCAAACTTGGGGAACATCATCATATTGTTGGAGGAGTCATTTGGTGGGTTTTGAGTGAACTAAAATCTCTACAACTATGCAATACACCAACCACTCCATTTCAGAAGGAACTTCGTACGAACCTTAATTGTCCAATTTCTTAGACCAATCAATATCGGATTGAGCCCAAAACATGGAGAACGTCATAATGTTGTGGAGGAGTCATACGGTGTGTTTTGAATGAAATCCAATGACTAAAACTATGCAATACACCAACCGCTCCATTTCAAAATGAACTTCGTACGAACTTGAACTGTCCAATTTCATGGACCAATCGATATCGGATTGATTCTGAAACTTGGGGAACATCATAATGTTGTGGGACGAGTCATTTGGTGAGTTTTGAGTGAAATCCAATCTCTATAATTATGCAATACACCAACCACTCCATTTTTGAACGAACTTCGTACGAACCTGAATTGTCCAATTTCAAAGACCAATCGATATCGGACTGAGTCCAAAACTTCGGGAACATCATAATATAGTTGCAGGGGTCAATTGGTATTTTTGAGTGAAATCCAATTGCCAAAACTATGCAATACACCAACCACTGCATGGGCAAACGAACTTTGTATGAACATGAATAGTCCAGTTTCTTGGGACAATCGATATCGTATTGGGCCCAAAACTTGGGGAACATCATAATACGGTGGGCGGAGTCATACGGTGAGTTTTGAGTGAAATCCAACGGCTAAAACTATGCAATACACCAACTACTCCATTTCAGAACGAACTTCGTACGAACCTGAATTGTCCAATTTCATGGACCAATCGATATCGGATTGAGTCCAAAATTTGGGGAACATAATAATATGGTGGGAGGAGTTAATTGGTGGGTTTTGAGTGAAATCCAATCCTGAGAACTGTGCAATACCCCAACCACTCCATTTCATAATGAATTTTGTTCGAACCTGAATTGTCCAATTTCATGGACCTATTGATGTCGGATTGTGTCCCAAACTTGGGGGACAACATAATGTTCTGGGACTAGTCATTTGGTGAGTTTTCAGTCAAATCCAATATGTATAACTATGCAATGCACCAAACACTCCTTTTCAGAACGAACTTCGTACGAACCTGAATTGTCCAATTTCAGGGACCAATTGATGTCTGATTGAGTTCCAAACTTGGGGAACATCATAATGTTGTGGGACGAGTCATTTAGTGAGTTTTGAGTGAAATCCAATCTCTACAACTATGCGATACACCAACCACTCCATTTCAGAACGAACTTTGTACGAACCTGAATTGTCCAATTTCATGGACCAATCGATATCGGATTGAGACCAAAACTTGGGGAACATCATAATATGGTGGGGGGGGTGTCATTTGGCTGGTTTTGAGTGAAATCCAATCTCTAGAACTATGCAATACACCAACCACTCCATTTCAGACCCAAACTTGGGGAACATCATCATATTGTTGGAGGAGTCATTTGGTGGGTTTTGAGTGAACTAAAATCTCTACAGCTATGCAATACACCAACCACTCCATTTCAGAAGGAACTTCGCACGAACCTTAATTGTCCAATTTCTTAGACCAATCAATATCGGATTGAGCCCAAAACATGGAGAACGTCATAATGTTGTGGAGGAGTCATACGGTGTGTTTTGAATGAAATCCAATGACTAAAACTATGCAATACACCAACCGCTCCATTTCAAAATGAACTTCGTACGAATTTGAACTGTCCAATTGCATGGACCAATCGATATCGGATTGATTCTGAAACTTGGGGAACATCATAATGTTGTGGGACGAGTCATTTGGTGAGTTTTGAGTGAAATCCAATCTCTATAATTATGCAATACACCAACCACTCCATTTTTGAACGAACTTCGTACGAACCTGAATTGTCCAATTTCAAAGACCAATCGATATCGGACTGAGTCCAAAACTTCGGGAACATCATAATATAGTTGCAGGGGTCAATTGGTATTTTTGAGTGAAATCCAATTGCCAAAACTATGCAATACACCAACCAATCCATTAGAGAACGAACTTCGTACGAACATGAATAGTTCAATTTCATTAACCAATCAATATCGGATTGGGCTCAAATGATGAGTTTTGAGCGAAATCCAATGGCTAAAACTATACAATACACCAACCACTCCATTTCAGAACGAACTTCGTACGAACCTGAATTGTCCAATTTCATGGACCAATTGATGTCGGATTGAGTCCCAAACTTGGGGAACATCATAATGTTGTGGGACGAATCCAATCTCTGGAACTAAGCAATACACCAACCACTCCATTTCAGAACAAACTTCGTACGAACCTGAATTGTCCAATTTCAAGGACCAATCGATATCGGATTGAGTCCAAAACTTGGGGAACATCAAAATGTCGTGGGAGGAGTCATTTGGTGAGTTTTGAGTGAAATCCAATTGCTAAAACTGTGCAATACACCAACCACTCCATTGGAGAACGAACTTCGTACGAACATGAATAGTTCAATTTGTTGGACCAATCGATATCAAGTTGAGCCCAAAACTTTGGGAACATCGTAATTTGGGGGCAGGAGTCATATGGTGAGTTTTGCGAGAAATCCAATGGCTAAAACTCTGCAATACACCAACCACTCCATTTCATAACGAACTTCGTACGAACCTGAATTGTCCAATTTCATGGACTAATCGATATCCGATTGAGTCCAAAACTTGGGAATATCATAATATTGTGGGAGGAGTCATTTGGTGGGTTTTGAGTGAAATTCAATCTCTAGAACTACACAATACACCAACCATTCCATTTCATAATGCACTTCATACGAACCTGAATTGTCCAATTTCATGGACCAATCGATATCGGATTGATTCGAAAACTTGGGGAACATCATAATATAGTGGGAGGAGTTATTTGGTGGGTTTCGAGTGAAATCCAATTCCAAGAACTATGCAATACACCAACCACTCCATTTCAAAACGAACTTCTTACGAACCTGAATTGTTAAATTTCATGGAACAATCAATACCGGATTGAGTCCAAAACTTTTAGAACACCATCATATGGTGGGAGGAGTCATTTGGTGAGTTTTGAGTGAAATCCAATCACAAAATCTCTGAAATACACCGACCAGTCTATTAGTGAACGAACTTCGTAGGAACGTGAACAGTCCAATTTCATGGACCAATCGATATCGGATTGAGCCCAAAACTTGGGGAACATCATAATATGGTAGGAGGAGTCGTTTGTTGGGTTTTGAGTGAAATACTATCTCCAGAACTATGCAATATACCAACCACTCCATTTCAGAACGAACTTCGTACGAACCTGAATTGTCCGGTTTCATGGACCTCTACATCGGATTGAGTCCAAAACTTGGAAAAACATCATAATATGGTCGGAGGAGTCATTTGATGGGTTTTGAGTGAATTCCAACAGAAAATACTATGAAATACACCGACCACTCAATTAGAGAACGAAGTTTGTACGAAGATGAATAGTCCAATTTCATGGACCAATCGATATCGGTTTGAGCCCAAAAGTTGGGGAACAAAATAATGTTGTGGGAGGAGTCATTTTGTGAGTTTTGAGTGAAATCCAATAGCTAAAATAATGTAATACACCAACCACTCCATTTCAGAACGAACTTCGTACAAACCTGAATTGTCCGATTTCATGGACCAATCGATATCGAATTGAGTCCAAAACTTGGGGAACATCGTAATATGGTGGGAGGAGTCATTTGGTGAGTTTTGAGTCAAATCCAATGGCTAAAACTATGCAATACACCAACTACTCCATTTTATAACGAACTGTATACGAACTTGAATTGTCCAATTTATTGGACCAATCGATATCGGATTGAGTCCAAAACTTGTGGAATGTCATAATGTTGTGGGAGGAGTCATTTTGTGAGTTTTGAGTGAAATCGAATGGCTAAAACCATGCAATACACAAACAACTCCATTTTAGAATGACATTCGTATGAACCTGAATTGTCCGATTTCATGGACCAGTCGTTATCGAATTGAGTCCAAAACATGGGCCACATCATAATATGATGGGTGGAGTCATGTGGTGAGTTTTGAGTGAAATCCAATGGCTAAAATTATGTAATACACCAACCACTCCATTTCAGAACGAACTTCATACGAACCTGAATTGTCCAATTTCATGGACCAATCGTTATCAGATTGAGTCCAAAACTTGGGGAACATCATAATATGGTGGGAGGAGTCATTTGGTGGGTTTTGAGCGAAATCCAATCCCGAGAACTGTGCAATACACCAACCACTCCATTTCAAAACGAACTTCGTTCAAACCTGAATTGTCCAATTTCATGGACCTATTGATGTCGTACTGTGTCCCAAACTTGGGGGACATCATAATGTTGTGGGACTAGTCATTTAGTGAGTTTCCCGTGAAATCCAATCTGTATAACTATGCAATACACCAAACACTCCATTTCAGAACGAACTTCGTACGAACCTGAATTGTCCAATTTCATGGACCAATCGATATCGGATTGAGTTCAAACCTTGGGGAGCATCATAATGTTGTGGGAGGAGTCATTTGGTGAGTTTTGAGCGAAATCCAATTGCCAAAACGGTGCAATACACCAACCACTCCATTATCGAACAAACTTCGCACGAACATGAATAGTCCAATTTCCTGGACCAATCGATATCGGATTGAGGCCAAAACTTGGAGAACATCATAATATGGTGGGAGAAGTCATAGGTGAGTTTTGAGTGTAATCCATTGGCTAAAACGATGCAATACACCAACCACTCCATTTTAGAATGAACTTCGTACAAACCTGAATTGTCCAATTTCATGGACCAATTGATGTCTAATTGAGTCCCAAACTTGGGGAACACCATAATGTTGTGGGACGAGTCACTTAGTGAGTTTTGAGCAAAAGTCAATCTCTACAACTATGCGATTCACCAACCATTCCATTTCAGAATGAACGTCGTACGAACCTGAACTGTCCAATTTCATTTACCAATCGATATTATACTTAGTCCAAAACTTGGGGAACGTCATAATATAGTTGCAGGAGTCAATTGGTGATTTTTGAGTGAAATCCAATTGCGAAAACTATGCAATACACCAACCAATACATTAGAGAACGAACTTCGTACGAACACGAATAATCCAATTTCTTGGCCCAATCGATATCAGATTGAGCCCAAAACATGGAGAACGTCATAATATGGTGAGAGCAGTCATACGGTGAGTTTTGAGTGATATCCAATGGCTAAAACTAAGCAATACACCAACCACTCCATTTTAGAACGAACTTCGTACGAACCTGAATTGTCCAATTTCAGAGACCAATCGACATCGGATTGAGTCCAAAACTTGGGGAACATCATAATATGGTGGGAGGAGTCATTTGGTGGGTTTTGAGTGAAATACTATCTCCAGAACTATGCAATACACCAACCACTCCATTTCAGAACGAACTTCGTACGAACCTGAATTGTCCAGTTTCATGGACCAATTGATGTCTGATTGAGTCCCAAACTTCGGGAACGTCACAATGTTGTGGGACGAGTCATTTAGTGAGTTTTGAGGGAAATCCAATTGCCAACACTATGCAATACACCAACCACTCCGTTAGAGAACGAACTTCGTACGAACACGAACAATTCAATTTCATTAACCAATCAATTTCGGATTGGGCTCAAAACTTGGGTAAAGTCATAATATGGTGGGTGGAGTCATATGGTGAGTTTTGAGCGAAATCCAATGGCTAAAACTATGCAATACACCAACCACTCCATTTCAGAACTAACTTCGTACGAACTTGAATTGCCCAATTTCATGGACCAATCGATATCGAATTGAGTCCAAAACTTGTTGAACATCATAAAAAGGTGGGAGGAGTCATTTGGTTGTTTTGGAGTGAAATCCAATCTCTAGAAATATGCAATACATCAACAACTCATTTTCAAAACTAACTTAGTACGAACCTGAATTGTCCAATTTCATAGACCAATGGGTATCGGAATCAGCCCAAAACTTGGGGAACAACATAATATGGTGAGAGGAGTCATTTGGTGGGTTTTGAGTGAAATCCAATGGCAAAAACTATGAAATACACCAACCACTCCACTGGAGAACGAAGTTCGTAAGAACATGAACAGTCCAATTTTATGGAACAATGGATATCGGATTGAGCTCAAAACTTGGGTAACGTCATAATATGGTGAGTGGAGTCATATGGTGAGTTTAGAGCGAAATCCAATGGCTAAAACTAGGCAATACACCAACCACTCCATTTCAGAATGAACTCCGTCCGAACCTGAATTGTCTGATTTCATGGACCAATGGATATCGGATTGGGTCCAAAACTTGGGGAACATCAGAATTTGGTGAGAGGAGTCATTTGGTGAGTTTTGAGAAAAATCCAATGGCTAAAACCATGCAATACCCAAAACACTCCATTTCAGAATGAACTTCGTACGAACCTGAATTGTCCAATTTCACGGACCAATCGATATCGGATTGAGTCCAAAACTTGGGTAATATCATAATGTTGTGGGAGGAGTCATTTTGTGAGTTTTGAGTGAAATCCAACAGCTAAAATTATGCAATACCCCAACCACTCCAATTCAGAACGAACTTCGTAAGAACCTTAATTGTCCAATTTCAAGGACCTATCGATACAGGATTGAGTCCAAAACTTGGGGAACAACGTAATGTGGTGGGAGGAGTCATTTGGTCAGTTTTCAGACAAATCCAATGGCTAAAACTATGCAATACACCAGCCACTCCATTTTAGAATGAACTTCATACGAACCTGAATTGTCCGATTTGATGGACCAATCGATATCGGATTAAGCCCAAAACTTGGGGAACATCATAATGTTGTGGGAGCAGTCATTTGGTGAGTTTTGGGTGAAATCCAACTCCCAAAACTATGCAATACACCAACCATTCCATTTCAAAACGAACTTCGTACGAACACGAATTGTCCGATTTCATGGAACAATCGATACCGGATTGAGTCCAAAACTTGGGGAACATCATAATATTGTGGGAGGAGTCATTCGGTTTTTTTTTTTTTGAGTGAAATCCAATCTCTGGAACTATACAATTCACCAACCACTCCATTTCAAAACCAACTTCGTACGAACCTGAATTTTCCAATTTCATGGACCAATCGATATCAGATTGAGTCGAAAACTTGGGGAACATCATAATATGATGGGAGGAGTCGTTTGGTGGGTTTTGAGTGAAATCCAATCTCTAGAACTATGCAATATACTAACAACTCCATTTCAGAACGCACTTCGTACGAACTTGAACTGTCCGATTTCATGGACCAATTGATGTCAGACCGAGTCCAAAACATGGGGAGCATCATAATGTTGTGGGAGGAGTCATTTTATGAGTTTTGAGTGAAATCCAATGGCTAAAGCTATGCAATATTCCAACCACTCCATTTCATAACGAACTTCGTACGAACCTGTTTTGTCCAATTTCATGGACTAATCGATATCGGATTGAGTCCAAGACTTGGGGAACGTTATAATATAGTGGGAGGAGTCATTTGATGGATTTTGAGTGAAATCCAATCTCTAGAACTACGCAATATACCAACCACTCCATTTCAGAAAGCACTTTGTAAGAACCTGAACTGTCGGATTTCATGGAACAATCGATGTCGGAGTAGTCCAAAATTTGGGGAAGATCATAATATTGTGGGAGGAGTCATTTGGTGGGTTTTGAGAGAAATTCAATCTGTAGCACTATACGCCAAACACTCCATTTCAGAACTGACTTCGTATGAACCTGAATTGTCCAATTTCATGGACCAATCGATATCGGATTGAGTCCAAAACTTGGGGAACATCATAATATATGGTGGGAGGAGTCATACGGTGGGTTTTGAGAGAAATCCAATCTCTAGAACAATACAATATACCAACCACTCCATTTCAGAGTGAACTTCGCACGAACATGAATTGTCCAATTTCATGGACCAATTGAAATCGGATTAATTCCAAAACTTGTGGAACATCATAATATAGTGGGAGGAGTCAGTTGGTGGGTTTTGAGTGAAATCCAATCTCTAGAAGTATGCAATCCACCTACCACTCCATTTCAAAATGAACTTCGTACGAACCAGAATTGTCCAATTTCATGGACCAATCTATATTGGATTGGGTCCAAAACTTAGGGAACATCATAATGTTGTGGGAGGAGTCATTTGGTGGGTTTAGAGAAATTCAATCTCTAGAACTATACAATACACGAACCACTGCATTTCAAAATGAACTTCGCACGAACCTAAATTGTCCATTTTCAGGGACCAATTGATATCAGATTGAGTCCAAAACTTGGGGAACATCATAATATGATGGGAGGAGTTATTTGGTGGGTTTTGAGTGAAATCCAATCTCTTGAACTATGCAATACACCAACCACTCCATTTTAGAACGAACTTCATACGAACCTGAATTGTCCGATGTGATAGACCAATCGATATCGGATTGAGCCCAGAATTTGGGGAACATCATATGTTGTGGGAGCAGTCATTTGGTGAATTTTGGGTGAAATCCAACTGCCAAAACTATGCAATACGCCAACCACTCTATTTCAGAACTGACTTCGTACGAACCTGAATTGTCCGATTTCATGGACCAATCTATGTATAGGATTGAGTCCAAAACTTGGGGAACATCATAATATATGGTGGGAGGAATCATATGGTGGGTTTTGAGAGAAATCCAATCCCTAGAACAATACAATATTATCCCACTTCAACCAACGGAGAGGGGGTGATGTGCCTTATATGTGCACACCCGCATCCATCTAGCACGAGGCCTTTTGGGAGCTCACTGGCTTCGGAGTCGTAGGAACTCCGAAGTGAAGCGAGTTGGGGGCCAGAGCAATCCCAGGATGGGTGACCCACTGGGAAGTTGCTCGTGAGCTCCCAGAAACAAAACCGTGCGGGCAGAGAGGGGGGGCTCAAAGCGGACAATATCGTGCTACGTGTAACACCCCGACTCCAAATTAAATGTTTATTTTAATCGATTTTTATAAAATTACGAATTTACCCTTGGGATAGGGGTAAATTGGTCACTTTCTTCTTCGGAAGGATTTTGGAACCACGAGTGGTATTTCTGGGTAGATGGTAGTGAGACGAATTCGTAGACAGGCGGTAGGCTTGAATCGGAGTTGTAACGAAAAAGTTACGGGCAAAATAGTGTTAGTGGCAAACTTGTAAATATTTCAAAAAAGTTTGGTAAAAATCAGATTTTCACCTCAGCTCTCTCTCTCCTCGCGCGCGACACTCTCTCTCTCCTCAGTCTCTCTCTCCCCGACGTCAACTCTCTCTCTCCTCGGTTCTCTCCGCTCCGGCCACGGCAGGACCCGAGATCGGTTCCGTTCGACTCGTCTCGTCGCCCCGGTCAAGCCCTGCCCGTTTTCCCCTTCGGAAACCACGGATTCCGGCCGCGAGCTCGACGGTTTTAAACCGGAGCTGTTTAGCCGTCGCGCCGCCGCCTCCGCCGCCCAAACCCGGTGATTGAGGTATGGGTTCTCCTCCATTTTTCGAGTTCTAGCTGTTGGTTGTATAGGTTTGGACCGATTCGTTGCCCAAGAAATCGATTTGGAAATCTAGGTTTTTGGCCGAATTTCAAAATGAAATTCCGGCCAGTTGCCGGCCGAATTGGGCCTTCCCGTAGTTGAATGAAGTGATCCTGACATCGAGTAGAAGCTAGGGTAGGAAGGGCGAGCTCGGGTGTGGAGTTTTTCCGTCGCCGGAATTACTCTACACACCCACGCGCTGCCGGCGCGTGGGCGAGTCTGGTGAGGATGTAAATTAACCCGATGAGATCCTTAGGTTGTCACGAGCTCATAGGAATTCGCGGATCTCAATTCGGATGTCGTTTGACTATCGAACGGATTTTCGCATATTGTGCGTTATCCGGGTTCGATAGGTTCCGACCGTTAGATCTTTCCCAAATTAAAAAATGTTGTTCTAGGAATTTCTAGGACCGTATGGGACTTCACGGATTCTGAATCGGAGCCCCGGATGTTCCGATTCGATAATGCAAAGTTTGCGGGTTAGCGATAACCGTAAAATCGTGAACGCTTCCTAAACCTGTAACCGGACCTTAGGATACCTTCTTCGACGTGCACGTATAGGAATTTGGGGAGTTAAGCTTTTAATTTGTAATTTCCGCTTAGACGTGATTTTATATTAATTAACTGTTCGTACTTCGAAATAGGTATTTTGACTGCACGTACGCAGCAAGCAGGACCCTCACGTGGTCAGGCAGCGAGGGAATACTTGTGAGTGGACATTGTTTTAATCATATGCATGGTTTTAATTGATGAAATGTTTTACATGATGTTTTAATGGCTTATGGAATTTATATATTTTATTCATGAATTGATTTTGACGGCTGTATAGCATTTGGCAATATATTGTGAGTTTGGCATTTGAGGTTTTTGAGAGTGCATTTATATGGATAGTGGGGAGGTATATTTATATATTCTCTATAGATGAGATATTTGGGTAGTGGGAGGTTGATGTGGAAGAATGTGATTTTGGAGATGAGTTGTGGGATTACACTACGTAAGTACCTTCCCCGGTTATTAGTCTCACTCGTGGTGTTGGATGTTCCGGCGGGTGAGACACTTTCCATATGCGGCGTTGGATGTTCCGGCGTATGGAAAGACTTTGTATAGTGTTAGGGTCATCACCATGGCGTTGGATGTTCCGGTGTGTGATGATCCAGTCTGCGCGCGTAGGACATAGTTTGAGAGCTACACATGGCGTTGGATGTTCCGGTGTGGGAGCTTTGGAGTTTCGTCCCCCGGTTGGACCGCTCATCCCTAGACGCAGGATAGCACCTGGAAATCCTGCGGTCTAGTCAAACGATCCCCCAGTTGGATTGTTTTCCCCGGTACCTAGGTGGTGTGATGAGTATATCGTATAGCTATTATAGTTATATATATATATATGTATATTTATATGTATATGTATAGTTGAGTGTGTAAGGAATTAGTAGTTTGACAGGAGTTGTAAGATTGGGAGAATGGGATTCTTTTTGAAAGAGATAACTGAAGTTTTAGAAGAGTTTTAATGAAACATGTTTTGAGTAATTAATTATTGAATTGTGAACCTGCATGACTTGAGCATTATTTTTACATGGTGGGGTTACTATGTTGTTTTTAAATGCAATCTGGTTTTTGTCCACTCACATGTTTTCTGTTTTGCGCCCCCCAGCCAGTAGTCGCTCTTGGAAGTGCAAGTGGTGTACGAAGCGAAAGCGGTGCATCTTTCTAGATAGGAACTGTGTAAATTCTTCTACTCAACTGTTCTTGTAATCTAAATTCAGTAGATGCTCTGTATTGCCATGGTAGATTTTACTTGTAAGGCCGGAGGCCACTCTAGTATGACTTGTGTTTGTATGAAAGCATGCTGCTGGTTGGGATTAGTATTACTGTGTGCAGGTTGAATAAATTTAGTTGGGATTCCTTAAATTGCAGGGGAGACTCTGCCAAAATTTTGGTAGAAAGTCTCAATTTTTCTGTAGGTGGGCCTGGCATCAGGATGATGTCGGATCAAAGACGGGGTCCGCCTCGGTCTTCGGGAAATTCCGGGGCTGGTCCTGTCGCTACGGCCGAGCCGATCCCGGGATGTGACAAAGAAATCCAATTCCTAGAACAATACAATATACCAACCACTCCATTTCAGAGCGAACTTCGCACGAACATGAATTGTCCAATGTCATGGACCAATTGAAATCAGATTAATTCCAAAACTTGGGGAACATCCTAATATAGTGGGAGGAGTCCGTTGGTGAGTTTTGAGTGAAATCCAATCCCTAGAAGTATGCAATACACCTACCACTCCATTTCATAATGAACTTCGTACGAACCAGAATTGTCCAATTTCATGGACCAATCCATATCGGATTGGGTCCAAAACTTAGGGAACATCATAATGTTGTGGGAGGAGTCATTTGGTGGGTTTTGAGAGAAATTCAATCTCTAGAACTATACAATACACGAACCACTGCATTTCAGAATGAACTTCGTACAAACCTGAATTGTTCATTTTCAGGGACCAATTGATATCAGATTGAGTCCAAAACTTGGGGAACATCATAATATGATGGGTGGAGTCATTTGGGGGGTTTTGAGTGAAATCCAATCTCCTGAACCATGCAATACACCAACCACTCCATTTTAGAACGAACTTCATACGAACTTGAATTGTCCGATTTGATGGACCAATCGATATCGGATTGAGACCAAAACTCGGGGAACGTCATAATGTTGTGGGAGCAGTCATTTGGTGAGTTTTGGGTGAAATCCAACTGCCAAAACTATGCAATACACCAACCATTCAATTTCAGAACTAACTTCGTACGAACACGAATTGTCCGATTTCATGGAACAATTGACATCGGATTGAGTCCAAAACTTTGGGAACATCATAATATTGTGGGAGGAGTCATTTGGTTTTTTTTTGAGTGAAATCCAATCTCTAGAACTATACAATTCACCAACCACTCCATTTCAAAACCAACTTCGTATGAACCTGAATTTTCCAATTTCATGGACCAATCGATATCGGATTGAGTCCAAAACTTGGGGAACATCATAATATGATGGGAGGAGTCATTTGGTGGGTTTTGAGTGAAATCCAATCTCTAGAACTATGCAAAATACCAACAACTCCATTTCAGAACGCACTTTGTACGAACATCAACTGTCCGATTTGAAGGACCAATTGATGTCTGACCGAGTCCAAAACATGGGGAGCATCATAATGTTGTGGGAGGAGTCATTTTGTGAGTTTTGAGTGAAATCCAATAGCTAAAGCTATGCAATATTCCAACCACTCAATTTCATAACAAACTTCGTACGAACCTGTTTTGTACAATGTCATGGACTAATCGATATCGGATTGAGTCCAAGACTTGGGGAACCCCATAATATAGTGGGAGGAGTCATTTGGTGGATTTTGACAATCTCTATAACTATGCAATATACCAACCACTTC
Source organism: Prunus davidiana (assembly GCA_020226225.1). Lineage (NCBI taxonomy): Eukaryota > Viridiplantae > Streptophyta > Magnoliopsida > Rosales > Rosaceae > Prunus > Prunus davidiana. The sequence continues at coordinate 17,181,393 of CM035334.1, read as the reverse complement.
ATTTCAGAGCGAACTTCGCATGAACATGAATTGTCCAATTTCATGGACCAATTGAAATCGGATTAATTCCAAAACTTGGGGAACATCATAATATAGTGGGAGGAGTCATTTTGTGAGTTTTGAGTGAAATCCAATGGCTAAAACAATGCAATACACCAACCACTCCACTTCAGAACGAACTTCGTACGAACCTGAATTGTCCAATTTCATGGACCGATCGATATCGGATTGAATCCAAAACTTGGGGAACATCATAATATTTTGGGAGGAGTGATTTGGTGGGTTTTGAGTGAATTCCAATCTCTAGAACTATACAACACACCAACCACTCCATTTCAGAATGAACTTCGTACGAACCTTAATTGTCCAATTTCATGAAACAATCGATTTCGTCTTGAGTCCAAAACTTAGGGAACATCATAATGTTGTGGGAGGATTCATTTGGTGAGTTTTGAGTGAATCCAATTGCGAAAACTATGCAATACACCAACCACTCCATTAGAGAACGAACTTCGTACGAACATGAATAGTCCAATTTCTTGGACCAATCGATATCGGATTGAGTCCCAAACTTGGGGAACATCATAATCTGGTGGTAGGAGTCATATGTTGAGTTTTGAGCAAAATCCAATGGCTAAAATTATGCAATACACCAACCACTCCATTTCAGAACACACTTCATACGAAACTGAATTGTCCGATTTCAAGGACCAATCGATATTGGATTGAGTCCAAAACTTGGGGAACTTCATAATGTTGTGGGACGAGTCATTTGGTGAGTTTTGAGTGAAATCCAATCTTTATAACTATGCAATACACCAACCACTCCATTTCAGAACGAACTTCGTACGAACCTGAATTGTCCAATTTCATGGACCAATCGATATCGGATTGAGTCCAAAACTTGGGGAACATCATAATATAGTTGGTGGAGTCGTTTGATAATTTTTGAGTGAAATCCAATTGCCAAAACTGTGCAATACACTAACCACTCCATTAGAGAACGAACTACGTACGAACACAAATAGTCCAATTTCATTCACCAATCAATATCGGATTGGGCTCAAAATTTGGGGAACATCATAATATGGTGGGTGGAGTCGTACGGTGAGTTTTGAGAGAAATCCAATGGCTAAAACTATGCAATACACCAGCCACTCCATTTAAGAACGAACTTCTTAAGATCTTGAATTGTCCAATTTCATCTATTAATCGATATCGGATTGAGTCCAAAACTTGAGTAACATCATAATATGGCGGGAGGAGTCATTTGGTGGGTTTTGAGTGAAATCTAATTGCTAGAACTATGCAATACATCAACTACTACATTTCAGAAAGAACTTCGTACAAACCTGAATAGTCCAATTTCTTGCACCAATCGATATCGGATTGACCCCAAAACCTGCGGCACATTATAATATGGTGGGAGGGGTCATTTGGTGAGTTTTAAGTGAAATCCAATGGCTAAAACTATGCTATACACCAACCACTCCATTTTGGTACGAACATCGTACGAACCTAAATTATTCAATTTCATGGACGAATCGATATCGGATTGAGTCCAAAACTTGGGGAACATCATAATATGGTGGAAGTCATTTGGTGGGTTTTGATTGAAATCCAATCTCTTGAACTATGCAATACACCAACCACTCCATTTCAGAACGAACTTCGTACGAACCTGAATTGTCCAATTTTATGGACCAATCGATATCGGATTATGTCCAAAACTTGAGGAATATCATATTATAGTGGGAGGAGTCATTTGGTAGGTTTTGAGTTAAATCCAATCTCTAGAACGCACTACACCAACCACTCCATTTCAGAACGAACTTCATACGAACCTGAATTGTCCAATTTTGTGGACCAATAGATATCTAATTGAGTCCAAAACTTGGGGAACATCATAATATAGTTGGAGGAGTCATTTGGTGATTTTTGAGTGAAATCCAATTGCCAAAACTATGCAATACATTAACCACTCCATTAGAGAACGAACTTCGTACGAACTTGAATTGTCGAATTTTGTGGACCAATCGATATTGGATTATGTCCAAACTTGAGGAACATCATATTATAGTGGGAGGAGTCATTTGGTGGGTTTTGAGTTAAATCCAATCTCTAGAGCTATGCAATACACCAACCACTCCATTTCGGAACGAACTTCATACGAAACTAAATTGTCCGATTTCATGAACCAATCGATATGGTATTGTGTCCAAAACAGGAGGAACATCATATTGTGGTGGGAGGAGTCATTTGGTGAGTTTTGAGTGAAATCCAATCTCTATAACTATGCAATACGTCAACCACTCCATTTCATAACGAACTTCGTACGAACCTAAATTGTCCAATTTCATGGACCAATAGATCTCTGATTGAGTCCAAAACTTGGGGAACATCATAATATAGTTGGAGGAGTCGTTTGGTGATTTTTGAGTGAAATCGAATTGCCAAAACTATGCAATACACCAACGACTCCATTAGAGAACAAACTTCGTACGAACACGAATAGTCCAATTTCATTAACCAATCAATATCGGATTGGGCTCAAAACTTGGGGAACATCATAATGTGGTGGGTGGAGTGGTATGGTGAGTTTTGAGCGAAATCCGAAGGCTAAAAATATGCAATACACCAACCACTCCATTTAAGAACGAACTTTGTACGATCCTGAATTGTCCAATTTCATGGATTAATCGATATCGGATTGAGCCCAAAACTTGGGGAACCTCATAACTTAATTGGAGGAGTCGTTTGATGATTTTTAAGTGAAATCCAATTGCCACAACTATGCAATACACCAACCACTCCTTTAGAGAACTAACTTCGCACGAACCTGAATTGTCCAATTTCATGGACCAATCGAAATCGGATTGAGTCCAAAACTTGGGGAACATCATAATGTTGTGGGAGGAGTCACTTGGTGCGTTTTCAGTGAAATCCAATTGCCAAAACTATGCACTACACCAACCACTCCATTAGAGAATGAACTTCGTACGAACACGAATAGTCCAATTTCATTAACCAATCGATCTCGGATTGGGCTTACACCTTGGGGAATATCATAATATGGTGGGAGGAGTCATTTGGTGGGTTTTGAGTGAAATCCAATCCCTCGAACTTTGCAATACACCAACCACTCCATTTCAGAACAAACTTCGTACGAACCTGAATTGTCCAATTTCATGGACCAATCGATATCGGATTGTGTCCAAAACTTGAGGAACATCATATTGTGGCGGGAGGAGTCATTTTGTGGGTTTTGAGTGAAATCCAATCTCTAGAACTATGCAATACACCAACCACCCCATTTCTCAACGAACTTTGTACGAACCTGAATTGTCCAATTTCATGGACTAATCGATATCAGATTGAGTCCAAAACTTGGGGAACATCATAATATGGTGGGAGGAGTCATTTGGTGGGTTTGAAGTGTAATCCAATCTCTAGAACTATGCAATACACCAACCACCCCATTTCTCAACGAACTTTGTACGAACCTGAATTGTCCAATTTCATGGACCAATCGATATTGGATTGAGGCCAAAATTGGGGAACAACATAATATAGTTGGAGTCGTTAGGTGATTTTTAAGTGAAATCCAAATGCTAAAACTATGAAATACACCAACCACTCCTTTAGGGAACAAACTTCATACGAACACGAATAGTCCAATTTCATTAACCAATCGGTATCGGATTAGGCTCAAAACCTGGTGAACATCATAATATGGTGGGAGGAGTCAGTTTGGTGGGTTTGTAGTGAAATCCAATCCCTAGAACTATGCAATACACCAACCACTCCGTTTTAGAACGAACTTCGTACGAACCTTAATTGTCCAATTTCATGGACCAATCGGTATCGGATTGAGTCCGAAACATGGGGAACATCATAATGTTGTGGGAGGAGTCATTTGGTTGGTTTTGAGTGAAATCCAATCACTAGAACTATACAATACACCAACCACTCCATTTCAGAACGAACTTCGTACGAACATGAATTGTCCGATTACGAGGACCAATCGATACCGGATTGAGTCCAAAACTTGGGGAACATCATAATATGGTGGGAGGAGTCATTTGGTGGGTTTTGAGTGAAATCCAATTGTTGTGTTCCCTCCAAGTGCCAATATATGGTTAGTATAATGGTACAAGTAAGGGTGTCGAACCACAGGGACCGATTGGACCTCTATAAATTACTAGTTTTGAAAGAACCCTAGATAAAAATGAAAGTGACAATTTGAAAATAGTTTTTGTGTTGTAAAATGCAAGAAGAATGTAGCAGTGAATGCTATATTGATGTAGAAAGAATAGGGAAGATACCAGGGATTTCGAATTCACCATTGCAAAACTAATTCCATGTTTATAAAATTAAACCGTACTCAACTACCAACCTGTTTCCAGAGTTCGTTTTACATATATATGATCAGCCATATGATGTGTGGTTTTGATCAAATTCTCCTAATCTGCAACCTGGTTGGGATGTTCAACTTTGGTTCCAAGTTAAGAGTCATTAGCATGCAAGAAAACGTTAAAGAACCAAAGAAAATACACAGCATGATGTTTGCATAGCATTCTCTTCATTCATTCACATGTCTAACAAGATTAAGCATGATGTTTACTATAACCTTGTCTAGATAATCTGTATGCAACTCTAATGGTGATCAAACATTAAAATTGACAAACAAATTGAACCATAGATTCAGTGAATGAAACAAGAAACAGATTGATGAACTGAATACTTTAAATTAGAAACATGGATCAATGTTGCAAGGCTACATCGAAATCCCTAGCTATGAATTTAGTTACACATCATGTTCAAAGAGATTAAAACAAAAATAAACAACATGAGTGAAAATAAATTCATGAGAGGAAACCCTTGAACCAATTCTGATGTTGAACTTCTCCAAGAACCGCCTCCTGCGCTGAGTCCTGATGGTGGAATTATATGGACGGCTAGGGTTTTAGTGTGCATGAAAGGAGAGAATAACTAAGAAGTCAGATCTAGGGTTGTGAAATTCGTCCAAAATAAATAGGGGTTTTAAAAGTGGCTAAAAGGCAAGTTTTTAGGGGGTAAACAAGGCTGCCAGATGTTCCAAAGATATCCTAACGAATCAGCCTTTATTTTGCCTTATTTGGCACCTCCAAATCAGGCTAGAAATCCCCATTGCTTTCCCATTCTGCTCTTAGTCTTCAAACAAGCCAGGTTCGCCTTGGATTCTTTATTTGGACTTCAAAACAGGTCACGAAACTTGTTTCCAAGTTTGAATAAGGGTCAGCTCCAAAAATGGCATGTTTTCATTTCTTTTGCCTTCAACTTGATCCTAAAGTATATGCAACTGCATTCTAACACAAAATAGGATAAAACGCAACAAGTTTAACTCAAAAACATCACAAATATACTAGAAATGGATGGTATAAATGTATAAATATATGAGTTATCACCAATCTCTAGAGCTATGCAATACACCAACCGCCCCAATCGATATCGGATTGAGTCCAAAACTTGGGAAACAACATAATCTTATGGGAGGAGTCATTTGGTGGGTTTTGAGTGAAATCCAATCTCTTGAACTATAAAATACACCAACCACCCCATTTCAGAACGAACTTCGTACGAACCTGAATTGTCCGATTTCATGGACGAATCGATATCGGATTGACCCCAAAACTTGGGGAACATCATTATATTGTGGGAGGAGTCATTTGGTGGGTTTTGAGTGAAATCCAATTGCCCAAACTATGCAATACAATACACCAACCACTCCAATTCAAAACGAACCTCGTACGAACCTGAATTGTTCGATTTCATAGACCAATCGATATCAGATTGAGTCCAAACCTTGGGGAACATCATAACGTTGTGGGAGGAGTCATTAGGTGAGTTTTGAGTGAAATCCATTCCCTAGAACTATACAATAAACCATCCACTCCATTTCAGAACGAACTTCGCACGAACATGAATTGTTCGATTTCATGGGCCAATCGATATCGGATTGAGTCCAGAACTTGGGGAACATCATAATGTTGTGGGAGGAGTTATTTGGTGTGTTTTAAGTGAAATCCAATTGCCAAAACTATGCAATACACCAACCACTTCATTTCATAACGAACTTCAAACGAACCTGAATTGTCCGATTTTATGGACCAATAGATATCGGATTGAGTCCAAAACTTATGGAACATCATAACATTGTGGGAGGAGTCATTTGGTGAGTTTTGAGTCAAAATCCAGTTGCAAAAACTATGCAATACACCAACCACTCCGTTTCAGAACGGACTTCGTACGAAACAAAATTGTCCGATTTCATGGACCAATCGATATCGGATTGAGTCCAAAACTTGGGGAACATCGTAATATTGTGGGAGGAGTCATTTTGTGATTTTTGAGTGAAATCCAATCTCTGGAACTATACAATACACAAACCACTAAATTTCATAACGAAATCCGTACGAACCCGAATTGTCCAATTTCAGGGACCAATCGATACCGGATTAAGTCTAAAACTTGGGGAACATCATAATATTGTGGGAGGAGTCATTTGGTGGGTTTTGAGTGAAATCCAATCTCTTGAACTACCAACCACTCCATTTCAGAACGAACCTCGTACGAACCTGAATTGTTCGATTTCATGGGCCAATCGATATCGGATTGAGTCCAGAACTTGGGGAACATCATAATGTTGTGGGAGGAGTTACTTGGGGTGTTTTAAGTGAAATCCAATTGCCAAAACTATGCAATACACCAATCACTTCATTTCAGAACGAACTTCAAACTAACCTGAATTGTCCGATTTTATGGACCAATAGATATCGGATTGAGTCCAAAACTTGGGGAACATCATAACGTTGTGGGAGGAGTCATTTGGTGAGTTTTGAGTCAAAATCCAGTTGCAAAAACTATGCAATACACCAACCACTCCGTTTCAGAACGGACTTCGTACGAAAATAAATTGTCCGATTTCATGGACAAATCGATATCGGATTGAGTCCAAAACTTGGGGAACATCATAATATTGTGGGAGGAGTCATTTCGTGATTTTTGAGTGAAATCCAATCTCTGGAACTATACAATACACAAACCACTAAATTTCATAACGAAATCCGTACGAACCTGAATTGTCCAAGTTCAGGGACCAATCGATATCGGATTAAGTCCAAAACTTGGCGAACAACATATTATTGTGGGAGGAGTCATTTGGTGGGTTTTGAGTGAAATCCAATCTCTAGAACTACACAATACACCAACCACTCAATTTCAGAACGAACTTCGTACGAACCTGAATTGTCCGATTTTATCGGCCTATCGATCTCGGATTGAATCCAAAACTTGGGGAACGTCGTAAATTTTTGGGAGGGGTCATTTATTCAGTTTTGAGTGAAATCCAATTGCCAAAACTATGCAATGCACCAACCACTCCATTTCAGAACGAACTTCGTACAAACCTGAATTGTCTGATTTCATGGACCAATAGATATCGGATTGAGTCCAAAACATGGGGAACATCACAATGTTGTGGGAGGAGTCATTTGGTGAGTTTCGAGTGAAATCCAATTGCCAAAACTATGCAATACACCAACCACTCCATTTCAGAACGAACCTCGTACAGACCTTAATTGTCCGATTTAATGGACCAATCGATATCCGATTGAGTCCAAAACTTGGGAATCATCATAATGTCGCGGGAGGAGTCATTGGGTGAGTTTAGAGTAAAATCCAATTGCCATTAGTATGCAATACACCAACCACTCCATTTCAGAACGAACCTCGTACGAACCTGAATTGTCCGATTTCATGGACCAATCGACATCGGATTGAGTCCAAAACTTGGGGGACATCATAAAATTGTAGGAGTAATCATTTGGTGGGTTTTGAGTGAAATCCAATCTCTAGAACTACACAATACACCCACCACTCTATTTCAGAAAGAACTTCATACGAACCTGAATTGTCCGATTTCATGGACCAAAAGATATCGGATTGAGTCCAAAACTTGGCGAACATCAAAATATTGTGGGAGGTGTCATTTGGTGGGTTTTGAGTGAAATTCAATCTCAAGAACTACACAATACACCAACCACTCAATTTCAGAACGAACTTCGTACGAACCTGAATTGTCCGATTTCATGGACCTATCGATCTCGGATTGAGTCCAAAACTTGGGGAACATCACAACGTTGTGGGAGGAGTCATTTATTCAGTTTTGAGTGAAATCCAATTGCCAAAACTATGCAATACACCAACCACTCCATTTCAAAACGAACCTCGTACAAACCTGAATTGTCCGATTTCATGGACCAATCGATATCGGATTGACTCCAAAACTTGGGGAACATCATAATGTTGTGGGAGGAGTCATTTGGCGAGTTTATAGTGAAATCCGATTGCCAAAACTATCCAATACACCAACCACTTCATTTCAGAACGAACTTCAAACGAACCTGAATTGTCCGATTTCATGGACCAATAGATATCGGATTGAGTCCAAAACTTGGGGAACATCACAACGTTGTGGGAGGAGTCATTTAGTGAGTTTTGAGTCAAAATCCAGTTGCAAGAACTATGCACTACACCAACCACTCCGTTTCATAATGGACTTCGTACGAAACTAAATTGTCCGATTTCATGGACCAATCGATATCGGATTGAGTCCAAAACTTGGGGAACATCATAATATTGTGGGAGGAGTCATTTCGTGATTTTTGAGTGAAATCCAATCTCTGGAACTATACAATACACAAACCACTAAATTTCATAACGAAATCCATACGAACCTGAATTGTCCAATTTCAGGGACCAATCGATATTGGATTAAGTCCAAAACTTGGGGAACATCATAATATTGTGGGAGGAGTCATTTGGTGGGTTTTGAGTGAAATCCAATCTCTTGAACTACCAACCACTCCATTTCAGTACGGACTTCATACGAACCTGAATTGTCCTATTTCATGGACCAATCGATATCGGATTGAGTCCAAAACATGGGGAACATCACAATGTTGTGGGAGGAGTCATTTGGTGAGTTTCGAGTGAAATCCAATTGCCAAAACTATGCAATACACCAACCACTCCATTTCAGAACGAACCTCGTACAAACCTGAATTGTCCGATTTCATGGACCAATCGATATCGGATTGACTCCAAAACTTGGGGAACATCATAATGTTGTGGGAGGAGTCATTTGGCGAGTTTATAGTGAAATCCGATTGGCAAAACTATCCAATACACCAACCACTTCATTTCAGAACGAACGAACTTCAAACGAACCTGAATTGTCCGATTTCATGGACCAATAGATATCGGATTGAGTCCAAAACTTGGGGAACATCACAACGTTGTGGGAGGAGTCATTTAGTGAGTTTTGAGTCAAAATCCAGTTGCAAGAACTATGCACTACACCAACCACTCCGTTTCATAATGGACTTCGTACGAAACTAAATTGTCCGATTTCATGGACCAATCGATATCGGATTGAGTCCAAAACTTGGGGAACATCATAATATTGTGGGAGGAGTCATTTCGTGATTTTTGAGTGAAATCCAATCTCTGGAACTATACAATACACAAACCACTAAATTTCATAACGAAATCCGTACGAACCTGAATTGTCCAATTTCAGGGACCAATCGATATCGGATTAAGTCCAAAACTTGGGGAACATCATAATATTGTGGGAGGAGTCATTTGGTGGGTTTTGAGTGAAATCCAATCTCTTGAACTACCAACCACTCCATTTCAGTACGGACTTCATACGAACCTGAATTGTCCTATTTCATGGACCAATCGATATCGGATTGAGTCCAAAACATGGGGAACATCACAATGTTGTGGGAGGAGTCATTTGGTGAGTTTCGAGTGAAATCCAATTGCCAAAACTATGCAATACACCAACCACTCCATTTCAGAACGAACCTCGTACAAACCTGAATTGTCCGATTTCATGGACCAATCGATATCGGATTGACTCCAAAACTTGGGGAACATCATAATGTTGTGGGAGGAGTCATTTGGCGAGTTTATAGTGAAATCCGATTGGCAAAACTATCCAATACACCAACCACTTCATTTCAGAACGAACTTCAAACGAACCTGAATTGTCCGATTTCATGGACCAATAGATATCGGATTGAGTCCAAAACTTGGGGAACATCACAACGTTGTGGGAGGAGTCATTTAGTGAGTTTTGAGTCAAAATCCAGTTGCAAGAACTATGCACTACACACAACCACTCCGTTTCGTTTCATAATGGACTTCGTACGAAACTAAATTGTCCGATTTCATGGACCAATCGATATCGGATTGAGTCCAAAACTTGGGGAACATCATAATATTGTGGGAGGAGTCATTTCGTGATTTTTGAGTGAAATCCAATCTCTGGAACTATACAATACACAAACCACTAAATTTCATAACGAAATCCGTACGAACCTGAATTGTCCAATTTCAGGGACCAATCGATATCGGATTAAGTCCAAAACTTGGGGAACATCATAATATTGTGGGAGGAGTCATTTGGTGGGTTTTGAGTGAAATCCAATCTCTTGAACTACCAACCACTCCATTTCAGTACGGACTTCATACGAACCTGAATTGTCCTATTTCATGGACCAATCGATATCGGATTGAGTCCAAAACTTGGGGAACATAATAATATTGTGGGAGGAGTCATTTCGTGATTTTTGAGTGAAATCCAATCTCTGGAACTATACAATACACAAACCACTAAATTTCATAACGAAATCCGTACGAACCTGAATTGTCCAATTTCAGGGACCAATCGATATCGGATTAAGTCCAAAACTTGGAGAACAACATATTATTGTGGGAGGAGTCATTTGGTGGGTTTTGAGTGAAATCCAATCCCTAGAACTACACAATACACCGACCACTCAATTTCAGAACGAACTTCGTACGAACCTGAATTGTCCGATTTTATGGGCCTATCGATCTCGGATTGAGTCCAAAACTTGGGGAACGTCGTAATTTTGTGGGAGGGGTTATTTATTCAGTTTTGAGTGAAATCCAATTGCCAAAACTATGCAATACACGAACCACTCCATTTCAGAACGAACTTCGTACAAACCTGAATTGTCCGATTTCATGGACCAATCGATATCGGATTGAGTCCAAAACTTGGGGAACATCATAATGTAGCAGGAGGAGTCATTTGGGGAGTTTAGAGTGAAATCCAATTGCCCAATCTATGCAATACACCAACCACTCCATTTCGGAAGGAAGCTCGTACGAACCTGAAGTGTCCGATTTCATGGACCAATAGATATCGGATTGAGTCCAAAACTTGGCGAACATCAAAATATTTTGGGAGGAGTCATTTGGTGGGTTTTGAGTGAAATTCAATCTCAAGAACTACACAATACACCAACCACTCAATTTCAGAACGAACTTCCTACGAACCTGAATTGTCCGATTTCATGGACCTATCGATCTCGGATTGAGTCCAAAACTCGGGGAACGTCATAATTTTGTGGGAGGAGTCATTTATTTAGTTTTGAGTGTAATCCAATTGCCAAAACTATGCAATACACCAACCACTCCATTTGAAAACGAACCTCGTAAAAACCTGAATTGTCCGATTTCATGGACCAATCGATATCGGATTGACTCCAAACTTGGGGAACATCATAATGTTGTGGGAGGAGTCATTTGGTGAGTTTAGAGTGAAATCCGATTGCCAAAACTATGCAATACACTAACCACTCCATTTCAGAACGAACTTCGTACGAACCTTTGGCCGATTTCAAGGACCAATCGATATCGGACTGAATCCAAAACTCGGGGGACATCATAATATTGTGGCAGGAGTCATTTGGTGGGTTTTGAGTGAAATCCAATCTTTAGAACTACACAATACACCAACCACTCAATTTCAGAATGAACGTTGTACAAACCTGAATTGTCCGATTTCGTGGACCAATCGATAATGGATTGAGTCCAAAACTTGGGGAGCATCGTAATGTTGCGGGAGTGGTCATTTGGTGAGTTTAGAGTGAAATCCAATTGCCAAAACTATGCAACACACCAACCACTCCATTTCAAAACGAACCTCGTTCGAACCTGAGTTGTCCGATCTCATGGACCAATAGATATCGGATTGAGTCCAAAACTTGGGGAACATCATAATGTTGTGGGAGGAGTCATTTGTTGAGTTTTGAGTGAAATCCAATTGCCAAAATGATGCAATAAACCAACCACTCCATTTCAGAACGAACCTCGTACGAACCTTAATTATCCGATTTCGTAGACCAATCGATATCGGACTGAGTCCAAAACTTGGGGAACATCGTAATATTCTGAGAGGAGTCATTTGGTGGGTTTTGAGTGAAAATCCAAACTCTAGAACTACACAATACACCAACCACTCAATTTCAGAACGAACTTCGTACGAACCTGAATTGTCCGATTTCATGGGCCTATCGATCTCGGATTGAGTCCAAAACTTGGGGAACGTCGTAATTTTGTGGCAGAAGTCATTTATTCAATTTTGAGTGAAATGCAATTGCCAAAACTATGCAATACACCAACCACTCCATTTCAGAACAAACCTCGTACAAACCTGAAGTGTCCGATTTCATGGACCAATCGATATCGGATTGACTCCAAAACTTGGGGAACATCATAATGTTGTGGGAGGAGTCATTTGGAGAGTTTAGAGTGAAATCCACTTGCCAAAACTATGCAATACACCAACCACTACATTTCAGAACGAACCCCGTACGAACCTTAATTGTCCGATTTCATGGACCAATCGATATCGGACGGAGTCCAAAATATGGGGAACATCGTAACATTGTGGGAGGAGTCATTTGGTGGGTTTTGAGTGAAATCCAATCTCTAGAACTACACAATACACCGACAACTCAATTTCAGAACGAACTTCGTACGAACCTGAATTGTCCAATTTCATGGGCCTATCGATCTCGGATTGAGTTCAAAACTTGGGGAACGTCATAATTTTGTGGGAGGAGTCATTTATTCAGTTTTGAGTGAAATCCAATTGATAAGGTCATAATTTCACACATTTGCATGCCTTCTTTGCTTAGTAATTTTGTTTAGCTTCTCTTTATTTTGAGTCTGTTACCTATGTTTGTGTGTTTTGTAGGTTAAGACAGCAAGGGGATGACATTTGATACAATTCATGCATGTTAAGGGCTGAGTGGCACAAGAGGAATATGAGCTTAAAGACAAAACCAATTTGAGCCACACTCCTTGTCAGTCCAGTTTCGTAGGTCATCTTGCAGGCCTCATTTCAGTAACTTACACAGGTTGGATGAGGACACATCCTTCATAGAAGTTGTTCCAATGGGTGTCTATTATAACATATCCAAATTTCAGCCCAATTGGATAAATCTGGAGCCCTCAACACGTCAAAGACTGAACCAAGTTCACAGAAATGTCATGTTGGCTGCCATCACATTTAATGTGGCTACATCCCTAGAGCCATGTGCTACACATGGGCAGCCACACATGGGAGTCAAATCAGCTCAGAAGCTCAGAAAGATGAACAAAAGTCAAGCTTTCCATAAAGAAACCATACCAAAGCATGTATTTGTCAGCTGGAGCAGTTGGCAAGTATGGGCAGCTGGAGCAGTTGGGAGCAGCTAAGAGAGGTGTGCTTCACCAGCCAAAGGGGAGCACGAAATTGCACTCTATAAATAGAGAGTTGCACACTCATTCAAGAGGAGAGCAGACACACACATTCACTTCATCCATTACTCTCATACACACATTCAGATTCACCACAAAGAGAGAAGAGAGCTTGGAGCTGTCAAGGGAGCTTGGAGCTGTCCTGGGAACTTCCTTGCTGCCATCATCTAGTTCTTCTCCTCTCTTTATCCTATCTATGTATTTCTTATTTTTTGTATTCATAGTTATGTCTAACTAATCCATTTAGTTAGGGCTTAGGATGAAGCCCTAGTCATGAATATTCAATGTTATGGATGATTTTATGGTTAATTGATTTCCTTGCTTTTATTATCAAGTTGTTAATCTCCAGTTTATTATGTGCTTGATGTATGTTTTCTTGGAGTAGCTAACTAGGATTTTATGCATCTAGCACAGGTTGGGAAGGGGTTTAGATTCACCAATTCTACTCTCCTTTCACAAGCAACACTTGAATGGCCTAAGAATCATTCAAGGGGTTAATAACCATAGGTTGACTAGGACAGATACCATGTTCTAGGACTTGTGTGATTATCATATTCTCAAGGAGCTTAATGACTCTTGTATGCTTTATTCTAAGTAGATACCATGCTTAGGTTGCATATTAGAGATCACGTGTTGTGTAGATACCATGCATAATCACATGCCTTAGGAGAATCATGCATCCTGCACCTAGATACCATAGGCATGTATGCGATAATCTATTGTTAATGAAGCTTGAGTCAATTTCTATGCATTCATAACTTGGATAGGAAAACTAGTGGTGGATTCCAAGGCTCTAACACCTCTCAATCATTGTTTCACAACTTGTTGATTGCTGCCAGTGTTTACTTTCGAGCACTTTCATTTCACTTTCTTGTTTTCATTTCAACAACAAAACCCCCCATTTCGAGTGCGTGTGTGGTGCTAGGATTCTGTCCTAGACCTTGAGTAATTAGCAAGAGGCATTGTTGAATTCGACCTTGCCTTTAGCTAGTTAGTCAGTTTCTTTGTTCTATGTTTTTCTAGCATTCTAAGTAATTTAACTTGGAACCAAGTTACCATTCTCCGTGGGATCGACCTCGTATTTACATAAGCTATACTATAAACGGTTCGTGCACTTGCGAGAATTAAAGTTGCTGTTTTTAATAACTCATTTTAATTGTTAAGAATAGGTGCAACACCAATTGCCAAAACTATGCAATACACCAACCACTCCATTTCAAAACGAACCTCGTACAAACCTGAATTGTCCGATTTCATGGACCAATCGATATCGGATTGACTCCAAAACTTGGGGAACATCATAATGTTGTGGGAGGAGTCATTTGGTGAGTTTAGAGTGAAATCCAATTGCCAAATTTAAGCAATACACCAGGCACTCCATTTCAGAACGAACCTCGTACGAACCTTAACTGTCCGATTATATGGACCAATCGATATCGGACTGAGTCCAAAACTTGGGGAACGTCGTAATATTGTGGGAGGACTCATTTGGTGGGTTTTGAGTGAAATCAAATCTCCTAGAACTACACAATACACCAACCACTCAATTTCAGAACGAACTTCGTACGAACCTGAATTGTCGAATTTCATGGACCTATCGATCTCGGATTAAGTCCAAAACTTGGGGAACATCATAATTTTGTGGGAGGAGTCATTTATTCAGTTTTGAGTGAAATCCAATTGCCAAAACTATGCAATACACTAACCACTCCATTTCAGAACAAACCTCGTACAAACCCAAATTGTCCGATTTCATGGACCAATCGATATCGGATTGAGTCCAAAACTTGGGGAACATCATAATATTGTTGGAGGAGTCATTTGGAGGGTTTTGATTGAAATCCAATCTGTAGAACTACATAAGACACCAACCACTCCATTAGATAGCGAACTTCGTACGAACATGAATAGTCCAACTTCTTGGACCAATCAATATCTGATTGAGCCCAAAAGTTGGGGAACATCATAATATGGTCGGAGGAGTCATATGGTGAGTTTTGAGCGAAATCCAATTGTGAAAACTGTGCAACATACCAACCACTCCATTTCAGAACGAACTTCGTCCGAACCTGCATTGTCCGATTTCAAGGACCAATCGATGTCGGATTGAGTCTAAAACTTGGGGAACATCCTAATATTGTGGGACGAGTCATTTCGTGTGTTTTGAGTGAAATCCGATTTCTAGAAATATACAATACACCAACCACTAAATTTCATAACGAACTTCATACGAACCTGAATAGTCCGATTTCATGGACCAATCGATATCGGATTGATTCCAAAACTTGGGGGGTTTTGAGTGAAATCCAATCTCTCGAACTATGCAATACAGCAACCACTCCATTTCAGAACGAACTTTGTACGAACCTTAATTGTCCAGTTTCTTGGACCAATCGATATCGGATTGAGTCCAAAACTTGGGGAACATCATAATATGATGGGATGAGTCATTTGGTAGGTTTTTAGTGAAATCCAATCTCTTGAACTATGCAATACACCGACGACTCCATTTCAAAACGAATTTCGTACGAACCTAAATTGTACGATTTCATGGACCAACCGACATCGGATTGAGTCCAAAACTTGGGGAGTTTCATAATACGGTGGGAGGGGTTATTGGTTGGTTCTAGAATCCTGCAATACACCAACAACTCCATTTCATAACTAACTTAGTACGAACCTGAATTGTCCAATTTCGTGGACCAATGTATATCGGATTGAGTCCAAAACTTGGGGAACATCATAATGTTGAGGGGGGAGTCATTTGGTGGGTTTTATACGAAATCCAATCTCTAGAACTTTGCAATACACCAACTACTACATTTCAGAACGAACTTCGTACGAACCAGAATTTCCCTGTTTCATGCACCAATCGATCTCGGATTGATTCCAAAACTTGGGGAATATCATAATATACTGGGAGGAGTCATTTGGTGGGTTTTATGCGAAATCCAGTCTCTAGAACTTTGCAATACACCAACTACTACATTTCACAATGAACTTTGTACGAACCTGAATTGTTCGATTCATGGACGAATCGATATCGGATTGGGTCCAAACCCTGGGGAATATCATAATATGGTGGGAGGAGTCATTTAGTGGGTTTTGAGTGAAATCCAATCTCTAGAACTATGCAATACACCGACAACTCTATTTCAAAACGAACTTCATACGAACCTAAATTGTCTTATTTCATGGACCAATCGATATCGAATTGAGTCCAAAACTTGGGGAGCATCATAATATAGTGGGAGGAGTCATTTGGGGTTTTGAGTGAAATCTCATCCCTAGAACTATGCAATCCACCAACCACTCCTTTTCGAAACGAACTTCGTACGAACCTGAATTGTTCGATTTCATGGATGAATCGATATCAGACTGAGTCCAAAACTGGGGGAACATCATATTATTATGGGAGGGGTCATTTGGTTGGTTTTGAGCGAAATCCAATCTCTAGAAGTATGCAATACATGAACAACTCCATTTCAGAACTAACTTAGTACGAACTTGAATTGTCACATGTCATGGACCAATGTATGTCGGATTGAGTCCAAAACTTGGTGAACATCATAATGTTGAGGGAGGTGTCATTTGGTGGGTTTTATATGAACTAGAACTTTGCATTACACCAACTACCACATTTCAGAATGAACTTTGTACGAACTTGAATTGTCCAATTTCATGGACCAGTCAATATCGGATTGAGTCCAAAACTTGGGGAACGTCATAATATAGTGGGAGGAGTTGTGAGTTTTGAGAGAAATCCAATGGCTAAAACTATGTAATACACCAACCACCACATTTCAGAACGAACTTCGTACGAACCTGAATTGCCCGATTTTATTTAACAAAAGATATCGGATAGAGTCCAAAACTTGGGGAACATCATAATATTGTTGGAGGAGTCATTTGGCGGGTTTTGAGTGAAATCCAATCTCTATTACTATAAAATACACCAACCACTCCATTTTAGAACGAACTTCGTACGTACCAATTGATATCGGATTGAGTCCAAAACTTGGGGAACAGCAAAATGTTGTGGGAGGAGTCAGTTTGTGAGTTTTGAGTGAAATCCAATCGCTAAAACAATGCAATACACCAACCACCCCATTTCATAACAAACTTCTTACGAACCTTTATTGTACGATTTCATGTCCCAATCGATATTGGATTGAATCCAAAACTTGGGGAACCGTAAAATGTTGTGGGAGGAGTCATTCTGTGAGTTTTGAGTGAAATCCAATGCCTAAAACAATGCAATACACCAACCACTGCATTTTATAACGAACTTCGTACGAACATGAATAGTTCAATTTCTTGGACCTATCGATATCGGATTGAGCCCAAAACATGGGGAACATCATAAAATGATGGGAGGAGTCATATGGGGAGTATTGAGCGATTTCGAATGGCTAAAACTATCCGATACACCAACCACTCCATTTCAGAACGAACTTCGCACGAACCTGACTTGTCCGATTTCATGGACCAATCGATATCGGATTGAGTCCAAAACTTGGGGAACATCATAATATGGTGGGAGGAATCATTTGGTAGGTTTTGAGTGAAATCCAATCTCTAGAACTATATTATACACCTACAACTCCATTTCAGAACGAACTTCGTACGAACCTGAATTGTCCGATTTCATGGACCAATCGATACCGGATCGAGTCCAAAACTTATAGAACATCATAATATAGTGGGAGGATTAATTTGGTGAGTTTAGAGTGAAATCCAACGGCTAAAACTATGCAATACAATAACCATGGCATTTCAGAACGAACTTCGTACAAACTGGAATTGTCCAATTTCATGGACCAATCGATATGGGATCAAACCCAAAACTTGAAGAACATCGTAATATGGTGGGAGGAGCCATATGGTTAGTTTTGAGCCAAATCCAAGGGTTAAAACTACGCAATACACCAACCACTCCATTTTAGAACGAACTTCGTACGAACCGGAATTGTCCGATTTCATGGACCAATCGATATCGGATTGAGTCCAAAACTTGGGGAACATCATAATATGGTGGGAGGAGTCATTTGGTGGGTTTTGAGTGAAATCCAATGTCTGGAAATATGCAATACACCAAGAACTCGATTTCATAACTAACTTAGTACGAACCTAAATGTTCCAATTTCATGGACCAGTGAATATCAGATTGAGTCCAAAACTTGGGGAACATCATAATGTTGTGGGATGAGTCATTTTGTGAGTTTTGAGTGAAATCCAATGGCTAAAACTACGAAATACACCAACCACTCCATTTCATAACGAACTTCGTACGGACATGAATTGTTCAATTTCATGGACCAATCGATATCGGATTTTGTCCAAAACTTGGGGAACATCATAATATAATGGGAGGAATCATTTGGTGGGTTTTGAGTGAAATCCAATCCCTAGAACTATGCACTACACGAACCACTCCATTTCAGAATGAACTTCGTACGAACCTGAATTGTTTAATTTCATGGACCAATCGATATCGGATTGAGTCCAAAACTTGGGGACATCATAATATGGTGGGAGTAGTCATTTGGTGTGTTTTGAGTAAAATCCAATCTCTAGAACTATGCAATACACCAACCATTCCATTTCAGAGGGAACCTCGCACGAACCTGAATTGTCCAATTTCATGGACCAATCGATATCGAATTGAGTCCAAAACTAGGGGAACATCATAATTTTGTGGGAGGTGTCACTTGCTGGATTTTGAGTGAAATCCAATCTCTAGAACTATACAATACACCAACCATTCCATTTCAGAATGAACTTCGTACGGACCTGAATTGTCCAATTTCATGGATCAATCGATATCGGATGGAGTCCAGAGCATGGGGAACATCATAATATGGTGGGAGGAGTCATATGGTGAGTTTTGAGCGAAATCCAATGGTTAAAACTAGGCAATACACCAACCACTCCATTTCATAACGAACGTCATACGAACATGAATAGTCCAATTTCTTGGACCAATCGATATCGGATTGAGCCCAAAATATGGGGAGAATCATAATATGGTGGGAGGGGTCGTTTGGTGAATTTTGAGGGAAATCCAATGGCTAAAACTATGCAATACACTAACCACTCCATTTCAGAACGAGCTTCGTACGAACCTGAATTGTTCATTTTCATTGAACAACTGATATCGGATTGAGTCCAAAACTTGGGGACCATCGTAGTATGGTGGGAGCAGTCATTTGGTGAGGTTTCAGTGAAATCTAATTCCAAAACTATGAAATACACCAACCACCCCCATAGAGAACAAACTTCGTACGAACATGAATAGTCCAATTTCTTGAACCAATAGATATCGGATTGAGCCCAAAACTTGGGGAACATCATAATATGGTGGGAGGAGTGATTTGGTCAGTTTTGAGTGAAATCTAATTGCAAAACTATGAAATACACCAACCACCCCGCAAGAGAACGAACTTCATAAGAACAAGCATAGTCCAATTTCTTGGACCAATAGATATCGAACTGAGCCCAAAACTTGGGGAACATCATAATATGGTGGGAGGAGTCATTTGTTGAGTTTTGAGTGAAATTCAATTGCAAAAACTGTGCAATACACCAACCACTCCATTAGAGAACGAGCTTCGTACGAACAAGAATTGCCCAATTTCTTGGACCAATCGATATCAGATTGAGTCCAAAACTTGGGGAACATCATAATATGGTGGGAGGAGTCATTTGGTGGGTTTGCAGTGAAATCCAATATCTAGAAATATGCTTCCAAGAACTCCATTTCAGAACTAACTTAGTACGAACCTGAATTGTCCAATTTCTTAGACCAGTGAATATCGGATTGAGTCCAAAACTTTGGGAACATCATAATATTGTGGGAGGAGTCATTTGGTGGGTTTTGAGTGAAATCCAATCTTTAGAAGTATGCAATACTCCAACCACTCCATTTCAGAACGAACTTCGTACGAACCGTAATTGTCCAATTTCATGGACCAATCGATCTCGGATTGAATCCAAAACTTGGAGAACATCAAAATGTTATGGGAGGAGTCATTTTGAGAGTTTTGAGTGAAATCCAATGACTAAGTATTTGCAATACACCAACAACACCATTTCAGAACTAACTTAGTACGAGCATGAATTGTCCAATTTCGTGGACCAATGGATATCGGATTGAGTCCAAAACTTGGGGAACGTCATAATATTGTGGCAGGAGTCATTTGGTGGGTTTTGAGTGAAATCCAATCTTTAGAACTATACAATACACCAACCACTCCATTTCAGAACGAACTTTGTACGAACCTTAATTGTCCAATTTCATGGACAAATTGATATCAGATTGCGTCTAAAACTTGGGGAACACCATAATATGGTGGGAGCAGTCATTTGGTGAGTTTTGAGTGAAATCCAGTTGCCAAAACTATGCAATACACCAACACTTCATTAGAGAACGAACTTCGTACGAACATGAATAGTCCGATTTCAAGGAGCAATCGATATCGGATTGAGTCCAAAACTTGGGTGACATCATAATATGCTGGGAGCAGTCATTTGGTGAGTATTGAGTGAAATCCAATGGCTAAAACTACGCAATACACCAACCACTTCATTTCAGAACGAACTTCGTATGAACCTGAATTGTCCGATTTCATGGACCAATCGATATCAGATTCAGTCCAAATATTGGGGAACATCATAATATTGTGGGTGGAGTCATTTGGTGGGTTTTGAGTGAAATCCAATCTCTAGAACTAGGCAATACACCAACTATTCCATTTCAGAACGAACTTCATACGAAGTTGAATTGTCCAATTTCATGGACCAATCGATATCGGATTGAGTCCAAAACTTGGGGAACATCATAATCTTGTAGGAGTCATTTAGTGAGTTTTGAGGGAAATCTAATTGCCAAAAGTATGCAATACACGAACCTCTCCATTAGAGAACGAACTTCGTACGAACATGAATAGTTCAATTTCTGGGACCAATAGATATCGGATTGGGCCCAAAACTTGGGGAACATCATAATGTTGAGGAAGGAGTCATTTGGTGGGTTTTGAGTGAATCAATCCCTAGAACTATGCAATACACCAACTATTCCATTTCAGAACGAACTTCATACGAACCTGAATTGTCCAATTTCATGAACAAAAGATATCGGATATAGACCATAACTTGGGGAACATCATAATGTTGAGGGAGGAGTCATTTGTCGGGTTTTGAGTGAAATCCAATCTCTAGAACTATACAATACACCAACCACTCCATTTTAGAACGAACTTCGTACGAACATGAATTGTCCAATTTCATGGACCAATCGATATCGGATTGACTCCAAAACTTGGGGAAGATCATAATGTTGTTGGAGGAGTCATTTTGTGAGTTTTGAGTGAAATCCAATGGCTAAAACCGAGCAATACACCAAACACTCTGTTTCATAACGAACTTCGTACGAACCTGAATTGTCCGATTTCATGTACCAATCGATATCAGACTAAGTCCAAAACTTGGGGAACAATATAATGTTGTGGGAGGAGTTATTTAGGGAGTTTGGAGTGATATCCAATTGCCAAAACTGTGCAATACACCAACCACTCCATTAGAGAACGAACTTCGTACGAACATGAATAGTCCAATTTCTTGTACCAATCGATATCGGACTGAGCCCCAAACTTGGGGAACATCATTTTATGGCGGGAGGAGTCATTTGGTAAGTTTTGAGTGAAATTCAATGCCTAAAACTATGCAATACACTAACCACTCCATTTTAGAACGAAATTCGTACGAATCTTAATTGTCCAATTTCAAGGACCAATCGATATCGGATTGAGTCCAAAACTTGGGGAACCTCATAATATTGTGGGAGGAGTTATTTGGTGGGTTTTGAGTGAAATCCACTCTCTGGAACTATGCAATACACCAACTACTCCATTTCAGAACGGACTTCGTATGAACCAGAACTGTCCAATTGATGGACCAATCGATATTGGATTGCGTCCAAAACTTGGGGAACTCCATAATGTTGAGGGAGGAGTTATTTTGTGAGTTTTGAGTGAAATCCAATGGTTAGAACCATGTGATACACCAACCACTCCGTTTTAGAGCGAACTTCGTACGAACTTGAATTGTCCGATGTCAAGGACCAATAGATATCGGACTGAGTCCAAAACTTGGGGAACATCATAATATTGTGGGAGTCATTTGGTGGGTTTTGAGTGAAATCCAATATCTAGAACTGTACAATACACCAACCACTCCATTTCAAAACGAACTTCGTACGAACCTGAATTGTCCAATTTTATGGACCAATCGATATCGGATTTAGTCCAAAACTTGGGGAACATCATAATGTTGTGGGAGGAGTCATTTTGTGAGTTTTGAGTGAAATCCAATATCTAAAACCATGCAATACACCAATCACTCCGTTTTATAACGAACTTTGTACGAACCTGAACTGTCCGACTGCATGGATGGACCAATCGATATCGGATTGAGTCCAAAACTTGGGGAACATCATAAGATTGTGGGAGGAGTCATAAGGTGGGTTTTGAGTGAAATTCAATCTCTTGAACTATACAATACACCTACCACTCCATTTCAAAACGAACTTCGTACGAATCTGAATTGTCCAATTTCATGGACCAATTGATATCGAATTGAGTCCAAAACTTGGGGAACATCATAATATAGTGGGAGTAGTCATTTGGTGGGTTTTGAGTGAAATTCGATCCCCAGAACTATACCATACACAAACCACTCCATTTCAAAATGTACTTCGTACGAACCTGAATTGTCCAATTTCATGGACCAATCAATATTGGATTGAGTCCAAAACTTGGGGAACATCATAATATGGTTTGAGTCATATGGTGAGTTTTGAGCGAAACCCAATGGCTAAAACTATGCAATACACAAAACACTCCATTTTAGAACGAACTTCGTACGAACCTGAATTGTTTGATTTCATGGACCTATCGATATCGGATAGAGTCCAAAACCTGGAGAACATCATAATATAGTGGGAGGAGTCATTTGGTGCGTTTTGAGTGAAATCCAAAGGCTAAAACTATGCAACACACCAACTACTTCATTTCAGAACGAACTTCATATGAACCTGAATTCTCCAAAATGGACCAATCAATATCGGATTGAGTCCAAAACTTGGGGAACATCATAATGTTGTGGGAGGAGTCATTTGGTGAGTTTTGTGTGAAATCCAATCTCTAGAACTATGCAATATACCAACCACTCCATTTCAGAACGAACTTCGTACGAACCTGAATTGTCCAATTTCATGGATCAATCGATATCGGATTGATTCCAAAACTTGGGGAATATAAAAATATGGTGGGAGGAGTCATTTGGTGAGTTTTGAGTGAAATCCAATTGCCAAAACTATGCAATACACCAACCACTCCATTAGAGAACGAACTTCGTAGGAATATGAATAGTCCAATTTCTTGGACCAATCGATATCGGATTGAGCCCAAAACTTGGGGAACATCATAATCTGGTGGGAGGAGTCATTTGGTGAGTTTTGAGAGAAATCCAACAGCTAAAACTATGCCATACACCAACCACTCCATCTCATAACTAACTTCGTACAAACCTGAATTGTCCGATTTCATGGACCAATCGATATCGGATTGGGTCCAAAACTTAGGGAACATCATAATAAGGTGGGACGAGTCATTTGGTGAGTTTTGAGTGAAATCCAATGGCTAAATATGCAATACACCAACCACTCCATTTCAAAACAAACTTCGTACGAACCTGAATTGTCTAATTTTATGTACCAATCGATATCAGATTGAGTCTAAAACTTGGGCAACATCATAATGTTGTGGAAGGAGTCATTTGGTGAGTTTTGAGTGAAATCCATTTGCCAAAACTACACAATACACCAACCACTCTATTAGAGAACGAACTTTGTACGAACATGAATAATCCAATTTCTTGGACCAATCGATATCAGATCGAGCCCAAAACTTGGGGAACATCATAACACGGTGGGAGGAGTCCTATGGTGAGTTTTGAGCGATATCAAATCTGTAGAACTATACAATACACCAACCACTCCATTTCAGATTGAGCCCAAAACTTGGGGAACATCAAAATGTTGTGGGAGGAGTCATTTTGTGAGATTTGAGTGAAATCTAATGGCTAAAACAATGCAATACACGAACCACTCCATTTCAGAACGAACTTCGTACAAACCTGAATTGTCCGATTTCGTGGAACAATCGACATCGGATTGAGTCCAAAACTTGGGGAACATCATAATATATTGTGGGATGAGTCATTTTGTGAGTTTTGAGTGAAATCAAATGGCTGAAACTATTCAATACACCAACCACTCCATTTCAGAACGAACTTCGTACGAACCTGAATTGTCCGATTTCATGGCCCAATCGATATCGGACTGAGTGCAAAACTTGGTGAACATCATAATATAGTGAGAATAGGCGTTTGGTTGGTTTTGAGTGAAATCCAATCTCTAGAACTATACAATACACCAATCAGTCCATTTCAGAACGAACTTCGTACGAACCTGAATTGTCCAATTTCATGTTCCAATCGATATCAGATTAAGTCCAAAACTTGAGGAACATCATAATGTTGTGGGAGGAGTCATTTGGTGACTTTTGAGCAAAATCCCATGTCTAAAACTGTGCAATACACCAACCACTCAATTTCATAACGAACTTCGTACGAACCTGAATTGTCCAATTTCAGGGACCAATCGATATCGAATAGAGTCCAAAACTTGGGGAACATCAAAATATAGTATAGCTTATGTAAATACGAGGTCAATCCCACGTTGAATGGTAACTTGGTTCCAAGTTAAATTACTTAGAATGATGGAAAAAACAGAAAATAAAGAAACTGACTAACTAACTGGTAACGTCATAATTTCACACATTTGCATGCCTTCTTTGCTTAGTAATTTTGTTTAGCTTCTCTATATTTTGAGTCTCTTACCTATGTTTGAGTGTTTTGTAGGTTAAGACAGCAAAGGGATGGCATTTGATACAATTCATGCATGTTAAGGGCTGAGTGGCATAAGAGGAATATGAGCTTAAAGACAAAACCAATTTGAGCCACACTCCTTGTCAGTCCAGTTTCGTAGGTCATCTTACAGGCATCATTTAAGCAACTTACACAGGTCGGATGAGAAGACATCCTTGATAGAAATTGTTCCAATGGGTGTCTATTATAACATATCCACATTTCAGCCCAAGTGGATAAATCTGGAGCCCTCAGCACGTCAATGACTTAACCAAGTGCACAGAAATGTCATGTTGGCTGCCATCACATTTAATGTGGCTACATCCCTAGAGCCATGTGCTAGACATGGGCAGCCACACATGGGAGTCAAATCAGCTCAGGAACTCAGAAGGATGAACAAAAGTCAAACTTTCCATAAAGAAACCATACCAAAGCATGTATTTGGCAGCTGGAGCAGTTGGCAATTATGTCACCTGGAGCAGTTGGCAAGTATGGGCAGCTGGAGCAGTTGGGAGCAGCTAAGAGAGGTGTGCTTCACCAGCCAAAGGGGAGGACGAAATTGCACTCTATAAATAGAGAGCTGCACACTCATTCAGGGGAGACACACACATTCACTTCATCCATTACTCTCATACACACATTCAGATTCACCACAAAGAGAGAAGAGAGCTTGGAGCTGTCCTGGGAACTTCCTTGCTGCCATCATCTAGTTCTTCTCCTCTCTTTATCCTATCTATGTATTTCTTATTTTCTGTATTCATAGTTATGTCTAACTAATCCATTTAGTTCGGGCTTAGGATGAAGCCCTAGTCATGAATATTCAATGTTATGGATGATTTTATAGTTAATTGATTTCCTTGCTTTTGTTATCAAGTTGTTAATCTCCAGTTTATTATGTGCTTGATGTATGTTTTCTTGGAGTAGCTAACTAGGATTTTATGCATCTAGCACAGGTTGGGAAGGTGTTTAGATTCACTAATTCTACTCTCCTTTCACAAGCAACACATGAATGGCCTAAGAATCATTCAAGGGGTTAATAACCATAGGTTGACTAGGACAGATACCATGTTCTAGGACTTGTGTGATTATCATATTCTCAAGGAGCTTAATGACTCTTATATGCTTTATTCTAAGTAGATACCATGCTTAGGTTTTATATGCTTTATTCTAAGTAGATACCATGCTTAGGTTGCATATTAGAGATCATGTGTTGTGTTGATACCATGCATAATCACATGCCTTAGGAGAATCATGCATCCTGCACCTAGATACCATAGGCTTGTATGCGATAATCTATTGTTGATGAAGCTTGAGTCAATTTCTATGCATTCATAACTTGGATAGGAAAACTAATGGTGGATTCCAAGGCTCTAACACCTCTCAATCATTGTTTCACAACTTGTGGATTACTGCCAGTGTTTACTTTCGAGCACTTTCATTTCACTTTCTTCTTTTCATTTCAACAACAAAACCCCCCATTTCGAGTGCGTGTGTGGTGCTAGGATTCTGTCCTAGACCTTGAGTAATTAGCAAGAGGCATTGTTGAATTTGACCTTGCCTTTAGCTAGTTAGTCAGTTTCTGTGTTCTATGTTTTTCTGGCATTCTAAGTAATTTAACTTGGAACCAAGTTACCATTCTCCGTGGGATCGACCTCGTATTTATATAAGCTATACTATAAATGGTTCGTGCACTTGGGAGAATTAAAGTTGCTGTTTTTAATAACTCATTTTAGTTGTTAAGAATAGGAGCAACACTAACTTAAGGCAAAGTCGAATTCAACAATGCAACTTGCTAATTACTCAAGGTCTAGGACAGAATCCTAGCACCACACACGCACTCAAAATGGAGGTTTTTGTTGTTGAAATGATGATATGAAAGTGAAAAGAAAGTGCTGGAAAGTAAACGCTGGCAGCAATCAACAAGTTGTGAAACAATGATTGAGAGGTGTTAGAGCCTTGGAATCCACCACTAGTCTTCCTATTTAAGTTATGAATGCATAGAAATTGACTCAAGCTTCATCAACAATAGATTATCGCATACAAGCCTATGGTATCTAGGTGCAGGATGCATGATTCTCCTAAGGCATGTGATTGTGCATGGTATCTACACAACACGTGATCTCTAATATGCAACTTAAGCATGGTATCTACTTAGAATAAAGCATACAAGAGTCATTAAGCTCCTTGAGAATATGATAATCACACAAGTCCTAGAACATGGTATCTGTCCTAGTCAACCTATGGTTATTAACCCCTTGAATGATTCTTAGGCCATTCATGTGTTGCTTGTGAAAGGAGAGTAGAATTGGTGAATCTAAACCCCTTCCCAACCTGTGCTAGATGCATAAAATCCTAGTTAGCTACTCCAAGAAAACATACATCAAGCACATAATAAACTGGAGATTTAACAACTTGATAATGAAAGCAAGGAAATCAATTAACTATAAAATCATCCATAACATTGAATATTCATGACTAGGGCTTCATCCTAAGCCCTAACTAAATGGATTAGTTAGACATAACTATGAATACAGAAAATAAGAAATACATAGATAGAATAAAGAGAAGAGAAGAACTAGCTGGTGGCAACAAGGTAGTTCCAGGACAGCTCCAAGGTCCCTCCTTTGCAACTAGCTCCCTTCTCTCTTGTGGTGAATCTGAATGTGTGAGTGATGGATGAAAATGAATCTGTCTCTCTTCTATCTCTGTCTTTTTTGAATGAGTGTACAGCTCTCCATTTATTGAGTGCCAATTTCGTCCTCCCCTCTAGCTGGTGAAACACACCTCTCTTAGCTGCTCCCAATTGCCTCAGCTGCCAATAAATGCCAACTGCTCCACTGCCCAATAAAAGCCAATTGCTCTAGCTGCCCAATAAATGCTTTGGTGAACTATTCTTGGTCTCTTTATGGCAAGCTTGACTTTGTTCAACTTTTTGAGTTCCCAAGCTGATTTGTCTCCCTTATATGGCTGCTCTTATGTGTAGCACATGGCTCTAGGGATGCGGCCACATTAAATGTGATGGCAGCCAACTATGACTTTTCTGTGAACTTGGTTAAGTCTTTGATGTGCTGAGGGCTCCAGATTTATCCAATGGGGCTGAACTTTGGCTATGTTATAATCGACACACATTGGAACAACTTCTATCAAGGATGTCTCCTCATCCGACCTGTGTAAGTTGCTGAAATGAGGCCTGCAAGATGACCAACGAAACTGGACTGACAAGGAGTGTGGCCGAAATTGGGTTTGTCTTTAAACTCATATTGCTCTTATCCCAATCAACCCTTATCAAGCATGGATTGCATCAAATGTGATCTCTTGCTGTCTTAACCTACAAAACAAACAAAAGAGGTAAGTGACTCAAAATAAAGAGAAACTAAGCAAAGTCACTAAGTAAAGAGGGCATGCGAATGTATGAAATTATGAACTTATCAACTTCTTACGAACCTGAATTGTCCGATTTCATGGACCAATCGATATCGGATTGAGTCCAAAACTTGGGGAACATCATAATATTGTGGGAGGAGTCATTTGGTGAGTATTGAGTGAAATCCAATGGCTAAACCTATGCAATACACCAACCATTCCATTTCAGAAAGAACTTCATACGAACCTGCGTTGTCCAATTTCATAGACCAATCGATATCGGATTGAGTCCAAAACTTGGGGAACATCATAACGTTGTGGGAGGAGTCATTTTGTGCGTTTTGAGTGAAACAAAACGGCTAAAACAATGCAATACACCAACCACTCCATTTCATAACGAACTTCGTACGAACCTCAATTCTCCAATTGTATGGACCAGTCGATATCGGATTGAGTCCAGAACTTGAGGAACATCAAAATATGGTGGAAGAGTCATTTGGTGAGTTTTGAGTGAAATCCAATGGCTTGGTGGGTTTTGAGTGAAATCCAATCACTAGAACTATGCAATACACCACCCACACCATTTAAGAACGAACTTCGTACAAACCTGAATTGACCAATTTCATGGACAAATTGAAATCGGATTGAGTCCAAAACTTGGGGAATAACATAATGTTGTGGGAGGAGTCATTTTGTGAGTTTTGAGTGAATTCCACTAGCTAATAGAATGCAATAAACCAACTACTCCATTTCAGAATGAACTTCGTCCGAACCTGAATTGTCCAATTTCATAGGCCAATAGATATCGGATTGAGTCCAAAACTTGGGGAACATCATAATATTGTGGGAGGAGTCATTTGGTGGGTTTCGAGTGAAATCCAATCACTAGAACTATACAATACACCAACCACTCCATTACAGAATGAACTACGTACGAACCTGAATTGTCTGATTTCAGGGACCAATCGATATCAGATAAGTCCAAAACCTGGAGAATATCATAATATTATGGGTGGACTAATTTGGCGCGTTTTGAGTGAAATCCAATCTCGAGAACTATACAATACACCAACCACTCCATTTCAGAGCGAACTACGTACGTACTTGAATTGTCCGATTTCAGGGGCCAATCGACATCAGATTAAGTCCAAAACTTGGGGATCATCATAATATTGTGGGAGTCATTTGGTGGGTTTTTGAGTGAAATCCAATCTCTAGAACTATATAATACACGAACCACTCTATTTCAGAACGAACTTCATACGAACCTGAATTGTCCAATTTCACGGTCCAACCGATATCGGATTGAGTGCAAAACCTGGGGAACATCATAATGTTGTGGGAGGAGCAATTTTGTGAGTTTTGAGTGAATTCCAAAGGATAAAACAATGCAATACACCAACCACTCCATTTCAGAACGATCTTCGTACGAACCTGAATTGTGCGATTTCAAGGACCAATCGATATCGGATTCAGTCCAAAACTTGGGGAACATCATAATATAGTGGGAGGAGTCATTTGGTGGGTTTTTAGTGAAATCCAATCTCTAGAGATATGCAATACACCAACCACTCTATTTCAGAATGAACTTCGTACGAACTTGAATTGTCCAATTTCATAGACCAATCGATATCGGATTGAGTCGAAAACTTGGGGAACATCATAATGTTGTGAGAGGAGTCAATTCGTGAGTTTTGAGTGAAATCCAATGGCTAAAACAATGAAATTCAAAAACCACTCCATTTCATAAAGAACTTCGTACGAACCTTAATTGTCCAATTTCATGGACCCATTGATATCGGATTGAGTCCAAAACTTGGGGAACATCATAATATTGTGGGAGGAGTCATTTGGGGGGTTTTGAGTGAAATCCCACGTCTAGAACTATATACAATACACCAACCGCTCCATTTCAGAATGAACTTCGTACTAACCTAAATTTTCCAATTTCATTGACCAATCGATATCGGATTGAGTCCAAAACTTGGGGAACATCATAATGTTGTGGTAGTCATTTGGTGGGTTTTGAGTGAAATCCAATGGCTTAAACAATGCAATACACCAACCACGCCATTTCATAAAGAACTTCGTACGAACCTTAATTGTCCAATTTCATAGACCAATCAATATCGGATTGAGTCCAAAACATGGGGAACATTATAACGTTGTGGGAGTAGTCATTTTGTGAGTTTTGAGTGAAATCCAATGGCTAAAGGAATGTAATACACCAGCCACTCCATTTCATAAAGAACTTCGTACGAACCTTAATTGTCCAATTTCATGGTGAGTTTTGAGCGAAATCCAGTGTCTAAAACTATGCAATACACCAACCACTCTGTTTCAGAACGAACTTCGTATGAATCCGAATTGTCCGATTTCATGGACCAATCGATATCGGATTGAGTCCAAAACTTGGGGAACATCATAATATTGTGGGAGGAGTCATTTGGTGGATTTTGAGTGAATTCCAAAGGCTAAAACAATGCAATACACCAACCACTCCATTTGAGAATGAACTTCTTACGAACCTGAATTGTCCAATTTCATAGACCAATCAATATCGGATTGAGTCCAAAACATGGGGAACATTATAACGATGTGGGAGTAGTCTTTTTGTGAGTTTTGAGTGAAATCCAATGGCTAAAACAATGCAATACACCAACCACTTCATTTCAGAACAAACTTCGTACGAACGTGAATTATCCAATTTCATGGACCGATCGATATCGGATTCAGTCCAAAACTTGGGGAACATCATAATATAGTGGGAGGAGTCATTTGGTGGGTTTTTAGTGAAATCCAATCTCTAGAGATATGCAATACACCAACCACTCAATTTCAGAATGAACTTCGTACGAACCTGAATTGTCCAATTTCATAGACCAATCGATATCACATTGAGTCGAAAACTTGGGGAACATCATAATGTTGTGAGAGGAGTCAATTCATGAGTTTTGAGTGAAATCCAATGGCTAAAACAGTGAAATTCTCCATTTCATAAAGAACTTCGTACGAACCTTAATTGTCCAATTTCATGGACCCATTGATATCAGATTGAGTCCAAAACTTGGGGAACATCATAATATTGTGGGAGGAGTCATTTGGTGGGTTTTGAGTGAAATCCCATGTCTAGAACTATATACAAAACACCAACCACTCCATTTCAGAATGAACTTTGTTAACCTGAATTTTCCAATTTCATTGACCAATCGATATCGGATTGAGTCCAAAACTTGGGGAACATCATAATGTTGTGGTAGGAGTCATTTGGTGGGTTTTGAGTGAAATCCAATGGCATAAGCAATGCAACACACCAGTCATTTGGTGTTGTGGTAGGAGTCATTTGGTGGGTTTTGAGTGAAATCCAATGGCATAAACAATGCAATACACCAACCACACCATTTCATAAAGAACTTCGTACGAACCTTAATTGTCCAATTTCACAGACCAATCAATATCGGATTGAGTCCAAAACATGGGGAACATTATAACGTTGTGGGAGTAGTCATTTTGTGAGTTTTGAGTGAAATCCAATGGCTAAAGGAATGCAATACACCAGCCACTCCATTTCATAAAGAACTTAGTACGAACCTTAATTGTCCAATTTCATGGTGAGTTTTGAGCGAAATCCAGTGTCTAAAACTATGCAATACACCAACCACTCTATTTCAGAATGAACTTCGTACGAACCTGAATTGTCCAATTTCCCAGACCAATCGATATCGGATTGAGTCGAAAACTTGGGGAACATCATAATGTTGTGAGAGGAGTCAATTCATGAGTTTTGAGTGAAATCCAACGGCTAAAACAATGAAATTCAAAAACCACTCCATTTCATAAAGAACTTCGTACGAACCTTAATTGTCCAATTTCATGGACCCATTGATATCGGATTGAGTCCAAAACTTGGGGAACATCATAATATTGTGGGAGGAGTCATTTGGTGGATTTTGAGTGAATTCCAAAGGCTAAAACAATGCAATACACCAACCACTCCATTTGAGAATGAACTTCGTACGAACCTGAATTGTCCAATTTCATAGACCAATCAATATTGGATTGAGTCCAAAACATGGGGAACATTATAACATTGTGGGAGTAGTCCTTTTGTGAGTTTTGAGTGAAATCCAATGGCTAAAGGAATGCAATACACCAGCCACTCCATTTCATCAAGAACTTCGCACGAACCTTAATTGTCCAATTTCATCGACCAATCGATATCGGATTGAGTCCAAAACTTGGGGAACATCATAA
The DNA here is from genome assembly GCA_020226225.1 of Prunus davidiana. Taxonomy (NCBI): domain Eukaryota; kingdom Viridiplantae; phylum Streptophyta; class Magnoliopsida; order Rosales; family Rosaceae; genus Prunus; species Prunus davidiana. The sequence goes on along the minus strand of CM035334.1, from coordinate 17,148,120 downwards.
TGTTGTGGGAGGAGTCATTTTGTGAGTTTTGAGTGAAATCCAATGGCTAAAACAATGCAATACACCAACCACTCCATTTCAGAACGAACTTAGTACGAACGTGAATTGGCCAATTTCATGGACCGATCGATATCGGATTCAGTCCAAAACTTGGGGAACATCATAATATAGTGGGAGGAGTCATTTGGTGGGTTTTTTAGTGAAAGCCAATCTCTAGAGATATGCAATACACCAACCACTCTATTTCAGAATGAACTTCGTACGAACCTGAATTGTCCAATTTCATAGACCAATCGATATCGAATTGAGTCGAAAACTTGGGGAACATCATAATGTTGTGAGAGGAGTCAATTCATGAGTTTTGAGTGAAATCCAATGGCTAAAACAATGAAATTCAAAAACCACTCCGTTTCATAAAGAACTTCGTACGAACCTTAATTGTCCAATTTCATGGACCCATTGATATCGGATTGAGTCCAAAACTTGGGGAACATCATAATATTGTGGGAGGAGTCATTTGGGGCGTTTTGAGTGAAATCCCATGTCTAGAACTACATACAATACACCAACCGCTCCATTTCATAATGAACTTTGTACTAACCTGAATTTTCCAATTTCATGGACCAATCGATATCGGATTGAGTCCAAAACTTGGGGAACATCACAATGTTGTGGTAGGAGTCATTTGGTGGGTTTTGAGCGAAATCCAGTGTCTAAAACTATGCAATACACCAACCACTCTGTTTCAGGTCGAACTTCGTATGAACCCAAATTGTCCGATTTCATGGACCAATCCATATCGGATTGAGTCCAAAACTTGGGGAACATCATAATATTGTGGGAGGAGTCATTTGGTGGATTTTGAGTGAATTCCAAAGGCTAAAACAATGCAATGCACCTACCACTCCATTTGAGAATGAACTTCGTACGAACCTGAATTGTCCAATTTCATAGACCAATCAATATCGGATTGAGTCCAAAACATGGGGAACATTATAACGTTGTGGGAGTAGTCATTTTGTGAGTTTTGAGTGAAATCCAATGTGGCAGGACCCGATCCCAATTCCACTTTGGAATTCGAACCAAGTCCTGTGCGTGTCCGACACCTGGCGAATGTCGGGCACAAATGACCTTTTTACCCTTCCTGTTACAGTACTAGTAAAACTTCCCTTAGACTCTTGCCGAAAATTCGGCAGAGTCTCCCCTGTATTTTGTCTAAACCCAAAATCTTCCACCTGTTAAACAAGCAAATAACTTTCCACCAACTGCCAGAATAAAATAACCAAGCATTCACCAGATCAAGTTTCCCACTAAAACAAGATATTAGAGCATTTTCTACTAATTTACAAGATTTCAAGAACTTTTACAATAAAATCCTACGTTTCTTGGTGGTGCGGAAGCTAGGAGTGGCCCGGTGGTGGATGCCTGCGCACTTCTACAGCCTGGGGGCGAAAAACAAGTTTGAAAATGTGAGTGGACAAAAATAAAGTTCTTGAAATCAGTTTATAATCATAATAATCCCCATGGTAAAAATAACTTGATAAGTAAGGCTAAAGTTCAACTGTGTTTAATACAAGGTATTCATCTAACTATATATAAATGTATGTATATAAATTCGTAAAACTGAACAATTATATGGAGATATAAAACATGCACGAACATTGAGGAACTGATATAAAATGACTGAAAGCAATAGCTGTATAAAAGTACTCAAATTCCTTTAAACTACCACCTAAATGTACCCCTGTAAAATCCGTCAAATCCCCTGGCAGGTCTCGGCGACACAAAGTCTATCCGAGCCGCAAACTGGCAGAATTCAGGGGACTATGGTCAGCCTGATCCGCCGGCAGGTCTCGATGACACCAAGTCGACTCGAGCCGCTCTAGCAAGATACAGGGGACCGTAGTCAGCCTGATCCGCAATCCTGGCAGGTCTCGGGGACACAGAGTCAGCCGAGCCGCAAATCCTGGCAGGTCTCGGGACACCAAGTCTGCCGAGCCGCAAATCCTGGCAGGTCTCGAGGACACAGAGTCAGCCGAGCCGCAAATCCTGGCAGGTCTCGGGGACACAGAGTCAGCCGAGCCGCAAATCCTGGCACTCACAGTCCGAGCGTCCCCGAACTCGTGAGGCAATGTCAAGTGCACTGACAGAACTGTAAACAGACTGGATGTCCGTAGACATCGGTCCGTCTAAGGGTAATCACCAAATAAAAAGCGGGTACATGGTGGTTCTAGAATAACTATTTTAGAAAAATCTGATAATTCTCTGTAATCTGATAAATCTGAGTTAAGCTGCTATTTCTGTATCAAAAATCTCAAGTCTGCTGCTCAACTAAGTAATATAAACATAAAGATATCTTACGATACAGTTCATGCCCGGAAAACATGCAATCACACTTATTCAAGATCAAATATGAATTTTAATTATAAGAAATCGTTTAGAAAAGAAGAGTCCACTCACTGCTGGTCCGAGCTAGCTGGACCCTTTGAAGGTCCCTCCTGTGGTTCTGCCGGTTCTCTGGTGCCTAATTACCCCATAAAGATTAAATTAATAAAACTGCTCAATAAAAGAATTAAATTAAACACCCTGCCCCCGGCTCCTAGAAATGCGTGCACTCATTTTAAAGTCACTCCTATGCCCACTTTAGCCTTTCAGATCGTTAGAACGGCCTTAAAAGACCTGAAGCTGTTCCAAGCGATAAACTGTCAGACCGGCCGATCCGGAACCTCGTCGGGTCCACTATCTCCGATGGCCAATCTGGGATTCTCTAAAGGTTCCTTACAGAGACAGACCCATGTCCTGCGAGTTTGGTCCGAAACGGACGGTCGGATTAGCCAAAATTGCATTATCGCTTAAAATCCAAACTCTAGCCCCAGGGTTCGCGATTTCGGAGTATCCGGGACTCCGATTCGCAATCCGTCGAATCCTACACGATCCCGAAATCATGTAGAACGACATATCTGAATTTGGGTGCGATCCAACGGCTCGACGACACTGCACCCAAGGATCGCGCAATATGGAAAATCTGTTCGGGGCTCAAACGGACTCCAAATCGAGATCCGCGAAATCCTACGCGCTCGTGACAACACGAGGATCGTAAAACTACTCAGAGTCACTTCACTACCCTCACCCACGCGCCGCCACACGCGCGGGCAGTTTGGGTGTCCAAAGCGATACCAGGTTGCCGGAAAAACGCGAAACCAAGACTCCAAACTCCTACCCTAGGTAAAACACCCCATTTGGAGTCACTTTTGTTCTTGGACATACCCCAAAAAGTGCCCGGAAATGGCCGATCACGGCGGCCGAAGTTCGGCCGATTTTCAAGTTGAAAATCGAGTGTTCTAGAGCCAAAATCGATCGAAACCCAGCCAACCATCAGCTAGAACACGAAAAATAGGTGAGAATCCATACCTTACTCGAACGATTTGGTTGAGAAACGAAGGAGATCGAGAGGAGAGAAGTTTCAATTGGAAACCGGCGGTTTTCGCCAGTTTCCGGAGAACTCCGAGCGGCGCCGTGGCTGAGATCGGTCGGGGAAGAACGGCGAGGGTGTCACGGTTCCGACGGTACCCACGGCGGAGATCAAGACGGCCTGTTGTGGCCGGGGCAGCGACGCGAAGGGGCGGAGGTCGGGGAGGAGTCGCGCGGGAGGAGAGAGAGGGAGGAGAGAGAAAAATGAGGAGAGAGAAGGGAGGAAGGGATAAAAATCTGACTTTTCGACCAAATTACCATTTTGCCCTTCGCGGTATTTTGATCGTATTTTCTTCGTTACAAGTCCGATTCGGGTTTACTCCGTGTCTACGGACTCGTTTCACCGTGCTCTACGCAATGGCGTAAGCGGAATTGCCAAATTCTTTTCCGATCAAAAAGTCAACTTTTTCCCTATTAAATAATGCGAGGGCAAAATTGTCTTTTTGCTAGAAGATATTAATCCTACTTTTTAGATATTTTATTTCTTTTTAGATATTTTGTTTTGGGTTATTACACAATGGCTAAAGGAATGCAATACACCAGCCACTCCATTTCATCAAGAACTTCATACGAACCTTAATTGTCCAATTTCATCGACCAATCGATATCGGATTGAGTCCAAAACTTGGGGAACATCATAATGTTGTGGGAGGAGTCATTTTGTGAGTTTTGAGTGAAATCCAATGGCTAAAACAATGCAATACACCAACCACTCCATTTCAGAACGAACGTCGTACGAACGTGAATTGTCCAATTTCATGGACCGATTGATATCGGATTGAGTCCAAAACTTAGGGAACATCATAATATGGTGGGAAGGGTCATTTGGTGAGTTTTGAGTGAAATCGAATGGCTAAAACATTGCAATACACCAACCATTCCATTTCATAACGAACTTCGTACGAACCTGAATTGTCCAATTTCATCGACCAACCGATATCGGATTGAGACCAAAACTTGGGGAACAACATAATATTATGGGAGGAGTGAATTGTTGTGTTTTGAGTGAAATCCGATCTCTAGAACTATGTAATACACCGACCACTGCATTTCATAATGAACTTCATACGAACCGGAATTGTCCAATTTCATGGACCGATCGATATTGGATTGAGTACAAAACTTAGGCAACATCCTAATATGGTGGGAGGAGTCATTTGGTGAGTTTTGAGTGAAATCGAATGGCTAAAACAATGCAATACACCAACCATTCCATTTTAGAACGAACTTCGTAAGAACCTGAATTGTCCGATTTCATCGACCAATGGATATCGGAATGAGACAAAAACTTGAGGAACATCATAATGTTGTGAGAGGAGTCAATTCGTGAGTTTTGAGTGAACTCCAATGGCTAAAACAATGAAATTCAACAACCACTCCATTTCATAAAGAACTTCGTACGAACCTTAATTGTCCAATTTCATAGACCAATTGATATCGGATTGAGTCCAAAACTTGGGGAACATCATGATACTGTGGGAAGAGTCATTTGGTGGGTTTTGAGTGAAATCCAATCTCTAGAACTATATACAATACAACAACCACTCCATTTCAGAATGAACTTCGCGCGAACCTGAATTGACCTATTTCATGGACCACTCGATATCGGATTGAGTCCAAAACTTGGGGAACATCATAATGTTGTGGTAGGAGTCATTTGGTGGGTTTTGAGTGAAATCCAATGGCTTAAACAATGAAATACACCAACCACTCCATTTCATAAAGAACTTCGTACGAACCTTAATTGTCCAATTTGTTGGACCAATCGATATCGGATTGATTCCAAAACTTAGGGAACATCATAATATAGTGGGAGGGGTCATTTGGTGGGTTTTGAGTGAAATCCAATGGCTAAAACTATGAAATACACCAACCACTCCATTAGATAATGAACTTCGTACGAACATTAATAGTCTAATTTCTTGGACCAATCGATGTCGGATTGAGCCCAAAACCTGGAGAACATCATAATATGGTGGGAGGAGTAATTTGGTGAGTTTTGAGCGAAATCCAGTGTCGAAAACTACGCAATACACCACCCACTCTATTTCAGAACGAACTTTGTATAAACCTGAATTGTTCGATTTCATGGACCAATCGATATCGGATTGAGTCCAAAACTTGGGGAACATCATAATACTGTGGGAGGAGTCATTTGGTGGGTTTTGAGTGAATTCCAAAGGCTAAAACACTGCAATACACCAACCACTCCATTTCAGAATGAAGTTCGTACGAACCTGAATTGTCCAATTTCATTGACCAAACAATATCGGATTGAGTGCAAAACGTGGGGAACATCATAACGTTGTGGGAAGAGTCATTTTGTGAGTTTTGAGTGAAATCCAATGGCTAAAACAATGCAATACACCAACCACTTCATTTCAGAACGAGCTTCGTGCAAACGTGAATTGTCCAATTTCATGGACCGATCGATATCGGATTGAGTCCAAAACTTAGGGAGCATCATAATATGGTGGGAAGAGTCATTTGGTGAGTTTTGAGTGAAATCGAATGGCTAAAACAATGCAATACACCAACCACTCCATTTCAGAACAAATTTCGTAAGAACCTGAATAGTCCAATTTCAGGGACTGATCGACATCGGATTGAGTCCAAAACTTAGGGAACATCATAATATGGTGGTAGGAGTGATTTGGTGTGTTTTGAGTGAAATCCAATCTCTAGAACTATGCAATACACCGACCATTGCATTTCATAACGAACTTCGTGCAAACATGAATTGTCCAATTTCATGGAATCAATATCGGATTGAGTACAAAACGTTGGCAACATCCTAATATGGTGGGAGGAGTCACTTGGTGAGTTTTGAGTGAAATTGAATGGCTAAAACAATGCAATACACCAACCATTCCATTTCAGATCGAACTTCGTAGGAACCTGAATTGTCCAATTTCATTGACCATTGGATATCGGATTGAGACTAAAACTTGGGGAACATCATAATATGGTGGGATGAGTCATTTGGTGACTTTTGAGTGAAATCCAATCTCTAGAACTATGCAATACACCATCCTCTACATTTTAGAACGAACTTCGTACGAACCTAAATTGTCAAATGTGATGGACCAATCGATATCGGAATGAGTCCAAAACTTGGGGAACATCATAATGTTGAATGGGGAGTCATTTGGTAGGTTTTAAGTGAAATCCAATCTCTAGAACTATGCAATACACCAACCACTCCATTTCATAATGAACTTCGTACGAACCTGAATTGTCCAATTTCATAGACCAATCGATATCGGATTAAGTCCAAAACGTGGGGAACATCACAACGTTGTGGGAGTAGTCATTTTGTGAGTTTTGAGTGAAATCCAATGGCTAAAGCAATGCAATACACCAGCCACTCCATTTCATAAAGAACTTCGTACGAACACAATTTCAGCCACCAATCGATATCGGATTGAGTCCAAACTTGGGGAACATCGTAATGTTGTGGGAGGAGGCATTTTGTGAGTTTTGAGTGAAATCCAATGGCTAAAACAGTGCAATACACCAACCACTATGATAAGGTCATAATTTCACATATTTGCATGTCTTCTTTGCTTAGTAATTTTGTTTAGCTTCTCTTTAATTTTGTTTGTGTGTTTTGTAGGTTAAGACAGCAAAGGGATAACATTTGATACAATTCATGCATGTTAAGGGCTGAGTGGCATAAGAGGAATATGAGCTTAAAGACAAAACCAATTTGAGCCACACTCCTTGTCAGTCCAGTTTCGTAGGTCATCTTACAGGCATCCTTTCAGCAACTTACACAGGTCGGATGAGAAGACATCCTTGATAGCAGTTGTTCCAATGGGTGTCTATTATAACATATCCAAATTTCAGCCCAATTGGATTAATCGGGAGCCCTCAGAACGTCAATGACTGAACCAAGTTCACAGAAATGTCATGTTGGCTGCCATCACATTTAATGTGGCTACATCCCTAGAGCCATGTGCTAGACATGGGTAGCCACACATGGGAGTCAAATCAGCTCAGGAACTCAGAAGGATGAACAAAAGTCAAGTTTTCCATAAAGAAACCATACCAAAGCATGTATTTGGCAGCTGGAGCACTTGGCAAGTATGGGCAGCTAGAGCAGTTGGCAAGTATGGGCAACTGGAGCAGTCGGGAGCAGCTAAGAGAGGTGTGCTTCACCAGCCAAAGGGGAGGACGAAATTGCAATCTATAAATAGGGAGCTGCACACTCATTCAAAAGGAGCAGACACACACATTCACCTCATCTATTACTCTCATACAGACATTTAGATTCACCACAAAGAGAGAAGGGAGCTTGGAGCTGTCCTGGGAACTTCCTTGCTGCCATCATCTAGTTCTTCTCCTCTCTTTATCCTATCTATGTATTTCTTATTTTCTGTATTCATAGTTATGTGTAACTAATCCATTTAGTTAGGGCTTAGGATGAAGCCCTAGTCATGAATATTGAATGTTATGGATGATTTTATAGTTAATTGATTTCCTTGCTTTTATTATCAAGTTGTTAATCTCCAGTTTATTATGTGCTTGATGTGTGTTTTCTTGGAGTAGCTAACTAGGATTTTATGCATCTAGCACAGGTTGGGAAGGGGTTTAGATTCACCAATTCTACTCTCCTTTCACAAGCAACACATGAATGGCCTAAGAATCATTCAAGGGGTTAAAAACCATAGGTTGACTAGGACATATACCATGTTCTAGGACTTGTGTGATTATCATATTCTCATGGAGCTTAATGACTCTTGTATGCTTTATTCTAAGTAGATACCATGCTTAGGTTGCATATTAGAGATCACGGGTTGTGTAGATACCATGCATAATCACATGCCTTAGGAGAATCATGCATCCTGCACCTAGATACCATAGGCTTGTATGCGATAATCTGTTGTTGATGAAGCTTGAGTCAATTTCTATGCATTCATAACTTGGATAGGAAAACTACTGGTGGATTCCAAGGCTCTAACACCTCTCAATTATTGTTTCACAATCTGTTAATTGCAGCCAGTGTTTACTTTAGAGCACTTTCATTTCGCTTTCTTCTTTTCATTTCAACAACAAAGACCCCCATTTCGAGTGCGCGTGTGGTGCTAGGATTCTGTCCTAGACCTTGAGTTATTAGCAAGAGGCATTGTTGAATTCGACCTTGCCTTTAGTTAGTTAGTCAGTCAGTTTCTTTGTTCTATGTTTTTCTAGCATTCTAATATAAGTATGATATCTAAGATTCCGAATGTCAGAATATGATTATCTCTAAAGAGTTAGACCTTATGTAGGGGCACCAACCACTCCATTTCAGAACAAACTTCGTCAGAACCTGAATAGTCCAATTTCAGGGACTGATCGACATCGGATTGAGTCCAAAACTTAGGGAACATCATAATATGGTGGTAGGAGTCATTTGGTGAGTTTTGAGTGAAATCCAATGGCTAAAACTATGCAACACACCAACCACTCCATTTCATAAAGAATTTCGTATGAACATTAATTGTCCAATTTCATGGACCAATCGATATGGGATTGTGTCCAAAACTTGGGGTGTTATGTTGAGGAAGTAGTCATTTTGTGAGTTTTGAGTGAAATCCAATAGCTAAAACAATGCAATACACCAGCCACCCCAATTCGTAAAGAACTTCGTATGCACCTTAATTGTCCAATTTTATGGACAAATCGATATCGGATTGAGTCGAAAACTTGCTGAACATCATAATGTTGTGGGAGGAGTCATTTTGTGAGTTTTGGGTGAAATCCAATGGCTAAAACAATTCAATACTCCAACCACTACATTTCAGAACGAACTTCGTGTGAACCTGAATTGTCCAACTTCATGGACCAATCGATATCGGATTGAGTCCAGAACTCGGGGAACAACATGATATTGTGGGAGGAGTGATTTGGTGGGTTTTGAGTGAAATCCAATCTCTAGAACTGTTCAATACACCAACCACTCCATTTCAGAACGAACTTCGTACGAACCTGACTTGTCCAATTTCATGAACCAATCGATATCGGGTTGAGTCCAAAACATGTGTAACATCATAATATTGTGGGAGGAGTCATTTGGTGGGTTTTGAGTGATATCCAATCTCTAGAACTATACAATACAACAACCACTCCATTTCAGAACGAACTTCGCACGAACCTGAATTGTCCAATTTCAGGGACCAATCGATATCAGATTGAGTCCAAAACTTGGGGAACATCAAAATGTTGTGGGAGGAGTCATTTTGTGAGTTTTGAGTGAAATCGAATGGCTAAAACAATGCAATACACCAACCACTCGATTTAAGAAAAAACTTCATACGAACCTGAATTGTCTGATTTCCGGGACCAATAGAAATCGGATTGAGAGCAAAACTTGGGGAACATAGTAATGTTGTGGGAGGAGTCATTTGGTGAGTTTTGAGTGGAATCCATTTGCCCAAACTATGCAATACACCAACCACTCCATTTCAGAATGAACTTCGTACGAACATGAATTGTCCGATTTCATGGACCAATGGATATCGGATTGAGTCCAAAACTTGGGGAACTTCATAATGTTGTGGAAGGTGTCATTTGGTTGGTTTTGAGTGAAATCCAATCTCTAGAACTATACAACACACCAACCACTCCATTTCAGAACAAACTTCGTACGAACCTCAATTGTCCAATTTCATGGACCAATCGATATTGGATTGAGTCCAAAACTTGGGGAATATCATAATATTGTGGGAGGAGTGATTTGGTGAATTTTGATTTAAATCCAATTGCCAAAACTATGCAATCCACCAACCACTCCATTTCATAACGAACTTCGTACAAACCTAAATTGTCCAATTTCATGGAGCAATTGATATCGGATTGAGTCCATAACTTGGGAACATCATAATGTAGTGGGAGGAGTCATTTGGTGAGTTTTGAGCGAAATCTAATGGCTAAAATTACGCAATACACCAACCACTCCATTTCAGAACGAACTTCGTACGAACCTGAATTGTCTGATTTCGTGGACCAATCGATATCGGATTGAGTCCAAAACTTGGGGAACATCATAATGTTGTGGCAGGAATCATTTGGTGGGTTTTGACTGAAATACAATCACTAGAACCATATAATACACCAACCACTCCATTTCTGAATGAACTTCATACGAACCTGAATTGTCCGATTTCATGGACCAATCGACACCGGATTGAGTCCAAAACTTGGGAAACATCATAATATTGAGGGAGGAGTCATTTGGTGGGTTTTGAATGAAATCCAATCTCTAGAACTATACAATACGCCAACCACTCTATTTCAGAACGAACTTCGTACGAACCTGAATTGCCGAATTTCACAAACCAATCGATATCAGATTGAGTCGAAAAACTTGGGGAACAACATAATATCATGGGAGGAGTCATTTGGTGGGATTTGAGTGAAATCCAATCTCTAGAACTATATAATACACCAACCACTCCATTTCAGAACAAACTTCGTACGAACCTAAATTGTCCGATTTCGTGGACCAATCGATAACGGATTGAGTCCAAAACTTGGGGAATATCATAATGTTGTGGGAGGAGTCATTTGGTGAGTTTTGAGTGGAATCCATTTGCCGAAACTGTGCAATACACCAACCACTCCATTTCAGAACGAACTTTGTACGAACCTGAATTGCCGAATTTCACAGACCAATCGATATCAGATTGAGTCCAAAAACTTGGGGAACATCATAATATCGTGGGAGGAGTCATTTGGTGGGATTTGTAGAACTATAAAATACACCAACCACTCCATTTCAGAACGAACTTCGTACGAACCTAAATTGTCCGATTTCGTGGACCAATCGATATCGGATTGAGTCCAAAACTTGGGGAACATCATAATATTGTGAGAGGAGTCATTTGGTGGGTTTTGAGTGAAATTTAATCCCTAGAACTATAAAATACACCAACCATTCCATTTCAGAACGAACTTCGTACGAACCTGAATTGTCCAATTTCGTGGACCAATAGATATCGGATTGAGTCTAAAACATGAGGAGCAACATATTGTTGTGGGAGGAGTCATTTGGTGAGTTTTGAGTGAAATCCAACGGCTAAAACTATGCAATACATCAAAAACCCCATTTCATAACGAACTTCATGTGAACATTAATTGTCCAATTTTGTGGACCAATCGATATCGGATTGAGTCCAAAACTTGGGGAACATCACAATATTGTGAGAGGAGTCATTTGGTGGGTTTTGAGTGAAATTCAGTCCCTAGAACTATATAATACACCAACCACTCCATTTCATAATAAACTTCTTACGAACCTGAATAGTTCGATTTTGGGGACCAATCGGTATCGGATTGTGCCCAAAACTTGGGGAACACCATAATGTTGTGGGAGAAGTCATTTTGTCAGTTTTGAGTGAATTCCGAAGGCTAAAACACCGCAATACACCAACCACTCCATTTCAGAACGAACTTCGTACGAACCTGAATTGTCCGATTTCATGGACCAATCGATATCGGATAGAGTCCAAAACTTGGGGAACATCATAATATTGTGGGAGGAGTCATTTGGTGGGTTTTGAGTGAAATACAATCTCTAGAACTATACAAAACACCAACCACTCCACTTCAGAACGAACTCCGCACGAACCTGAATTGGCCGATTTCATGGACCAATCGATATTGGATTGAGTCCAAACGTTGTGGAACACCGTAATATTGTGGGAGGAGTCAATTGGTGGGTTTTGAGCGAAATCCAATCTCTAGAACTATATAATACCCCAACCACTCCACTTCAGAACAAACTTCGTACGAACCTAAATTGTCCAATTTCATGGACAAATCGATATTGAATTGAGTCCAAAACTTGGGGAACATCATAATATTGTGGGAGGAGTCAATTGGTGGTGTTTGAGTGAAATCCAACCTCCAGCACAATACAATACACCATCCACTCTATTTGAAAATGAATTTCGTACGAACCTGAATTGTCCAATTTCAGGGACCGATAGACATCGGATTAAGTCCAAAACTTAGGGAACATCATAATATGGTGGGAGGAGTCATTTGGTGAGTTTTGAGTGAAATCGAATGGCTAAAACTATGCAATACACCAACCACTCCATTTTAAAACGAGTTTCGAAGTAACATTAATTATCCAATTTCATGGACCAATCGATATCGGATTGTGTCCAAAACTTGGGGAACATCATAATATTGTCGGAGGTCATTTGGGGAGTTTTGAGTGAAATCCAATGGGTAAAACTATGCAATACACAAAACACTCCATTTCATAACGAAATTCATGTGAACATTAATTGTCCAATTTTGTGGACCAATCGATATCGGATTGAGTCCAAAACTTGGGGAACATCACAATATTGTGGGAGGAGTCATTTGGTCGGTTTTGCGTGAAACACAATCTCTAGAACTATACAATACACCAACCACTCCATTTCAGAACGAACTCCGTACGAACCTGAATTGTCCGATTTCATGGAACAATAGATATCAGATAGAGTCCAAAACTTGGGGGACATCATAATATTGTGGGAGGAGCCATTTGGTGGTTTTCGTGGGAAATCCAATCTCTAGAACTATACAATACACCAACCACTGCATTTCATAACGAACTTCGTGCGAACCTGAATTGTCCGATTTCATGGACCAATCGATATCGGATTGAGTCCAAAACGTGGGGAACATCATAATATTGTGGGAGGAGTCATTTGATGTTTTTTTAGTGAAATCCAATCCGTAGAACTATACAATACACCAACCACTCCATTTCAGAACGAACTTCGTACGAACCTGAATTGTCCGTTTTCATGGACCAATTGATATCGGATTGAGTCCAAAACTTGCGGAACAGGATAATGTTGTGGGAGGAGTCATTTGGTGCGTTTTGAGTGAAATCCAGTTGCCAAAACTATGCAGTACACCAACCACTCCATTTGAGAACGAACCTCGTACGAACCAGAATTGTCCGATTTCGTGGACCAATCGACAACGGATTGAGTCCAAAACTTTGGGAACATTATAATATTATGGGATGAGTCATTTGGAGGGTTTTGTGTGAAATCCAAACACTAGAACTATACAATACACCAACCACTAAATTTCAGAACGAACTTTGTACGAACCTGAATTGTCCGATTTCGTGGACCAATCGATAACGGATTGAGTCCAAAACTTGGGGAACATCATAATGTTGTGGGAGGAGTCAGTTGGTGGGTTTTGAGTGAAATCCAATCTCTAGAACTATACAATACAGCAACTACTATATTCCAGAATGAACTTCGTACGATCCTGAATTGTCCGATTTCATGGACCAGTCGATATTGGATTGTGTCCAAAACTTGGGGAACGTCATAATACTGTGGAGGGAGTCATTTGATGGGTTTTGAGTGAAATCCAATCTCTAGAACAATACAGTACACCAACCACTAAATTTCAGAACGAACTTCGTACGAACCTGAATTGTCCGATTTCATGGACCAATTGATATTAGATTGAGTCCAAAACATGGGGAACATCATAATATTGTGGGAGGAGTCATTTGGCGGGTTTTGAGTGAAATCCAGGCTCCAGAACTATACAATACCCCACCACTAAATTTCAGAACGAACTTCGTATGATCCTGAATTGTCCGATTTCATGGACCAGCCGATATCGGATTGTTTCCAAAACTTGGGGAACATCATAATATTGTCGGGGGAGTCATTTGATGGGTGTTGAGTGAAATCCAATCTCTAGAACTATACAATACACCAACCACTCCATTTTAGAACGAACTTCGTACGAACCTCGATTGTTCGATTTCATGGACCAGTCGATATCGAATTGTGTCCAAAACGTGGGGAACATCATAATAGTGTGGAGGGAGTCATTCGATGGGTTTTGAGTGAAATCCAATCTCTAGATCTATACAATACCCCAACAAATCCATATCCAAACGAACTTCGTACGAACCTGAATTGTCCTATTTCATGGACCAATCGATATCGGATTGAGTCCCAAACTTGGGGAACATCATAATATTGTGGGAGGAGCCATTTGGTGGTTTTTGAGGGAAATCCAATCTCTAGAACTATACAATACACCAAGCACTAAATTTCAGAACGAAATTCGTACGAACCTGAATTGTCAGATTTCATGGACCAATCGATATCGGATTGAGTCCAAAACTTGGGGAACATCATAATATTGTGGGAGGAGTCATTTGAGTGAAATCCAAGCTCTACAACTATACAATACACCAACCACTAATTTTCAGAACGAACTTCGTACGAACCTCAATTGTCCGATTTTAATGGCCCAATCAATATCGGATTGAGTCCAAAACTTGGGGAACATCATAGTATTGTGGGAGGAGTCATTTATTGGTTTTTGAGTGAAATCCAATCTCTAGAACTGTACAATACACCGACCACTAAATTTCAAAATGAACTTCGTACGAACCTGAATTGTCCGATTTCATCGACCAATTGATATTGGATTGAGTCCAAAACTTGGGGAACATCATAATATTGTAGGAGGAGTCATTTGGCGGGTTTTGAGTGAAATCCAGGCTATAGAACTATACAATTCCCAACAACTAAATTTCAGAACGAACTTCGTACGATCCTGAATTGTCCGATTTCATGGACCAGCCGATATCGGATTGTGTCCAAAACTTGGGGAACATCATAATATTGTTGGGGGAGTCATTTGATGCGGTTTGAGTGAAATCCAATCTCTTGAACTATACAATACACCAACCACTCCATTTCAGAACGAACTTCGTACGAACATGAATTGTCCGATTTCGTGGACCAATCGATATCGGATTTAGTCCAAAACTTGGGGAACATCATAATATTGGGGGTGGAGTCATGTGGTAGGTTTTGAGTGAAATTCAAGCTCTAGAACTATACAATAGACCAACCACTCCATTTCAGAACGAACTTCGTACGAACTTGAATTGTCCGATTTCAAGGGCCAATCAATATCGGATTGAGTTCAAAACTTGGGGAACATCATAATATTGTGGGAGGAGTCATTTGGTGGGTTTTGAGTGAAATCCAATCTCTAGAACTATACAATACAGCAACTACTATATTCCAGAATGAACTTCGTACGATCCTGAATTGTCCGATTTCATGGACCAGTCGATATTGGATTGTGTCCAAAACTTGGGGAACGTCATAATACTGTGGAGGGAGTCATTTGATGGGTTTTGAGTGAAATCCAATCTCTAGAACAATACAGTACACCAACCACTAAATTTCAGAACGAACTTCGTACGAACCTCAATTGTCCGATTTCGTGGCCCAACCAATATCGGATTGAGTCCAAAAGTTGGGGACCATCATAATATTGTGGGAGGAGTCATTTGGTGGTTTTTGAGTGAAAGTCAATCTCTAGAACTATGCAGTACACCAACCACTAAATGTTATAACGAACCTGAATTGTCCGATTTCGTGGACCAATCGATATTGGATTGAGTCCAAAACTTGGGGAACGTCATAATATTGTGGGAGGAGTCATTTGGCGGGTTTTCAGTGAAATCCAAAGGCGAAAATTAAACAATACACCAACTACTAAATTTCAGAACGAACTTCGTACGAACCAGAATTGTACGATTTCATGGCCCAACCAATATCGAATTGAGTCCAACACCTGGGAACCATCAGAATGTTGTGGGAGGAGTCAATTGGTTGTTTTTGAGTGAAATCCATTCTCTAGAACTATGCAGTACACCAACCACTAAATGTTATAACGAACCTGAATTGGCCGATTTCATGGACCCATCGATATCGGATTGAGTCCAAAACTTGGGGAACATCATAATATTGTGGGAGGAGTCATTTGGTTGGTTTTGAGTGAAATCCAATCTCTAGAACTATACAATACACCAACCACTCCATTTCAGAACGAACTTCGTACGAACCTGAATTGTCTGATTTCACGGACCAATCGATATCTGATTGAGTCCAAAACTTGGGGAAAATCGTAATGTTGTGGGAGGAGCCATTTGGCGGGTTTTGAGTGAAATCCAATCCCAGAACTATACAATAAACCAACCACTCCATTTCAGAAAGAACTTTGCACGAACCTGAATTGTCCTATTTCATTGACCAATCGATATCGGATTGAGTCCAAAACTTGAGGAACACCATAATATCGTGGGACTAGTCATGTGGTTGGTTTTGAGTGAAATCCAATCTCTAGAACTATACAATACACCAACCACTCCATTTCAGAACGAACTTCGTACGAACCTGAATTGTCCGATTTCAAGGACCAATCGATATCGGATTGAGTCCAAAACTTGGGGAACATCGTAATGTTGTGGGAGGAGTCATTTGGTGGGTTTTCAGTGAAATCCAATCCCCAGAACTATACAATAGACCAACCACTCCATTTCAGAACGAACTTTGTACGAACCTGAATTGTCCGATTTCATTGACCAATCGATATCGGAATGAGTCCAAAACTTGGGGAACATCATAATATTGTGGGAGTAGTCATTTGGTGGGTTTTGAGTGAATTTCAGATCGAACTTCGTACGAACCTGAATTGTCCGATTTCAAGGACCAATCGATATCGGATTGAGTCCAAAACTTGGGTAACATCGTAATGTTGTGGGTGGAGTCATTTGGTGGGTTTTGAGTGAAATCCAATCCCCAGAACTATACAATAAACCAACCACTCCATTCCAGAACGAAATTTGTGCGAACTTGAATTGTCTGATTTCATTGACCAATCGATATCGGATTGAGTCCAAAACTTGAGGAACATCATAATATTGTGGGAGGATTCATTTGGTTGGTTTTGAGTGAAATCCAATCTCCAGAACTATACAATACACCAACCACTCCATTTCAGAACGAACTTCGTATGAACCTGAATTGTCTGATTTCATGGACCAATCGATATCGGATTGAGTCCAAAACTTGGGTAACATCACAATGTTGTGGGAGGAGTCATTTGGTGGTTTTTGAGTGAAATCAAATCCCTAGAACTATACAATACACCAATCACTCCATTTCAGAACGAACTTCGTATGAACCTGAATTGTCAAATTTCGTGGACCTATCGATATTAGATTGAGTCCAAAACTTGGGGAACATCATAATATTGTGGGAGGAGTCATTTGGTGGGTTTTGAGTGAAATCCAATCTCTATAACTATACAATAAACCAACCACTCCATTTCAGAACGAACTTCGTACGAACCTGAATTGTCCGATTTCAAGGACCAATCGATATCGTATTGAGTTCAAAACTTGGGTAACACCATAATATTGTGGGAGGAGTCATTTGGTTGGTTTTGAGTGAAATCCAATATCTAGAACTGTACAGTACACCAACCACTCCATTTCAGAACGAACTTCGTACGAACATGAATTGTCCGATTACGAGGACCAATCGATATCTGATTGAGTACAAAACTAGGGGAACATCATAATATTGTGGGAGGAGTCATTTGGTGGATTTTGAGTGTAATCCAATCTCTTGAACTATACAATACACCAACCACTCCATTTCGGAACACCTGGGGAACATCGTAATATTGTGGCAGGAGTCATTTGGTTGGTTTTGAGTGAAATCCAATCTCTAGAGCTATACAATACACCAACCACTCCATTTCAGAACGAACTTCGTATGAACCTGAATTGTCGGATTTCGTGGACCAAACGATATCGGATTGAGTCCAAAACTTGGGGAACATCTTAATGTTGTGGGAGGAGTCATTTGGTGGGTTTTGAGTGAAATCCAATCCCCAGAACTATACAATAAACCAACCACTCCGTTTCAGAACGAACTTCTTATGAACCTGAATTGTCAAATTTCGTGGACCAATCGATATTGGATTGCGTCCAAAACGTGGAAAACATCATAATATTGTGGGAGGAATCATTTGGTTGGTTTTGAGTGAAATCCAATCTCTAGAACTATGCAATACACCTACCACTCCATTTCAGAATGAACTTCGTAAGAATCTGAATTGTCTGATTTCACGGACCATCGATATCTGTTTGAATCCAAAACTTGGGGAACATCGTAATGTTGTGGGTGGAGTCATTTGGTGGGTTTTGAGAGATATCCAATCCCCAGAACTATACAATAAACCAACCACTCCATTTCAGAACGAACTTTGTACGAACCTGAATTGTCCGATTTCATTGACCAATCGAAATCGGAATGAGTCCAAAACTTGGGGAACATCATAATATTGTGGGAGGAGTCATTTGGTGGGTTTTGAGTGAAATCCAATCTCTATAACTATACAATACACCAACCGCTCCATTTCAGAATGAACTTCGTATGAGCCTGAATTGTCTGATTTCACGGACCAATCGATATCGGATTGAGTCCAAAACACGGGGAACATCGTTATGTTGTGGGTGGAGTCATTTGGTGGGTTCTGAGTGAAATCCAATCCCCAAAACTATACAATAAACCAACCATCGCATTTCAGAACGAAATTTGTACGAACATGAATTGTCCGATTTCGTTGACCAGTCGATATCGGATTGAGTCCAAAACTTGAGGAACATCATAATATTGTGGGAGGAGTCATTTGGTTGGTTTTGAGTGAAATCCAATCTCCAGAACTATACAATACACCAACCACTCCATTTCAGAACGAACTTCGTATGAACCTGAATTGTCTGATTTCATGGACCAATCGATATCGGATTAAGTCCAAAACTTGGTGAACATCACAATGTTGTGGGAGGAGTCATTTGGTGGTTTTTGAGTGAAATCGAATCCCTAGAACTATACAATACACCAATCACTTCATTTCAGAACGAACTTCGTATGAACCTGAATTGTCAAATTTCGTGGACCAATCGATATTGGATTGAGTCCAAAACTTGGGGAACATCATAATATTGTGGGAGGAGTCATTTGGTTGGTTTTGAGTGAAATCCAATATCTAGAACTATACAATACAACAACCACCCCATTTCAGAACGAACTTTGTACGAACCTAAATTGTCCGATTTCAATGACCAATGGATATCGGATTGAGTCCAACTTGGGGAACATCATAATATTGTGGGAGGAGTCATTTGGTGGGTTTTGAGTGATATCCAATCTCTATAACTATTCAATACACCAACCGCTCCCTTTCGGAACGAACTTCGTACGAACCTGAATTGTCCGATTTTAAGGACCAATCGATATCGGATTGAGTCGAAAACTTGGGTAACATCATAATACTGTGGGAGGAGCCATTTGGTTGGTTTTGAGTGAAATCCAATCTCTAGAACTATACAATACACCAACCGCTCCATTTCAGAATGAACTTCGAATGAAACTGAATTGTCTGTTTTCATGGACCAATCGATATCGGATTGAGTCCAAAACTTGGGGAACATCTTAATGTTGTGGGAGGAGTCATTTGTGGGATTTGAGTGAAATCCAATCCCCAGAACTATACAATAAACCAACCACTCCATTTCAGAACTACCTTCGTACGAACCTGAATTGTCCGATTACAAGGACCAACCTATATCGGCTTGAGTCCAAAATTTGGGAGCATCATAATATTGTGGGATGAGTCATTTGGTGGATTTTGAGTGAAATCCAATCTCTATAACTATACAATACACCCACCACTCCATTTCAGAACGAACTTCGTATGAACCTGAATTGTCTGATTTCATGGACCAATCGATATCTGATTGAGTCCAAAACTTGGGGAACATCGTAATGTTGTGGGTGGAGTCATTTGGTGGGTTTTGAGTGAAATCCAATCCCCAGAACTTTACAATAAACCAACCACTCCATTTCAGAACGAACTTTGCACGAACCCGAATTGTCCGATTTCATTGACCAATCGATATCGGATTGAGTCCAAAACTTGGGGAACATCATAATACTGTGGGAGGAGTCATTTGGTGGGTTTTGAGTGAAATCCAATCTCTATAACTATACAATAAACCAACCACTCCATTTCAGAACGAACTTCGTACGAACCTGAATTGTCCGATTTCAAGGACCAATCGATATCGGATTGAGTCCAAAACTTGGGTAACATCATCATATTGTGGGAGGAGTCATTTGGTTGGTTTTGAGTGAAATCCAATCTCTAGAACTATACAATACACCAACCACTCCATTTCAGAACGACCTTCGTACGAACATGAATTGTCCGATTACGAGGACCAATCGATATCTGATTGAGTACAAAACTTGGGTAACATCATAATATTGTGGGAGGAGTCATTTGGTGGATTTTGAGTGAAATCCAATCTCTAGAACTATACAATACACCAACCACTCCATTTCGGAACACAGTTCACACGAACCTGAATTGGCCGATTTCATGGACCCATCGACATCGGATTGAGTCTATAACTTGGGGAACATCATAATATTTTTGGAGGAGTCATTTGGTTGGTTTTGAGTGAAATCCAATCTCTAGAACTATACAATACACCAACCACTCCATTTCAGAACGCAATTCGCACGAACCTGAATTGGCCAATTTCATGGACCAATCGATATTGGATTGATTCCAAAACTTGGGGAACATCTTAATGTTGTGGGAGGAGTCATTTGGCGCGTTTTGAGTGAAATCCAATCCCCATAACTATACAATAAACCAACCACTCCGTTTCAGAACGAACTTCTTATGAACCTGAATTGTCAAATTTCGTGGACCAATCGATATTGGATTGCGTCCAAAACGTGGAAAACATCATAATATTGTGGGTGGAGTCATTTGGTGGGTTTTGAGTGAAATCCAATCCCTAGAACTATACAATAAACCAACCACTCCATTTCAGAACGAACTTTGTACGAACCTGAATTGTCCGATTTCATTGACCAATCAATATCGGAATGAGTCCAAAACTTGGGGAACATCACAATATTGTGGGAGGAATCATTTGGTGGGTTTTGAGAGAAATCCAATCTCTATAACTATACAATACACCAACGGCTCCATTTCAGAACGAACTTCGTACGAACCTAAATTGTCCGATTTCACGGACCAATCGATATCTGATTGAGTCCAAAACATGGCGAACATCGTTATGTTGTGGGTGGAGTCATTTGGTGGGTTTTGAGTGAAATCCAATCCCCAGAACTATACAATAGACCATCCACTCAATTTCAGAACGAACTTTGTACGAACCTGAATTGTCCGATTTCATTGACCAATCGATATCGGAATGAGTCCAAAACTTGGGGAACATCATCATATTGTGGGAGGAGTCATTTGGTGGGTTTTGAGTGAAATCCAATCTCTAGAACTGTACAATACACCAACCGCTCCATTTCATAATGAACTTCGTATGAGCCTGAATTGTCTGATTTCACGGACCAATCGATATCTGATTGAGTCCAAAACATGGGGAACATCGTAATGTTGTGGGTGGAGTCATTTGGTGGGTTTTGAGTGAAATCCAATCCCCAGAACTATACAATAGACCAACCACTCCATTTCAGAACGAACTTTATACGAACCTGAATTGTCCGATTTCGTTGACCAGTCGATATCGGAATGAGTCCAAAACTTGGGGAACATCATCATATTGTGGGAGGAGTCATTTGGTGGGTTTTGAGTGAATTTCAGAAGGAACTTCGTACGAACCAGAATTGTCCGATTTCAAGGACCAATCGATATCGGATTGAGTCGAAAACTTGGGTAACATCGTAATGTTGTGGGTGGAGCCATTTGGTGGGTTTTGATTGAAATCCAATCCCCAGAACTATACAATAAACCAACCACTCCATTTCAGAACGAACTTCGTACGAACCTGAATTGTAAAATTTCGTGGACCAATCGATATCGGATTGAGTCCAAAACTTGGGTAACATCATAATATTGTAGGAGGAGTCATTTGGTTGGTTTTGAGTGAAATCCAATCTCTAGAACTATACAATACACCAACCACTCCATTTCAGAACGAACTTCGTACGAACATGAATTGTCCGATTACAAGGACCAATCGATATCGGATTGAGTCCAAAACTTGTGGAACATCATCATATTGTGGGAGGAGTCATTTGGTGGATTTTGAGTGAAATCCAATCTCTAGAACTATACAATACACCAACCACTCGATTTCGGAACACAGTTCACACGGACCTGAATTGGCCGATTTCATGGACCCATAGACATCGGAATGAGTCCAAAACTTGGCTAACATCATCATATTGTGGGAGGAGTCATTTGGTGGGTTTTGAGTGAATTTCAGAACGAACTTCGTACGAACCAGAATTGTCCGATTTCAAGGACCAATCGATATCGGATTGAGTCGAAAACTTGGGTAACATCGTAATGTTGTGGGTGGAGTCATTTGGTGGGTTTTGATTGAAATCCAATCCCCAGAACTATACAATAAACCAACCACTCCATTTCAGAACGAACTTCGTACGGAGCTGAATTGTAAAATTTCGTGGACCAATCGATATCGGATTGAGTCCAAAACTTTGGGTAACATCATAATATTGTAGGAGGAGTCATTTGGTTGGTTTTGAGTGAAATCCAATCTCTAGAACTATACAATACACCAACCACTCCATTTCAGAACGACCTTCGTACGAACATGAATTGTCCGATTACAAGGACCAATCGATATCGGATTGAGTCCAAAACTTGGGGAACATCATCATATTGTGGGAGGAGTCATTTGGTTGGTTTTGAGTGAAATCCAATCTCTAGAACTATACAATACTCCAACCACTCCATTTCAGAACGAACTTCGTACGAACATGAATTGTCCGATTACAAGGACCAATCGATATCGGATTGAGTCCAAAACTTGGGGAACATCATCATATTGTGGGAGGAGTCATTTGGTGGATTTTGAGTGAAATCCAATCTCTAGAACTATACAATACACCAACCACTCCATTTCGGAACACAGTTCACACGAACCTGAATTGGCCGATTTCATGGACCCATAGACATCGGATTGAGTCCAAAACTTGGGGAACATCATAATATTGTGGGAGGAGTCATTTGGTGGGTTTTGAGTGAAATCCAATCCCCAGAACCATACAATACACCAACCACTCCATTTCAGAACGAACTTTGTACGAACCTGAATTGTAAAATTTCGTGGACCAATCGATATCGGATTGAGTCCAAAACTTGGGTAACATCATAATATTGTAGGAGGAGTCATTTGGTTGGTTTTGAGTGAAACCCAATCTCTAGAACTATACAATACACCAACCACTCCATTTCAGAACGAACTTCGTACGAACATGAATTGTCCGAGGACCAATCGATATCGGATTGAGTCCAAAACTTGGGGAACATCATCATATTGTGGGAGGAGTCATTTGGTGGAATTTGAGTGAAATCCAATCTCTAGAACTATACAATACATCAACCACTCCATTTCAGAACGGAATTTGTACGAACCTGAATTGTCCGATTTCATTGACCAATCGATATCGGATTGAGTCCAAAACTTGAGGAACATCATAATATTGTGGGAGGAGTAATTTGGTTGGTTTTGAGTGAAATCCAATCTCCAGAACTATACAATACACCAACCACTCCATTTCAGAACAAACTTCGTATGAACCTGAATTGTCTGATTTCATGGACCAATCAATATCAGCTTGAGTCCAAAACTTGGGGCACATCGTAATGTTGTGGGAGTAGTCATTTGGTGGTTTTTGAGTGAAATCCAATCCCAAGCACTAAACAATACACCAATCACTCCATTTCAGAACGAACTTCGAATGAACCTGAATTGTCAAATTTCGTGGACCAATCGATATTGAATTTAATCCAAAACGTGGGGAACATCATAATATTGTGGGAGGAGTCATTTGGTTGGTTTTGAGTGAAATCCAATCGCCAGAACTATACAATACAACAACCACTCCATTTCAGAACGAACTTTGTACGAACCTGAATTGTCCGATTTCATTGACCAATCGATATCGGATTGAGTCCAAAACTTGGGGAACATCATAATATTGTGGGAGGAGTCATTTGGTGGGTTTTGAGTGAAATCCAATCTCTATAACTATACAATACAGCATCCACTCCATTTCAGAACGAACTTCGTACGAACCAGAATTGTCCGATTTCAAGGACCAATCGATATCGGATTGAGTCCAAAACTTGGGGAACATCAATATTGTGGGAGGAGTCATTTGGTGGATATTGAGTGAAATCCAATCTCTAGAACTATTCAATACACCAACCACTCCATTTCGGAACACAGTTCACACGAACCTGAATTGGCCGATTCCATGGACCCATCGACATCAGATTGAGTCAAAAACTTGGGGAACATCATAGTATTGTGGGAGGAGTCATTTGGTTGGTTTTGAGTGAAATCCAATCTCTAGAACTATACAATACCCCAACCTCTCCATTTCAGAACGAACTTCGTATGAACCTGAATTGTCTGATTTCATGGACCAATCGATATCGGATTGAGTCCAAAACTTGGGGAACATTGTAATGTTGTGGGGGGAGTCATTTGGTTGGTTTTCCATGAAATCCAATCCCCAAAACTATACAATAAACCAACCACTCCATTTCAGAACAAACTTCCTATGAACCTGAATTGTCAAATTTCGTGCACCAATCGATATCGGATTGAGTCCAAAACTTGGGTAACATCATAATATTGTGGGAGGAGTCATTTGGTTGGTTTCGAGTAAAATCCAATCTCTAGAACTATACAATACACCAACCACTCCATTTCAGAACGAACTTCGTATGAACCTGAATTGTCTGATTTCATGGACCAATTGATATCTGATTGAGTCCAAAACTTGGGGAACATCGTAATGTTGTGGGAGGAGTCATTTGGTGGGTTTTGAGTGAAATCCAATCCCAGAACTATACAATAAACCAACCACTCCATTTCAGAACGAACTTTGTACGAACTTGAATTGTCCGATTTCATTGACCAGTCGATATCGGATTGAGTCCAAAACTTGAGGAACATCATAATATTGTGCGAGGAGTCATTTTGTTTTTTTTGAGTGAAATCCAATCTCTAGAACTATACAATACATCAACCACTCCATTTCAGAACGAACTTCGTATGAAACTGAATTGTCTGATTTCATGGACCAATCGATATCGGATTGAGTCCAAAACTTGGGGAACATCTTAATGTTGTGGGAGGAGTCATTTGGTGGGTTTTGAGTGAAATCCAATCTCTATAACTATACAATACACCAACCACTCCATTTCATAACGAACTCCGTACGAACCTGAATTGTCCTATTTCATGGACTAATCGATATCGGATTGAGTCCAAAACTTGGGGAACATCATAATGTTGTGGGAGGAGTCATTTGGTGGGTTTTGAGTGAAATCCAATCCCCAGAACTATACAATAAACCAACCACTCCATTTCATAACGAACTTTGAACGAACCTGAATTGTCCGATTTCATTGACCAATCGATATCGGATTGAGTCCAAAACTAGGGGAACATCATAATATTGTGGGAGGAGTCATTTGGTTGGTTTTGAGTGAAATCCAATCGCTAGAACTATACAATACACCAACCACTCCATTTCAGAACGAACTTCGTACGAACCTGAATTGTCCGATTTCAAGGACCAATCGATATCGGATTAAGTCCAAAACTTGGGGAACACCATAATATTGTGGGAGTTGTCATTTGTTGATTTTTAAGTCAAATCCAATGCGTAGAAATATACAATACAACAACCACTTCATTTCAGAACGAACTTCGTGCGAACCTGAATTGTCAAATTTCGTGGACCAATCGATATCGGATTGAGTCCAAAACTTGGGGAACATAATAATATTGTGGGAGGAGTCATTTCTTGGGTTTTGAGTGAAATCCAATCTCTATAACTATACAATACACCAACCGCGTCCATTTCAGAATGAACGTCGTATGAGCCTGAATTGCTGATTTCACGGACCAATCGATATCTGATTGAGTCCAAAACACGGGGAACATCGTTATGTTGTGGGTGGAGTCATTTGGTGGGTTCTGAGTGAAATCCAATCTATAGAACTATACAATATACCAACCACTCCATTTCAGAACACAGTTCGCACGAACCTGAACTGGCTGATTTCATGGACCAATCGATATCGGATTGAGTCCACAACTTGGGGAACATCATAATATTGTGGGAGGATCATTTGGTGGGTGTTTATTGAAATCCAATCTCTAGAACTGTAACAATATACCAACCACCCTATTTCAGAATGAACTTCGAACGAATCACGAATTGTTCGATTTTCAAGGACCAATCGATATCGGATTGAGTCCAAAACTTGGGGCACATCATCATATTGTGGCAGTTGTCATTTGGTGGGTTTTGAGTGAAACCCATTCCCGAGAACTATACAATACACCAACCAATACATTTCAGAATGAACTTCGTATGAACCTGAAGTGTCCGATTTCAAGGACCAATCGATATCGGATTGAGTCCAAAACTTGGGGAACACCATAATATTGTGGGAGGAGTCATTTCTTGGGTTTAGAGTGAAATCTAATCTCTAGAACTATACAATACACCAACCACTCCATTTCAGAACGAACTTCGTACGAACTTGAATTGTCAAATTTCGTGGATCAATCGATATCGGATTGAGTCCAAAACTTGGGGAACATCATAATATTGTGGGAGAAGTCATTTGGTGGGTTTTGAGTGAAGTCCAATCTCTGGAACTATACAACACCCCAACCACCCCATTTCAGAACGAACTTCGTACAAACCTGAATTGTCCGATTTCAAGGACAAATCGATATCAGACTGAGTCCAAAACTTGGGGAACATTATAATATTGTGGGAGTTGTCATTTGGTGGGTTTTGAGTGAAATCCAATCTCTGAAACTGTACAATACACCAATCACCCCATTTTAGAACGAACTACGTACGACCCTGAATTGTCTGATTTCAAGGACCAATCGATATCGGATTGAGTCCAAAACTTGGGGAACAACATAATATTGTGGGAGTTGTCATTTGGTGGGTTTTGAGTGGAATCCAATCCCTAGAACTATTCAATACACCAACCACTCCATTTCAAAACGAACTTCGTACAAACCTGAATTGTCCAATTTCAGGGACCAATCGATATCGGATTGGGTCCAAAACTTGAGGAACATCATAATATTGTGGGAGGAATCATGTGGTGATTTTTGAGTGAAATCCAACCTCTAGAACAATATGATACATCAGCCACTCCATTTCAGAACGAACTTCGTACGAACCTGAATTGTCCGATTACAAGGACCAATCGATATCAGATTGAGTCCAAAACTTCGGGAACATCATAATGTTGTGGGAGGAGTCATTTGGTGGCTTTTCAGCAAAATCCAATCTCTAGAACTATACAATACATGAGCCACTCCATTTCAGAAAGAACTTCACCAGAACCTGAATTGTCCGATTTCCTAGACCAATCGATATCGGATTGAGCCCAAAACTTGGGGAACATTGTAATATTGTGGGAGGAGTCATTTGGTGGGTTTTGAGTGAAATCCAATCTCTAGAACTATACAATACATGAGCCACTCCATTTCAGAAAGAACTTCGCCAGAACCTGAATAGTCCGATTTCCTAGACCAATCGATATCGGATTGAGCCCAAAACTTGGGGAACATCATAATATTGTGGGAGGAGTCATTTGGTGGGTTTTGAGTGAAATCCAATCCCCAGAAATATACAGTAAACCAACTACATTTCAGAACGAAATTCGTACGAACTTGAATTGTCTGATTTCTTTGAACAATCGATATCGGATTGAGTCCAAAACTTGGGGAACATCACAATATTGTGGGAGGAGTCATTTGGTGGGTTTTGAGTGAAATCCAATCTCCAGAACTATACAATACACCAACCACAGCATTTTAGAACGAACTTCGTACAAACTTGAATTGTCCGATTTCAAGGAGCAATCGATATAGGATTGAGTCCTAAACTTGGGGAACATCATAATATTGTTGGAGGAGTTATTTGGCGGGTTTTGAGTGAAATCCAATCTCCAGAACTATACAATACACCAATCACTCCATTTCAGAACGAACTTCGTATGAACCTGAATTGTCAAATTTCGTGGACCAATCGATATCGGATTGAGTCCAAACCTTGGGGAACTTCATAATATTTTGGGAGGAGTCATTTGGTGATTTTTGAGCGAAATCCAACCTCTAGAACAATATAATACATCAGCCACTCCATTTCAGAACGAACTTCGTACGAACCTGAATTGTCCGATTACAAGGACCAATCGATATCAGATTGAGTCCAAAACTTCGGGAACATCATAATGTTGTGGGAGGAGTCATTTGGTGGCTTTTCATTAAAATCCAGCCTCTAGAACTATACAATACATGAGCCACTCCATTTCAGAACGAACTTCGTACGAACCTGAATTGTCAAATTTTGTGGACCAATCGATATCGTTTTGAGTCCAAAACTTGGGGAACATCATAATATTGTGGGAGGAGTCATTTGGTGGGTTTTGAGTGAAATCCAATCTCCAGAACTATACAATAAACCAACTACATTTCAGAACGAAATTCGTACGAACTTGAATTGTCTGATTTCATTGAACAATCGATCTCGGTTGAGTCCAAAACTTGGGGACCATCACAATATTGTGGGAGGAGTCATTTGGTGGGTTTTGAGTGAAATCCAATCTCCAGAACTATACAATACACCAACCACACCATTTTAGAACGAACTTCGTACGAACTTGAATTGTCCGATTTCAAAGAGCAATCGATATCGGATTGAGTCCTAAACTTGGGGAACATCATAATATTGCGGGAGGAGTTATTTGGCGGGTTTTGAGTGAAATCCAATCTCGAGAACTATACAATACACCAACCACTCCATTTCAGAACGAACTTCGTACGAACCTGAATTGTCAAATTTCGTGGACCAATCGATATCGGTTTGAGTCCAAACCTTGGGGAACTTCATAATATTGTGGGAGGAGTCATTTCTTGATTTTTGAGTGAAATCCAATCTCTAGAACTATACAATACATCAGCCACTCCATTTCAGAACGAACTTCATACGAACCTGAATTGTTCGATTACAAGGACCAATCGTTATCGGATTGAGTCCAAAACTTTGGGAACATCATAATATTGTGGGAGGAATCATTTGGTGGGTTTTGAGTGAAATCCAATCTCTAGAACTATACAATACACCAAGTACTCCATTTCAGAACGAACTTCGTACGGACCTGAATTGTCAAATTTCGTGGACTAATCGATATCGGATTGAGTCCAAAACTTGGGGAACATCATAATATTGTGGGAGGAGTCATTTGGTGGATTTTGAGTGAAATCCAATCTCTAGAACTCTACAATACACCAACCACTCCATTTCAAAACACAGTTCGCCCGAACATGAATTGGCCCATTTCATGGACCGATCGATATCGGATTGAGTCCAAAACTTCTGGAACATCAAAATATTGTGGGAGGAGTCATTTGGTGAGTTTTTAGTGAAATCCAATCTCTAGAACTATACAATACATAAGCCACTCCATTTTAGAACGAACTTCGTACGAACCTGAATTGTCCGAGTACAAGGACAAATGAATATCGGATTGATTCCAAAACTTGGGGAACATCATAATATTTTGGGGGGGAGTCATTTGGTGGATTTTGAGTGAAATCCAATCTGTACAACTATACAATACACCAACCACTCCATTTTAGAACAGAGTTCGCACGAACATGAATTGGCCGATTCCATGGAACATTCGATATCGGATTGAGTCCAAAACTTCTGGAACGTCAAAATATTGTGGAAGGAGTCATTTGGTGGGTTTTGAGTGAAATCCAATCTCTAGAACTATACAATACACCAACCATTCCATTCAGAACGAACTTCGTACAAACCTGAATTGTCCGATTTCAAGGACCAATCGATATCGGATTGAGTCCAAAACTTGGGGAACATCATAATATTGTGGGAGGAGTCGTTTGGTGGGTTTTAAGTGAAATCCGATCTGTAGAACTATACAATACACCAACCACCCCATTTCAGAACGAACTTCGCAGGAACCTGAATTGTTCGATTACAAGGACAAATCGATATCGGATTGACTCCAAAACTTGGATAACATCATAATATTGTGGGAGGAGTCATTTGGTGGATTTTGAGTGAAATCCAATCTCTAGAACTATACAATACACCAACCATTCCATTCAGAACGAACTTCGTACGAACCTGAATTGTCCGATTTCAAGGACCAATCGATATCGGATTGAGTCCAAAACTTTGGGAACATGATAATATTGTGGGAGGAGTCATTTGGTGGGTTTTGAGTGAAATCCGATCTGTAGAACTATACTATACACCAACCACCCCATTTCAGAACGAACTTCGTAGGAACCTGAATTGTTCGATTACAAGGACAAATCGATATCGGATTGACTCCAAAACTTGGATAACATCATAATATTGTGGGAGGAGTCATTTGGTGGATTTTGAGTGAAATCCAATCTCTAGAACTATACAATACACCAACCACCCCATTTCAGAATGAACGTCGTAGGAACCTGAATTGTTCGATTTCAATGACCAATCGATATCGGATTGAGTCCAAAAATAGGGGAACATCACAATATTGTGGGAGTCGTCATTTGGTGTGTTATGAGTGAAACCCAATCCCTAGAACTATATACACCAACCAGTCCATTTCGGAACGAAATTCGTATGAACCTGAATTCTCCGTTTTCATGGACCAATCAATATCGGATTGAGTCTAAAACTTGAGGAACATCATAATATTGTGGGTGGAGTCATTTGGTGGGTTTTGGGTGAAATCCAATCTCGAGAACTATACAATACACCAACCACTCCATTTATGAACGAACTTCATACGGACCTGAATTGTCCGATTTAAAGGACCAATCGATATCGGATTGAGTCTAAAACTTGGGGAACATCATAGTATTGTGGGAGGAGTCATTTGCTGGGTTTTGAGGGAAATCCAATCCCCAGAACTATACAATAAACCAACTACTCCATTTCAGAACGAACTTCGTACGAACCTGAATTGTCCGATTTCATTGCCCAATCGATATTGGATTGAGTCCAAAACTTGGGGAACTTCATAATACGGTGGGAGGAGTGATTTGGTGGGTTTTGAGTGAAATCCAATCCCTAGAACTATACCATACATCAGCCACTCCATTTCAGAACGAACTTCGCTAGAACCTGAACTGTCCGATTTCATGGACCAATCGATATCGGATTGAGTCTAAAACTTGGGGAACATCATAGTATTGTGGGAGGAGTCATTTGCTGGGTTTTGAGGGAAATCCAATCCCCAGAACTATACAATAAACCAACTACTCCATTTCAGAACGAACTTCGTACGAACCTGAATTGTCCGATTTAATTGCCCAATCGATATTGGATTGAGTCCAAAACTTGGGGAACTTCATAATACTGTGGGAGGAGTCATTTGGTGGGTTTTGAGTGAAATCCAATCCCTAGAACTATACGATACATCAGCCACTCCATTTCAGAACGAACTTCGCTAGAACCTAAACTGTCCGATTTCATGGACCAATAGATATTTGATTGAGTCTACAACTTGGGGAACACCATAATATTGTGGGAGGAGTCATTTGGTTTGTTTTGAGTGAAATCCAATCCCCAGAACTATACAATAAACCAACTACTCCATTTCAGAACAAACCTCGTACGAACCTGAATTGTCCGATTTCATCGACCAATCGATATCGGATTGAGTCCAAAGCTGGGGAACATCGTAATATTGTGGGAGGAGTCATTTGGTGGGTTTTCAGTGAAATCCAATCCCCAGAACTTTACAATAAGCCAACTACTCCATTTCAGAACGAACTTCGTACGAACCTGAATTGTCCGATTTCATTGACCAATCGATATCGGATTGAGTCTAAAACTTGGGGAACATCATAATATTGTGGGAGGAGTCATTTGGTGGGTGTTGAGTGAAATCCAATTGCTAGAAGTATAGAATACAGCAACCTCTCCATTTCAGAACGAACTTCGTATGAACCTGAATTGTCCGATATCATTGACCAATCGATATCGGATTGAGTCCAAAACTTGGGGAACACCATAATATTGTCGAAGGAGTCATTTATTGGGTTTTGAGCAAAATCCAATCTCTAGAACTATACAATACATGAGCCACTCCATTTCAGAAAGAACTTCGCCAGAACCTGAATTATCCGATTGCCTTGACCAATCGATATCGGATTGAGCCCAAAACCTGGAGAACATCATAATATTGTCGGAGGAGTCATTTGGTGGGTTTTGAGTGAAATCCAATCCCCAGAACTATACAATAAAACAACTACATTTCAGAACGAAATTCGAATGAACTTGAATTGTCTGATTTCATTGAACAATCGATATCGGATTGAGTCCAAAACTAGGGGAACATCACAATATTGTGGGAGGAGTCATTTGGTGGGTTTTGAGTGAAATCCAATCTCCAGAACTATACAATACACCAACCACTCCATTTTAGAACGAACTTCGTACGAACTTGAATGGTCCGATTTGAAGGAGCAATCGATATCGAATTGAGTCCTAAACTTGGGGAACATCATAATATTGTGGGAGGACTTATTTGGCGGGTTTTGACTGAAATCCAATCTCCAGAACTATACAATACACCAACCACTCCATTTCAGAACGAACTTCGTACGAACCTGAATTGTTAAATTTCGTGGACCAATCGATATCGGATTGAGTCCAAACCTTGGGGAACTTCACAACATTGTGGGAGGAGTCATTTGGTGATTTTTGAGTGAAATCCAATCTCTAGAACTATACAATACATCAGCAACTCCATTTCAGAACGAACTTCATACGAACCTGAATTGTTCGATTACAAGGACCAATCGTTATCGGATTGAGTCCAAAACTTTGAGAACATCATAACAGTGTGGGAGGAATCATTTGGTGGGTTTTGAGTGAAATCCAATCTCTAGAACTATACAATACACCAAGTACTCCATTTCAGAAAGAACTTCCTACGAACCTGAATTGTAAATTTTGTGGACCAATCGATATCGTTTTGAGTCCAAAACTTGGGGAACATCATAATATTGTGGGAGGAGTCATTTGGTGGGTTTTGAGTGAAATCCAATCCCCAGAACTATACAATAAACCAACTACATTTTAGAACGAAATTCGTACGAACTTGAATTGTCTGATTTCATTGAACAATCGATATCGGATTGAGTCCAAAACTTGGGGAACATCACAATATTGTGGGAGGAGTCATTTGGTTGGTTTTGAGTGAAATCCAATCTCCAGAACTATACAATACACCAACCACCCCATTTTAGAACGAACTTCGTACGAACTTGAATTGTCCGATTTCAAGGAGCAATCGATATTGGATTGAGTCCTAAACTTGGGGAACATCATAATATTGTGGGAGGAGTTATTTGGCGGGTTTTGAGTGAAATCCAATCTCGAGAACTATACAATACACCAACCACTCCATTTCAGAACGAACTTCGTACGAACATGAATTGTCAAATTTCGCGGACGAATCGATATCGGATTGAGTCCAAACCTTGGGGAGCTTCATAATATTGTGGGAGGAGTCATTTGTTGATTTTTGAGTGAAATCCAATCTCTAGAACTATACAATACATCAGCCACTCCATTTCAGAACGAACTTCATACGAACCTGAATTGTTCGATTACAAGGACCAATCGTTATCGGATTGAGTCCAAAACTTTGGGAACATCATAATAGTGTGGGAGGAATCATTTGGTGGGTTTTGAGTGAAATCCAATCTCTAGAACTATAGAATACACCAACCACCCCATTTCAGAACGAACTTCGTACGAACCTGAATTGTCCGATTTTAAGGACCAATCGATATCGGATTGAGTCCAAAACTTGGGGGACACCATAATATTGTTGGAGTTGTCATTTGGTGGGTTTTAAGTGAAATCCAATCCGTAGAACCGTACAATACATCAACGACTTGATAACTCATATATTTATACATTTATACCATCCATTTCTAGTATATTTGTGATGTTTTTGAGTGAAACTTGTTGCGTTTTATCCTATTTTGTGTTGGTATGCAGTTGCATATACTTTAGGATCAAGTTGAAGGCAAAAGAAATGAAAACATGCCATTTTTGGAGCTGACCCTTATTCAAACGTGGAAACAAGTTTCGTGACCTGTTTTGAAGTCCAAATAAAGAATCCAAGGCGAACCTGGCTTGTTTGAAGACTAAGAGCAGAATGGGAAAGCAATGGGGATTTCTAGCCTGATCTGGAGGTGCCAAATAAGGCAAAAACGTGCAAAATAAAGGCTGATTCTTTAGGATATCTTTGGAACATCTGGCAGCTTTGTTTACCCCATAAAAACTTGCCTTTTAGCCACTTTTAAAACCCCTATTTATTTTGGACGAATTTCACAACCCTACAACGGACTTCTTGGTTATTCTCTCCTTTCATGCACACTAAAACCCTAGCCGTCCATATAATTCCACCATCAGGACTCAGCGCAAGAGGTGGTTCTGGGAGAAGTTCAACATCAGAATTGGTTCAAGGGTTTCCTCTCATGAATTTATTTTCACTCATGTTGTTTATTTTTGTTTTAATCTCTTTGAACATGATGTGTAACTAAATTCATAGCTAGGGATTTCGATGTAGCCTTGCAACATTGATCCATGTTTCTAAGTTAAAGTATTCAGTTCATCAATCTGTTTCTTGTTTCATTCACTGAATCTATTGTTCAATTTGTTTGTCAATTTTAATGTTTGATCACCATTAGAGTCGCCTACAGATTATCTAGACAAGGTTATAGTAAACATCATGCTTAATCTTGTTAGACATGTGAATGAATGAAGAGAATGCTATGCAAACATCATGCTGTGTATCTTCTTTGGTTCTTTAACATTTTCTTGCATGCTAATGACTCTTAACTTGGAACCAAAGTTGAACATCCCAACTAGGTTGCAGATTAGGAGAATTTGATCAAAACCACACATCATATGGCTGATCATATTTATGTAAAACGAACTCTGGAAACAGGTTGGTAGTTGAGTTCGGTTTCATTTTATAAACATGGAATTAGTTTTGCAATGGTGAATTCGAAATCCCTAGTCTCTTCCCTATTCTTTCTACATCAATATAGCATTCACTGCTACATTCTTCTTGCATTTTACAACACAAAAACTACTTTCAAATTGTCACTTTCATTTTTATCTAGGGTTCTTTCAAAACTAGTAATTTATAGAGGTCCAATCGGTCCCTGTGGTTCGACACCCTTACTTGTACCATTATACTAACCATATATTGGCACTTGGAAGGAACACAACAAAATTTTGGCGCCGTTGCCGGGGACTGATTTCAGTCCTCTATAATTGCTTGTTCTCAAACCCTAATTTCATTTTATTTTTGTTTCTCAGGTAGTATATGTCAGATACACTTGCTGAGATAGGCCAAAGACTTGAACGGTTGATGAGCAACACTTTTGAGAAGTCTATATCAGCTAGTGCCCATACTGGCAGTGTAGAAGAGGACAATAGTTCTTCTACCCCAACGAGTGTAGATTCTTTCGATAACTCTAATTCTGATAGAGAAGAAGAGATGGCTGTCAATAACGATGACAACCGAGCTTTGGAAGATTATGCTCAACCGGTTATACCAAATTCCCCTTCGTGCATCTTGCTGCCTACTGAAGCTAGAAATTATGATCTCAAATCTTCACATTTTCACATGCTTCCTTCTTTTTATGGTTTACCTAACGAAGATCCATTAGCCCATATTAAGGAATTCTACAATGTTGTGAGTGGTTTACCTTTGCAGGGAGTGACTGAAGCAAATCTGAGGATGAGGGTTTTTCCTTATACATTGAAAGATAGAGCAAAGGGTTGGCTAATGACTTTAGCACCTGGTTCGCTCACCACTTGGGATGCCGTAGCTAAGAAATTTTTGGAGAAGTTCTTCTCTACTCAAAAGACAGCTACTTTGAGAGGGCAAATCTTTAACTTTAAACAAGATGATGGAGAACCTTTCAATGAATGTTGGGAGCGTTTCAAAGGGCTGTTGCTGCAATGTCCACATCATGGGTTACCTCTTTACTTACAAATGCAAATTTTTTATGATGGACTAACCCAAACATGTCAATCGACTGTTGATAATGCAGCAGGTGGAGCTTTGAAGAAAAAAAATGCTCAAGAGTCATATAACATTTATGAGATGTTGGGATCTAATGCTCAACACAAAGATACAAGAGGTAAACGAGTTGGAGTGTATGAAATGAGTTCTAATAATGATCTTGCCTTGCAGGTGGCTAGTTTGGAAAAGAAGCTCGATTCTATGCTCAATATGGTGCCTAAG
This sequence comes from Prunus davidiana, assembly GCA_020226225.1. Taxonomy (NCBI): domain Eukaryota; kingdom Viridiplantae; phylum Streptophyta; class Magnoliopsida; order Rosales; family Rosaceae; genus Prunus; species Prunus davidiana. The sequence goes on along the minus strand of CM035334.1, from coordinate 17,111,364 downwards.
ATAGCTGAGGTGTGTGCCATTTGCAACATACCAGGTCATCCTACTTATCAATGCTCGGCTAGTGAGGCTTATCCCGAATTCGTTCAAGAGCAAGTGAATCTCATGAATTCTTACAATCAGAGGCCGAGGAATGACCCGTTCTCTAATACATATAACCCTGGTTGGAGAGATCATCCCAATCTCTCATGGAAGAATAACAATCAATTTCAAAATTTCCAACCAAAGCCTGCCACTACGCTTGAAGATACGGTCAAAATGCTAGCTCAAAACACCGTTCATTCCAGCAAACTACCAATAGTACTCTCCAACAACATTCAGCTGCTCTAACCAAAATGGAGACACAATTAGGTCAGATTGCTGATGCTTTGAGTCAAAGAGAACCCGGAAAATTTCCAAGCCAACCGGTGATACTTCAAAGGAACCAAGAGCAAGCCAAAGCGGTCATAACACTTAGAAGTGGTAAGGTTATTAATAATGGAGTTGGCAATGAAGTTACTAATGAATCTGATCATGTGAATGCAGGTCCCACTCAAGAAGAGAATAAGAAACCGAATGACGATCCAAGCAATGCCACTTCTTCATTTGAAGCTCCAAATTTTCACAAGGCTGAAAAACCTTACTCTCCACCCATCCATTTCCTGGAAGACTTGCCAAAAGCAAGCAGGATAAGTCATTTAAAGAAATTTTTGATATTTTAAGTAAAGTGAATGTTAATTTACCTTTGCTTGATGTCATTAGGAATATGCCAGCGTATGGGAAATTTTTCAAGGAGCTAAACACTTATAAGAGGAAGTATGGACCTAATGAGAAGGTGTGGTGTCTGAAAATGTGAGTGCTGTGCTTCAAAGAAAGCTCCCACCAAAACTCAAGGATCCGGGCAGTTTTTCTATCAATATCACCATTGGAGATAAGCTAGTTGAAAAGGCTATGCTTGACTTGGGGGCTAGCATCAATTTAATGCCCTATTCAGTGTATCTTCAATTAGGTTTGGGGGGTTTGAAGGCAACAACTATTTCATTGCAACTTGCTGATCGATCAGTGAAATATCCAAGAGGTATAGTGGAAGATATCTTAGTTCAAGTTGACAAACTAATTTTGCCTGCTGATTTTGTAGTGTTGGACATGGAAGAGGCTCCTCTACATGATCGTGAGTTACCTATTTTGCTTGGGAGACCCTTTATGGCCACGGCAAAGACGATCATAGATGTGCAAAATGGTCTCCTCACCATGACTGTGCTAGGAGAAACTGTACAATTCAAAGTGTTTGAATCTCTTTCTCACCCTTCTAGTTCAATTGATTGTTGTTCGATTGATGTGCTTGATTCACTTGTTTTCTCTAAGTTTTTGCTGGCACAATCCAATGATCCATTACAATATGTTTTGAGTCAATCTCAAAATGACTTTGATGAAGAAGTGCTCATGGAGATGGTGGCTGCCTTGGAAGCATTAAAACAATATCCCTCCACTTTTTCGCCTCTTATAGAGCCATTAGAACCATCTGCCACACATCTGATCCCTTCTATTGTTAAACCTCCAAAACTTGACCTTAAACCACTTCCATCACATCTAAAATATGCTTACCTAGCTGAGTTTGAAACTCTCCCAGTTATAATAGCATCTGATCTCACCCCTTTGGAAGAAGATAAGCTAATTAGGGTGCTAAAAGAGTTCAAATCAGCCATTGGTTGGTCTATTGCAGATATCAAGGGAATAAGCCCTACCATGTGTATGCATCGAATTTTATTGGAGGAGGGAGCGAAACCAACTCGTGAACCACAAAGAAGGCTCAATCCACACATGAAGGAAGTAGTGAGAGCTGAAGTGCTGAAGTTGCTAGATGTGGGTATCATATACCCGATTTCTGATAGCAAATGGGTCAGCGCTGTTCACGTAGTGCCTAAGAGGATTGGAATCACAGTGGTAAAAAATGAGCATAAAGAGCTTGTTCAAACGAGACCTGCAGCTAGTTGGCGTGTTTGCACCGATTACAGGAAGTTGAATTCAGACACTAGAAAAGATTATTTTCCTATGCCTTTTATTGATCAAATGCTTGAGCGATTAGCTGGTCACTCATATTATTGTTTTCTTGATGGATATTCAGGTTATAATCAAATTGTGATTGCTCCGGAAGATCAAGAGAAGACTACATTCACCTGTCCTTTTGGCACTTTTGCATATAGGAGGATGCCTTTTGGCCTTTGCAATGCCCCAGCAACATTCCAAAGATGTATGCTGGCAATCTTTTCAGATATGATTGAGAGATTTATTGAGGTATTCATGGACGATTTTTCAGTTTTTGGTTCTTCTTTTGATAATTGTCTTAACCATCTCTCTCTAGTGCTTCAAAGATGTCAGGAAACAAATTTGATTCTCAATTGGGAAAAGTGTCAATTTATGGTGAAACAAGGTGTTGTGTTGGGGCATGTAATATCCAACAAGGGTATTGAAGTTGACAAAGCAAAAATTGACATCATCTCAAATATGGCAGCCCCTGCTTCAGTGAAGGGAGTGAGAAGCTTTCTAGGACATGCTGGTTTTTATCGTCGTTTCATTAAGGATTTTTCCAAGATCACTCATCCATTGTGCAATCTTTTGGCCAAAGATGTTGTATTTCACTTTGATAAAGATTGTATGAATGCATTTAATACCTTGAAACGTGAACTAACCTCTGCTCCTATCATTATGGCACCAGATTGGTCTTTGCCTTTTGAGCTAATGTGTGATGCCTCTGACTATGCTATTGGTGCTGTTTTAGGTCAAAGAGTAAATAAGCTGCCACACGTAATCTACTATGCAAGTCGGACGTTAAACGATGCTCAACTCAATTACTCTACAACTGAGAAGGAGTTGCTTGCTGTTGTTTTGCTTTAGAGAAATTTCGTTCATATCTTGTTGGCTCTAAAGTTATTGTTTACTCTGATCATGCAGCTCTTAGGTTTTTGTTGACCAAGAAAGATGCTAAACCACGTTTGATCAGATGGATACTCTTGTTTCAAGAGTTTGACCTAGAAATTCGAGACAAGAAAGGGAGTGAAAATGTTGTTGCTGATCACTTGTCGGCTTGTTGATGAAAACCATGGAGATGGACAAATTTTGCCTCTCAACGAATCATTCCCGGATGAACAACTCTTTGTCATTCAAGATAAAGAGCCTGGTATGCTGATTTTGTCAATTATCTTGCTTCTGGTGTAATTAGAGATGATTTGACTTTTCAGGAGAGAAAGAAGTTCTTTTCAATGGTGAAACACTACATGTGGGATGAGCCCTATTTGTTCAAGTATTGCCCTGACCAAATCATTCGAAGATGTGTTCCGGAGAGTGAGCAGCAAAGCATACTAACATTCAGTCATGCATTGGCATGCGGAGGTCATTTCAGTGCCAAAAAGACAGCTTTAAAGGTTTTACAATCTGGTTTCTTTTGGCCTACATTGTTTAAAGATGCTTTTGATTTTTGCTCTAAGTGTGATAGGTGTCAGAAAATGGGGAGCATCAGTCGCAGGAACGAAATGCCATTAAACAACATTTTAGTGGTAGAGCTGTTTGATGTGTGGGGAATTGACTTCATGGGACCATTCCCATCTTCTTTTGGATACATATACATACTAGTGGCAGTAGATTATGTATCAAAATGGGTTGAGGCAACAGCTACACGAACTAATGATCACAAAGTTGTTTTGAATTTTCTCAAAGATATGATTTTCACTAGGTTTGGAACTCCGAGAGCTATCATTAGCGATGGTAGTCACTTTGCAACAAACCTTTCGAGGCATTGATGAAGAAGTACAACATCACACATAAAGTGGCAACTCCATACCATCCTCAAACCTCTGGACAAGTGGAAATCAGCAATAGAGAAATAAAGAACATCTTGATGAAAACCGTCGGCCCTACAAGGAAGGATTGGTCACTAAGGTTGAATGATGCACTTTGGGCGTATCGAACAGCGTACAAGACCCCAATTGGAATGAGCCCTTATCGACTGGTGTTTGGAAAGGCATGTCATCTGCCAATGGAGCTCGAGCACCGTGCATATTGGGCCATAAAGAAGTTCAATTTTGATCTCAAAGAAGCTGGTACAGTGAGGAAGCTCCAACTCAATGAGTTGGAAGAGCTCAGAAATGAATCATATGAGAATGCAAGGATCTACAAAGAACGAACCAAGCTCTACCATGACAAAGCAATTCTTAGGAAGGAGTTTCAACCAGGTATGAAAGTACTTTTGTATGACTCACGTTTGCGACTGTTTCCAGGTAAATTGAAGTCTAGATGGGTTGGACCATTCAAAGTGCTTCAAGTATTTCCCCATGGAGCTATGGAGATAGAAAACATCAAGAATGGCACCCGTTTTAAGGTCAATGGACAGCGTTTGAAGCCTTATTTGGAGAATGTTTCACAGGAGCAGGTTTATGTCGTTATAGATTCTCTCGAGTTTATGCAACTTAGACACACTACCATGTCTTGCCTAGACATTAAATAAAGCGCTTGCTAGGAGGCAACCTAGCTGGGTTTGTGTTCTTTCCGTTTATTTGTGTTGGTTTTTAGTTTTTATTTTATTTCTTTCCATGCACACTGTGCCAATTTGCATTGCATCCATTCCATTCATTTTTTTTTTAAGCATCGAGGACAATGCTTAGTTTAGGTTTGGGGGTGTGGGATTTTCGTTTGTTTTTAGTTCTGGTTAAAGTTTGCTTTTGCTTACTAATGTGAATGTATATGAGGGCTATGGTTTACAATGAGACTACTGCGATGTCATGAAAAAGTTCATATCATATCTTTTTTTTTCAAAGCTGTTACTCTTGGAATCATGGTGGTTAAAGTATCATGCTCAAATTCTGGAAGAAGAATTGTGGAGACTACCCTAGTGAGTGATTTTGAGCCTATTTACTTCTTTGAGAGGGTTTAAAGTGTTTGTACTCCTATCTTTTTGCTTCAATGTCATTTCAAATTATCTCATTATTTTTGTTTGATTGAACGCTAAGAATTGTTCGCTTTCGCAGATACCATGTGTTTGGTAACATTCATGAATGAACTCATTGAGACGATGTTAGGCTATGCATGTCTTAACCACCAAAAGGCCTAATTTCTTACCTTTATGTGTGTGCCATTACCCCATTTTGAAGCCAATCATTTTTAGCCATTTTCTTTTCTCACATTTGTTTCCCCATATCCTTTTATCTCAATATGAGATATTTAGCCCATTACAGCTATACCCTATAGTTTGGGGAATACCAAAGTGATGAAGACAAAGATAATTCGAGCTCTACATCAAGAAAGTGGTATGTACCGAGGTATGTGTGCTGGAATTGTAGAAAAAAGAAAGAAAAAAGAAACAAAGTTTTAGAAAAAGAAAAGAAAAGAAAAAGAATCAAAGAGGATGTAATTTCTAAATCCTTCCATTATCGCACGGGTCCTGGATGCCACGAACAAACAACAAAGATCAATTCAAGAGGAGAGCTTGCTGCTTTCACAAGGAAGACACTTTGGTATGTCCCAAGCTTTAGTATTTCCTATCCTTTCTTTCATAGCCCCTGACCTAAGCCTTACATTACACACCTTGTGAAAGACCTAGCTGATCTTTGGGGATGTATTCATGGGTGCTGCTAAGTATGTGTGCTATCCATATTCTTAGTGTTTAATTCCTTTCATGAGATATGTCCAGAAATTGTGCTTTTATTTCATATTTCATATGTGAGGATTTTGATTCCCTTTTACATAACTTCACTCACATATGTTTGAGGAGAGACCACACCTTAGGATCTGAGTGAAAATTTGAGTGATATCTGTGAGGACTAGAGTTGAGGCGATTTCTATCTTTGGCATTTGAGTATGGTGTCTTTGAAATCATGGGACATGGAGTAATTATTATTTTTACACTATACTTATGATATGATTCTTTGAAGTGGCAGACTAGTGGTTCGAATGTATGACTAAGCTTTCATTGGTTCTTATTAGTTTGCTATAAGTATGCTTTAACCAATTTGCTTGCAAGTATGCAGATGTTTGTGGGAGTCATCACTGTAAACCCTCAGGAGACACAACTCCTCCTACTAGGGACACCTAGGGGTTTAAAGGCTTGTTGCACATGCTCAGTGCAATCGTTTAACCTGCAAAAGTGGTCTAGTTAGATTTTATTGTCTTGTGTGTTTTTAATTTCAGTTTTGCTCGAGGACTAGCAAAAATCAGGTTTGGGGGTATTTGATAACTCATATATTTATACATTTATACCATCCATTTCTAGTATATTTGTGATGTTTTTGAGTTAAACTTGTTGCGTTTTATCCTATTTTGTGTTAGTATGCAGTTGCATATACTTTAGGATCAAGTTGAAGGCAAAAGAAATGAAAACATGCCATTTTTGGAGCTGACCCTTATTCAAACGTGGAAACAAGTTTCGTGACCTGTTTTGAAGTCCAAATAAAGAATCCAAGGCGAACCTGGCTTGTTTGAAGACTAAGAGCAGAATGGGAAAGCAATGGGGATTTCTAGCCTGATTTGGAGGTGCCAAATAAGGCAAAAACGTGCAAAATAAAGGCTGATTCTTTAGGATATCTTTGGAACATCTGGCAGCCTTGTTTACCCCATAAAAACTTGCCTTTTAGCCACTTTTAAAACCCCTATTTATTTTGGACGAATTTCACAACCCTAGATCTGACTTCTTGGTTATTCTCTCCTTTCATGCACACTAAAACCCTAGCCGTCCATATAATTCCACCATCAGGACTCAGCGCAAGAGGTGGTTCTTGGAGAAGTTCAACATCAGAATTGGTTCAAGGGTTTCCTCTCATGAATTTATTTTCACTCATGTTGTTTATTTTTGTTTTAATCTCTTTGAACATGATGTGTAACTAAATTCATAGCTAGGGATTTCGATGTAGCCTTGCAACATTGATCCATGTTTCTAAGTTAAAGTATTCAGTTCATCAATCTGTTTCTTGTTTCATTCACTGAATCTATTGTTCAATTTGTTTGTCAATTTTAATGTTTGATCACCATTAGAGTCGCCTACAGATTATCTAGACAAGGTTATAGTAAACATCATGCTTAATCTTGTTAGACATGTGAATGAATGAAGAGAATGCTATGCAAACATCATGCTGTGTATTTTCTTTGGTTCTTTAACGTTTTCTTGCATGCTAATGACTCTTAACTTGGAACCAAAGTTGAACATCCCAACTAGGTTGCAGATTAGGAGAATTTGATCAAAACCACACATCATATGGCTGATCATATTTATGTAAAACGAACTCTGGAAACAGGTTGGTAGTTGAGTTCGGTTTCATTTTATAAACATGGAATTAGTTTTGCAATGGTGAATTCGAAATCCCTAGTCTCTTCCCTATTCTTTCTACATCAATATAATTCACTGCTACATTCTTCTTGCATTTTACAACACAAAAACTACTTTCAAATTGTCACTTTCATTTTTATCTAGGGTTCTTTCAAAACTAGTAATTTATAGAGGTCCAATCGGTCCCTGTGGTTCGACACCCTTACTTGTACCATTATACTAACCATATATTGGCACTTGGAAGGAACACAACACGACTCCATTTCAGAACGAACTTCATACGAAACTGAATTGTCCGATTACAAGGACCAATCGATATCGGATTGAGTCCAAAACTTGGGAAACATCATAATATTGTGGGAGGAGTCATTTGGTGGGTTTTGAGTGAAATCCAATCTCGAGAACTATACAATACATCAGCCACTCCGTTTCAGAACGAACTTCGTACGAACATGAATTGTCCGATTACGAGGACCAATCGATATCGGATTGAGTCCAAAATTTGGCGAACATCGTAATATTTTGGGAGGAGCCATTTGGTGGATTTTGAGTGAAATCCAATCTCGAGACCTATACAATACACCGACCGCTACATTTCAGCTCACAGTTCGGACGAACCTGAATGGGCCTATTTCATGGACCAATCGATATTGGATTGAGTCCAAAACTTGGGGAACCTCAAAATACTGTGGAAGGAGTCATTTGGTGGGTTTTGAATGAAATCCAATCTCGAGAACTATACAATACATCAACCACTCCATTTCAAAACGAACTTCGTATGAACCTGAATTGCCCGATTTCGTGGACCAATTGATATCGGATTAAGTCCAAAACTTGGGAAACATCATAATATTGTGGGAGGAGTCATTTGGTGGGTTTTGAGTGAAATTCAATCTCAAGAACTATACAATACACCAACCACCCCATTTCAGAACGAACTTCGTACGAACCTGAATTGTCCGATTTCAAGGAACAATCGATATCGGATTGAGTCCAAAACTTGGGGGACACCATAATATTGTGGGAGTTGTCATTTGGTGGGTTTTAAGTGAAATCCAATCCGTAGAACCATACAATACATCAACGACTCCATTTCAGAACGAACTTCATACGAACCTGAATTGTCCGATTTCAGGGACCAATCGATATCGGATTGAGTTCAAAACTTGGGGCACATCATAATATTGTGGGAGGAGTCATTTGGTGATTTTTCCGTGAAATCCAATCTCCAGAACTATACAATACATCAGCCACTCCATTTCAGAACGAACTTCGTACGAACCTGAATTGTCCGATTACAAGGACCAATCGATATCGGATTGAGTCCAAAACTTGGGAAACATCATAATATTGTGGGAGGAGTCATTTCGTGGGTTTTGAGTGAAATCCAATCTCGAGAACTATACAATACATCAGCCACTCCGTTTCAGAATGAACTTCGTACGAACATGAATTGTCCGGTTACGAGGACCAATCGATATCGGATTGAGTCCAAAATTTGGCGAACATCGTAATATTTTGGGAGGAGCCATTTGGTGGATTTTGAGTGAAATCCAATCTCGAGACCTGTAAAATACACCAACCGCTACATTTCAGCTCACAGTTCGGACGAACCTGAATGGGCCTATTTCATGGACCAATCGATATTGGATTGAGTCCAAAACTTGGGGAACATCAAAATATTGTGGAAGGAGTCATTTGGTGGGTTTTGAGTGAAATCCAATCTCGAGAACTATACAATACACCAACCACTCCATTTCAGAACGAACTTCGTACGAACCTGAATTGCCCTATTTCAGGGACCAATCGATATCGGATTGAGTCCAAAACTTGGAGAACATCGTAATATTGTGGGAGGAGTCATTTGGTGGTTTTTGAGTGAAATCCAATCTCTAGAACTATGCAATACACAGACCACTCCATTTCAGAACACAGTTCACACGAACTTGAATTGGCCGATTTCATGGACCAATCGATATCGGATTGAGTCCAAAACTTGGGGAACATCGTAATATTGTGGGAGGTGTCATTTGGTGGTTTTTGGGTGAAATCCAATCCCTAGAACTGTACAATACACCAACCGCTCCATTTCAGAACGAACTTCGTATGAACCTGAATTGTCCAATTTCATGGACCAGTGGATATCAGATTGAGTCGAAAATATGAGGAACATCCCAATATTGTGGGACGAGTCGTTTGGTGGGTTCTGAGTGAAATCCAATCCCTAGAACTGTACAATACACCAACCACTCCATTTCAGAACGAGCTTCGTATGAACCTGAATTGTCCAATTTCATGGACCAATTGATATCAGATTGAGTCCAAAATATGGGGAACATCCAAATATTGTGGGACGAGTCGTTTGGTGGGTTTTGAGTGAAATCCAATCCCTATAACAACCAACCCCTCCATTTCAGAACGAACTTTGTACGAGCCTGAATTGTCCGATTTCATGAACCAATCGATATCTGATTGAGTCCAGAACTTGGGGAACATCATAATATTGTGGGAGGAGTCATTTGGTGGGTTTTGAGTGAAATCCAATCTATAGAACTATACAATACACCAACCAGTCCATTTCAGAACGAACTCCGTACGAACCTGAATTGTCCGATTTCAAGGACCAATCAATGTCAGATTGAGTCCAAAACTTGGGGAATATCATAATATTGTGGGACGAGTAGTTTGGTGGGTTTTGAGTGAAATCCAATCCCAAGAACAACCAACCACTCCATTTCAGAACGAACTTCGTACGAACCAGAATTGTCAAATTTCGTGGACAAATCGGTATCAGATTGAGTCCAAAACTTGGAGAAATCATAATATTGTGGGAGGAGTCATTTGGTGGGTTTTGAGTGAAATCCAATCTCTAGAATTATACAATACACCAACCACAATATTTCAGAACGAACTTCGCACGAACCTGAATTGTCCGATTAAATGGACCAATCAATATCAGATTGGGTCCAAAACTTGGGGAACATCATAATATTATGGGAGGAGCCATTTGGTGGGTTTTGAGTGAAATCCAATCTATAGAACTATACAATACCCCAAACACCCCATTTCAGAACGAACTTCGTACGAAACAGAATTGTCAATATTTCGTGGACTAATCGATATCGGATTGAGTCCAAAACTTGGGGAACATCATAATATTGTGGGAGTCATTTGGTGGGTTTTGAGTGAAATCCAATCTCTAGAACTATACAATACACCAACCACCCCATTTTAGAACGAACTTCGTACGAACCTGAGTTGTCCGATTTCATGGACCAATCGATGTCAGATTGACTCCAAAACTTGGGGAATATCATAATATTGTGGCACGAGTAGTTTGGTGGGTTTTGAGTGAAATCCAATCCCAAGAACAACCAACCACTCCATTTCAGAACGAACTTCGTACGAACCAGAATTGTCAAATTTCGTGGAACAATCGATATCGGATTGAGTCCAAAACTTGGGGAACATCATAATATTTTGGGAGTCATTTGGTGGGTTTTGAGTGAAATCCAATCTCTAGAACTATACAATACACCAACCACTCCATTTTAGAAAGAACTTCGTACGAACCTGAATTGTCCGATTTCATGGACCAATCGATATCAAATTGAGTCCAAAACTTGGGGAACATCATAATATTGTGGGAGGAGTCATTTGGTGGGTTTTGAGTGAAATCCAATCTCAAGACCTATACAATACACCAACCCCTCCATTTTAGGACAGAGTTTGGACGAACTTCAGTTGTCCGATTTCATGGACCAATCGATATTGGATTGAGTCCAAAACTTGAGGAACATCATAATATTGTGGGAGGAGTCATTTGGTGGGTTTTGAGTGAAACCCAATCCCTAGAACTATACAATACACCAACCACTCCATTTCGGAATGAACTTCGTACGAACCTGAATTGTTAAATTTCGTGGAAAAATCGATATCGGAGTGAGTCCAAAACTTGGGGAACATCATAATATTGTGGGATGAGTCATTTGGTGGGTTTTGAGTGAAATCCAATCTCTAGAACTATACAATACATCAACCTCCCCATTTCAGAACGAACTTCGTATGAACCAGAATTGTCAAATTTCGTGGACAAATCGGTATCAGATTGAGTCCAAAACTTGGGGAACATCATAATATTGTGGGAGGAGTCATTTGGTGGGTTTTGAGTGAAATCCAATCTCTAGAATTATACAATACACCAACCACTATATTTCAGAACGAACTTCGCACGAACCTGAATTGTCCGATTAAATGGACCAATCAATATCAGATTGGGTCCAAAACTTGGGGAACATCGTAATATTATGGGAGGAGTCATTTGGTGGGTTTTGAGTGAAATCCAATCTATAGAACTATACAATACCCCAAACACCCCATTTCAGAACGAACTTCGTACGAACCAGAATTGTCAAATTTCGTGGACCAATCGATATCGGATTGAGTCCAAAACTTGGGGAACATCATAATATTGTGGGAGTCATTTGGTGGGTTTGGAGTGAAATCCAATCTCTAGAACTATACAATACATCAACCACCCCATTTCAGAACGAACTTCGTACGAACCAGAATTGTCAAATTTTGTGGACCAATCGATATCGGATTGAGTCCAGAACTTGGGAAACATCATAATATTGTGGGAGGAGTCATTTGGTGGGTTTTGAGTGAAATCCAATCTCTAGAACTATACAATACCCCAACCACCCCATTTCAGAACGAACTTTGTACGAACCAGAATTGTCAAATTTCGGGGACCAATCGATATCGGATTGAGTCCAAAACTTGCGGAACATCATAATATTGTGGGAGTCATTTGGTGGGTTTTGAGCGAAATCCAATCTCTAGAACTATACAAAACCTCAACCACCCCATTTCAGAACGAACTTCATACGAACCAGAATTGTCAAATTTCGTGGACCAATCGATATCGGATTGAGTCCAGAACTTGGGAAACATCATAATATTGTGAGAGGAGTCATTTGGTGGGTTTTGAGTGAAATCCAATCTCTAGAACTATACAATACCCCAACCACCCCATTTCAGAACGAACTTTGTACGAACCAGAATTGTCAAATTTCGTGGACCAATCGATATCGGATTGAGTCCAAAACTTGCGGAACATCATAATATTTTGGGATGAGTCATTTGGTGGGTTTTGAGTGAAATCCAATATCTAGAACTACACAATACATCAACCACCCCATTTCAGAACGAACTTCGTACGAACCAGAATTGTCAAATTTCGTGGACCAATCGATATCGGATTGAGTCCAAAACTTGGGGAACATCATAATATTGTGGGAGTCATTTGGTGGGTTTTGAGTGGAATCGAATCTCTAGAACTATACAATACACCAACCACTCCATTCTAGAACGAACTTCGTACGAACCTGAATTGTCCGATTTCTTGGACCAATCGATATCGGATTGAGTCCAAAACTTGGGGAACATCATAATATTGTGGGAGGAGTCATTTGGTGGGTTTTGAGTGAAATCCAATCTCTAGAACTATACCATACCCCAACCACCCCATTTCAGAACGAACTTCGTACGAACCTAAATTGTCTTATTTCAAGGACCAATCGATATCGGACTCAGTCCAACACTTCGGAACATCATAATACTGTGGGAGTTGTCATTTGGTGGGTTTTAAGTGAAATCCAATCCGTAGAACCATACAATACACCAACCCCTCCATTTTAGAACGAACTTCGTACGAACCTGAATTGTCCGATTTCAAGGACCAATCGATATCGGATTGAGTCCAAAACTTGGGGAACATCATAATATTGTGGGAGTTGTCATGTGGTGGGTTTTAAGTGAAATCCAATCCGTAGGACTATACAATACACCAACCCCTCCATTTCAGAACGAACTTCGTACGAACCTGAATTGTCCGATTTCGTGGACCAATCGATATCGGATTGAGTCCAAAACTTGGGGAACATTATAATATTGTGGGAGTCATTTGGTGGGTTTTGAGTGAAATCCAATCTCTAGAATTATACAATACACCAACCGCTGCATTTCAGAACGAACTTCGTACGAACCTGAATTGTCCGATTTCAAGGACCAATCGATATCGGATTGAGTCCAAAACTTGGGGAAAATCATAATATTGTGGGAGTTGTCATGTGGTGGGTTTTAAGTCAAATCCAATCCGTAGGACTATACAATACACCAACCCCTCCATTTCAGAACGAACTTCGTACGAACCTGAATTGTCCGATTTCGTGGACCAATCGATATTGGATTGAGTCCAAACTTGAGGAACATCACAATATTGTGTGAGGAGTCATTTGGTGGGTTTTGAGTGAAATCCAATCCCTAGAACTATACAATACACCAACCACTCCATTTCGGAATGAACTTCGTACGAACCTGAATTGTCAAATTTCGTGGACCAATCGATCTCAGATTGAGTCCAAAACTTGGGGAACATCATAATATTGCGGGATGAGTCATTTGGTGGGTTTTGAGTGAAATCCAATCTCTAGAACTATACAATACACCATCCAGTCCATTTCAAAACAAACTTCGTACGAACCTGAATTGTCCGATTTCAAGGACCAATCGATATCGGATTGAGTCCAAAAGTTGGGGAACATCGTCATATTGTGGGAATTGTCATTTGGTGGGTTTTGAATGAAATCCAATCTCTAGACCTATACAATACATCAACCACCCCATTCCAGGACGAACGTCGTACGAATTTGAATTGTCCGATTTCAAGGACCAAGCGATATTGGATCGAGTCCAAAAGTTGGGGAATATCATAATATTGTGGGAATTGTCATTTGGGGGGTTTTGAGTGAAATCCAATCTCTAGAACTATACAATACACCAACCGCTCCATTTCAGAACGAACTTCGTATGAAACTGAATTGTCCCATTACAAGGACAAATCGATATCGGATTGACTCCAAAACTTGGGGAACATCATAATATTGTGGGAGGAGTAATTTGGTGGGTTTTGAGTGAAATCCAATCTCTAGAACTATACAATACACCAACCACTCCATTTCAGAATGAACTTCGTACGAACCTGAATTGTCCAATTTCGTGGACCAATCGATATCAGATTGAGTCCAAAACTTGGGGAACATCATAATATTGTGGGACGAGTCGTTTGTTGTGTTTTTAGTGAAACCCTATAACAACCAACTCCTCCATTTCAGAACGAACTTCGTACGAAACTGAATTGTCCGATTTCATGGACCAATCGATATCAGATTCAGTCCAAAACTTGGGGAACATCATAATGTTGTGGGACGAGTCGTTTGTTGTGTTTTTAGTGAAATCCAATCCCTATAACAACCAACCCCTCCATTTCAGAACGAACTTCGAACGAACCTGAATTGTCAAATTTCGTGGATCAATCGATATTAGATTGAGTCCAAAACTTGGGGAACATCATAATATTGTGGGAGGAGTCATTTGGTGGGTTTTGAGTTAAATCCAATCTCTAGAACTATACAATACCCCAACCACCCCATTTCAGAACGAACCTCGTACGAACCTGAATTGTCTGATTTCAAGGACCAATCGATATCGGACTGAGTCGAAAACTTGGGGAACATCATAATATTGTGGCAGTTGTCGTTTGGTGGGTTTTGAGTGAAATCCAATCCCTAGAACTATACAATACATCAGCCACACCATTTCAGAACGAACTTCGTAGGAACCTGAATTGTCCGATTACAAGGACCAATCGATATCGGATTGAGTCCAAAACTTGGGGAACAACATAATATTGTGGGAGGAGTGATTTGGTGGGTTTTGAGTGAAATCCAATCCCTAGAACTATTTGGTGGGGAACCACTACATTTTAGAACGAACTTCGTACGAACCTGAATTGTCCAATTTCATGGACCAATTGATATCAGATTGAGTCCAAAACATGGGGAACATCCCAATATTGTGGGACGAGTCGTTTGGTGGGTTTTGAGTGAAATCCAATCCCTATAACAACCAACCTCTCCATTTCAGAATGAACTTCGTACGAGCCTGAATTGTCCGATTTCATGGACCAATCGATGTCAGATTGAGTCCAAAACTTGGGGAATATCATCATATTGTGGGACGAGTCGTTTGGTGGGTTTTGAGTGAAATCCAATCCCTGGAAGAACAAACCACTCCATTTCAGAACAAACTTCGTACGAACTTGAATTGTTCGATTTCATTCACCAATCGATATCGGATTGAGTCCAAAACTTGGGGAACATCGTAATATTGTGGGAGGAGTCATTTGGTGGATTTTGAGTGAAATCCAATCTCAAGACCTATACAATACACCTACCCCTCCATTTCAGAACGAACTTCGTACGAACCTGAATTGTCCGATTTCATGGACCAATCGATTTCGGATTCAGTCCAAACCTTGGGGAGCATCATAATATTGTGGGAGGAGTCATTTGGTCGGTTTTGAGTGAAATCCAATCCCTAGAATTATACAATGCATCAGCCACTCCAATTCAGAATCAACTTCGTAGGAACCTGAATTGTCCGATTACAAGGACCAATCGATATCGGATTGAGTCCAAAACTTGGGGAACATCATAATATTGTGGGAGGAGTTATTTGGTGGGTTTTGAGGGAAATCCAATCTCTAGAACTGTACAACACACCAACCACTCCTTTTTAGAACGAACTTCGTACGAAACTGAATTGTCCGATTACAAGGACAAATCGATATCGGATTGAGTCCAAAACTTGGGGAACATCATAATATTGTGGGAGGAGTCATTTGGTGCTTTTTGAGTGAAATCCAATCTCTAGAACTATACAATACACAAACCACTCCATTTCAGAACGAACTTCGTACGAACCTGAATTGTCCGATTGAATGGACCAATCGATATCGGATTCAGTCCAAAGCTGGGGGAGCATCATAATATTGTGGGAGGAGTCATTTGGTGGGTTTTGAGTGAAATCCAATCCCCTGAACTATACAATACATCAGCCACTCCAATTCAGAATCAACTTCGTAGGAACCTGAATTGTCCGATTACAAGGGCCAATCGATATCGGATTGAGTCCAAAACTTGGGGAACATCATAATATTGTGGGAGGAGTTATTTGGTGGGTTTTGAGGGAAATCCAATCTCTAGAACTGTACAACACACCAACCACTCCATTTTAGAACGAACTTCGTACGAAAATGAATTGTGCGATTACAAGGACAAATCGATATCGGATTGAGTCGAAAACTTGGGGAACATCATAATATTGTGGGAGGAGTCATTTGGTGCTTTTTGAGTGAAATCCAATCTCTAGAACTATACAATACACAAACCACACCATTTCAGAACGAACTTCGTACGAACCTGAATTGTCCAATTTAATGGACCAATCGATATCGGATTCAATCCAAAGCTGGGGGAGCATCATAATATTGTGGGAGGAGTCATTTGGTGTGTTTTGAGTGAAATCCAATCCCCTGAACTATACAATACATCAGCCACTCCAATTCAGAATCAACTTCGTAGGAACCTGAATTGTCCGATTACAAGGACCAATCGATATCGGATTGAGTCCAAAACTTGGGGAACATCATAATATTGTGGGAGGAGTTATTTGGTGGGTTTTGAGGGAAATCCAATCTCTAGAACTGTACAACACACCCCACTCCATTTTAGAACGAACTTCGTACGAAACTGAATTGTGCGATTACAAGGACAAATCGATATCGGATTGAGTCCAAAACTTGGGGAACATCATAATATTGTGGGAGGAGTCATTTGGTGCTTTTTGAGTGAAATCCAATCTCTAGAACTATACAATACACAAACCACACCATTTCAGAACGAACTTCGTACGAACCTGAATTGTCCAATTTAATGGACCAATCGATATCGGATTCAGTCCAAAGCTGGGGGAGCATCATAATATTGTGGGAGGAGTCATTTGGTGTGTTTTGAGTGAAATCCAATCCCCTGAACTATACAATACATCAGCCACTCCAATTCAGAATCAACTTCGTAGGAACCTGAATTGTCCGATTACAAGGACCAATCGATATCGGATTGAGTCCAAAACTTGGGGAACATCATAATATTGTGGGAGGAGTTATTTGGTGGGTTTTGAGGGAAATCCAATCTCTAGAACTGTACAACACACCAACCACTCCATTTTAGAACGAACTTCGTACGAAACTGAATTGTGCGATTACAAGGACAAATCGATATCGGATTGAGTCCAAAACTTGGGGAACATCATAATATTGTGGGAGGAGTCATTTGGTGCTTTTTGAGTGAAATCCAATCTCTAGAACTATACAATACACAAACCACTCCATTTCAGAACGAACTTCGTACAAACCTGAATTATCCGATTTAATGGACCAATAGATATCGGATTCAGTCCAAAGCTGGGGGAGCATCATAATATTGTGGGAGGAGTCATTTGGTGGGTTTTGAGTGAAATCCAATCCCCTGAACTATACAATACATCAGCCACTCCAATTCAGATCAACTTCGTAGGAACCTGAATTGTCCGATTACAAGGACCAATCGATATCGGATTGAGTCCAAAACTTGGGGAACATCATAATATTGTGGGAGGAGTTATTTGGTGGGTTTTGAGGGAAATCCAATCTCTAGAACTGTACAACACACCAACCACTCCATTTTAGAACGAACTTCGTACGAAAATGAATTGTGCGATTACAAGGACAAATCGATATCGGATTGAGTCCAAAACTTGGGGAACATCATAATATTGTGGGAGGAGTCATTTGGTGCTTTTTGAGTGAAATCCAATCTCTAGAACTATACAATACACAAACCACACCATTTCAGAACGAACTTCGTACGAACCTGAATTGTCCAATTTAATGGACCAATCGATATCGGATTCAGTCCAAAGCTGGGGGAGCATCATAATATTGTGGGAGGAGTCATTTGGTGTGTTTTGAGTGAAATCCAATCCCTGAACTATACAATACATCAGCCACTCCAATTCAGAATCAACTTCGTAGGAACCTGAATTGTTCCGATTACAAGGACCAATCGATATCGGATTGGTCCAAAACTTGGGGAACATCATAATATTGTGGGAGGAGTTATTTGGTGGGTTTTGAGGGAAATCCAATCTCTAGAACTGTACAACACACCAACCACTCCATTTTAGAACGAACTTCGTACGAAACTGAATTGTGCGATTACAAGGACAAATCGATATCGGATTGAGTCCAAAACTTGGGGAACATCATAATATTGTGGGAGGAGTCATTTGGTGCTTTTTGAGTGAAATCCAATCTCTAGAACTATACAATACACAAACCACTCCATTTCAGAACGAACTTCGTACAAACCTGAATTATCCGATTTAATGGACCAATAGATATCGGATTCAGTCCAAAGCTGGGGGAGCATCATAATATTGTGGGAGGAGTCATTTGGTGGGTTTTGAGTGAAATCCAATCCCCTGAACTATACAATACATCAGCCACTCCAATTCAGAATCAACTTCGTAGGAACCTGAATTGTCCGATTACAAGGACCAATCGATATCGGATTGAGTCCAAAACTTGGGGAACATCATAATATTGTGGGAGGAGTTATTTGGTGGGTTTTGAGGGAAATCCAATCTCTAGAACTGTACAACACACCAACCACTCCATTTTAGAACGAACTTCGTACGAAAATGAATTGTGCGATTACAAGGACAAATCGATATCGGATTGAGTCCAAAACTTGGGGAACATCATAATATTGTGGGAGGAGTCATTTGGTGCTTTTTGAGTGAATTCCTATCTCTAGAACTATACAATACACCAACCACTCCATTTCAGAACGAACTTCGTACGAACGTAAATTGTCCAATTTAATGGACCAATCGATATCAGATTGAGTCCAAAACTTGGGGAACATCATAATATTGTGGGACGATTCGTTTGGTGGGTTTAGAGTGAAATCCAATCCCTATAACAACCAACCCCTCCATTTCAGAACGAACTTCATATGAACCTGAATTGTCCGATTTCATGGACCAATCGATATCGGATTGAGTCCAAAACTTGGGGAACATCATCATACTGTGGGTGGAGTCATTTGGTGGGTTTTGAGTGAAATCCAATCTCTAGAACTATACAATACACCAACGACTCCATTTCAGAACGAACTTCGTACGAACCTGAATTGTCCAATTTCATGGGCCAATCGATATCAGATTGAGTCCAAAACTTGGGGAACATCATCATATTGTGGGACGACTCGTTTGGTGGGTGAAATCCAATCCCTATAACAACCAACCCCTCCATTTCAGAACGAACTTCGTATGAACCTGAATTGTCCGATTTCATGGACCAATCGATATCGGATTGAGTCCAAAACTTGGGGAACATCATAATATTGTGGGACGGGTCGTTTGGTGGGTTTTGAGTGAAATCCAATCTCCAGAACTATACAATACATCAACCACCCCATTTCAGAAGGAACTTCGTACGAACCAGAATTGTCAAATTTCGTGGACAAATCGATATCAGATTGAGTCCAAAACGTGGGGAACATCATAATATTGTGAGAGGAGTCATTTGGTGGGTTTTGAGTGAAATCCAATCTCTAGAACTATACAATACACCAACCACTCCATTTCAGAACGAACTTCGTACGAACCTGAATTGTCCGATTTCATGAACCAATCGATATCGGATTCAGTCCAAAACTTGGGGAACATCATAATATTGTGGGACCACTTCTTGGGTTTCGAGTGAAATCCAATCTCTAGAACTGTACAATACACCAACCAGTCCATTTCAGAACGAACTCCGTACGAACCTAAATTGTCCGATTTCAAGGACCAATCGAGGTCAGATTAAGTCCAAAACTTGGGGAACAACATATTATTGTGGGACGAGTCGTTTGGTGGGTTTTGAGTGAAATCCAATCCCTAGAACAACCAACCACTCCATTTCAGAACGAACTTCGTACGAACTTGAATTGTTCTATTTCATTGACCAATCGATATCGGATTGAGTCCAAAACTTGGGGAACATCGTAATATTGTGGGAGGAGTCATTTGGCGGATTTTGAGTGAAATCCAATCTCGAGACCTATACAATACACCAACCACCCGATTTCAGGACACAGTTCTTATGATCCTGAATGGGCCGATTTCATGGACCAATCGATATTGGATTGAGTCCAAACTTGAGGAACATCATAATATTGTGTGAGGAGTCATTTGGTGGGTTTTCAGTGAAATCCAATCCCTAGAACTATACAATACACCAACCACTCCATGTCGGAATGAACTTCGTACGAACCTGAATTGTCAAATTTCGTGGACCAATCGATATCAGATTGAGTCCAAAACTTGGGGAACATCATAATAATGTGGGATGAGTCATTTGGTGGGTTTCGAGTGAAATCCAATCTCTAGAACTATACAATACACCAACCAGTCCATTTCAAAACGAACTCCGTACGAACCTGAAATGTCCGATTTCAGGGATCAATCGATGTCAGATTGAGTCCAAAACTTGGGGAACAACATAGTATTGTGGGAGGAGTCATTGGGTGGATTTTGAGTGAAATCCAATCCCTAGAACTGTACAATACACCAACCACTCCATTTCAGAACGAACTTCGTACGAACCTGAATTGTCCGATTTCATGGACCAATGGATATCGGATTGAGTCCAAAACTTGGGGAACCCCATAATATTGAGGGAGGAGTCATTTGTTGATTTTTGAGTGAAATCCAATCTCTACAACTATACAATACACCAACCACCCATTTCAGAACGAACTTTGTACGAACTTGAATTGTCCGATTACAAGGACAAATCGATATCGGATTGAGTCCAAAACTTGGGGAACATGATAATACTGTGGGAGTAGTCATTTGGTGGGTTTTCAGTGAAATCCAATGCCTAGAACTATACAATACACCAACCACTCCATTTCAGAACGAACTTCGTACGAACCTGAATTGTCCGATTTCATGAACCAATCGATATCGGATTGAGTCCAAAACGTGGGGATCATCATAGGATTGTGGGAGGAGTCATTTGGTGGGTTTTGAGTGAAATCCAATCTCTAGAACTATACAATACATCAACCACCCCATTTTAGAACGAACTTCGTACGAACCAGAATTGCAGAATTTCGTGGACCAATCGATATCGGATTGAGTCCAAAACTTGGGGAACATTATAATATTGTGAGAGGAGTCATTTGGTGGGTTTTGAGTGAAATCCAATCTCTAGAACTATACAATACACCAACCACCCCATTTCAGAAGGAACTTCGTACGAACCTGAATTGTCCGATTACAAGGACCAATCGATATCGGATTCAGTCCAAAACTTGGTGAACATCGTAATATTGCGGGAGGAGTCATTTGGTGGGTTTTGAGTGAAATCCAATTACTAGAACTATACAATACACCAACCACAATATTTTAGAACGTGTTGTGTTCCTTCCAAGTGCCAATATATGGTTAGTATAATGGTACAAGTAAGGGCGTCGAACCACAGGGACCGATTGGACCTCTATAAATTACTAGTTTTGAAAGAACCCTAGATAAAAATGAAAGTGACAATTTGGAAGTAGTTTTTGTGTTGTAAATGAAAAATAACTTAAAATGCAAGAAGAATGTAGTAGTGAATAATATATTGATGTAGAAAGAATAGGGATGAGACTAGGGATTTCGAATTCACCATTGCAAAACTAATTCCATGTTTATAAAATTAAACCGTACTCAACTACCAACCTGTTTCCACAGTTCGTTTTACATATATATGATCAGCCATATGATGTGTGGTTTTGATCAAATTCTCCTAATCTGCAACCTAGTTGGGATGTTCAACTTTGGTTCCAAGTTAAGAGTCATTAGCATGCAAGAAAATGTTAAAGAACCAAAGAAAATACACAGCATGATGTTTGCATAGCATTCTCTTCATTCATTCACATGTCAAACAAGATTAAGCATGATGTTTACTATAACCTTGTCTAGATAATCTGTAGGCGACTCTAATGGTGATCAAACATTAAAATTGACAAACAAATTGAACAATAGATTCAGTGAATGAAACAAGAAACAGATTGATGAACTGAATATTTTAACTTAGAAACATGGATCAATGTTGCAAGGCTACATCGAAATCCCTAGCTATGAATTTAGTTACACGTCATGCTCAAAGAGATTAAAACAAAAATAAACAACATGAGGGAAAATAAATTCATGAGAGGAAACCCTTGAACCAATTCTGATATTGAACTTCTCCAAGAACCGCCTCTTGCGCTGAGTCCTGATGGTGGAATTATATGGACGGCTAGGGTTTTAGTGTGCATGAAAGGAGAGAATAACCAAGAAGTCAGATATCTAGGGTTGTGAAATTCGTCCAAAATAAATAGGGGTTTTAAAAGTGGCTAAAAGGCAAGTTTTTACGGGGTAAACAAGGCTGCCAGATGTTCCAAAGATATCCTAACGAATCAGCCTTTATTTTGCACGTTTTTGCCTTATTTGGCACCTCCAAATCAGGCTAGAAATCCCCATTGCTTTCCCATTCTGCTCTTAGTCTTCAAACAACCCAGGTTCGCCTTGGATTCTTTATTTGGACTTCAAAACAGGTCACAAAACTTATTTCCACGTTTGAATATGGGTCAGCTCCAAAAATGGCATGTTTTCATTTCTTTTGCCTTCAACTTGATCCTAAAGTATATGAAACTGCATTCTAACACAAAATAAGATAAAACGCAACAAGTTTAACTCAAAAACATCACAAATATACTAGAAATGGATGAGTTATCAGAACGAACTTCGTAGGACCCTGAATTGTCAAATTTCGTGGACCAATCGATATCGGATTGAGTCCAAAACTTGGGGAACAACATAATATTGTGGGAGGAGTCATTGGGTGGGTTTTGAGTGAAATCCAATCCCTAGAACTGTACAATACACCAACCACTCCATTTCAGAACGAACTTCGTACGAACCTGAATTGTCCGATTTCATGGACCAATGGATATCGGATTGAGTCCAAAACTTGGGGAACCTCATAATATTGAGGGAGGAGTCATTTGTCGATTTTTGAGTGAAACCCAATCTCTACAACTATACAATACACCAACCACCCCATTTCAGAACGAACTTCATACGTACCTGAATTGTCCGATTACAAGGACCAATCGATATCGGATTGAGTCCAAAACTTGAGGAACAACATAATATTGTGGGAGGAGTCATTGGGTGGGTTTTGAGTGAAATCCAATCCCTAGAACTGTACAATACACCAACCACTCCATTTCACAACGAACTTCGTACGAACCTGAATTGTCCGATTTCATGGACCAACGGATATCGGATTGAGTCCAAAACTTGGGGAACCTCATAATATTGAGGGAGGAGTCATTTGTCGATTTTTGAGTGAAACCCAATCTCTACAACTATACAATACACCAACCACCCCATTTCAGAACGAACTTCGTACGTACCTCAATTGTCCGATTACAAGGACCAATCGATATCGGATTGAGTCCAAAACTTGGGGAACAACATAATATTGTGGGAGGAGTCATTGGGTGGGTTTTCAGTGAAATCCAATCCCTAGAACTGTACAATACACCAACCACTCCATTTCAGAACGAACTTCGTACGAACCTGAATTGTCCGATTTCATGGACCAATGGATATCGGATTGAGTCCAAAACTTGGGGAACCTCATAATATTGAGGGAGGAGTCATTTGTCGATTTTTGAGTGAAACCCAATCTCTACAACTATACAATACACCAACCACCCCATTTCAGAACGAACTTCGTAAGAACCTGAATTGTCCGATTACAAGGACCAATCGATATCGGATTGAGTCCAAAACTTGGTGAACATCATAATATTGTGGGAGGAGTCATTTGGTGGGTTTTGAGTGAAATCCAATCCCTAGAACTGTACAATACACCAACCACCCCATTTCAGAAGGAACTTCGTACGAACCTGAATTGTCCGATTACAAGGACCAATCGATATTGGATTGAGTCCAAAACTTGGGGAACAACATAATATTGTGGGAGGAGTCATTGGGTGGGTTTTGAGTGAAATGCAATCCCTAGAACTGTATAATACACCAACCACTCCATTTCAGAACGAACTTCGTACGAACCTGAATTGTCCGATTACAAGGACCAATCGATATCGGATTGAGTCCAAAACTTGGGGAACAACATAATATTGTGGGAGGAGTCATTGGGTGGGTTTTGAGTGAAATGTAATCCCTAGAACTGTACAATACACCAACCACTCCATTTCAGAACGAACTTCGTACGAACCTGAATTGTCCGATTTCATGGAACAATGGATATCGGATTGAGTCCAAACTTGGGGAACATCATAATATTGTGGGAGGAGTCATTTGTTGATTTTTGAGTGAAATCCAATCTCTACAACTATACAATACACCAACCACCCCATTTCAGAACGAACTTCGTACGAACCTGAATTGTCCGATTACAAGGACCAATCCATATCAGATTGAGTCCAAAACTTGGTGAACATCATAATATTGCGGGAGGAGTCATTTGGTGGGTTTTGAGTGAAATCCAATCCCCAGAACAATGCAATAAACCAACCACTCCATTTTAGAACGAACTTCGTATGCACCTGAATTGTCCGATTTCATTGACCAATCGATATCGAATTGAGTTCAAATCTTGGGGAACATCATAATATTGTGGGAGGAGTGATTTGGTGGGTTTTGAGCAAAATCTAATCTCTAGAACTATACAATACACCAACCACTCCATTTCAGAATGAACTTCGTACGAACCAGAATTGTCCGTTTTCAAGGACCAATCGATATCGGATTGAGTTCAAAACTTGGGGAACATCATAATATTCTAGGAGGAGTCATTTGGTGGATGTTGAGTGGAATCCAATCTCTAGAACTATACAATACACCAACCACTCCATTTCAGAATGAACTTCGTCCGGACCTGAATTGTCCGATTTCAGGGGCCAATCGATATCGGATTGTGTCCAAAACTTGGGTCACATCATAATATTGTGGGAGGAGTCATTTGGTGGTTTTAACTGAAATCCAATCCCTAGAACTATACAATACACCAAGCACTCCATTTCAGAACGAACTTCGTACGAACCTGAATTGTCCGATTTCATGGACCAATCGATATTGGATTGAGTCCAGAACTTGGGGAACATCATAATATTGTGGGAGGTGTCATTTGGTGGTTTTAACTGAAATCCAATCCCTAGAACTATACAATACACCAACCACTCCATTTCAGAACGAACTTCGTACGAACCTAATGATAAGCTCATAATTTCACACATTTGCATGCCTTCTTTCCTTAGTAATTTTGTTAGCTTCTCTTTATTTTGAGTCTCTTGCCTATGTTTGTGTTCTTTGTAGGTTAAGACAGCAAGGGGATGACATTTGATACAATTCATGCATGTTAAGGGCTGAGTGGCCCAAGAGGAATATGAGCTTAAAGACAAAACCAATTTGTGCCACACTCCTTGTCAGTCCAGTTTCATAGGTCATCTTGCAGGCCGCATTTCAGTAACTTACACAGGTCGGATGAGGAGACATCCTTCATAGAAGTTGTTCCAATGGGTGTCTATTATAACATATCCAAATTTCAGCCCAATTGGATAAATCTGGAGCCTTCAACACGTCAAAGACTGAACCCGGTTCACAGAAATGTCATGTTGGCTGCCATCACATTTAATGTGGCTACATCCCTAGAGCCATGTGCTACACATGGGCAGCCACACATGGGAGTCAAATCAGCTCAGAAGCTCAGAAAGATGAACAAAAGTCAAGCTTTCCATAAAGAAACCATACCAAAGCATGTATTTGTCAGCTGGAGCAGTTGGCAAGTATGGGCAGCTGGAGCAGTTGGGAGCAGCTAAGAGAGGTGTGCTTCACCAGCCAAAGGGGAGCATGAAATTGCACTCTATAAATAGAGAGTTGCACACTCATTCAAGGAGGGAGGGCCACATTCACTTCATCCATTACTCTCATACACACATTCAGATTCACCACAAAGAGAGAAGGGAGCTTGGACCTGTCAAGGGAGCTTGGACCTGTCCTGGGAACTTCCTTGCTGCCATCATCTAGTTCTTCTCCTCTCTTTATCCTATCTATGTATTTCTTATTTTCTGTATTCATAGTTATGTCTAACTAATCCATTTAGTTAGGGCTTATGATGAAGCCCTAGTCATGAATATTCAATGTTATGGATGATTTTATAGTTAATTGATTTCCTTGCTTTTATTATCAAGTTGTTAATCTCCAGTTTATTATGTGCTTGATGTATGTTTTCTTGGAGTAGCTAACTAGGACTTTATGCATCTAGCACAGGTTGGGAAGGGGTTTAGATTCACCAATTCTACTCTCCTTTCACAAGCAACACATGAATGGCCTAAGAATCATTCAAGGGGTTAATAATCATAGGTTGACTAGGACAGATACCATGTTCTAGGACTTGTGTGATTATCATATTCTCAAGGAGCTTAATGACTCTTGTATGCTTTATTCTAAGTAGATACCATGCTTAGGTTGCATATTAGAGATCACGTGTTGTGTAGATACCATGCATAATCACATGCCTTAGGAGAATCATGCATCCTGCACCTAGATACCATAGGCTTGTATGCGATAATCTGTTGTTGATGAAGCTTGAGTCAATTTCTATGCATTCATAACTTGGATAGGAAAACTAGTGGTGGATTCCAAGGCTCTAACACCTCTCAATCATTGTTTCACAACTTGTTGATTGCTGCCAGTGTTTACTTTCGAGCACTTTCATTTCACTTTCTTGTTTTCATTTCAACAACAAAACCCCCCCATTTCGAGTGCGTGTGTGGTGCTAGGATTCTGTCCTAGACCTTGAGTAATTAGCAAGAGGCATTGTTGAATTCGACCTTGCCTTTAGCTAGTTAGTCAGTTTCTTTGTTCTATGTTTTTCTAGCATTCTAAGTAATTTAACTTGGAACCAAGTTACCATTCTCCGTGGGATCGACCTCGTATTTACATAAGCTATACTATAAATGGTTCGTACACTTGCGAGAATTAAAGTTTCTGTTTTTAATAACTCAATTTAGTTGTTAAGAATAGGAGCAACACCTGAATTGTCTGATTTTATGGACCAATCGATATCGGATTGAGTCCAAACCTTGGGGAACATCATAATATTGTGGGAGGAGTCATTTGGTAGGTTTTGAGTGAAATCCAATCTCTACAACTATACAATACATCAGCCGCTCCATTTCAGAACGAACTTCGTACGAACCTGAATTGTCCGATTACAAGGGCCAATCGATATCGGATTGAGTCCAAAACTTGGGAACATTATAATATTTTGGGAGGAGTCATTTGGTGGATATTGAGTGAAATCCAATCTCTGGAACCACACAATACACCAACGACTCCATTTCAGAACACAGTTCGCACGAACCTGAATTGGCAGATTTCATGGACCAATCGATATCGGATTGAGTCCAAAACTTGGTGAACATCATAATATTGTGGGAGGAGTCAGTTGGTGGGTTGTGAGTGAAATCCAGTCCCTAGAACTATACAATACACCAAACACTCCATTTCAAAACGTACTTCGTACGAACCTGAATTGTCAAATTTCGTGGACGAATCGATATCGGATTGAGTCTAAAAGTTGGGTAACATCATAATATTGTGGGAGGAGTCATTTGTAGGGTTTTGAGTGAAATTCAATCTCTAGAACTATACAATACACCAACCACCCCAGTTCAGAACGAACTTCAAACGAACCTGAATTGTCGTCTTTCATGGACCAATCGATATCGGATTGTGTCCAAAACTTGGGGAACGTTATAATATTGTGGGAGTTGTCATTTGGTGGGTTTTGAGTGAAATCCAATCCCTAGAACTACACAATACACCAACCACCCCAGTTCAGAACGAACTTCATACGAACCTGAATTGCCCGATTTCAAGGACCAATCGATATCGGATTGAGTCCAAAACTTGTGGAACATCATAATATTGTGGGAGGAGTCATTTGGTGGGTTTTGAGTGAAATCCAATCTCTAGAACTATACAATACACCAACCACCCTAGTTCAGAACGAACTTGATACGAACCTGAATTGTCCGATTTCAAGGACCAATCGATATCGGATTGAGTCCAAAACTTGGGGAACATCACAATATTGTGGGAGGAGTCATTTGCTGTGTTTTGAGTGAAATCCAATCCCTAGAACTATACAATACACCAACCACTCCATTTTTGAACGAACTTCGTACGAACCTGAGTTGTCAAATTTTGTGGACCAATCGATATCAGATTGAGTCCAAAACTTGGGGAACATCGTAATATTGTGGGAGGAGTCATTTGGTTTGTGTTGAGTGAAATCCAATCTCTAGAACTAACAATACACCAACCACCCCATTTGAGAACGAACTTCGTACGAACCTGAAATGTCCGATTTCAAGGACCAATCGATTTCGGATTGAGCCCAACTTGGGGAACATCATAAATTGTGGGAGTTGTCATTTGGTGGGTTTTGAGTGAAATCCAATCCCCAGAACTATACAGTAAACCAACCACTCCATTTCAGAATGAACTTCGTACGAACCGGAATTCTCCGATTTCGTGGACCAATCGATATCGAATTGAGTCCAAAACTGGGGATCAATAATATTGTGCGAGGGAGTCATTTGGTGGGTTTTGAGTGAAATCCAATCCTAGAACTATACAATACACAACCACTCCATTTCAGAACGAACTTCGTATGAACCTGAATTGTCAAATTTCGTGGACCAGTCGATATCGGATTCAGTCCAAAAACTTGGGGAACATCGTAATATTGTGGGAGGCATTTGGGGTGTTTTGAGTGAAATCCAATATCTAGAACTAAACATACACCAACCACCAATTTCAGAAGGAACTTCGTACGAACCTGAATTGTCCGATTACAAGGACCAATCGAATATAGGATTCAGTCCAAAACTTGGTGAACATCGTAATAATTGGGGAGGAGTCATTTGGTGGGTTTTGAGTGAAATCCAATCCTACAACTAACAATACACCAACCACTCCATTTCAGAACAAACTTTCGTAGGACCCTGAATTGTCAAATTTCATGACCAATCGTTATCCGATTGAGTTCAAAACTTGGGGAACATCATAATATTGTTGGAGGAGTATTTGGAGGGTTTTGGGAAATCCAATCCCTAGAACTATACAATTACCCAGCCACTCCATTTCCGAACGAAACTTCATATGAACCTGAATTGTCCGATTTCATGGACCATCGATATTGGATTGATTCTAAAACTTGGGGAACATCACAATATTGTGGGAGGAGTCATTTTGGGGGTTTTTGAGTGAAACTCCAATCCCCAAAACTATATAATAAAACCACCACTCCATTATCAGAAACGAACTTCGTACGAACCTGAATGGTGAAATTTCGTGGACTGATCGATATCGGATTGAGTCTAAAACTTGGGGAACATCATCATATTGTGGGAGGAGTCATTTGGTAGGTTTTGAGTGATATCCAATCTCTACAACTATACAATACATCAGCCGCTCCATTTCAGAACGAACTTCGTACGAACCTGAATTGTCCGATTACAAGGGCCAATCGATATCGGATTGAGTCCAAAACTTGGGAAATTATAATATTTTGGGAGGAGTCATTTGGTGATATTGAGTGAAATCCAATCTCTGGAACCACACAATTACACCAACGACTCCATTTCAGAACACAGTTCGCACGAACCTGAATTGGCAGATTTCATGGACCAATCGATATCGGATTGAGTCCAAAACTTGGTGAACATCAATAATATTGTGGGAGGAGTCAGTTGGTGGGTTGTGAGTGAAATCAGTCCCTAGAACTATACATAACCAAACACTCCATTTCAAAACGTACTTCGTACGAACCTGAATTGTCAAATTTCGTGGACGAATCGATATCGGATTGAGTCTAAAAGTTGGGTAACATCATAATATTGTGGGAGGAGTCATTTGTAGGGTTTTGAGTGAAATTCAATCTCTAGACTATACAAACACCCAACACCCCAGTTCAGAACGACTTCAAACGAACTGAATTGTCGTCTTTCATGGACCAATCGATATCGGATTGTGTCCAAAACTTGGGGAACGTTATAATATTGTGGGAGTTGTCATTTGGTGGGTTTGTGTGAAATCCAAATCCCTAGAACTACACAATACACCAACCACCAGTTCAGAACGAACTTCATACGAACCTGAATTGCCCGATTTCAAGGACCAATCGATATCGGATTGAGTCCAAAACTTGTGGAACATCATAATATTGTGGGAGGAGATCATTTGGTGGGTTTTGAGTGAAATCCAATCTCTAGAAACTATACAATACACCACCACCTAGTTCAGACGAACTTGATACGAACTGAATTGTCCGATTTCAAGGACCAATCGATATCGGATTGAGTCCAAAACTTGGGGAACATCACAATATTGTGGGAGGAGTCATTTGCTGTGTTTTGAGTGAAATCCAATCCCTAGAACTATACAATACACCAACCACTCCATTTTTGAACGAACTTCGTACGAACCTGAGTTGTCAAATTTTGTGGACCAATCGATATCAGATTGAGTCCAAAACTTGGGGAACATCGTAATATTGTGGGAGGAGTCATTTGGTTTGTGTTGAGTGAAATCCAATCTCTAGAACTAACAATACACCAACCACCCCATTTGAGAACGAACTTCGTACGAACCTGAAATGTCCGATTTCAAGGACCAATCGATTTCGGATTGAGCCCAAAACTTGGGGAACATCATAATATTGTGGGAGTTGTCATTTGGTGGGTTTTGAGTGAAATCCAATCCCCAGAACTATACAGTAAACCAACCACTCCATTTCAGAATGAACTTCGTACGAACCGGAATTCTCCGATTTCGTGGACCAATCGATATCGAATTGAGTCCAAAACTTGGGGAACATCATAATATTGTGCGAGGAGTCATTTGGTGGGTTTTGAGTGAAATCCAATCCCTAGAACTATACAATACACCAACCACTCCATTTCAGAACGAACTTCGTATGAACCTGAATTGTCAAATTTCGTGGACCAGTCGATATCGGATTCAGTCCAAAACTTGGGGAACATCGTAATATTGTGGGAGGCATTTGGTGTGTTTTGAGTGAAATCCAATATCTAGAACTAAACAATACACCAACCACCCAATTTCAGAAGGAACTTCGTACGAACCTGAATTGTCCGATTACAAGGACCAATCGATATCGGATTCAGTCCAAAACTTGGTGAACATCGTAATATTGCGGGAGGAGTCATTTGGTGGGTTTTGAGTGAAATCCAATCCCTACAACTATACAATACACCAACCACTCCATTTCAGAACAAACTTCGTAGGACCCTGAATTGTCAAATTTCATGGACCAATCGTTATCCGATTGAGTTCAAAACTTGGGGAACATCATAATATTGTTGGAGGAGTCATTTGGAGGGTTTTGAGGGAAATCCAAACCCTAGAACTATACAATACACCAGCCACTCCATTTCCGAACGAACTTCATATGAACCTGAATTGTCCGATTTCATGGACCAATCGATATTGGATTGATTCTAAAACTTGGGGAACATCACAATATTGTGGGAGGAGTCATTTGGTGGGTTTTGAGTGAAATCCAATCCCCAAAACTATATAATAAACCCACCACTCCATTTCAGAACGAACTTCGTACGAACCTGAATGGTGAAATTTCGTGGACTGATCGATATCGGATTGAGTCTAAAACTTGGGGAACATCATCATATTGTGGGAGGAGTCATTTGGTGGGTTTTGAGTGAAATCCAATCTCTAGAAGTATACACCAACCACCCCATTTCAGAACGAACTTCGTACGAACACGAATTGTCCGATTTCAGGAACCAATCGATATCGGATTGAGTCCAAAACTTGGGGAACATCATAATATTGTGGGACGAGTCATTTGGTGAGTTTTGAGTGAATCCAATCCCCAGAACTACACAGTAAATCAACCACACCATTTCAGAACGAACTTCGTACGAACCTGAATTGTAAAATTTCGTCGACCAATCGATATCAGATTGAGTCCAAAACTTGGGGAACATCATCATATTGTGGGAGGAGTCATTTGGTGGATTTTGAGTGAAATTAAATCCCCAGAACTATACAATACATCAGCCACTCCATTTCAGAACGAACTTTGTAGGAACCTGAATTGTCCGATTACAAGGACCAATCGATATCGGATTGAGTCCAAAACTTGGGGAACATCATAATATTGTGGGAGGAGTCATTTGGTGGATTTTGAGTGAAATCCAATCCCTAGAACTATACAATACACCAACCACTCCATTAAAGAACGAACTTCGTACGAACCTGAATTGTCCGATTTCATGGACGAATCGATATTGGATTGAGTCCAAAACTTGGGGAACATCACAATATTGTGGGAGGAGTCATTTGCTGTGTTTTGAGTGAAATCCAATCCCTAGAACTATACAATACACCAACCACCCAATTTGAGAACGAACTTTGTAGGAACCTGAATTGTCCGATTACAAGGACCAATTGATATCGGATTGAGTCCAAAACTTGGGGAACATCATAATGTTGTGGGAGTTGTCATTTGGTGGGCTTTGAGTGAAATCCAATCCCTAGAACTATACAATACACCAACCACTTCATTTCAGAACGAACTTCGTACGAACCTGAATTGTCCGATTTCACGGACCAATCGTTATCGGATTGAGTCCAAAACTTGGGGAACATCACAATATTGTGGGAGGAGTCATTTGCTGTGTTTTGAGTGAAATCCAATCCCTAGAACTGTACAATACACTAACCACTTCATTTCAGAACGAACTTCGTACGAACCTGAATTGTCCGATGTCACGGACCAATCGTTATCGGATTGAGTCCAAAACTTGGGGAACAACATAATATTGCAGGAGGATTCATTTGGTTGGTTTTGAGAGAAATCCAATCCCAAGACCTATACAATAGACCAACCACCCCATTTCAGAACGAACTTCGTACGAACCTGAATTGTCTGATTTCAAGGACTAATCGATATCGGATTGAGTCCAAAACTTGGGGAACGTCATAATATTGTGGGTGGAGTCATTTGGTGGGTTTTGAGTGAAATCCAATCCCTCTAACTATGCAATACATCAGCAACTCCATTTCAGAACGAACTTCGTACGAACCTGAATTGTCCGATTAGAAGGACCAATCGATATCGGATTGATTCTAAAGCTTGGGGAACATCATAATATTGTGGGTGGAGTCATTTGGTGGGTTTTGAGTGAAATCCAATCCCTAGAACTATACAGTAGACCAACCACTCCATTTCAGAACGAACTTCGTACGAACCTGAATTGTCCGATTTCAAGGACCAATCGATATCGGATTGAGTCCAAAACTTGGGGAACATCATAATATTGTGGGAGGAGTCATTTGGTGGGTTTTGAGTGAAATCCAATCTCTAGAACTAAACAATACACCAACCACCCCATTTGAGAACGAACTTCGTACGAACCTGAATTGTCCGATTTCAAGGACCAATCGATTTCGGATTGAGTCCAAAACTTGGGGAACATCGTAATATTGTGGGAGTTGTCATTTGGTGGGTTTTGAGTGAAATCCAATCCCCAGAACTATACAGTAAACCAACCACTCCATTTCAGAATGAACTTCGTACGAACCGGAATTCTCCGATTTCGTGGACCAATCGATATCGAATTCAGTCCAAAACTTGGGGAACATCATAATATTGTCCGAGGAGTCATTTGGTGGGTGTTGAGTGAAATCCAATCCCTAGAACTATACAATACACCAACCACTCCATTTCAGAACGAACTTCGTGTGAACCTGAATTGTCAAATTTCTTGGACCAGTCGATATCGGATTGAGTCCAAAACTTGGGGAACATCGTAATATTGTGGGAGGCATTTGGTGTGTTTTGAGTGAAATCCAGTATCTAGAACTAAACAATACACCAACCACCCCATTTCAGAAGGAACTTCGTACGAACCTGAATTGTCCGATTACAAGGACCAATCGATATCGGATTCAGTCCAAAACTTGGTGAACATCGTAATATTGCGGGAGGAGTCATTTGGTGGGTTTTGAGTGAAATCCAATCCCTACAACTATACAATACACCAACCACTCCATTTCAGAACAAACTTCGTAGGACCTTGAATTGTCAAATTTCGTGGACCAATCGATATCCGATTGAGTTCAAAACTTGGGGAACATCATAATATTGTGGGAGGAGTCATTTGGAGGGTTTTGACGGAAATCCAAACCCTAGAACTATACAATATACCAGCCACTCCATTTCAGAACGAACTTCATATGAACCTGAATTGTCCGATTTCATGGACCAATCGATATCGGATTGATTCTAAAACTTGGGGAACATCACAATATTGTGGGAGGAGTCATTTGGTGGGTGTTGAGTGAATTCAAATCCCCAAAACTATACAATAAACCCACCACTCCATTTCAGAACGAACTTCGTACGAACCTGAATTGTCCAATTTCAAGGACCGATCGATATTTGATTGAGTCCAAAACTTGGGGAACATCATAATATTGTGGGTGGAGTCATTTGGTGGGTTTTGAGTGAAATCCAATCCCCATAACTATACAATACATTAGCCCCTCCATTTCAGAACGAACTTCGTACGAACCTGAACTGTCTTATAAAAGGACCAATCGACACCGGATTGAGTGCAAAACCTGAAGAACATCATCATATTGTGGGTGGAGTCATTTGGCGGGTTTTGAGTGAAATCCAATCCCCAGAACTTTACAATAAACCAACCACTCCATTTCAGAACGAACTTCGTACGAACCTGAATTGTCAAATTTCGTGGAGCAATCGATATCGGATTGAGTCCAAAACTTGGGGACATCATACTATTGTGGGAGGAGTCATTTGGTGGGTTTTGAGTGAAATCCAATCCCTAGAACTATACAATAAAACAACTACTCCATTTCAGAACGAACATCGTACGAACCTGAATTGTCCGATTACAAGGACCAATCGATATCGGATTGAGTCCAAAACTTGGGAAACATCATAATGTTGTGGGAGTTGTCATTTGGTGCGCATTGAGTGAAATCCAATCACCAGAACTTTACAATAAACCAACCACTCCATTTCAGAACGAACTTCTTACGAACCTGAATTGTGAAATTTCGTGGAGCAATCAATATCCGATTGAGTCCAAAACTTGGGGACATCATAATATTGTGGGAGGAGTCATTTGGTGGGTTTTGAGTGAAATCCAATCCCTAGAAATATACAATAAACCAACCCCTCCATTTCAGAACGAACTTCATACGAACCTGAATTGTCCGATTTCATGGACCAATCGATATCGGATTGAGTTCAAAACTTGGGGAAGATCATAATTGTGTGGGAGGAGTCATTTGGGGGGTTTTGAGTGAAATCCAATCCCCAGAACTATACAATAAACCAACCACTCCATTTCAGAACGAACTTCATACGATCCTGAATTGTTCGATTTCATTGACCAATCGATATCGGATTGAGTCCAACACTTGGGGTACATCATAATATTGTGGGAGGAGTCATTTGGTGGGTTTTGAGTGAAATCCAATCCCCAGAACTATACAATAACCAACCACTCCATTTCAGAACGAACTTCATACGAACCTGAATTGTCCGATTTCGTGGACCAATCGATATTGGATTGAGTTCAAAACTTGGGGTACATCATAATATTATGGGGGGAGTCATTTGGTGGGTTTTGAGTGAAATCCAATCTCTAGAACTATACAATACACCAACCACTCCAGTTCAGAACGAACTTTGTACGAACCTGAATTGTCCGATTTCAAGGACCAATCGATATCGGATTGAGTCCAAGACTTGGGGAACATCATAATGTTGTGGGAGTTGTCATTTCGTGGGTTTTGAGTGAAATCCAACCCCTAGAACTACACAAGAAACCAATCACTCCATTTCAGAACGAACTTCGTACGAACCTGAATTGTCCGATTTCAAGGACCAATGGATATTGGATTGAGTCCAAAACTTGGGGAACATCATAATATTGTGGGAGGAGTTATTTGGGGGTTTTGAGTGAAATCCAATCCCTAGAACTATACAATACATTAGCCCCTCCATTTCAGAACGAACTTCGTTCGAACCTGAACTGTCCTATAAAAGGACCAACCAATCGACACCGGATTGAGTCCAAAACCTGAAGAACATCATCATATTGTGGGTGGAGTCATTTGGCGGGTTTTGAGTGAAATCCAATCCCCAGAACTTTACAATAAACCAACCACTCCATTTCAGAACGAACTTCGTACGAACCTGAAATTGTCAAATTTCGGGAGCAATCGATATCGGATTGAGTCCAAAACTTGGGGACATCATACTATTGTGGGAGGAGTCATTTGGTGGGTTTTGAGTGAAATCCAATCCCTAGAACTATACAATAAAACAACTACTCCATTTCAGAACGAACATCGTACGAACCTGAATTGTCCGATTACAAGGACCAATCGATATCGGATTGAGTCCAAAACTTGGGAAAACATCATAATGTTGTGGAGTTGTCATTTGGTGCGCATTGAGTGAAATCCAATCACCAGAACTTTACAATAAACCAACCACTCCATTTCAGAACGAACTTCTTACGAACCTGAATTGTGAAATTTCGTGGAGCAATCAATATCCGATTGAGTCCAAAACTTGGGGACATCATAATATTGTGGGAGGAGTCATTTGGTGGGTTTTGAGTGAAATCCAATCCCTAGAAATATACAATAAACCAACCCCTCCATTTCAGAACGAACTTCATACGAACCTGAATTGTCCGATTTCATGGACCAATCGATATCGGATTGAGTTCAAAACTTGGGGAAGATCATAATTGTGTGGGAGGAGTCATTTGGGGGGTTTTGAGTGAAATCCAATCCCCAGAACTATACAATAAACCAACCACTCCATTTCAGAACGAACTTCATACGATCCTGAATTGTTCGATTTCATTGACCAATCGATATCGGATTGAGTCCAACACTTGGGGTACATCATAATATTGTGGGAGGAGTCATTTGGTGGGTTTTGAGTGAAATCCAATCCCCAGAACTATACAATAACCAACCACTCCATTTCAGAACGAACTTCATACGAACCTGAATTGTCCGATTTCGTGGACCAATCGATATTGGATTGAGTTCAAAACTTGGGGTACATCATAATATTATGGGGGGAGTCATTTGGTGGGTTTTGAGTGAAATCCAATCTCTAGAACTATACAATACACCAACCACTCCAGTTCAGAACGAACTTTGTACGAACCTGAATTGTCCGATTTCAAGGACCAATCGATATCGGATTGAGTCCAAGACTTGGGGAACATCATAATGTTGTGGGAGTTGTCATTTCGTGGGTTTTGAGTGAAATCCAACCCCTAGAACTACACAAGAAACCAATCACTCCATTTCAGAACGAACTTCGTACGAACCTGAATTGTCCGATTTCAAGGACCAATGGATATTGGATTGAGTCCAAAACTTGGGGAACATCATAATATTGTGGGAGGAGTTATTTGGTGGGTTTTGAGTGAAATCCAATCCCTAGAACTATACAATACATTAGCCCCTCCATTTCAGAACGAACTTCGTTCGAACCTGAACTGTCCTATAAAAGGACCAATCGACACCGGATTGAGTCCAAAACCTGAAGAACATCATCATATTGTGGGTGGAGTCATTTGGCGGGTTTTGAGTGAAATCCAATCCCCAGAACTTTACAATAAACCAACCACTCCATTTCAGAACGAACTTCGTACGAACCTGAATTGTCAAATTTCGTGGAACAATCGATATCGGATTGAGTCCAAAACTTGGGGACATCATACTATTGTGGGAGGAGTCATTTGGTGGGTTTTGAGTGAAATCCAATCCCCAGAACTATACAATAAACCAACCACTCCATTTCAGAACGAACTTCATACGAACCTGAATTGTCCGATTTCATTGATCCATCGATATCGGATTGAGTCCAAGACTTTGGGTACATCATAATATTGTGGGAGGAGTCATTTGGTGGGTTTTGAGTGAAATCCAATCCCCAGAACTATACAATAACCAACCACTCCATTTCATAACGAACTTCATGCGAACCTGAATTGTCCGATTTCGTGGACCAATCGAAATCAGATTGAGTTCAAAACTTGGGGTGCATCATAATATTATGGGGGGAGTCATTTGGTGGGTTTTGAGTGAAATCCAATCTCTAGAACTATACAATACACCAACCACTCCAGTTCAGAACGAACTTTGTACGAACCTGAATTGTCCGATTTCAAGGACCAATCGATATCGAATTGAGTCCACGACTTGGGGAACATCATAATGTTGTGGGAGTTGTCATTTCGTGGGTTTTGAGTGAAATCCAACCCCTAGAACTACACAAGAAACCAATCACTCCATTTCAGAACGAACTTCGTACGAACCTGAATTGTCCGATTTCCAGGGCCAATCTATATCGGATTGAGTCCAAAACTTGGGGAACATCATAATATTGTGGGAGGAGTCATTTGGTGGGTTTTGAGTGAAATCCAATCCCTAGAACTATACAATAAACCAATCCCTCCATTTCAGAACGAACTTCGTATGAACCTGAATTGTCCGATTTCAAGGACCAATCGATATCGGATTGAGTCCAAAACTTGGGGAACATCATAATATTGTGGGAGGATTCATTTGGTGGGTTTTGAGTGAAATCCAATCCCTAGAACTATACAATACATTAGCCACTCCATTTCAGAACGAACTTCGTACGAACCTGAATTGTCCTATAAAAGGACCAATCGATACCGGATTGAGTCCAAAACCTGGAGAGCAACATACGAACCTGAATTGTTCGATTTCATTGACCAATCGATATCGGATTGAGTCCAACACTTGGGGTACATCATAATATTGTGGGAGGAGTCATTTGGTGGGTTTTGAGTGAAATCCAATCCCCAGAACTATACAATAACCAACCACTCCATTTCAGAACGAACTTCATACGAACCTGAATTGTCCGATTTCGTGGACCAATCGATATTGGATTGAGTTCAAAACTTGGGGTACATCATAATATTATGGGGGGAGTCATTTGGTGGGTTTTGAGTGAAATCCAATCTCTAGAACTATACAATACACCAACCACTCCATTTCAGAACGAACTTCGTACGAACCTGAATTGGCCGATTTCATGGACCAATCGATTTCGAATTGAGTCCAAAACTTGGGGAACATCATAATATTGTGGGTGGAGTAATTTGGTGGTTTTTGAGTGAAATCCAATCTCTAGAACTACACAATACATCAACCACTCCATTTCAGACCGAACTTCCTACGAACCTGAATTGTTTGATTTCATGGACCAGTCGATATCGGATTGAGTCCAAAACTTGGGGAACATCACAGTATTGTGGGAGGAGTCATTTGGTGATTTTTGAGTGAAATCCAATCTCTAGAACTGTACAATACATCAGCCACTCCATTTCAAAACGAACTTCGTACGAACCTGAATTGTCCGATTACAAGGACCAATCGATACGGGATTGAGTCCAAAACTTAGTGAGCATCATAATATTGTGGGAGTCATTTGGTGGGTTGTAAGTGAAATCCAGTGCCAAGAACTATACAATACACCAACCACTCCATTTCAGAAAGACCTTCGTATGAACCTGAATTGTCCGATTGCAAGGACCAATAGATACAGGATTGGGTCCAAAACTTGGGTAACATCATAATATTGTGGGAGGAATCATTTGGTGGGTTTTGAGTGAAATTCAATCCCTAGAACTATACAATAAACCAACCACCCAATTTCAGAACGAACTTCATACGAACCTGAATTGTCCTATTATAAGGACCAATCGATATCGAATTGAGTCCAAAATTTGGGGAACATCATAATATTGTGGGAGGAGTCATTTGGTCGGTTTTGAGTGAAATCCAGTACCTAGAACCATACAATGCACCAACCACTCCACTTAAGAACGAACTTCGTACGAACCTGAATTGTCCGATTTCATGGACCAATCGATATCGAATTGAGTCCAAAACTTGGGGAACATCATAATATTGTGGGAGGAGTCATTTGGTGTGTTTTGAGTTAAATCCATTTCCTAGAACTATACAATACACCAACCACTCCATTTCAGAACGAACTTCGTACAAACCTGAATTGTAAAATTTCGGGGACCAATCGATATCGGATTGAGTCCAAAAGTTGGGGAACATCATAATATTTTGGGAGGAGTCATTTGGTGAGTTTTTAGTGAAATCCAATCCCTAGAACTATACAATACATCAGCCACTCCATTTCAGAACGAACTTCGTACGAACCTGAATTGTTCGAATTCAAGGACCAATCGATATCGGATTGAGTCCAAAACTTGGGGAACATCATAATATTGTGGGAGGAGTCATTTGGTGGGTTTTGACTGAAATCCAATCCCCAGAACTATACAATACACCAACCACTCCGTTTCAGAACGAACTTCGTACGAACCTGAATTCTAAAATTTCGTGGACCAATCGATATCGGATTGAGGCCAAAACTTGGGGAACATCATAATATTTTTGGAGGAGTCATTTGGTGAGTTTTGAGCGAAATCCAATCCCTACAACTATACAATACATCAGCCACTCCATTTCAGAACGAACTTCAGACGAACCTGAATTGTCCGATTTCAAGGACCAATCGATATCGGATTGAGTCCAAAACTTGGGGAACATCATAATATTGTGGGAGGAGTCATTTGGTGTGTTTTGAGTGAAATCCAATCAACAGAACTGTACAATAAACCAACCACTCCATTTCAGAACGAACTTCGTACGAACCTGAATTGTAAAATTTCGTGGACCAATCGATATCGGATTGAGTCCAAAACTTGGGGAACATCATAATATTTTGGGAGGAGACCTTTTGTGAGTTTTGAGTGAAATCCAATCCCTAGAACTATACATCAGCCACTCCATTTCAGAACGAACTTCGTACGAACCTGAATTGTCCGATTACAAGGACCAATCGATATGGGATTGAGTCCAAAACTTGGGGAACATCATAATATTGTGGGAGGACTCATTTGGTAGATTTTAAGTGAAATCCAATTCCTAGAACTATACAATAAACCAACCACTCCATTTCAGAACGAACTTCGTACGAACCTGAATTGTCCGATTACAAGGATCAATAGATATCGGATTGAGTCCAAAACTTGGGGAACATCATAATATTGTGGGAGGAATCATTTGGCGGGTTTTGAGTGAAATCCATTTCCTAGAGCTATACAATACACCAACCACTCCATTTCGGAACGAACTTCGTACGAACCTGAATTGTCCGATTTCCTGGACCAATCGATATCGGATTGAGTCCGAAACTTGGTGAACATCATAATATTGAGGGAGGAGTCATTTGGTGGGTTTTGGGTGAAATCCAATCTCTAGAACTATACAATACACCAACAACTCGATTTTAGAATGAACTTCGTACGAACCTGAATTGTCCGATTTCGTGGACCAGTCGATATCTGATTGAGTCCAAAACTTGGGGAACATCATAATATTGTGGGGGAGGTCATTTGGTGAGTTTTGAGTGAAATCCAATTGCCAAAACGATGCAATACACCAACCACTCCATTTTTGAACAAACTTCGTACGGACCTGAATTGTCCGATTTCATGGACCAATAGATATTGGATTGAGTCCAAAACTTGGGGAACATCACAATGTTGTGGGAGGAGTCATTTGGTGAGTTTTGAGTGAAATCCAATTGCCAAATCTATGCAATACACCAACCACACCATTTCAGAACGAACCTCGTACGAACCTGAATTATCCAATTTCAAGGACCAATCGATATCGGATTGAGTCCAAAACTTGGGGAACATCGTAATATTGTTGGTGGAGTCATTTGGTGGGTTTTGAGTGAAATCTAATGTTGAGCCTATCCTCAACCACTAAAATGAGTCCTCGCAAGTGCAGGAACCGTTTATAGTATAGCTTATGTAAATACGAGGTCGATCCCACGGATAATGGTAACTTGGTTCCAAGTTAAATTACTTATAATGCTGGGAAAAACAGAAAATAAAGAAACTGACTAACTAACTAAAGGCAAGGTCGAATTCAACAATGCCTCTTGCTAATTACTCAAGGTCTAGGACTGAGTCCTAGGACTGCACACGCACTCGAAATGGGGGGTTTTGTTGTTGAAATGAAAGCAAGAAAGTGAAATGAAAGTACTGGAAAGTAAACATTGGCAGCAATCAAGAAGTTGTGAAACAGTGATTGAGAGTTTTTAGAGTCTAAAACTTAGGGAACATCATAATATGGTGGGAGGAGTCATTTGGTGGGTTTTGAGTGAAATCCAATCTCTTGAACTATGCAATACACCAACCACTCCATTTCAGAATGAAATTCGTACGAACCAGAATTGTCCAATTTTATGGACCAATCGATATCGGATTATGTCCAAAACTTGAGGAACATCATATTATAGTGGGAGGAGTCATTTGGCAGGTTTTGAGTTCAATCCAATATCTAGAACTATGCACTACACCAACCACTCCATTTCCGAATGAACTTCCAATTTCATGGACCAATAGATCTCTGATTGAGTCCAAGACTTGGGGAACATCATATTATAGTTGGAGGAGTCATTTGGTGATTTTTGAGTGAAATCCAATTGCCAAAACTATGCAATACATTAACCACTCCATTAGAGAACGAACTTCGTACGAAACTGAATTGTCCAATTTTATGGACCAATCAATGTTGGATTATGTCAAAACTTGAGGAACATAATATTATAGTGGGAGGAGTCATTTGGTGGGTTTTGAGTTAAATCCAATCTCTAGAACTATGCAATACACCAACCACTCCATTTCAAAACGAACTTCATACGAAACTGAATTGTCCGATTTCATGAACCAATCGATATGGTATTGTGTCCAAAACTGGAGGAACATCATATTGTGGTGGGAGGAGTCATTTGGTGAGTTTTGAGTGAAATCCAATCTCTATAACTATGCAATACGTCAACCACTCCATTTCATAACGAACTTCGTACAAACCTGAATTGTCCAATTTCATGGACCAATCGATATCGGATTGAGTCCAAAACTTGGGGAACATGATAATATTGTCGGAGGAGTCGTTTGGTGATTTTTGAGTGAAATCAAATCTCTGGAACTATACAATACACAAACCACTAAATTTCAGAATGAACTTCGTACGAACCTTAATTGTCCGATTTCATGGACCAATCGATATCAGATTGAGTCCAAAACTTGGGGAACATAAGAATACTGTGGTTGGAGTCATTTGGTGGGTTTTGAGTGAAATCCAATCTCTAGAACAATACTGTTCACCAACCACCCCCATTTCCGAATGGACTTCGTACGAACCTGACTTGTCCGATTTCATGGGCCCAATTGATGTCGGATAAAGTCCAAAACTTGGGGAACAACATAATATTATAGGAGGAGTCATTTGGTGGGTTTTGAGTGAAATCCAATCTCTAGAACTATACAATACACCAACCACTCTATTTCATAACGAACCTCATACGAACCTGAATTGTCCGATTTCATGGACCAATCAATATCGGATTGAGTCCAAAACTTGGGAACATTATAATGTTGTGGGAGGAGTCATTTGGTGAGTTTTGAGTGAAATCCAATTGCCAAGACTATGCAAACACCAACCACTCCATTTCAGAACGAACTTCGTACGAACCAGAATTGTCCGATTTCATGGTCAAATCGATATCGGATTGAGTCCAAAACTTGGGGAACATCATAATACGGTGGGAGGAGTCATTTGGTGGGTTTTGAGTGAAATCCAATCTTTAGAGCTATGCAATACACCAACCACCCCATTTCTAAACGAACTTTCAACAAACCTGAATTGTTCAATTTCATGGACCAATTGATGTCGGATTGAGTCCCAAACTTGGGGAACATCATAATATTGTGGGAGGAGTCATTTGGTGGGTTTTGAGTGAAATCCACTCACAAGAACTATACAATACACCAA
Organism: Prunus davidiana; assembly: GCA_020226225.1. Taxonomy (NCBI): domain Eukaryota; kingdom Viridiplantae; phylum Streptophyta; class Magnoliopsida; order Rosales; family Rosaceae; genus Prunus; species Prunus davidiana. The sequence goes on along the minus strand of CM035334.1, from coordinate 17,066,990 downwards.
CCACTCCATTTCATAACGACTTTCGTGCGAACCTGAATTGTCCGATTTCATGCGATATCGGATTGAGTCCAAAACTTGGGAAACCGCATAATCTTGTGGGATGAGTCATTTGGTGGGTTTTGAGTGAAATCCAATCTCTTGAACTATACAATACACAAACCACTCCATTTCAGAATGAACTTCGTACAAACCTGAATTGTCCGATTTCATGGACCAATCGATATCGGATTAAGTCTAAAACTTGGGTAACATCATAATGTTGTGGGAGGAGTTATTTGGTGTGTTTTCAGTGAAATCCAATTGCTAAAACTATACAATACACCATCCACTCCATTTTAGAACACAGTTCGCACGAACCAGAATTGTCCAATTTAATGGACCAATCGATATCGGATTGAGCCCAAAACTTGGGGAACATCATAATATTGTGGGAGGATTCATTTGGTGGGTTTTGAGTGAAACCCATTCCCTAGAACTAAACAATAAACCAACCACTTCATTTCAAAACGAACTTCATACGAATCAGAATGGTCTGATTTCATGGACCAATAGATATCGGATTGAGTCCAAAACTTGGGTGGGAGGAGTCATTTGGTGAGTTTTGAGTCAAAATCCAGTTGCAAAAACTATGCAATACACCAACCACTAAATTTCAGAACGAACTTCGTACAAACCTGAATTGTCATTTGGTGCGTTTTGAGTGAAATCCAACTGAAAAAAATTGCAATACACCAACCACTCCATTTCAGAACGGACTTCGTACGAAACTAAATTTTCCGATTTCATAGAACAATCGATATCGGATTGAGTCCAAAACTTGGGGAACATAATAGTATTGTGGGAGGAGTCGTTTGGTGATTTTTGAGTGAAATCCAATCTCTGGAACTATACAATACACAAACCACTAAATTTCAGAACGCACTTCGTTCAAACCTGAATTGTCCAATTTCATGGACCAATCGATATCGGATTAAGTCCAAAACTTGGGGAATATCATAATATTGTGGGAGGAGTCATTTGGTGGGTTTTGAGTGAAATTCAATATCCAGAACTGCCAACCACTCCATTTCAGAACGAACTTCAGACGACCCTGAATTGTCCTATTTCATGGACCAATCGATATCGGATTAAGTCCAAAACTTGGGGAACAAAATAATATTGTGGGAGGAGTCATTTGGTGGGTTTTGAGTGAAATGCAATCTCTAGACCTCTACAATACACCAACCACATCATTTCAGAATGAGCTTTGTATAAACCTGAATTGTCCTATTTCATGGACCAATCGAAATCGGATTGAGTCCAAAACTTGGGGAACATCATAATATTGTGGGAGGAGTCATTTGGTGGGTTTTGAGTGAAATCCAATAGACCAAACTATGCCATACACTAAACACTCCATTTCAGAACGAACCTACTGCGAACCAGAAATGTCCGATTTCGTGGACCAATCGATGTCAGATTGAATCCAAAACTTAGGGAACATCATATATTGTGGGAGGAGTCATGTGGTGGGTTTTGAGTGAAATCCAATCCCCAGAACTATACAATACACCAGCCACTCCATTTCATAATGAGCTTCGTACAAACCTGAATTGTCCTATTTCACGGACCAATCGATATCGGATTAAGTCCAAAACTTGGGGAACAAAATAATACTGTGGGAGGAGTCATTTGGTAGGTTTTGAGTGAAATGCAATCTCTAGAACTCTACAATACACCAACCACTTCACTTCAGAATGAGCTTCATATAAACCTGAATTGTCTGATTTCATGGACCAATCGAATTCGGATTGAGTCCAAAACTTGGGGAACATCATAATATTGTGGGAGGAGTCATGTGGTGGGTTTTGAGTGAAATCCAATCCCCAGAACTATACAATACACCAGCCACTCCATTTCATAACGAGCTTCGTACAAACCTGACTTGTCCTATTTCATGGACCAATCGATATCGGATTAAGTCCAAAACTTGGGGAACATCACAATATTGTGGGAGGAGTCATTTGGTGTGTTTTTTGTGAAATCCATTCCCTAGAACTATACGATAAACCAACCACTCCATTTCAGAACGAACTTCGCATTAACCTGAATTGTCCGATTTCATGGACCAATCGAAATCGGATTGAGTCCAAAACTTGGGGAACATCATCATATTGTCGGAGGAGTCATTTGGTGGGGTTTGAGTGAAATCCAATTGACCAAACTATGCAATACACTAAACACTCCATTTCAGAACGAACCTCATGCAAACCAGAAATGTCCGATTTCGTGGACCAATCGATGTCAGATTGAATCCAAAACTTGGGGAACATCATAATATTGTGGGAGGAGTCATGTGGTGGGTTTTGAGTGAAATCCAATCCCCAGAACTATACAATACACCAGCCACTCCATTTCATAACGAGCTTCGTTCAAACCTGAATTGTCCGATTTCATGGACCAATCGATATCGGATTAAGTCCAAAACTTGGGGAACATCACAATATTGTGGGAGGAGTCATTTGGTGTGTTTTTTGTGAAATCCATTCTCTAGAACTATACGATAAACCAACCACTCCATTTCATAACGAACTTTGCACGAACCTGAATTGTACGATTTCATGGACCAATCGATATCGGATTTAGTCCAAAACTTGGGGAACATCATAATATTGTGGGAGGAGTCATTTGGTGGATTTTGAGTGAAATCCAATCCCCAGAACTATACAATACACCAACTGCTCCATTTCATAACGAGCTTCGTACAAACCTGAATTGTCCAACTTCATGCACCAATCGATATCGGATTATATCCAAAACTTGGGGAACATCACAATATTGTGGGAGGAGTCATTTGGTGGGTTTTGAGTGAAATCCATTCCCTAGAACTATACAATAAACCGACCACTCCATTTCTGAACGAACTTCGCACGAACCTGAATTGTCCGATTTCATGGACCAATCGATATCGGATTGAGTCCAAAGCTTGGGGAACATCATAATATTGTGGGAGGAGTCATTTGGTGGGTTTTGAGTGAAATCCACTCTCAAGAACTATACAATACACCAACCACTCCATTTCATAACGACTTTCGTACGAACCTGAATTGTCCGATTTCATGGACCAATCGATATCGGATTGAGTCCAAAACTTGGGAAACAACATAATCTTGTGGGAGGAGTCATTTGGTGGGTTTTGAGTGAAATCCAATCTCTTGAACTATACAATACACAAACCACTCCATTTCAGAACAAACTTCGTACAAACCTGAATTGTCCGATTTCACGGACCAATCGATATCCGATTAAGTCCAAAACTTCGGTAACATCATAATGTTGTGGGAGGAGTTATTTGGTGTGTTTTCAGTGAAATCCAACAGCTAAAACTATACAATACACCATCCACTCCATTTCAGAACACAGTTCGCACGAACCAGAATTGGCCGATTTCATCGACCAATCGATATCGGATTGAGCCCACAACTTGGGGAACATCATAATATTGTGGGAGGAGTCATTTGGAGGGTTTTGGGTGAAACCCATTCCCTAGAACTATACAATAAACCAACCACTCCACTTCAGAACGAACTTCGCACGAACCTGAATTGTTCGATTTCATGGACCAATCGATATCAGATTGAGCCCAAAACTTGGGGAACATCATAATATTGTGGGAGGAGTCATTGGTTGGGTTTTGAGTGAAACCCATTCCCTAGAACTAAACAATAAACCAACCACTTCATTTCAGAACGAACTTCATACGAACCAAAATGGTCTGATTTCATGGACCAATAGATATCGGATTGAGTCCAAACCTTGGGGAACATCACAATATTGTGGGAGGAGTCATTTGGTGGGTTTTGAGTGAAATGCAATCTCTAGACCTCTACAATACACCAACCACATCATTTCAGAATGAGCTTTGTATAAACCTGAATTTTCGATTTCATTGACCAATCGAAATCGGATTGAGTCCAAAACTTGGGGAACATCATAATATTGTGGGAGGAGTCATTTGGTGGGTTTTGAGTGAAATCCAATAGACCAAACTATGCAATACACTAAACACTCCATTTCAGAACGAACCTAGTGCGAACCATAAATGTCCGATTTCGTGGACCAATCGATGTCAGATTGAATCCAAAACTTGGGGAACATCATATATTGTGGGAGGAGTCATGTGGTGGGTTTTGAGTGAAATCCAATCCCCAGAACTATACAATACACCAACCACTCCATTTCATAATGAGCTTCGTACAAACCTGAATTGTCGTATTTCACGGACCAATCGATATGGGATTAAGTCCAAAACTTGGGGAACAAAATAATATTGTGGGAGAAGTCAGTTGGTGGGTTTTGAGTGAAATGCAATCTCTAGAACTCTACAATACACCAACCACTTCACTTCAGAATGAGCTTCGTATAAACCTGAATTGTCCGATTTCATGGACCAATCGAAATCCGATTGAGTCCAAAACTTGGGGAACATCATAATATTGTGGGAGGAGTCATGTGGTGGGTTTTGAGTGAAATCCAATCCCCAGAACTATACAATACACCAGCCACTCCATTTCATAACGAGCTTCGTACAAACCTGAATTGTCCTATTTCATGGACCAATCGATATCGGATTAAGTCCAAAACTTGGGGAACATCACAATATTGTGGGAGGAGTCATTTGGTGTGTTTTTTTTGTGAAATCCATTCCCTAGAACTATACGATAAACCAACCACTCCATTTCAGAACGAACTTCGCATTAACCTGAATTGTCCGATTTCATGGACCAATCGAAATCGGATTGAGTCCAAAACTTGGGGAACATCATAATATTGTCGGAGGAGTCATTTGGTGGGTTTTGAGTGAAATCCAATCCCTAGAACTATACAATAAACCAATCCCTCCATTTCAGAAGGAACTTCGTACGAACCTGAATTGTTCGATTTCGTGGACCAATCGATATCGGATTGAGTCCAAAACTTGGGGAACATCATAATATTGTGGGAGGAGTCATTTGGTGGGTTTTGAGTGAAATCCACTCTCAAGAACTATACAATACACCAACCACTCCATTTCATAACGACTTTCGTACGAACCTGAATTGTCCGATTTCATGGACCAATCGATATCGGATTGAGTCCAAAACTTGGGAAACAACATAATCTTGTGGGAGGAGTCATTTGGTGGGTTTTGAGTGAAATCCAATCTCTTGAACTATACAATACACAAACCACTCCATTTCAGAACAAACTTCGTACAAACCTGAATTGTCCGATTTCACGGACCAATCGATATCCGATTAAGTCCAAAACTTCGGTAACATCATAATGTTGTGGGAGGAGTTATTTGGTGTGTTTTCAGTGAAATCCAACAGCTAAAACTATACAATACACCATCCACTCCATTTCAGAACACAGTTCGCACGAACCAGAATTGGCCGATTTCATCGACCAATCGATATCGGATTGAGCCCAAAACTTGGGGAACATCATAATATTGTTTGAGGAGTCATTTGGTGGGTTTTGGGTGAAACCCATTCCCTAGAACTATACAATAAACCACCCACTCCACTTCAGAACGAACTTCGCACGAACATGAATTGTTCGATTTCATGGACCAATCGATATCAGATTGAGCCCAAAACTTGGGGAACATCATAATTTTGTGGGAGGAGTCATTGGTTGGGTTTTGAGTGAAACCCATTGCCTAGAACTAAACAATAAACCAACCACTTCATTTCAGAACGAACTTCATACGAACCAAAATGGTCCGATTTCATGGACCAATAGATATCGGATTGAGTCCAAAACTTGGGGCACACCATAACGTTGTGGGAGGAGTCATTTGGTGAGTTTTGAGTCAAAATCCAGTTGCAAAAACTATGCAATACACCAACCACTAAATTTCAGAACGAACATCGTACAAACCTGAATTGTCCGATTTCATGGACCAATAGATATCGGATTGAGTCCAAAACTTGGGGAACAGCATAATGTTGTGGGAGGAGTCATTTGGTGCGTTTCAGAACGGACTTTGTACGAAACTAAATTGTCCAATTTCATAGACCAATCGATATCGGATTGAGTCCAAAACTTGGGGAACATCATATTATTATGGGAGGAGTCGTTTGGTGATTTTTGAGTGAAATCCAATCTCTGGAACTATACAATACACAAACCACTAAATTTCAGAACGCACTTCGTACGAACCTGAGTTGTCCAATTTCATGGACCAATCGATATCAGATTAAGTCCAAAACTTGGGGAACATCATAATATTGTGGGAGGAGTCATTTGGTGGGTTTTGAGTGAAATTCAATCTCTAGAACTACCAACCACTCCATTTCAGAACGAACTTCAGACGAACCTGAATTGTCCTATTTCATGGAACAATTGATATCGGATTGAGTCCAAAACTTGGGGAACAAAATAAAATTATGGGAGGAGTCATTTGGTGGGTTTTGAGTGAAATGCAATCTCTAGAACTCTACAATACACCAACCACTTCATTTCAGAATTGTCCTATTTCATGCACCAATCGAAATCGGATTGAGTCCAAAACTTGGGGAACATCATAATATTGTGGGAGGAGTCATTTGGTGGGTTTTGAGTGAAATCCAATTGACCAAACTATGCAATAGACTAAACACTCCATTTCAGAACGAACCTCGTGCGAACCAGAAATGTCCGATTTCGTGGACAAATCGATGTCAGATTGAATCCAAAACTTGGGGAACATCATAATATTGTGGGAGGAGTCATGTGGTGGGTTTTGAGTGAAATCCAATCCCCAGAATTATACAATACATCAGCCACTCCATTTCATAACGAGCTTCGTACAAACCTGAATTGTCCGATTTCATGGACCAATCGATATCGGATTAAATCCAAAACTTGGGGAACATCACAATATTGTGGGAGGAGTCATTTGGTGTGTTTTTTGTGAAATCCATTCCCTAGAACTATACGATAAACCAACCACTACATTTCAGAACGTACTTCGCATTGACCTGAATTGTCCGATTTCATGGACCAATCGATATCGGATTGAGTCCAAAACTTGGGGAACACCATAATATTGTGGGAGGAGTCATTTGGTGGATTTTGAGTGAAATCCAATCCCCAGAACTATACAATGCACCAACCGCTCCATTTCATAACGAGCTTCGTACAAACCTGAATTGTCCAATTTCATGGACCAATTGATATCGGATTATGAACAAAACATGGGGAACATCACAATATTGTGGGAGGAGTCATTTGGTGGGTTTTGAGTGAAATCCATTCCCTAGAACTATACAATAAACCAACCACTCCATTTCGGAACGAACTTCGCACGAACCTGAATTGTCCGATTTCATGGACCAATCGATATCGGATTGAGTCCAAAACTTGAGGAACATCATAATATTGTGGGAGGAGTCATTTGGTGGGTTTTGAGTGAAATCCAATCTCTAGAACTATACAATACACCAACCACTCCATTTCATAACGAGCTTCATACAAACCTGAATTGTCCAATTTCATGGACCAATCGATATCGGATTATATCCAAAACTTGGGGAACGTTACAATATTGTGGGAGGAGTCATCTGGTGGGTTTTGAGTGAAATCCTTTCCCTTGAACTATACAATAAACCAACCACCCCATTTCTGAACGAACTTCGCACGAACCTGAATTGTCCGATTTCATGGACCAATCGATATCGGATTGAGTCCAAAACTTGGGGAACAACATAATATTGTGGGAAGAGTCATTTGGTGGGTTTTGAGTGAAATCCAATCTCTAGAACTATACAATTCACCAACCACTCCATTTCAGAACGAACTTCGTACGAACTTGAATTGTCCGATTTCACGGACCAAGCGATATCGGATTGAGTCCAACACTTGGGGTACATCATAATATTGGGGGAGTAGTATTTGGTGGGCATTGAGTGAAATCCAATCCCTAGAACTATACAATACACCAACCACTCCATTTCATAACGAACATCGTACAAACCTGAATTGTCCGATTTCATGGACCAATCGATATCGGATTATATCCAAAACTTGGGGAACGTTACAATATTGTGGGAGGAGTCATTTGGTGGGTTTTGAGTGAAATCCATTCCCTTGAACTATACAATAAACCAACCACTCCATTTCGGAACGAACTTCGCACGAACCTGAATTGTCCAATTTCATGGACCAATCGATATCGGATTGAGTCCAAAACTTGGGGAACATCATAATATTGTGGGAGGAGTCATTTGGTGGGTTTTGAGTGAAATCCAATCTCTAGAACTATACAATACACCAACCACTCCATTTCATAACGAGCTTCATACAAACCTGAATTGTCCAATTTCATGGACCAATCGATATCGGATTATATCCAAAACTTGGGGAACGTTACAATATTGTGGGAGGAGTCATTTGGTGTGTTTTGAGTGAAAACCAATCCCTAGAACTATACAATAAACCAACCACAGCATATCAGAACGAACTTCGTACAAACCTGAGTCGTCTGATTTCATGGACCAATCGATATCCGATTGATTCCAAAACTTGGGAACATCACAAAATTGTGGGAGGAGTCATTTGGTGGGTTTTGAGTGAAATCCATTCCCTAGAACTTACAATAAACCAACCACTCCATTTCAGAGCGCACTTCGCACGAACATGAATTGTCCGATTTCAAGGACCAATCGATATCGGATTGAGTCCAAAACTTGGGGAACATCATAACAATGTGGGAGGAGTCATTTGGTGGATTTTGAGTGAAATCCAATTCCCAGAACTATACAAGACACCAACCACTCCATTTCATAACGAGCTTCGTACAAACCTGAATTGTCTAATTTCACGGACCAATCGATATCGGATTAAGTCCAAAACTTGGGGAACATCACAACATTGTGGAAGGAGTCATTTGGTGGGTTTTGAGTGAAATCCATTCCCCTGAACTATACAATAAACCAACCACTCCATTTCAGAACGAACATCGTACAAACCTGAATTGTCCGATTTCAAGGACCAATCGATATCGGATTGTGTCCAAAGCATGGGTTACAACATAATATTGTGGGAATTTGGTGGGTTTTGAGTGAAATCCATTCCCTAGAACTATACAATAAACCAACCACTCTATTTCAGAACGAACTTCGCACGAACCTGAATTGTCCGATTTCATGGACCAATCGATATCGGATTGAGTCCAAAACTTGGGGAACATCATAATATTGGGGGAGTAGTATTTGGTGGGTTTTGAGTGAAATCCAATCCCTAGACCTAAACAATAAACCAACCACCCCATTTCAAAACGAACTTCGTACGAACCTGAATTATCCGATTTCATGGACCAATCGATATCAGATTTAGTCCAAAACTTGGGGAACATCATAATATTGTGGGAGGAGTCATTTGGTGGGTTTCGAGTGAAATCCAGTCCCTAGAACTATACAATAAACCAAGCACTCCATTTCGGAACGAACTTCGTACGAAACTGAATTGTCCGATTTCATGGACCAATCGATATCGGATTGAGTCCAAAACTTGGGCAACATCATAATATTGTGGGAGGAGTCCTTTGGTGGGTTTTGAGTGAAATCCAATCCCTAGAACTATACAATACACCAACCACTCCATTTCATAACGAGCTTCGTAGAAACCTGAATTGTCCGATTTCATGGACCAATCGATATCGGATTAAGTCCAAAACCTGCGGAACATCACAAAATTGTGGGAGGAGTCATTTCGTGGGTTTTGAGTGAAATCCATTCCCTAGAACAATAAACCAACCACTCCATTTCAGAGCACACGTCGCACGAACATGAATTATCCGATTTCAAGGACCAATCGATATCGGATTGAGTCCAAAACTTGGGGAACATCATAACATTGTGGGAGGAGTCATTTGGGGGATTTTGTGTGAAATCCAATTCCCAGAACTATACAAGACACAAACCACTCCATTTCATAACGAGCTTCGTACAAACCTGAATTGTCCGATTTCACGGACCAATCGATATCGGATTGAGTCCAAAACTTGGGGAACATCATAATATTGTGGGAGGAGTCATTTGGTGGATTGTGAGTGAAATCCAATCTACAGAACTACACAATACAACCACTCCATTTCATAACGAGTTTCATACAAACCTGAATTGTCCAATTTCGTGGACCAATCGATATCGGATTATATCCAAAACTTGGGGAAGGTCACAATATTGTGGGAGGAGTCATTTGGTGGGTTTTGAGTGAAATCCAATCCCTAGAACTATACAATAAACCAACCACTCCATTTCTAAACGAACTTCGTACGAACCTGAATTGTCTGATTTCATGGACCAATCGATATCGGATTGAGTCCAAAACTTGGGGAACATTATAATATTGTGGTCGGAGTCATTTGGTGGGTTATGAGTGAAATCCAATCCCTAGAACTATACAATAAACCAATCCCTCCATTTCAGAAGGAACTTCGTACGAACCTGAATTGTTTAATGTCGTGGACCAATCGATATCGGATTGAGTCCAAAACTTGGGGAACATTATAATATTGTGGGAGGAGTCATTTGGTGGGTTTTGAGTGAAATCCAACCCCTTGAACTATACAATAAACCAACCACTCCATTTCAGAACGAACTTCGTACGAACTTGAATTGTCCGATTTCACGGACCAATCGATATTGGATTGAGTCCAACACTTGGGGTACATCATAATATTGTGGGAGGAGTCATTTGGTGGGTTTTGAGTGAAATCCAACCCCTTGAACTATACAATAAACCAACCACTCCATTTCAGAACGAACTTCGTACGAACCTCAATTGTCTGATTTCATGGACCAATCGATATCCGATTGATTCCAAAACTTTGGGAACATCATAATATTGTGGGAGGAGTCATTTGGTGGATTTTGAGTGAAATCCAATCTCTAGAACTATACAATACACCAACCACTCCATTTCAGAACGAACTTCGTACGAACCTGAATTGGCCGATTTCATGAACCAATAGATATCGGATTGAGTCCAAAACTTGGGGAACAACATAATATTGTGGGAGGAGTGATTTGATGGGTTTTGAGTAAAGTCCAATCTCTTGAACTAAACAATACACCAACCACCCCATTTCTGAACAAACTTCGTACGAACCTTAATTGTCTGATTTCATGGACCAATCGATATCCGATTGATTCCAAAACTTGGGGAACATCATAATATTGTAGGAGGAATCATTTGGTGGGTTTTGAGTGAAATCCAATCTCTAGAACTACACAATACACCAACCACTCCATTTCAGATCGAACTTCGTACGAACCTGAGTTGGCCGATTTCAAGGACCAATTGATATTGGATTGAGTCCAAAACTTGGGGAACATCATAATGTTGCGGGAGGAGTCATTTGTTGAGTTTTGAGTGAAATCCAATTGCCAAACTATGCAATACACCAACCACTTCATTTCAGAACGAACTTCGTACAAACTTGAGTTGTCCGATTTCATGGACCAATAGATATCGGATTGTGTCCAAAACTTGGGAAACATCATAATGTTGTGGGAGGAGTCATTTGGTGGGTTTTGAGTGAAATCCAATCTCTAGAACTATACAACACAGCAACCACCCGAGTTCAGAACGAACTTCGTACGAACCTGAATTGTATGATTTCAAGGACCAATCGATATCAGATTGTGTCCAAAACTTGGGGAACATCATAATGTTGTCGGAGTTGTCATTTGGTGGGCATTGAGTGAAATCCAATCCCTAGAACTATACAATACACCAACCACTCCATTTCAGAACGAACATCGTACAAACCTGAATTGTCCGATTTCATGGACCAATCGATATCGGGTTGAGTCCAAAACTTGGGGAACAACAAAATATTGTGGGAGGAGTCATTTGGTGGGTTTTGAGTGAAATCCAATTGCCAAAACTATGCAATACACTAATCACTCCGTTTCAGAACGAACCTTGTGCGAACCAGACTGGTCCGATTTCATGGACCAATCGATATCGGATTGAGTCCAAAACATGGGGAACATCATAATATTGTGGGAGGAGTCATTTGGTGGGCATTGAGTGAAATCCAATCCCTAGAACTATACAATACACCAACCACTCCATTTCATAATGAACATCGTACAAACCTGATTTGTCCGATTTCATGGACCAATCGATATCGGGTTGAGTCCAAAACTAGTGGAACAACAAAATATTGTGGGAGGAGTCATTTGGTGGGTTTTGAGTGAAATCCAATCTTTAGAACTATACAATTCACCAACCACTCCATTTCAGAACGAGGTACGTACAAACTTGAATTGTCCGATTTCATGGACCAATCGATATCGAATTGAGTCCAAAACTTGGGGAACATCATAATATTGTTGGTGGAGTCATTTGGTGGGTTTTGATTGACATCCAATCTCTAGATCTATACAATTCACCAACCACTCCATTTCAGAACGAACTTCGTACGAACCAGAATTGGCCGATTTCATGGACCAATAGATATCGGATTGAGTCCAAAACCGTGGGAACATCATAATGTTGTGGGAGGAGTCATTTGTTGAGTTTTGAGTGAAATCCAATCTTTAGAACTATACAATACACCAATCACTCCATTTCAGGACAAACTTCGTACAAACTTGAATTGTCCGATTTCATGGACCTATTGATATCGGATTGAGTCCAAAACCTAGGGAACATCGTAATGTTGTGGGAGGAATCATTTATTGAGTTTTAAATTAAATCCAATTGCCAAAACTGTGCAATACACCAACCACTCCATTTCATAATGAACCTTGTACAACCTGAATTGTCCAATTTCAAGGACCAATCGATATCGGATTCAGTCCAAAACTTGGGGAACATCATAATATTGTGGGAGGAGTCATTTGGTGGGTTTTGAGTGAAATCCAATTGCCAAAACTGTGCAATACACTAATCACTCCGTTTCAGAACGAACCTTGTGCGAAGCAGACTTGTCCGATTTCATGGACCAATCGATATCGGATTGAGTCCAAAACATGGGGAACATCATAATATTGTGGGAGGAGTCATTTGGTGGGCATTGAGTGAAATCCAATCCCTAGAACTATACAATACACCAACCACTCCATTTCATAACGAACATCGTACAAACCTGATTTGTCCGATTTCATGGACCAATCGATATCGGGTTGAGTCCAAAACCAGGGGAACAACAAAATATTGTGGGAGGAGTCATTTGGTGGGTTTTGAGTGAAATCCAATCTTTAGAACTATACAATTCACCAACCACTCCATTTCAGAACGAGCTACGTACAAACTTGAATTGTCCGATTTCATGGACCAATCGATATCGAATTGAGTCCAAAACTTGGGGAACATCATAATATTGTTGGTGGAGTCATTTGGTGGGTTTTGATTGACATCCAATCTCTAGATCTATACAATTCACCAACCACTCCATTCCAGAACGAACTTCGTACGAACCAGAATTGGCCGATTTCATGGACCAATAGATATCGGATTGAGTCCAAAACCGTGGGAACATCATAATGTTGTGGGAGGAGTCATTTGTTGAGTTTTGAGTGAAATCCAATCTTTAGAACTTTACAATACACCAATCACTCCATTTCAGAACAAACTTCGTACGAACTTGAATTGTCCGATTTCATGGACCTATTGATATCGGATTGAGTCCAAAACCTAGGGAACATCGTAATGTTGTGGGAGGAGTCATTTATTGAGTTTTAAGTGAAATCCAATTGCCAAAACTATGCAATACACCAACCACTCCATTTCATAATGAACCTTGTACAACCTGAATTGTCCAATTTCAAGGACCAATCGATATCGGATTCAGTCCAAAACTTGGGGAACATCATAACATTGTGGGAGGAGTCATTTGGTGGGTTTTGAGTGAAATCCAATTGCCAAAACTATGCAATACACTAACCACTCCATTTCAGAACGAACCTTGTGCGAACCAGAATTGTCCGATTTCATGGAACAATCGATATCGGATTGAGTCCAAAACTTTTGGAAGATCATAATATTGTCGGAGGTGTCATTTGGTGGGTTTTGAGTGAAATCCAATCTCTAGAACTACACAATACACCAACCACTCAATTTCCGAATGAACTTCGTACGAACCTGAATTGTCCGATTTTATGGACCAATCGATATCAGATTGACTCCAAAACTTGAGGAACAACATAATATTGTGGGAGGAGTCATTTGGTGGGTTCTGAATGAAATCCAATCCCTTGAGCTATGCAATACACCAACAATCAATTTCAGAACGAACTTTGTCCGAACCTGAAATGTCCGATTTCATAGACCTATCGATATCGGATTGCGTCCAAAACTTGGGGAACATCATAATGTTGTGGGAGGAGTCGTTTGGTGAGTTTTGAGTGAAATCCTATTGCCAAAACTCTGCAATACACCAACCACTTCATTTTAGAACGAACCTCGTACAAACATGAATTGTCCTATTTCATGGACCAATCGATATCGGATTGAGTCCAGAACTTGGGGAACATCATAATATTGTGGGAGGAGTCATTTGATATTTTTTGAGTGAAATCCGACCTCTTGAACTATACAATACACCAACCAGTAAATTTCAGAACGAACTTCGTACGAACCTGAATTGTCCGATTTCGTGACCAATCGATATCGGATTAAGTCCAAAACATGGGGAACACCATAAAATTGTGGGAGGAGTGATTCGGTGAGTTTTGAGTGGAATCCAATCTCTAGAACTACACAATACACCAACCACTTTATTTCATAACGAACTTCGTACGAACCTGAATTGTCCGATTCCATGGACCAATCGATAACGGATTGAGTCCAAAACTTGGGGAACATCAAAATATTGTGGGAGGAGTCATTTGGTGGGTTCTGAACGAAATCCAATCCCTTGAGCTATACAATACACCAACAATCAATTTCAGAACGAACTTTGTCCGAACCTGAATTGTCCGATTTCATAGACCTATCGATATCGGATTGAGTCCAAAACTTGCGGAACATCATAATGTTGTGGGCGGAGTCGTTTGGTGAGTTTTGAGTGAAATCCTATTGCCAAAACTCTGCAATACACCTACCACTTCATTTTAGAACGAACCTCGTACAAAGTTGAATTGTCCGATTTCATGGACCAATCGATATCGGATTGACTCCAAAACTTGGAGAACACCATAATGTTGTGGGAGGAGTCATTTGGTGAGTTTTGAGTGAAATCCTATTGCCAAAACTCGGCAATACACCAACCACTTCATTTTAGAACGAACCTCGTACAAACCTGAATTGTCCGATTTAATGGACCAATCGATATCGGATTGAATCCAGAACTTGGGGAACATCATAATATTGTGGGAGGAGTCATTTGGTGGGTTTTGAGTGAAATCCAATCCCTAGAACTATACAATACACCAACCAGTCCATTTCAGAACGAACTCTGTTCAAACCTGAATTGTCCGATTTCATGGACCAATCGATATCGGATTGTGTCCAAAACTTGGGGAACATCAAATATTGTGGGAGGAGTCGTTTGGTGGGTTTTGAGTGAAATCCAAACTCTAGAACTATATAATACAGCAACCACTAAATTTCAGAATGAACTTCGTATGAACCTGAGTTGTCCGATTTCATGGACCAATCGATATTGGATTGAGTCCAGAACTTGGGGAACATCAAAATATTGCGGGAGGAGTCATTTGATATTTTTTGCGTGAAATCCGACCTCTAGAACTATATAATACACCGACCACTTAATTTCAGAACGACCTTCGTACGAACCTGAATTGTCTGATTTCGTGGACCAATCGACATCGGATTGAGTCCAAAACTTGGGGAACATCATAATATTGTGGGAGTCACTTGGTGGTTTTGAGTGAAATCCAGCACCTAGAACTATACAATACACCAACGACTCCATTTCAGAACGAACTTCGTACGAATGTGAATTGTCCGATTTCGTGGACCAATCGATTTCGGGTTGAGTCCAAAACTTGGGGAACAACATAATATTGTGGGAGAAGGTCATTTGATGGGTTTTGAGTGATATCCAATCCTTACAACTATACAATACACCAACCACTCCATTTTATAACGAACTTCGTACGAACCTGAATTGGCCGATTTCATGGACCAATAGATATCGGATTGAGTCCAAAACTTGGGGGACATCATAATGTTGTGGGAGGAGTCATTTGTTGAGTTTTGAGTGAAATCGAGTTGCCAAAACTATGCAATACACCAAGCAGTCCATTTCAGAACGAACTTCGTACGAACCTGAGTTGTCCGATTTCATGGACCAATAGATATCGGATTGAGTCCAAAACTAGGGAAACATCATAATGTTGTGGGAGGAGTCAATTGGTGAGTTTTGAGAAAAATCCAATTGCCAAAACTATGCAATACACCAACCACACCATTTCTGAACAAACCTCATACGAACCTGAATTGTCCGATTTCATGGACCAATCGATATCGGATTGAGTCCAAAACTTGGGGAACATCATAAAATTGTGGGAGGAGTCATTTGGTGGGTTTTGAGTGGAATCCAATCTCTAGAACTACAGAATACACCAACCACTCCATTTTAGAACGAACTTCGTACGAACCTGAATTGTCCGATTTCATGGACCAATCGATATCGGATTGAGTCCAAAACTTGGGGAACATCAAAATATTGTGGGAGGAGTCATTTGGTGGGTTCTCAGTGAAATCCAATCCCTTGAGCTATATAATACAGCAACCAATCAATTAAAGAACGAACTTCGTCCGAACCTGAATTGTCCGATTTCGTGGACCTATCGATATCGGATTGAGTCCAAAACTTGGGGAACATCATAATGTTGTGGGAGTATTCGTTTATTGATTTGAGTGAAATCCAATTGCCAAAACTATGCAATACACCAACCACTCCAATTCTGAACGAACCTTGTACAAACCTGAATTGTCCGTTTTCATGGACCAATCGATATCGGATTGAGTCAAAAACTTGGGGAACCTCATAATATTGTGGGAGCAGTCATGTGGTGGTGTTTGAGTGAAATCCAATCTCTAGAACTATACAATACACCAACCACTCCCATAGAGAATGAACATCAAACGAACATGAATAGTCCAATTTCATGGACCAATCGATATCGGATTGAGTTCAAAACTTGGGGAACATCACAATGTTGTGGGAGCAGTCATATGGTGAGTTTTGATAGAAATCCAATTGGTAAAACTATGCAATAGACCAACCACTCCATTCGAGAACGAACTTCGAACGAACCTGAATTGTCCAATTTCATGGACCAATCGATATCGGATTGAGTCCAAAACTTGGGGAACATCATAATATTGTGGAGGAGTCATTTGGTGGGTTTTGAGTGAAATCCAATCTCTAGAACTGTACAACACACCAACCACTCCATTTCAAAACGAACTTTGTTCGAACCTGAATTGTCCTATTTCATGGACCAATCGATGTCGGATTGATTCCAAAACTGGGGGAACATCATAATATGGTGGGAGTAGTCAATTGGAGGGTTTTGAGTGAAATCCAATATCTTGAACTATGCAATACAACAACCACTCCATTTCCCGACTAACTTCGTACGAACCTAAAACGTCCGAATTCATAGACCAATCGATATCGGATTAAGTCAAAAGCTTGGGGAATATCATAATATTGTGGGAGGAGTCATTTGGTGGGTTTTGAGTGAAATCCACTCTCTAGAACTATACAATACCAAACACTACATTTCAGAACGAACTTCGTACGAACCTGAATTGTCCGATTTCATGGACCAGTCGATATCGGATTGAGTCCAAAACTTGGGGAACAACATAACATTGTGGGAGGAGTCGTTTGGTGGGTTTTGAGTAAAATCCAATCTCTAGAACTACACAATACACTAACTACTCCATTTTGGAACGAACTTCGTACAAAACAGAATTGTCCGATTTCCTGGACCAATAGATACCAGTTTGAGTCCAAACTTGGAGAACATCATAATATTGTGGGAGGAGTCGTTCGGTGGTTTTTGAGTTCAATCCAATCACTAGAACTATGCAATACCCCAACCACTCCCTTTCACAACGAACTTCGTAAGAACCTGAATTATCCAATTTCATGGACCAATCGATATCGGATTGGTTCCAAAACTTGGGGAACATCATAATATCGTGGGAGGAGTCAATTGGGGGGTTTTGAGTAAAATCCAATCTCTCGAACTATGCAATACAGCAACCACTCCATTTCATAACGAACTTCGTACGAACCTTAATTGTCCAATGTCGTGGACCAATCGATATCGGATTGAGTCCAAAACTTGGGGAACAAAATAATATCGT
The DNA here is from genome assembly GCA_020226225.1 of Prunus davidiana. Lineage (NCBI taxonomy): Eukaryota > Viridiplantae > Streptophyta > Magnoliopsida > Rosales > Rosaceae > Prunus > Prunus davidiana. Next base: position 17,048,678 of record CM035334.1, on the reverse strand, counting down.
GGGAGGAGTCAATTGGGGGGTTTTGAGTGAAATCCAATCTCTCAAACTATGCAACACCGAACCACTCCATTTTAGAACGAACTTCGTACGAACCTTAATTGTCGAATTTCGTAGACCAATCGATATCGGATTGAGTACAAAACTTGGGGAACATCATAATATGAAGGTAGGAATCATTTGGTGGGTTTTGAGTGAAATCCAATCTCTAGAACTATGCAATGCACCAACCACTCCATTTCACAACTAACTTCGTACGAACCTAAGTTGTCCGATTTCATGGACCAATTGATATCGGATTGAGTCTAAAACTTGGGGAACAACATAATATTGTGGGAGGATTCATTTAGTGGATTTTGACTTAAATCCAATCTCTAGAACTATACAATACACAAACCACTCCGTTTCAGAACGAACTTCGTACAAACCTGAATTGTCTGATTTCATGGACCAATCGATACCAAATTGAGTCCAAAACTTGGGGAACATCATAATATTGTGGGAGGAGTCATTTGGTGGGGTCTGAGTGAAATCCAATCCCTAGAACTATACAATACCCCAACCACTCCGATAGAGAACGAACTTCATACGAACCTGAATAGTCCGATTTCATGGACCAATCGATATCGGATTGAGTCTAAAACTTGGGGAATATCATAATATTGTGGGAGGTGTCATTTGGTGGTTTTTGAGTGAAACCAATCGCTAGAACTATGCAATACACCAACCACTCCATTTCACAACAAACTTTGTTCGAACCTGAATTATCCAATTTCGTGGACCAATGGGTAACATCATAATATGGTGGGAGGAGTCATTTGGTGGGTTTTGAGTGAAATCCAATCTCTCGAACTATGCAATACAGCACTCCATTTCAGAACGAACTTCGTACGAACTTTAATTGTCCAATTTCGTGGACCAATCGATATCGTATTGAGTCCAAAACTTGGGGAACAACATAATATTGTGGGAGGAATCATTTGGTGGGTTTTTACTGAAATCAATTCTCTAGAAATATACAATACACCAACCACTGCATTTCAGAACGAACTTCGTACAATCCTGAATCTTCCGATTTCATGGACCAATCGATATCGGATTGAGTCCAAAACTTGGGAAACATCATCATATTGTGGGAGGAGTCATTTGGTGGGGTTTGAGTGAAATCCAATCTCTAGAACTATACAATACACGAACCATTTGAATAGAGAATGAACTTCGTACGAACATGAATAGTCTAATTTCTTGGACCAATCAATATCTGATTGAGCCCAAAACTTGGGGAACATCATAATATGGTGGGAGGAGTCATATGGTGAGTTTTGAGCTAAATCCACTTGCTAAAACTGTGCAATACACCAGCCACTCCATTTCAGAAAGAACTTCGTACGAACCTGAATTGTCCGATTTAATGGACCAATCGATATCGAACTGAGTCCAAAACTTGGTAACATCATAATATGGTGGGAGGAGTCGTATGGTGACTTTTGAGCGAAATCCAATCCCCAGACCTATACAATACACCAACCACTTCATTTCAGAACCGACTTCGTACGAACCTGAATTGTCCGATATCATGGACCAATCGCTACCGAATTGAGTCCAAAACTTGGGGAACATCATAATATTGTGGGATGAGTCATTTGGTGGGTTTTGAGTAAAATCCAATCTTTAGAACTGTACAATACTCCAACCACTCAATTTCAGAACGAACTTCGTAAGAACCTAAATTGTTCAATTTCAAGGACCAATTGATATCAGAATGAGTCCAAAAGTTGGGGAACATCATAATATGATGGAAGGAGTCATTTGGAGGGATTTTTAGGGAAATCCAAGAGCAAAAACTTTGAAATACACCAGCCACTCCATTTCACGAACCAATCGAAACCCAATTGAGCCCAAAACTTGGGAAACATCGTAATATTGTGGGAGCAGTCATTTGGTGGGTTTTGAGTGAAATCCAATCTCTAGAACTATGCAATACACACCCACTCCATTTTAGAACGAACTTCGTACGAACCTGAATTGTCCAATTTCATGGACCAGTCGATATTGGATTGAGCCCAAAACTCGGGGAACATCATAATGTTGTGGTAGCAGTCATTTGGTGGGTTTTATGAGAAATCCAGTCTCTAGAACTTTGCTATACACCAACTACTACATTACAGAACGAACTTTGTACGAACCTGAATTGTTTGATTTCATGGATGAATCAATATCGGATTGGGTCCAAACCCTGGGGATATCATAATATGGAGGGAGGAGTCATTTTGTGGGTTTTGAGTGAAATCCAATCTCTAGAACTATGCAATACACCGACACCTCTATTTCAAAACGAACTTCATACGAACCTGAATTGTCTTATTTCATGGACCAATCGATATCGGATTGAGTCCAAAACTTGGAGAGCATAATAATGTTGAGGGAGGAGTCATTTGGTGGGTTTCATATGAAATCCAGTCTCTAGAACTTTGCATTACACCAACTACCACATTTCATAATGAACTTCGTACGAACCTGAATTGTCAAATTTCGTGGACCAGTCAATATCGGATTGAGTCCAAAACTTAGGGAACGTCATAATGTTGTGGGAGGAGTCATTTTGTGAGTTTTGAGAGAAATCAAATGGCTAAAACTATGTAATACACCAACCACCACATTTCAGAATGAACTTCGTACGAACCTGAATTGCCCGATTTCATTTCTCAAAAGATATCGGATAGAGTCCAAAACTTGGGGAACACCATAATATTGTGGGAGGAGTCATTTGGCGGGTTTTGAGTGAAATCCAATCTCTATTACTGTAAAATACACCAACCACTTCATTTTAAAACGAACTTCGTACGTACCTGAATTGTCCAATTTCATGGACCAATCGATATCGGATTGAGTCCAAAACTTGGGGAACAACAAAATGTTGTGGGAGGAGTCAGTTTGTGAGTTTTGAGTGAAATCCAATGGCTAAAACAATGCAATGCACCAACCAACCCATTTCATAACAAACTTCGTATGAACCTGAATTGTACGATTTCATGGCCCAATTGATATCGGATTGAATCCAAAACTTGGGGAGCAGTAAAATGTTGTGGGAGGAGTCATTCTGTGAGTTTTGAGTGAAATCCAATGCATAAAACAATGCAATACACCAACCACTCCAATTTATAACGAACTTCGTACAAACATGAATAGTCCAATTGCTTGGACCTATTGATATCGGATTGAGCCCAAAACATGGGGAACATCATAAAATGGTGGGAGGAGTCATATGGAGAGTATTGAGCGATTTCGAATGGCTAAAACTATCCAATACACCAACCACTCCATTTCAGAAGGAACTTCGCACGAACCTGACTTGTCCGATTTCATGGACCAATCGATATCGGATTGAGTCCAAAACTTAGGGAACATCATAATATGGTGGGAGGAATCATTTGGTGGGTTTTGAGTGAAATCCAATCTCTAGAACTATACAACACACCAACAACTCCATCTCAGAACGAACTTCGTACGAACTTGAATTGTCCGATTTCATGGACCAATCGATACCGGATAGAACATCATATAATAGTGGGAGGATTAATTTGGTGAGTTTTGAGTGAAATCCAATGGCTAAAACTATGCAATACACCAACCATGGCATTTCAGAACGAACTTCGTACGAACATGAATAGTCCAATTTCTTGGACCAATCGATATCGGATCAAGCCCAAAACTAGAGGAACATCGAAATATGGTGGGAGGAGTCATATGGTTAGTTTTGAGCGAAATCCAAGGGCTAAAACTACGCGATACACCAACCATTCCATTTCAGAACGAACTTCGTATGAACCGGAATTGTCCGATTTCATAGACCAATCGATATCAGATTATTTCCGAAACTTAGGGAACATCATAATATGGTGGGAGGAGTCATTTGGTGACTTTTGAGTGAAATCCAATAGCTAAAACTTTGAAATACACAAACCACTCCATTTCAGAATGAACTTCGTACGAACCTGAATTGCCAAATTTTGATAGACCAATCGATATCGGATTGAGTCCAAAAGGTGGGGAACATCATAATATGGTGGATGGAGTCATTTGGTCACTTTTGAGTGAAATCGAATGGGTAAAACTATGCAATACACCAACCACTCCATTTCAGAATGAACTTCGTACAAACCTGAATTGTCCAATTTTATGGGCCAATCGATATCGGATTGAGTCCAGAGCATGGGGAACATCATAATATGGTGGAAGGAGTCATATGGTGAGTTTTGAGCGAAATCCAATGGTTAAAACTATGCAATACACCAACCACTCCTTTTCATAACGAACGTCATACGAACATTAATAGTCCAATTTCTTGGACCAATCGATATCGGATTGAGCCCAAAATATGGGAAAAATCATAATATGGTGGGAGGAGTCGTTTGGTGAATTTTGAGTGAAATCCAATGGTTTAAACTATGCAATGCACCAACCACTCCATTTTAGAACGAGCTTCGTGCAAACCTGAATTGTTCATTTTCATTGAACAACCGATATCGGATTGAGTCCAAAACTTGGGGACCATCGTAGTATGGTGGGAGGAGTCATTTGGTGAGGTTTCAGTGAAATCTAATTGCAAAACTATGAAATACACCAACCACCCCCATAGACAACGAACTTCGTACGAATATGAATAGTCCAATTTCTTGGACCAATAGATATCGGATTGAGCCCAAAACTTGGGGAACATCATAATATGGTGGGAGGAGTGATTTGGTCAGTTTTGAGTGAAATCTAATTGCAAAACTATGAAATACACCAACCACCCCATTAGAGAACGAACTTCATACGAACATGAATAGTCCAATTTCATGGACCAATAGATATTGAATTGAGCTGAAAACTTGGGGAACATCATAATATGGTGGAAGGAGTCATTTGGTGAGTTTTGAATGAAATTCAATTGCAAAAACTATAAAGTACACCAACCACTCCATTAGAGAACGAGCTTCGTAAGAACAAGAATTGTCCAATTTCTTGGACCAATCGATATCGGATTGAGTCCAAAACTTGGGGAACATCATAATATGGTGGGAGGAGTCATTTAGTGGGTTTTCAGTGAAATCCAATATCTAGAAATATGCAATCTCCAAGAACTCCATTTCAGAACTAACTTAGTACGAACCTGAATTGTCCAATTTCATGGACCAGTGAATATCGGATTCAGTCCAAAACTTGGGGAACATCATAATGTTGTGGGAGGAGTAATTTTCTGTGTTTTGAGTGAAATCCAATGGCTAAAACGATGCAATACACCAACCACTCCATTTTATAACAAACTTCGTACGGACATGAATTGTCCAATTTCATGGACCAATCGATATCGAATTTTGTCCAAAACTTGGGGAACGTCATAATATAATGGGAGAAATAATTTGGTGGGTTTTGAGTGAAATCCAATCCCTAGAACTATGCAATTTCCTACCCCGAATTTCTGTGATACATGAATAAGAGAAAAATCCCCATGAACCACTCCATTACAGAACGAACTTCGTACAAACATGAATTGTAAAATTTCATGGACCAATCGATATTGGATTGAGTCCAGAACTTGGGGAACATCATAATATGGTGGGAGGAGTCATTTGGTGGGTTTTGAGTTAAATCCAATCTCTAGAAATATGCAATACACCAACAACTCCAATTCGGAACTCACTTAGTACGAGCCTGAATTGTCTAATTTCATGGACCAATGGATATCGGATTGAGGCCAAAACTTTGGGAACATCATAATATTGTGGGAGGAGTCATTTGGTGGGTTTTGAGTGAAATTCAATCTTTAGAACTATGCAATACACCAACCACTCCATTTCAGAACGAACTTCGTACGAACCGTAATTGTCCAATTTCATGGACCAATCGATCTCGGATTGAATCCAAAACTTGGAGAACATCAAAATGTTATGGGAGGAGTCATTTTGAGAGTTTTGAGTGAAATCCAATGGCTAAGCCAATGCGATACTACAACCACTCCATTTCAGAACGAACTTCGTACGAACTTGAATTGTCCAATTTCATGGACCAATCGGTATTGGATTGAGTCCAAAACTTGGGGAACATCATAATGTTGTGGTAGGTGTCATTTGGTGAGTTTTGAGTGAAATCCAATTGCCAAAACTATGCAATACACCACCACTCCATTTGAGAACGAACTTCGTACAAACATGAATTGTCCGATTTCATGGACCAATCGATATCGGATTGAGTCCAAAACTTGGCCAACATCATAATATGGTGGGAGGAGTCATTTGGTGGGTCTTGAGTTAAATCCGATCTCTAGAAATATGTAATACACCAACTCTATTTCAGAACTAACTTAGTACGGGCCTGAATTATCCAATTTCATGAATCAATGGATATCGGATTGAGTCCAAAACTTGGGGAACATCATAATGTTGTGGGAGGAGTCATTTTCTGTGTTTTGAGTGAAATCCAATGGCTAAGACAATGCGATACTCCAACCACTCCATTTCAGAACGAACTTCATACGAACTTGAATTGTTCAATTTCACGGACCAATCGGTATCGGATTGAGTCCAAAACTTGGGGAACATCATAATGTTGTGGTAGGAGTCATTTGCTGAGTTTTGAGTGAAATTCAATTGCCAAAACTATGCAATACACCACCACTCCATTTGAGAACGAACTTCGTACAAACATGAATAGTCCAATTTCATGGACCAATCGATATCGGATTGAGTCCAAAACTTGGGCAACATCATAATATGGTGGGAGGAGTCATTTGGTGGGTTTTGAGTGAAATCCAAACTCTAGAACTATACAACACACCAACCACTAAATTTTATAACGAACTTCATACGAACCTGAATTGTCCGATTTCATGGACCAATCGATATCGGATTGAGTCCACAACTTGGGGAACATCATAATATTGTGGGGGGAGTCATTTGGTTGGTTTTGAGTGAAATCCAAACTCTAGAACTACAATACACCAACCACTAAATTTCAGAACGATCTTCGTACGAACCTGAATTGTCCGATTTCATGTACCAATCGATGTTGGATTGAGTCCAAAACATGGGGAACATCATAATATTGTGGGATGAGTCAATTGGTGGTTTTTGAGTGAAATCCAATCTCTAGAACTATACAATACACCAACCACTAAATTCCAGAACGAACTTCGTACGAACCTGAATTGTCCGATTTCATTGACCAATCGATATTGGATTGAGTCCAAAACTTGGGGAACATCATAATATTGTGGGAGGAGTCATTTGCTGGGTTTTGAGTGAAATCCAATATCTGGAACTATACAATACACCAACTACTCTATTTCAGAACGATGGGCCTACGAACCTGAATTGTCCAAATTACATGCACCAATCGATATGGGATTGAGTCCAAAACTTGGGGAACATCATAATATTGTGGGAGGAGTCAATTGGTGGAGTTTGAGTGAAATCCATTCTCTAGAACTATACAATAGACCAACTACTCCATTTCAGAAAGAACTTCGTGTGAACCTGAATTGTCCAATTACATGGACCAATCGATATCGGATTGAGTCCAAAACTTGGGGAACATCATAATTTTGTGGGAGGAGTCATTCGGGGGGGTTTGAGTGAAATCCAATCTCTATAATTATACAACACACCAACCACTCCAATAGAGAACGAACTGCATACGAACAAGAATAGTCCAATTGCTTGGACCAATCAATATCTGATTGAGTCCAAAACTTGGGGAATATCATAATATGGTGGGAGGAGTCATGGTGAGTTTTGAGGGAAATTCAATTGCTAAAACTATGCAATACACCGACCACTCCATTTCTGAGCGAACTTCGTATGAACCTGAATTGTCCGATTTCAAGGACCAATAGATGTCAGATTGAGTCCAAAACCCGGGGAACATCACAATGTTGTGGGAGAAGTCATTCGGTGGGGTTTGAGTGAAATCCAATCTCTAGAACTATACAATACACCAGCCACCCTATTTCAGAACGAACTTCGTACGAACCTGAATTGTCCAATTCAATGGACCAATCAATATCGGATTGAATCCAAATCTTGGGGCACATCATAATGTTGTGGGAGGAGTCATTTGGTGAGTTTTGAGTGAAATCCAATTGCCAAAACTATGCAACACACCAAACGCTCCATTAGAGAACGAACTTCGTACGAACATGAATAGGCCAATTTCTTGGACCATTCGATATCGGGTTGAGCCCAAAACTTGGGGAACATCGTAATTTGGGGGGAGGAGTGGTATGGTGAGTTTTGCGCAAAATCCAATGGCTAAAGCTCTGCAATACACCAACCATTCCATTTCAGAACGAACTTTGTACGAACTTGAATTGTCCAATTTCATGGACCAATAGATATCGGATTGAGTCTAAAACTTGGGGAGCATCATGTTGTTGTGGGAGGAGTCATTTTGTGAGTTTTGAGTGAAATTTAATGGCTAAAATTATGCAATATACCAACCACTCCGTTTCATAACGAACTTCGTACGAACCTGAATTGTCCAATTTCATGGACTAATCGATATCGGATTGAGTCCAAAACTTGGGAAATGTCATAATGTTGCGGGAGGAGTCAGTTGGTGGGTTTTGAGTGAAATCCAATCTATAGAACTATACAATACACCAACCACTCCATTTTAGAACGAACTTCGTACGAACCATAATCCTAAAATTTCACAGACTAATCGATATCGGATTGAGTCTAAAACTTGGGGAGCATCATGTTGTTGTGGGAGGAGTCGGTTTGTGAGTTTTGAGTGAAATCTAATGGCTAAAACTATGCAATACACCCACCACACCATTTCATAACGAAATTCGTACGAACCTTAATTGTCCAATTTCATGGACCAATCGATATCGGATTGAGTCCATAACATGGGGAACATAATAATATGATGGGAGGAGTCACTTGGTGAGTTTTGAGTGAAATCTAATGGCTAAAACTATGCAATACACTAATCACTTCATTTCAGAATGAACTTCGTACGAACTTGAATTGTCCGATTTCAAGGACCCATTGATATCGGATTGAGTCCAAAACTTGGGGAACATCATAATGTTGTGGGAGGACTCTTTTGGTGGGTTTTGAGTGAAATCCAATTGCAAAAGAATGCAACACACAGACCACTCCATTTCAGAACGAACTTCGTACGAACTTGAATTGTCCCATTTCATGGACCATTAGATGTCGGATTGAGTCCCAAACTTGGGGAACATCATAATCTTGTGGGACGAGTCATTTGGTGAGTTTTGAGTGAAATCCAATCTCTACAACTATGCAATTCACCAACCACACCATTTCAGAATGAACATCGTACGAATCTGAATTGTCCAATTTGATGGGCCAATCGATATCGGATTGAGTCCAAAACTTGTGGAACAACAAAGTATAGTGAGAGGAGTCATTTGGTGGGTTTTGAGTGAAATCCAATTGCCAAAACTATGCAATACGCCAACCACTCCATTAGCGAACGAACTTCGCATGTACGTGAATAGTCCAATTTCTTGGACCAATCGATATCGGATTGAGGCCAAAACTTGGAGAACATCATAATGTGGTGGGAGGAGTCATACTGTGAGTTTCGAGTGAAATCCAATTGCCAAAACTATGCACTACACCATCTACCCCATTAGAGAACGAACTTCATACGAACATGAATAGTCCCATTTCTTGGACCAATCGATATCGGATTGAGCCCAAAACTTGTAGAACGTCACAATATATGGTGGGAGGAGTCATATGGTGAGTTTTGAGCAAAATCCAATGGCTAAAACTCTGCAATACATCAACCACTCCATATCAGAACGAACTTCGTACGAGCCTGAATTGTCCAATTTCATGGACCAATCAATATCGGACTGAGACCCAAACTTGGGGAACATCGTAATATTGTGGGAGGAGTCATTTGGCGGGTTTTCAGTGAAATACAACCTCTAGAACTATGCAATACACCAAACACTCCATTTCATAACGAACTTCATACGAACATGAATAGTCCCATTTTTTGGACCAATCGATATCGGAATGAGTCCAAAACTTGGGGAACAACAAAGTATAGTGGGAGGAGTCATTTAGAGGGTTTTGAGTGAAATCCAATTGCCAAAACTATGCAACACACCAACCACTCTATTAGCGAATGAACTTCGCATGTACGTGAATAGTCCAATTTCTTGGACCAATCGATATTGGATTGAGGCCAAAACTTGGAGAACATCATAATATGGTGGGAGGAGTCATACTGTGAGTTTTGAGTGAAATCCAATTGCCAAAACTATGCAATACACCGTCTACCCCATTAGAGAACGAACTTCATACGAACATGAATAGTACCATTTCATGGACAAATCGATATCGGATTGAGTCCAAAACATGGGGAACATCATAATATTGTGGGAGGAGTCATTCGGTGAGTTTTGAGTGAAATCCAATAGCCAAAACTATGCAATACGCCAACCACTCCATTAGAGAACGAACTATGTACGAACCTGAATTGTCCAATTTCATGGACCAATCGATTTCGGATTAACTCCAAAACTTGGGTAACGCCATAATGTTGTGGGAGGATTCATTTTGTGAGTTTTGAGTGAAATCCAACGGCTAAAATTATGCAATACCCCAACCACTCCATTTCAGAACGAACTTCGTACGAACCTTAATTGTCCAATTTCATGGACCAATCGATATAGGATTGAGTCCAAAACTTGGGGAACATCGTAATCTGGTGGAGGAGTCATTTGGTCAGTTTTGAGAGAACTCCAATGGCAAAACTATGCAATACACCAACCACTCCATTTCAGAACGAACTTCGTACGAACCTGAATTGTCTGATTTCAAGAACCAATCGATATCGGATTGAGTCCAAAACTTACGAACATCATAATGTTGTGGGAGGACTCATTTGGTGGGTTTTGAGTGAAATCCAATGGCAAAAACAATGCAATACACCAACCACTCCATTTCATAACGAACTTCGTACGAACCTGAATTGTTCCGATTTCATCGACCAATCGATATCGGATTGAGTCCAAAACTTGGGGAACATCATAATATGGTAGGAGGAGTCATGTTGAGAGTTTTAAATGAAATAAAATGGCTAAAACTATGCAATACACCAACCACTCCATTTCAGAACGAACTACGTACGAACATGAATTGTCCGATTTCAAGGACCAATCGATATCGGATTGAGTCCAAAACTTGGGGAACATCATAATGTTGTGGGAGGACACATTTGGTGGGTTTAGAGTGAAATCCAGTGGCAAAATAAATGCAATAAACCGACCGCTCCCTTTCATAACGAACTTCATACGAACCTGAATTGTCTGATTTCATGGACGAATCGATATCGGATTGATTCCAAAACATGGGGAACGTCATAATATTGTGGCAGGAGTCATTTGGTGGGTTTTGAGTGAAATCCAATGTCTAGAACTATACAATACACCAACCATTCCTTTTCAGAACGAACTTCGTACGAACCTTAATTGTCCCATTTCACGGACCAATAGATATCAGACTGAGTCCAATGGCGAAAAGAATGCAATAGACCAACCACACCATTTGATAACGAACTTCGTAAGAACCTGAATTATTCAATTTCATGGACCAATCGATATTGGATTGATTCCAAAACTTGGGGAACATCACAATATGGTATGAGGAGTCATATGATGGGTTTTGAGAGAAATCCAATCCCTAGTACAATACGCCATCCACTCTATTTTAGAACGAACTTCGTACGAAGCTGAATTGTTAAATTTCAGGGACCAATCGATATCAGATTGAGTCCAAAACTTTGGGAACATTATAATATTATGGGAGGAGTCATTTGGTGGGGTTTGAGTGAAATCCAATCTCTAGAACTATACAATACACCAGCCACCCCATTTCAGAACGAACTTCCTACGAACCTGAATTGTCCAATTCAATGGACCAATCAATATCGGATTGAGTCCAAAACTTGGGGCACATCATAATGTTGTGGGAGGAGTCATTTGGTGAGTTTTGAGTGAAATTCAATTGCCAAAACTGTGCAATACACCAACCACTCCATTAGAGAACGAACTTCGTACGAACATGAATAGGCCAATTTCTTGGACCAATCGATATCTGTTTGAGCCCAAGACTTGGGGAACATCGTAATTTGGGGGGAGGACTCGTATGGTGAGTTTTGGGCGAAATCCAATGGCTAAAACTCTGCAATACACCAACCATTCCATTTCAGAACGAACTTTGTACGAACTTGAATTGTCCAATTTCATGGACCAATAGATATCGGATTGAGTCTAAAACTTGGGGAGCACCATGTTGTTGTGGGAGGAGTCATTTTGTGAGTTTTGAGTGAAATTTAATGGCTAAAATTATGCAATATAGCAACCACTCCATTTCATAACGAACTTCGTACGAACCTGAATTATCCAATTTCATGGACCAATAGATATCAGATTGAGTCTAAAACTTGGGGAGCATCATATTGTTGTGGGACGAGTCATTTTGTGAGTTTTGTGTGAAATTCAATGGCTAAAACTATGCAATGTACGAACCACTACATTTCATAACGAACTTCGTACGAACCTGAATTGTCTGATTTCATGGACCAATCGATATCGGATTGGGTCCAAATTGACAGGACCCGACCCAATTTCCGCTTTGAAATTCAAGCCAAGTCCTGTGCGTGTCCGACACCTGGCGAATGTCGGGCACAAAAGACCTTCTTACCCTTCTCGTTCAAAATTCTTTTAAAATTTCCCTTAGACTTCTGCCGAAAATTCGGCAGAGTCTCCCCGGTAATTTGACCAAACCCAGATTTTTCCACCTGTCCAACAAACAAATAAATCTACACCAACTGCCAGAAGAGAATAACTAAGTATTCACCAGCTCCAGTTTTCCACTAAAACTAGATATCAGAGCATTTTCTATAGTTTGTAGGGTTTCAAGGGCTTTTCTACAAAACTCTACCTTACTTGGTGGCGCGGAAGCTATGAATGGCCCGGTGGTGGATCCTGCGTACTTCTACGGCCTGGGGGCGAAAAACAGGTTAAAAATGTGAGTGGACCAAACATAAGGTTCTGGAAAACAGTTTACAATCATAATAACCCCCATAGTAAAAATAACTTGATAAGTAAAGCTAAAGTTCGCCTGTGTTTAATATAAAGTATTCCTCTAAATATAAATATGTAACAGTATGTATATAGATTCGTAAAGCTGAACAATTATATGAAGAGATAAAACATGCACGTTTATTGAGAAAACTGATATCAGATGATTGAAAAACAATAGCTGCATAAAAGTGCTCAAATTGCTTTAAAACTACCACCTAAGTGTACCCCTGAAAATCCGTCAATTCCCCTGGCAGGTCTCGGGCGTCACGCAGGCTACCCGAGCCGCAAACTGGCAAAATCAGGGGACTATGGTTAGCCTGATCCGCCGGCAGGTCCCGATGACACCAAGTCGACTCGAGCCGCTCTGGCAAGATACAGGGGACCGCAGTCAGCTTGATCCGCAATCCTGGCAGGTCTCGGGGACACAGAGTCAGTCGAGCCGCAATCCTGGCAGGTCTCGGGACACCAAGTCTGTCGAGCCGCAAATCCTGGCAGGTCTCGGGGACACAGAGTCAGCCGAGCCGCAAATCCTGGCAGGTCCCGGGGACACAAAGTCAGCCGAGCCGCAAATCCTGGCAGGTCTCGGGGACACAGAGTCAGCCGAGCCGCAAATCCTGGCACTCACAGTCCGAGCGTCCCCGAAACTCGTGAGGCAATGTCAAGTGCACTGACAGAACTGTAAATAGACTGGATGTCCGTAGACATCGGTCCGTCTGAGGGTAATCACCAAAAACAAGCGAGTACATGGTGGTTCTAATTTAGAAAAATCTGATAATTATCCGAAATCTGATAAATCTGAGCTAAGTTACTATTTCTGTATCAAAGATCTCAAGTCTGCTGCTCAACTAAGTATTATGAAAATAAAGATATTTCACGATGCAGTTCATGCTCAGAAAATATGTAATAACACTTATTCAAGATCAAATATAAACTTGAATTATAAATATCAATTAGAAAAGAAAAGTCCACTCACAGTTGGTCCGAGCTCGCTGGACCTCTTGAAGGTCCCTCCTGTAGGTCGACTGGACTTCTGGTGCCTGATTAACCATGAATAATAAATTAATAAACTGCTGAATAAAAAGAATTTAAATTAAACAACCTGCCCCCGGCTCCTAGAAATACGCGCACTCGTTTTAAAATTTCTCTTATACCCACATTAGCCTTTCAGACTCTTAGACCAGTTTTGGAAGACCCGACGCTTAGTCAAGCGATAAGCTGCCAGATCGGCCGACCAGGGACCCGTGGGGTCCATGATCTCCGATGGCCAATCTGGGCTTCTCTGAAGATTCCTCATAGAGAAGGAACCATGTTCCGCGAATTCGGTCCGAAACGGATGGTCGGATTAGCCGAAATCGCGTTATCGCTTAAAATCCAAACCCTAGCCCCAGGGTTCGCGATTTCGGAGTATCCGGGATTCCGATTTGCAATCCGTTGAATCCTACACGATCCTGGAATCATGTAGTACGACATATCCAAAATTTAGTGCGATCCGACGATTAGACGACACTGCACCCAAGGATCGCGCGATATGGAAAATCCGTTCGGGGCTCAAACGGACTCCGAATCGAGATCCGCGAAATCCTACGCGCTCGTGACGACACGAGGATCTCAAAACTGCCCAGAGTTACTCCACCACCCTCTCCCACGCGCCGCCTTGGGCGGGCAGATTTGGGTGTCCTAAGCAATTTCGGGTGGTCGAAAAATCTCGGAACCAAGACTCCAAACTCCTATCCTAGGTAAAACACCCCATTTGGAGTCACTTTTGTTCTTGGACATATCCCAAAAAGTGACCAGAAACAGTAGATCACGGCGGCCGAAATTTCGGCCGATTTTCAAGTTGAAAATGGAACGTTCTAGAGCCAAAATCGATCGAAACCCATATATCCATCAGTTAGACCACGAAAAATATCTGAGAAACCATACCTTACTCGATCGATTTGGTGGAGAATTGAAGGAGAAAACTAAGCTGGAAGTTTGAACTGAAAATTCGGCAACAATGGCGTTTTCCGGCGAGGTCCGGCCATGGAAAGGGCGGAGGCTGGTCAAGAAATGACGGCGGTCGAGTGGTGGTTCGTTTGGTACCGGTCTTGTAGATCGGCTCCAAGTGTGGTGGCCGGTGCGACGTCGGGAAGGCGCGGGGGTCATGGGCTGGGGCGAAATCGGGAGGAGAGAGGGAGAGGAGAGAGAAATGAGGAGAGAGAAGGGGAGGAAGGGATAAAAATCTGACTTTTTGCCCTTCGCGGTATTTTGATCGTATTTTCTTCGTTACAACTCCGATTCGGGTCTACTCCATGTCTACGTACTCGTTTCGCCGTGATCTACGCAATGGCGCAAACGGAATTTCTAAATTCTTTATCAATCAAAAAGTCAATTTTTTTCCCATTAAAATATGCCAGGGCAAACTTGTCTTTTTGCTAGAAGATATTAATCCTACTTTTTAGATATTTTATTTCTTTTTAGATATTTTGTTTTGGGTTATTACACAAAACATGGGGAACGTCATAATATTATGGCAGGAGTCACTTGGTGGGTTTTGAGTGAAATCCAATCTCTAGAAATATGCAATACACCAACCACTCCATTTCAGAACGAACTTCTTACGAACTTGAATTATTCAATTTCATGGAACAATCGATATCGGATTGAGTCCAAAACTTTTGGAATATCATAATATGGTGGAAGGAGTCATTTGGTGAGTTTTGAGTGAAATCCAATTGCAAAATCTCTGAAACACACCTAGCACTCTATTAGTGAACGAACTTCATACGAACGTGAATAGTCCAATTTCATGGACCAATCGATATCAAATTGAGCCCAAAACTTGGGGAACATCATAATATCGTGGGAGGAGTCTTTTCTTGAGTTCGGAGCAAAATCCAATGGCTTAAACTATGCAATACACCAACCTCTCCATTTCAGAACGAACTTCGTACGAACCTGAATTGTCCGGTTTTATAGACCTATCTACATCGGATTGAGTCCAAAACTTGGGGAACATTATAATATGGTCAGAGGAGTCATTTGGTGGGTTTTCATAGTCATTTGCAAAAACTATGAAATACACCAACCACTCCATTAGATAACGAAGTTCATACGAATATGAATAGTCCAATTTCATGGACCAATTGATATCGGATTGAGCCCAAAACTTGGGGAACAACATAATGTTGTGGGAGGAGTCATTTTGAGAGTTTGAAATGAAATCCAATGGCTAAAACTATGCAATACACCAACCACTCCATTTCAGAACGAACTTCGTACGAACCTGAAATTTCCGATTTTATGGACCAATCGATATCGGATTGAGTCCAAAATATGGGGAACGTCATAATATTGTGGCTGGAGTCACTTGGTGGGTTTTGAGTGAAATCCAATCTCTAGAACTATACAATACACCAACCACTCCATTTCAGAACGAACTTCCTACGAACCTTAATTGTCCAATTTCACAGACCAATCGATATCGGCTTGAGTCCAAAACTAAGGGAACCTCATAATGTTGTGGGAGCAGTCGTTTTGTGAGTTTTGAGTGAAATCCAATGGCTAAAAGAATGCATTACACCAACCACACCATTTGATAACGAACTTCGTAAGAACCTGATTTATTCAATTTCATGGACCAATCGATATCGGATAGATTCCAAAACTTGGGGAACATCATAATATGGTGGGAGGAGTCATTTGGTGAGTCTTCAGTGAAATCCAATGGCTAAAACTATGCAATACACAAACCATTCCATTTCATAACGAACTTCGTACGAACTTGAATTGTCCAATTTATTGGACTAATCGATATCGGATTGAGTCCAAAACTTGGGGAATGTCATAATGTTGTGGGAGGAGTCATTTTGTGAGTTTTGGGTGAAATCCAAGGGCTTAAACCATGCAATACACAAATCACTCCATTTTAGAACGACATTCATATGAACCTGAATTTTCCGATTTCATGGACCAGTCGTTATCGAGTTGAGTCCAAAAAATGGGGAACATCATAATATGTTGGGTGGAGTCAAGTGGGGAGTTTTGAGTGAAATCCAATGGCTAAAATTATGCAATACACCAACCCCTCCATTTCAGAACGAACTTCGTACGAACCTGAATTGTTGAATATTCATGATCAGGGCTTCATCCTAAGCCTTAACTAAATGGATTAGTTAGACATAACTATGAATACAGAAAATAATAAATAGATAGATAGAATAAAAAGAAGAGAAGAACTAGATGGTGGCAACAAGGTAGTTCCCAGGATAGCTCCAAGGTCTCCCTCCTTTGCAACTAGCTCCCTTCTCTCTTGTGGTGAATTTGAATGTGTGAGTGATGGATGAAAATGAATCTGTCTCTCTTCTATGTCTTTTTTTGAATGAGTGTGCAGCTCTCCATTTATTAAGTGCCAATTTCGTCCTCCCCTCTAGCTGGTGAAACACACTTCTCTTAGTTGCTCCCAATTGCCTCAGCTGCCCAATAAAAGCCAATTGCTCCAGCTGCCCAATAAATGCTTTGGTTTGGTCTCTTTATGGCAAGCTTTGACTTTTGTTCATTTTTCTGAGTTCCCAAGCTGATTTGTCTCCCATGTGTGGCTGCTCTTATGTGTAGCACATGGCTCTAGGGATGTAGCCACATTAAATGTGATGGCAGCCAACTATGACTTTTCTGTGAACTTGGTTGAGTCTTTGACGTGCTGAGGGCGCCTGATTTATCCAATTAGGCTGAACTTTGGGTATGTTATAAAAGACACCCATTGGAACAACTTCTATCAAGGATGTCTCCTCATTCGACCTGTGTAAGTTACTGAAATGAGGCCTGCAAGATGACCAACGAAACTGGACTGACAAGGAGTGTGGCCCAAATTGGGTTTGTCTTTACACTCATATTGCTCTTATCCCAATCAGCCCTTATCAAGCGTGGATTGCATCAAATGTGATCTCTTGTTGTCGTAACATACAAAACAAAGAAAAAGAGGTAAGTGACTCAAAATAAAGAGATACTAAGCAAAGTCACTAAGTAAAGAGGGCATGCGAATGTATGAAATTATGAACTTATCACCAACCACTACATTTCAGAACGAACTTCGTACGAACTGAATTGCCCAATTTCATGGACCAATCAATATCGGATTGAGTCCAAAACTTGGGGAGCATCATAATATGGTAGGAGGAGTCATTTGGTAGGTTTTGAGTGAAATCCAATCTCTAGAAACAACCACTCCATTTCATAACGAACTTCGTACGAACCTGAATTGTCCAATTTTATGGACCAATTGATGTCGGATTGAGTCCCCAACTTGGGGAACATCATAATGTTGTGGGAGGAGTCATTTCGTGAGTTCTAAGTACAATCCAATTGCCAAAACTAGGCAATACACCAACCTCTCCATTAACGAACAAACTTCGTACGAACATGAATAGTCCAATTTCTTAGACCAATTGAAATTCGGATTGAGCCCAAAACTTGGAGAACATCATAATATGGTGGGAGGAGTCATACGGTGAGTTTTTTGTGAAATCCAATGGCTAAAACTATGCAATACACCAACCACTCCATTTCAGAACGAACTTCGTACCAACCTGAATTGTCCAATTTCATGGCCCAATCGATATCAGATTGAGTGCAAAACTTGGGGAACATCATAATATAGTGGGAGGAGTCATTTGGTGGGTTTTCAGTGAAATCCAATGGCTAAAACTATGCAATACACCAACCACTCCATTGCAGAACGAACTTCGTACGAACCTTAATTGTTCAATTTCGTGGACCAATCGAAATCGGATTGAGTCCAAAACATGGGGAACATCAAAATGTTGTGGGAGGAGTCATTTGGTGAGTTTTGAGCGAAATTCAATGGCTAAAACTATGCAATACACCAACCACTCCACTTCAAAATGAACTTCGTACCCACCTGAATTGTCCAATTTCATGGACCAATCGATATCGGATTGAGTCCAAAACTTGGGGAACATGATAATATAGTGGGAGGAGTCATTTCGTGGGTTTTCAGTGAAATTCAATATCTAGAAATATGCAATACACCAACCACCCCATTTTAGAACGAACTTTGTACGAACCTTAATTGTTCAATTTCATGGACCAATCCAAATCAGATTGAGTCCAAAACTTGGGGAACATCATAATGTTCTGGGAGAAGTCATTTGGTGAGTTTTGAGCGAAATCCAATGGGTAAAACTATGCAATACACCAACCACTCCATTTCAGAACGAACTTCGTACGAACCTGAGTTGTCCAATTTCATGGACCAATCGATATATGATTGAATCCAAAACTTGGGGAACATCATAATGTTGTGGCAGGAGTCATTTGGTGAGTTTTGAGTACAATCCAACAGCCAAAGCTAGGCAATACACCAACCACTCCATTAGCGAACGAACTTCATACGAACATGAATAGTCCAATTTCTTGGACCAATCGATATCGGATTGAGCCCAAAACTTGGAGAACATCATAATATTGTGGGAGGAGTCATATTGCAAGTTTTGAGCAAAATCTACTGGCTAAAATCATGCAATACACCAACCACTCCATTTCAGAACGAACTTCGTAGAACCCTTAATTGTCTAATTTCATGGACCAATCGATTTAGGATTGAGTCCAGAACATGGGGAACATCATATTGTTGTGGGAGGAGTCATTTGGTGAGTTTTGAGTGAAATTCAATTGCCAAAACTTGGGGAACATCAGAACATGGGGGGAAGAGTCATATGATGAGTTTTGAGCTAAATCCAACGGCAAAAACAATGCAATACACCAACCACTCCATTTCATAACGAACTTCGTACGAACCTGAATTGTCCGATTTCATGGACCAATCAATATCAGATTGAGTCCAAAACTTGGGGAACATCATAATGTTGTGGGAGGAGTCATTTCATGGGTTCTGAGTGAAATCCAATCTCTAGTACTATATAATACAACAACCACTCCATTTATGAAAGAACTTCGTACGAACCTGAATTATCCAATTTCATGGACCAATCGATATCGGATTGGGTCCCAAACTGGGGGAACATTATAATGTTGTGGGAGGAGTCATTTGGGGAGTTTTGAGTGAAATCCAATGGCTAAAAACAATGCAGTACCCCAACCACTCCATTTCAGAACGAACTTCGTATGAACCTGAATTGTCCGACTTCATGGACCAATCGTTATCGGATTGAGTCCAAAACTTGGGGAACATCATAATATTGTGGGAGGAGTCATTTGGGGGGTTTTGAGTGAAATCCAATCTCCAGAACTATACAATACACCAAAAACTAAATTTCACAACGAACTTCGTACGAACCTGGATTGTCCGATTTCATGGACCAATCGATAGAATCCAAAACTTGGGGAACATCATAATGTTGTCAGAGGAGTCGTTTTGTGAGTTTTGAGTTAAATCCAATGGCTAAAACTATGTAATACACCAACCACTCCATTTCATAACGAACTTCGTACGCACCTGAATTGTCCGATTTGATGGACCAATAGATATCGAATTGAGTCCAAAACATGGGGAACATCATAATATTGTGGGAGGAGTCATTTGGTGGGTTTGGAGTGAAATCCAATCTCTAGAACTATACAATACACCAACCACTCCATTTCATAACGAACATTGTACGAACCTGAATTGTCCGATTTCATAGACCAATCGATATCGGATTGAGTCCAAAACTTGGGGAACATCATAATGTTGTGGGAGGAGTCATTTTGTGAGTTTTGAGTGAATTCAAATTGACAGGACCCGACCCAATTTCCGCTTTGGAATTCGAGCCAAGTCCTGTGAGTGTCCGACACCTGGCGAATGTCGGGCACAAAAGACCTTTTTACCCTTTTCGTTTCAAATTCTTTGAAAATTCCCCTTAAGACTTCTGCCGAAAATTCGGCAGAGTCTCCCCTATATTTTGACCAAACCCAAAGTCTTCCACCTGTCAAACAAGCCCAAAACCATACCAACGCCCAAAATATCTCCAAACACAAAACTCAACTCCAGTTTTTCAGTTCCAACTAGATATCAGAGCATTTCTACACATTTACAGAACTTTAAGAAATTTACAATGAAATCCTACACTTTGGTGGTGGGGCGGAAGCTGGGAAGATGGCCCGAGTGGTTTCCTTCGTACTTCTACGGCCTGGGGGCGAAAAACAAGTTTAAAGTTGTGAGTGGACAAAAAATAAAGTTCTTAAAAACAATTTAGAACATAATAACCCCCGTTTTGAAACACTAGGGATATAAATCGTTAATTTAGCTATATTTCAATATAAGGAATTCAATAAACATGAATAAATATACTGATGAATAGACTTGCATAACTGATCAAATATATAAAGATAATAACGCATGAATATCAAAGAAACTGGTATAAAATCACGGGAAATCATAACTGGATAAAAGAGCTCAAAATCCTTTGAAACTACCACCTAGTTGTACCCCTGTCATGTCCGTCAATTCCCCTGGCAGGTCTCGGGCGTCACGCAGTCTACCCGAGCCGCAAACTGGCGAAATCAGGGGACTATGATCAGCCTGACCCGCCGGCAGGTCTCGATGACACCAAGTCGACTCGAGCCGCTCTGGCAGGATGCAGGGGACCGCAGTCAGCCTGATCCGCAATCCTGGCAGGTCTCGGGGACACAGAGTCAGCCGAGCCGCAAATCCTGGCAGGTCTCGGGACACCAAGTCTGCCGAGCCGCAAATCCTGGCACTCACGGTCCGAGCGTCCCCGAAACTCGTGAGGCAAAGTCAAGTGCACTGACGTAACTGAAATCAGACTGGATGTCCGTAGACATCGGTCCGACTGTGGGTAATCACCAAAGATAATGGGTACACGGTGGTTCTAAAATAACTATCTCTGATAAATTCTGATAATCCACTGTATTCTGGTAAATCTGAGCTAAATTACTATTTCTGTATCAAGAACCTCACATCTGTTTGCTCGGCTAAATTTTATAAGAAAAATAAAGATATTTCACAATAAAATTCATGCTATAACACTTATTCAAAATCAAATAGAAAATATAATCATAAAACCGTTTAAGAAAGAAAAGTCCACTCACTGTTGGTCCGAGCTAGCTGGACCCTTTGAAGGTCCCTCCTGTGGGTCAACTGGACCTCTGGTGCCTGATTAATCATGAATAGTAAATTAATAAACTGCTGAATAAAAAGAATTTAAATTAAACACCCTGCCCCCGGCTCCTAGAAATACGTGCACTCGTTTCAAGTTACTCCTATGCCCACATTAGCTTTTCAGACACTTAGAACGACTTTAAGAGACCCAAAGCCTACTAAGCGATAAACCACCAAACAGGCCGATCCGGGACCCTGCGGGTCCACGGTCTCCAATGGCCAATCTGGGCTTCTCTGAAGTTTTCTAACAGAGAAGGAACCATGTTTCGCGAATTTGGTCCGAAACGGACGGTCGGATTGGCCAAAATCGCGTTATCGCTTAGAATCCAAACCCTAGCCCCAGGGTTCGCCATTTCGGAGTATCCGGGACTCCGATTCGCAATCCGTCGAATCCTACACGATCCTGAAATCATGTAGACCGACATATCCAAAATTCAGTGCGATCCAACGATTGACGACACTGCACCCAAGGGTCGCGCGATATGGAAAATCTGTTCGGGGCTCAAACGGACTCCGAATCGAGATCCGCAAAATCCTACGCGCTCGTGACGACACGAGGATCTCAAAACTGCCCAGAGTCACTTCACCACCCTCGCCCACGCGCCTCCACACGCGCGGGCAGATTCGGGTGTCCAAAGCGATTTTGGGTTGCCGAAAAATTTCGGAACCAAGACTCCAAACTCCTATCCTAGGTAAAACACCCCATTTGGAGTCACTTTTGTTCTTGGACATACCCCAAAAAGTGACCAGAAACGGCCGATCACGGCGGCCGAAGTTTCTGCCGATTTTCAAGTCGAGAATCGAACACTCTAGAGCTAAAATCGATCGAGACCCATACATCCATCAGCTAGAACACGAAAAATAGCTGAGAAACCATACCTTACTCGATCGATTTGGTGGAGAATTGAAGGAGAACAAAGAGCTCAAAGTTCGAACTGGAAAACCGGTAAAAATAGCGGATTCCGGCGAGCTCCGGCCACGTAAACGGCGGCGAAGGGTCAGGAAATGACGACGGTCGAGTGGTGGTTCGTTTGGTACCAACGGCGGAGATCGGCTCCAAGTGTGGCGGCCGTGGCGACGTCGAAAGCGAGCGAAGGTCAGCTGGTCGTGCGAGATCGGGAGGAGAAAGAGAAGAGAGAGAAAAATGAGGAGAGAAAAGGAAGGAAGGAATAAAAATCTGACTTTTTGGCTAAAATACCATTTTGCCCTTCGCGGTATTTTGATCGTATTTTCTTCGTTACAACTCCGATTCGAGTCTACTCCGTGTCTACGAACTCGTTTCGCCGTGCTCTACGCAACGGCGCAAGCGGAATTGTCAAATTCTTTCTCGATTGAAAAGTCAACTTTTTCTCTATTAAAAATATGCGAGGGCAAAATCGTCTTTTGGGTAGAATAAAGAAATCCTAATTTTTAGATATTTTGGTTTGGGTTATTACAATCTACCCCCCTTAAGAAAATTTCGTCCTCGAAATTTACGTACCTGTTATTCAAAGAGATACGGGTACTGTTCCCGCATCTGGTCCTCAGGTTCCCATGTGGCTTCTTCCACAGTATGACTTCTCCAGAGAACCTTCACAAGTGGGATCTCCCTCGAGCGCAACACTTGCATCTTACGGTCCAAAATCTGAACTGGTTGCTCCACATAAGTCACATCTTCTTGTAACTCTATTGGTTGCTCCTCTAGCACATGAGAGGGATCTGCAATGTACTTCCGGAGCATCGAGACGTGGAACACATCGTGCAACCGAGACAAATCTGGAGGTAAAGCAAGTCTGTAGGCTACTGGGCCTACCCGCTCCACAATCTCGTAAGGTCCAATATAGCGAGGACTTAGTTTTCCTCGCCTTCCAAACCTTACTACGCCCTTCCAAGGCGATAGTTTCAGGAACACCCAGTCTCCAACCTCAAACTGAAGGTCTTTTCTTCTGTTATCTGCATAGCTCTTTTGTCTGTCCTGAGCCGTTTTCAGTCTTTCTCGAATTAACTTCACCTGTTCCTTTGTCCGTTCAACGTCATCTGCCACTTCCAGTCGGTTCTCACCGACTTCATCCCAATAAAATGGAGTTCTACACTGTTTTCCATATAAGGCATCAAATGGAGACATTCTGATACTTGCCTGGTAACTGTTATTATACGCAAACTCCATCAGTGGCAATTTCTCGTCCCAGTCTTCTCGGAACTGTAATGCACAAGCTCTCAACATGTCTTCCAAGGTCTGAATCGTCCTCTCAGACTGACCATCCGTCTGAGGATGAAAAGCAGTACTAAACTGTAACTGAGTCCCAAAAGCTTCATGCAACTTCATCCAAAATCGGGAGGTAAACCGTGGATCTCTATCAGAAGTGATAGAAACTGGCACCCCATGAAGTCGTACTATCTCAACAATGAAGAGCTTGGCCAACTTATTTAACGTGTAGTTTGCTCTTACCGGTAAGAAATGAGCAGACTTCGTGAGTCGATCCACAATCACCCACACTCCATCGTGCTTATTCCGTGTTCGAGGAAGCTTGAACACGAAATCCATGGTCAGATGCTCCCACTTCCATTCAGGAATTGGAAGTGGTTGTAATAGCCCAGAAGGTTTCTGTCGTTCTGCTTTCACCTGCTGACAAATCAAACACTTTCTTACGTACTCTGCTATCTCCTTCTTCATGAAAGGCCACCAGTAGTGCTCCCTCAAAGTATGGTACATTTTAGTACTCCCAGGGTGCATGGCAAAAGCTGAGCTGTGGGCTTCTTCGAGAATTTCCCTCTTTAGAACTTCATCATGAGGCACATATAATCTGGTACCCATCATCAGAGCTCCATCATTCCTCACTGAACAATCTGTTCTATCACCACTCTCCACTTCTGCTCGAAGGGTACAAATCAAAGGATCCTCTGCTTGAGCTGCTATTATTCGTTCTACCAACACTGGTCGTACCTGGAGAGTAGCTAACAATGCTCCCTGCTCATCCACACCCAGCTCCATTCTGAGTTTTCTCAGTTCAATCATCAATGGTACATATCTCCCTCGGAGATAAGCTACTGAGCCAGAAGATTTCCTGCTGAGTGCATCAGCTACCACATTAGCTCTCCCCGGATGGTGCTCAATGGTACAATCATAGTCTTTGATCAGCTCTAGCCATCTTCTCTGCCTTAAATTCAGCTCCTTCTGTGTGAATAAATACTTCAAGCTCTTGTGGTCTGTAAAAATCTGACATGTGGCTCCATATAGGTAGTGCCTCCAAATCTTCAAAGCAAACACGACCGCTGCCAGCTCCAAATCATGAACAGGGTAATTCATCTCATGCTTCTTTAACTGTCTGGAAGCATAAGCGATCACCCGACCATGTTGCATCAGTACACATCCCAGTCCCTGTTGGGAGGCATCACTGTAGATAACGAAGCTGCCACTATCATCTGGAAGCGTCAACACTGGAGCAGTGGTTAACCTGGTTTTGAGCTCGTTAAAGCTTTTCTCACACTCATCTGACCATTCAAACTTAACTCCCTTTCTTGTCAAACGAGTGAGAGGCGCCGCTATAGTAGAAAAACCTTCCACAAAGCGGCGATAATAACCGGCTAATCCAATAAAACTTCGTACCTCAGTAACACTGGTTGGTTGTGGCCAATTCGCTACTGCCTCAACCTTCTGGGGATCCACATAAACACCTTCTGCAGAGATGACATGCCCCAAGAAATTTACTCTGTCTAGCCAGAACTGGCACTTACTGAACTTAGCAAACAATTTCTTCCTCCTCAGCGTCTTCAGTACCAGTTCCAAGTGCTTCATATGCGCTTTCTGACTCTTGGAATACACCAGAATATCGTCTATGAATACGATTACAAAGCGATCCAAATAACGTCGGAACACTCTGTTCATCAAATCCATAAACGCAGCTGGTGCATTCGTCAATCCGAATGGCATCACCAAGAACTCATAGTGCCCATACCTTGTTCGGAAAGCTGTCTTAGGCACATCTTCCTCTTTAATCCGCAACTGGTGGTACCCCGATCTCAAATCAATCTTGGAAAATACCTTAGCACCCCTCAACTGATCAAATAAATCATCAATGCGGGGCAAAGGATACTTGTTCCGCACTGTGACTTTGTTGAGTTGTCTGTAGTCGATACACAGCCTCATGGTACCATCCTTCTTCTTCACAAACAACACTGGAGCACCCCAAGGAGAAAAGCTAGGCCGGATAAAGCCTTTATCTACTAACTCCTGTAGTTGCACCTTCAACTCCTTTAATTCTGCGGGCGCCATTCTGTAAGGTGCCTGAGATATAGGGCTCGTTCCTGGGATGAGCTCAATAGTGAACTCGATCTCCCGGTGAGGAGGTAACCCAGGAAGATCATCCGGAAACACATCTGGAAAATCCCGAACCACTGGAATATCCTCCAACTTCAACTCTTGATTCCTGGTATCGATTACGTGGGCTAGATATCCTGAGCACCCTTTTTTGAGCAACCTCTTTGCCGTCATTGCTGAAATGAGACAAGATGGGAGCACTCTACGCTCACCATAAAAGGTCACTTCAGGACGTCCAGGGCTACGGAATACCACTTCCTTCCTGAAACAATCCACTGCGGCATGATGTTTGGCTAGCCAATCCATGCCCAAGATAACATCCAGGCCCACCATCTCCAATGGAATCAAATCTGCTTCCAGACACACATCTCCTACTAATACTGCACTATCGCGATACACCGTACCAACATGAAAAATCTCTCCTGTAGGTACAGAGATCGCTAACTCATCCCGTAGAGCTAACAGTCTGACATTAGCATTGTGGGCAAAACTAGGTGTAACAAAAGAGTGCGTAGCCCCCGGGTCAATCAGAACTCTAGCAGGAGTCCCAAAGACTAATAGAATACCTGTAACCACGTCTGGTGATGCCTGTGCCTGCTGCTGAGACATGTGATACACTCTGCCTGTGGCTCTGGCACGTCCACCTCGTCCTTGCTGTTGACTGCCACCTCTGCTGGCAACACTAGTCTGGGTCCCACCACTGGACGAGGCTCCTCTAAACTGGGCTCTGCCCTGAGTGCCTACCTCTCTAGGCGATGCAACAATCGCTTCACCACCCTGAAGCAGCACCGGGCACTCCCTCAAGAAATGTCCAGGCTGACCACAATGAAAACATCCTGTGGTACCCTGTCGGCAAGTCCCGGTATGATATCTGCCACATACAGTACACTGCGGGCTCCTCATCCTACCAGCTGCTGAAGGTGGCTGTCTACCAGAACCTCTGACTGAACTACCTGCAGACCGGCTCCCAGAACTACCACTCTGGTTGGAGCCTCCACTTGAGCTAACTCCAGGGCGAAAGCCTCCATAACTGCGGCCGCTGGATGACCCAGAACTGTAACTACCCCTCTTAGCTGACCCCTGACTGGGACCACCCATATCAAACTGCCTTCTTCGAGGTTCACCTCGTGCTCTGACCATCATCTGACTGCTTTCTATCAACGAAGCTGACATCACCAAGTCTCCAAAATTCGTCAGCCGGTGACTGATCACAATATCTCTGATGGAGGCCTTCAATCCTCTAGTGAACAACTGGCACTTCTTACTTTCATCTTCTACTAGTGGAAGACAGTATTTAGATAGTTCATTGAACTTTTTCTCATACTCCAACACTGTCATCGACCCCTGTTCCAACTGCAGAAATTCCTCCATTTTCAAGTTCTGATACGCCTGTGGGTAATACTGGCTGTCAAAAGCCGCTCGGAAGACTGGCCATGTGATGGCTGACGGATCTCGATATCTCCTTTTCACAGATTCCCACCAGTGTCTCGCATTTCCGATCAAAAAGAAAGTGGCCAAAGTTACCCTGCGATCCTGTGGAACGGCCATCACCTCCATGATTCGTTCCATCCTCTCTATCCACCCTTCGGCCACTGCTGGGTCGCCATCACCATCAAAATCTGTGGCCCCAATTCTCTTTGCTTGGTCAGCATATCCCAAGGACGGGTCTCTAGACTGCCCTGTCCTGGATAGGGCCTGAGTCAGCAACTCCAGGGTCTGCTGAAAATTAGGATCTCCCATCATCGTGGGCATGGGAGGTGCGGGCCCTGCTGGGCCTCCAACAAAAGACTGCTCAACCGGTTCCTGCACCGGTTCAGGAATGGGAAAGTCCTCTGGTTCGGGAGGGGGATTCTGTCCCCTCACTCTGGACGACTGTCTCGTCCCCCTACGGAAACCACCACGTTTCGGGCCCATGATCAACTGTAACAAGAAACAAGTGTTCAGTAACACTAGAAAGCACAATTGTAGGGTCTACAGGAAGTGAAACCTAGGCTCTGATACCAAGTTGACAGGACCCGACCCAATTTCCGCTTTGGAATTCGAGCCAAGTCCTGTGAGTGTCCGACACCTGGCGAATGTCGGGCACAAAAGACCTTTTTACCCTTTTCGTTTCAAATTCTTTGAAAATTCCCCTTAAGACTTCTGCCGAAAATTCGGCAGAGTCTCCCCTATATTTTGACCAAACCCAAAGTCTTCCACCTGTCAAACAAGCCCAAAACCATACCAACGCCCAGAATATCTCCAAACACAAAACTCAACTCCAGTTTTTCAGTTCCAACTAGATATCAGAGCATTTCTACACATTTACAGAACTTTAAGAAATTTACAATGAAATCCTACACTTTGGTGGTGGGGCGGAAGCTGGGAAGATGGCCCGAGTGGTTTCCTTCGTACTTCTACGGCCTGGGGGCGAAAAACAAGTTTAAAGTTGTGAGTGGACAAAAAATAAAGTTCTTAAAAACAATTTAGAACATAATAACCCCCGTTTTGAAACACTAGGGATATAAATCGTTAATTTAGCTATATTTCAATATAAGGAATTCAATAAACATGAATAAATATACTGATGAATAGACTTGCATAACTGATCAAATATATAAAGATAATAACGCATGAATATCAAAGAAACTGGTATAAAATCACGGGAAATCATAACTGGATAAAAGAGCTCAAAATCCTTTGAAACTACCACCTAGTTGTACCCCTGTCATGTCCGTCAATTCCCCTGGCAGGTCTCGGGCGTCACGCAGTCTACCCGAGCCGCAAACTGGCGAAATCAGGGGACTATGATCAGCCTGACCCGCCGGCAGGTCTCGATGACACCAAGTCGACTCGAGCCGCTCTGGCAGGATGCAGGGGACCGCAGTCAGCCTGATCCGCAATCCTGGCAGGTCTCGGGGACACAGAGTCAGCCGAGCCGCAAATCCTGGCAGGTCTCGGGACACCAAGTCTGCCGAGCCGCAAATCCTGGCACTCACGGTCCGAGCGTCCCCGAAACTCGTGAGGCAAAGTCAAGTGCACTGACGTAACTGAAATCAGACTGGATGTCCGTAGACATCGGTCCGACTGTGGGTAATCACCAAAGATAATGGGTACACGGTGGTTCTAAAATAACTATCTCTGATAAATTCTGATAATCCACTGTATTCTGGTAAATCTGAGCTAAATTACTATTTCTGTATCAAGAACCTCACATCTGTTTGCTCGGCTAAATTTTATAAGAAAAATAAAGATATTTCACAATAAAATTCATGCTATAACACTTATTCAAAATCAAATAGAAAATATAATCATAAAACCGTTTAAGAAAGAAAAGTCCACTCACTGTTGGTCCGAGCTAGCTGGACCCTTTGAAGGTCCCTCCTGTGGGTCAACTGGACCTCTGGTGCCTGATTAATCATGAATAGTAAATTAATAAACTGCTGAATAAAAAGAATTTAAATTAAACACCCTGCCCCCGGCTCCTAGAAATACGTGCACTCGTTTCAAGTTACTCCTATGCCCACATTAGCTTTTCAGACACTTAGAACGACTTTAAGAGACCCAAAGCCTACTAAGCGATAAACCACCAAACAGGCCGATCCGGGACCCTGCGGGTCCACGGTCTCCAATGGCCAATCTGGGCTTCTCTGAAGTTTTCTAACAGAGAAGGAACCATGTTTCGCGAATTTGGTCCGAAACGGACGGTCGGATTGGCCAAAATCGCGTTATCGCTTAGAATCCAAACCCTAGCCCCAGGGTTCGCCATTTCGGAGTATCCGGGACTCCGATTCGCAATCCGTCGAATCCTACACGATCCTGAAATCATGTAGACCGACATATCCAAAATTCAGTGCGATCCAACGATTGACGACACTGCACCCAAGGGTCGCGCGATATGGAAAATCTGTTCGGGGCTCAAACGGACTCCGAATCGAGATCCGCAAAATCCTACGCGCTCGTGACGACACGAGGATCTCAAAACTGCCCAGAGTCACTTCACCACCCTCGCCCACGCGCCTCCACACGCGCGGGCAGATTCGGGTGTCCAAAGCGATTTTGGGTTGCCGAAAAATTTCGGAACCAAGACTCCAAACTCCTATCCTAGGTAAAACACCCCATTTGGAGTCACTTTTGTTCTTGGACATACCCCAAAAAGTGACCAGAAACGGCCGATCACGGCGGCCGAAGTTTCTGCCGATTTTCAAGTCGAGAATCGAACACTCTAGAGCTAAAATCGATCGAGACCCATACATCCATCAGCTAGAACACGAAAAATAGCTGAGAAACCATACCTTACTCGATCGATTTGGTGGAGAATTGAAGGAGAACAAAGAGCTCAAAGTTCGAACTGGAAAACCGGTAAAAATAGCGGATTCCGGCGAGCTCCGGCCACGTAAACGGCGGCGAAGGGTCAGGAAATGACGACGGTCGAGTGGTGGTTCGTTTGGTACCAACGGCGGAGATCGGCTCCAAGTGTGGCGGCCGTGGCGACGTCGAAAGCGAGCGAAGGTCAGCTGGTCGTGCGAGATCGGGAGGAGGAGAAAGAGAAGAGAGAGAAAAATGAGGAGAGAAAAGGAAGGAAGGAATAAAAATCTGACTTTTTGGCTAAAATACCATTTTGCCCTTCGCGGTATTTTGATCGTATTTTCTTCGTTACAACTCCGATTCGAGTCTACTCCGTGTCTACGAACTCGTTTCGCCGTGCTCTACGCAACGGCGCAAGCGGAATTGTCAAATTCTTTCTCGATTGAAAAGTCAACTTTTTCTCTATTAAAAATATGCGAGGGCAAAATCGTCTTTTGGGTAGAATAAAGAAATCCTAATTTTTAGATATTTTGGTTTGGGTTATTACACAAATGGCCAAAACAATGCAATACCCCAACCACTCCATTTCAGAACGAACTTCGTACGAACATGAATTCTCCGATTTCATGGATCAATCAATATCGGATTGAGTCCGAAACTTGGGGAACATCATAATGTTGTGGGAGGAGTCGTTTTCTGAGTTTTGAGTGAAATCCAATGGCTAAAACTATGGAATACACCAACCACTCCATTTCATAATGAACTTCGTATGAACCTGAATTGTCTGATTTCATGGAACAATCGATATCGGATTGAGTCCAAAACTTGGGGAACAACATAATATGGTGGGAGGAGTCATTTGGTGAGTTTTGAGTTAATTCCGATGGGTAAAACTATGCCTTACACCAACCACTCCATTTCATAATGAACTTCATACGCACCTGAATTGTCCGATTTCATGCACCAATCGATATCGAATTGAGTCCAAAACTTGGGGAACATTATAATGTTGTGGGAGAAGTCATTTGGGGAGTTTTGAGTGAAATCCAATGGCTAAAAACAATGCAATACCCCAACCACTCCATTTCAGAACGAACTTCGTACTAACCTGAATTGTCTGATTTCATGGACCAATCGATACCGATTGAGTCGAAAACATGGGGAACATCGTAATATTGCGGGAGGAGTGATTTGGTGGGTTTGGAGTGAAATCCAATCTCTAGAACTATACAATACACCAACCACTCCATTTCAGAACGAACTTTGTACGAACCTGAATTGTCCGATTTCATAGACCAATCGATATCGGATTGAGTCCAAAACTTGGGGAACATCATAATGTTGTGGGAGGAGTCATTTTGTGAGTTTTGAGTGAATTCAAATGGCCAAAACAATGCAATACCCCAACCACTCCATTTCAGAACGAACTTCGTACGAACATGAATTCTCCGATTTCATGGATCAATCAATATCGGATTGAGTCCGAAACTTGGGGAACATCATAATGTTGTGGGAGGAGTCATTTTGTGAGTTTTGTGTGAAATCCAATGGCTAAAACTATGGAATACACCAACCACTCCATTTCATAACGAACTTCGTACGAACCTGAATTGTCCGAATTCATGGAACAATCGATATCAGATTGAGTCCAAAACTTGGGGAACAACATAATATGGTGGGAGGAGTCATTTGGTGAGTTTTGAGTTAATTCCAATGGGTAAAACTATGCTTTACACCAACCACTCCATTTCATAATGAACTTCATACGCACCTGAATTGTCCGATTTCATGCACCAATCGATATCGAATTGAGTCCAAAACTTGGGGAACATTATAATGTTGTGGGAGAAGTCATTTGGGGAGTTTTGAGTGAAATCCAATGGCTAAAAACAATGCAATACCCCAACCACTCCATTTCAGAACGAACTTTGTACTGACCTGAATTGTCTGATTTCATGGACCAATCGATACCGAATTGAGTCGAAAACATGGGGAACATCGTAATATTGCGGGAGGAGTCATTTGGTGGGTTTGGAGTGAAATCCAATCTCCACAACTATACAATACACTAACCACTCCATTTCAGAACGAACTTCGTACGAACCTGAATTGTCCAATTTCATAGACCAATCGATATCAGATTGAGTCCAAAACTTGGGGAACATCATAATGTTGTGGGAGGAGTCATTTTGTGAGTTTTGAGTGAAATCCAAAGCCTAAAACAATGCAATACCCTAACCACTCCATTTCGGAATGAACTTCGGACGGACAAGAATTGTCCGATTTCATGGATCAATCAATATGGGATTGAGTCCTAAACTTGGGGAACATCATAATGTTGTGGGAGGAGTCATTTTGTGAGTTTTGAGTGAAATCCAATGGCTAAAACTATGAAATACACCAACCACTCCATTACATAGCGAACTTCGTACGAACCTGAATTGTCAAATTTCATGGATCAATCGATATCGGATTGAGTCCAAAAGTTGGGGAACGTCATAATATTGTTGCAGGAGTCATTTGGTGAGTTTTGAGCGAAATCCAACGGCTTAAATTATGCAATACACCAACCACTCCATTTCAGAACGAACTTCGTACGAACTTGAATTGTCCGATTTCAGGGACCAATCGATATCGAATTGAGTCCAAAACTTGGGCAACATCAGAATATTGTGGGAGGAGTCATTTGGTGGGTTTTGAGTGAAATCCAATCTCTAGAACTATGCAATACACCAACCACACCACTTCAGAACGAACTTCGAATCAACCTGAATTGTCCGATTTCATGGAACAATCGATATCAGATTGAGTCCAAAACTTGGGGAACATCTTAATGTTGTGGTAGGAGCCATTTGGCGAGTTTTGAGTGAAATCCAATTGACAAAACGATGAAATACACCAACCGCTCCATTAGAGAACGAACTTCATACGAACATGAATAGTCCAATTTCTTGAACCAATCGATATCGGATTGAGCCCAAAGCTTGGGGAACATCATAATATGGTGGGATGAGTCATTTAGTGAGTTTTGAGTGAAATCCAATGGCTAAAACTATGCAATACACTAACCACTCCATTTCACAACAAACTTCGTACGAACTTGAATTGTCCGATTTCATGGTCCGATTGATATCGGATTGAGTCCAAAACTTGGGGAACATCATAATATTGTGGGGGGAATCATTTGATTGGTTTTGAGTGAAATCCAATCTCTAAAACTGTGCAATACACCAACCACTCCATTTCACAACAAACTTCGTACGAACCTGAATTGTCCGATTTCATGGACCGATTGATATTGGATTGAGTCCAAAACTTGGGGAGCATCGTAATATTGTGGGAGGAGTCATTTTGGGGGGGGGGGGGGGGGGGGGGGGGGGGGGGGGGGGGGGGGGGGGGGGGGGGGGGGGGGGAGGTAGGGGTTTGAGTGAAATCCAAACTCTAGAACAATACAATACAGCAACCATTACATTTCAGAACGAACATCGTACGAACCAGAATTGTCCAATTGACCAATCGATATCGGACTGAGTCCAAAACAAAGGGAATGTTGTGGAAGCAGTCATTTGGTGAGTTTTAAGTAAATCAAATTGCCAAAACTATGCAATACACCAACCACTCCATTTCAGAACGAACTATGTACGAACATGAATTGTCCGATTTCTTGGATCAATCGATATCGGATTGAGTCCAAAACTCGGGGAACATCATAATATTGTGGGAGGAATCATTTGGTGGGTTTTGAGTGAAAATCAATCTCTAGAACTATACAATACACCAACCACTCCATTTCAAAACGAACTTGATACGAACCTGAATTGTTCAATTTCATGGACCAATCGATATCGGATTGAGTCCAAAACGTGGGGAACATCATAATATTGTGGGAGGAGTCATTTGGGGGGTTTTGAGTGAAATCCAAACTCTAGAACTATATAATACATCAACCACTCCATTTCAGAACGAATATCGTACGAACCTGAATTGTCCAAATTCATGGACCAATAGATATCAGACTGGGTCCAAAAGTAGGGGAACATCAAAATGTTGTGGGAGGAGTCATTTGATGAGTTTTGAGCGATATTCAACGGCTAAAACCATGCCATATACTAACCACTCCATTTCAAAACGCACTACGTACGAACCTGAATTGTCCGATTTCGTGGAACAATCGATATCGGATTAGGTCCAAAACTTGGGGAACATCATAATATTTAGGAGGAATCATTTGATGGGTTTTGAGTGAAATCCAATATCTAGAACTGTGCAATACACCAACCACTCCGTTTCACAACAAACTTCGTACGAACCTGAATTGTCCGATTTCATGGACCAATAGATATCAGATTGAGTCCAAAGCTTGGGGAACGTCATAATGTTGTGGGAGGAGTCATTTGGTGAGTTTTGAGTGAAATCCAATTGCCAAAACTATGCAATACACGAATCACTCCATTTCCGAACGAACTATGTACGAACCTGAATTGTCAGCTTTCATGGACCAATCGATATCGGATTGAGTTCAAAACTTGGGGAACATCATAATATTGTGGGAGGAGTCATTTGGTGGGTTTTGAGTGAAATCCAATCTGTAGAACTATACAATACACCAACCACTCCATTTCATAACGAACTTCGTACGAACCTAAATTGTCCGATTTCATAGACCAATCGATATCGGATTGAGTCCAAAACTGGGGGAATATCATAAGATTGTTGGAGGACTCATTTGGTGGGTTTTGAGTGAATTCCAATCTCTAGAACTATATAATACACCAACCGATTAGAGAACGAACTTCGTACGAACATGAATAGTCCAATTTGTTGGACCAATCAATATCGGATTGAGTCCAAAACTTGGG
Source organism: Prunus davidiana (assembly GCA_020226225.1). Taxonomy (NCBI): domain Eukaryota; kingdom Viridiplantae; phylum Streptophyta; class Magnoliopsida; order Rosales; family Rosaceae; genus Prunus; species Prunus davidiana. Next base: position 17,013,000 of record CM035334.1, on the reverse strand, counting down.
GAACATCATAATAAGGTGGGAGGAGCCATTTGGTGTTTTTTGAGTGAAATCCAATCTCTAGAACTATGCAATACACCAGCCACTCCATTTCAGAACGAACTTCGTACCAACCTGAATTGTCCAATTTCATGGACCAATTGATGTCGGTTTGAGTCCAAAACTTGGGGAACATCATAATGTTGTGGGAGGAGTCATTTGGTGAGTTTTGAGTGAAATCCAATTGCCAAAACTATGCAGTACACCAACCACTCCATTAGAGAACGAACACGAATAGTCCGATTTCATGTTCCAATCAATATCGGACTCTGTCCCAAACTTGGGGAACATCATAATATGGTGGGAGGAGTCATTTGGTGAGTTTTGAGCTAAATCCAATGGCTAAAACTATGCAATACACCAACCACTTCATTTCAGAACGAACTTCGTACGAACCTAAATTGTTCAATTTCATTTACCAATCGATATCGGATTGAGTCCAAAACTTGGGGAACATCATAGTATGGGGGGAAGAGTCATTTGGTGAGTTTTGAGTGAAATCAAATTGGAAAAACTATGAAATATGATAAGTTCATAATTTCGTACATTCGCATGTGCTCTTTACTTAGTGACTTTGCTTAGTTTCTCTTTATTTTGAGTCACTTACCTCTTTTTATTTGTTTTGTAGGTTAAGACAGCAAGGATCACATTTGTTGCAATCCATGCTTGATAAGGGCTGATTGGGATAGGAGCAATATGAGTTTAAAGACAAACCCAATTTGGGCCACACTCCTTGTTAGTCCAGTTTTGGTCATCTTGCATGCCTCATTTCAGTAACTTACACAGGTAGGATGAGGAGACATCCTTAATAGAAGTTGTTCCAATGGATGTCTATTATAACATATCCAAAGTCAGCCCAATTGGATAAATCTGGAGCTCTCAGCATGTCAAAGACTCAACCAAGTTCACAGAAAAGTCATAGTTGGCTGCCATCACATTTAATGTGGCTACATCCCTAGAGCCATGTGCTACACATACACATGGGAGACAAATCAGCTTGGGAACTCCGAAAGATGAACAAAAGTCAAGCTTGCCATAAAGAGACCAAGAATAGTTCACCAAAACATTTATTGGGCAGCTGGAGCAATTGGCATTTATTGGGCAGCTGGAGCAGTTGGCATTTATTAGGCAGTTGAGGCAATTGGGAGCAGCTAAGAGAGGTGTGTTTCACCAGCTAGAGGGGAGGACGAAATTGGCACTCAATAAATGGAAAGCTGCACACTCATTCAAAAAAAGACATAGAAGAGAGACAGATTCATTTTTCATCCATCACTCACACATTCAGATTCACCACAAGAGAGAAGGGAGCTAGTTGCAAAGGCTTGGGAACTACCTTGTTGCCACTAGCTAGTTCTTCTCTTCTCTTTATTCTATCTATGTATTTCTTATTTTCTGTATTCATACTTATGTCTAACTAATCCATTTAGTTAGGGCTTAGGATGAAGCCCTAGTCATGAATATTCAATGTTATGGATGATTTTATAGTTAATTGATTTCCTTGCTTTCATTATCAAGTTGTTAATCTCTAGTTTATTATGTGCTTGATGTATGTTTTCTTGGAGTAGCTAACTAGGATTTTATGCATCTGGCGCAGGTTGGGAAGGGGTTTAGATTCACCAATTCTACACTCCTTTCACAAGCAACATATGAATGGCCTAAGAATCATTCAAGGGGTTAGTAACCATATTGACTAGGACAGATACCATGTTCTAGGACTTGTGTGATTATCATATTCTCAATGAGCTTAATGACTCTTGTATGCTTTATTCTAAGTAGATACCATGCTAAGGTTGCATATTACAAATCACGTATTGTGTAGATACCATGCACAATCACATGCCTTAGGAGAATCATGCATCCTGCACCTAGATACGATAGGCTTGTATGTGATAATCTATTGTTGATGAAGCATGAGTCAATTTCTATGCATTCATAACTTCAATAGGAAGAATAGTGGTGGATTCCAAGGCTCTAACAACACTCAATCAATGGCTAAAACCATGCAATACACAAACCACTCCAAAACTTGGGGAACATCACAATATTGGGGGAGGATTCATTTGGTGGGTTTTGAGTGAAATCCAATCTCTAGAAACTATGCAATACACCGACCACTCCATTCAAGAACGAACTTCGTACGAACCTGAATTGTCCAATTTCAGGGACCAATCCATATCGGATTGAGTCCAAAACTTGGGGTACATCATAATATGATGGGAGGAGTCATTTGGTGGGTTTTGAGTGAAATCCAAAACCTAGAACTATGCAATACACCACCACTGCATTTCATAACGAACTTCGTACGAACCTGAATTGTCCAATTTCACGGACCAACCGATATCGAATTATGGGAGGAGTCATTTTGTCAGTTTTGAGTGAAATCCAATTTCCAGAACTATGCAATACACCAACCACTCCATTTCAGAACGAACTTCGTACGAACCAAAATTGTCCAATTTCATGGACCAATCGATATCGGATTGATTCCAAAAATTGGGGAACATCATAATTTAGTGGGAGAAGTCATTTGGTGGGTTTCGAGTGAAATCTAATTGCTAGAACTATGCAATACAACAACCACTCCATTTTAGAACGAACTTCGTACGAACCTGAATTGTTCGATTTCATGGACCAATCGATATCGAATTGATTCCAAAACATAGGGAACATCATAATATAGTGGGAGGAGTCATTTCGTGGGTTTCGAGTGAAATTCAATCTCTAGAACTACGTAATACAACAACCACTCCATTTCAGAACGAACTTCGCACGAACCTGAATTGTCCAATTTCATGGACCAAGCAATATTGGATTGAGTCCAAAACATGGGGAACATCGTAATATTGTGGGAGGAGTCATTATCCAATCTCTAGAACAATGCAATACACTAACCACTCCATTTCATAGCGAACTTCGTACAAACCTGAATTGTCCAATTTCATGGACCAATCGATATCGGTTTGAGTCCAAAACATGGGGAACATCATAATATGATGGGAGGAGTCATTTGGTAGGTTTTGAGTGAAATCTAATCTCTAGAACTATGCAACACAACAACCACTCCATTTGAGAACGAACTTCGTACGAACCAGAATTGTGCAATTTCATGGACCAATCGATATCGGATTGAGTCCAAAACTTGGGGAACATCATAGTATTGTGGGAGGAGTCATTTTGTCAGTTTTGAGTGAAATCCAATTTTCCAGAACTATGCAATACACCAATCACTCCATTTCAGAACGAACTTCGTACGAACCAGAATTGTCCAATTTCATGGACCAATCGATATCGGATTGATTCCAAAAATTGGGGAACATCATAATATAGTGGGAGGAGTCATTTGGTGGGTTTCGAGTGAAATCTAATCGCTAGAACTATGCAATACAACAACCACTCCATTTTAGAACGAACTTCGTACGAACATGAATTGTCCAATTTCATGGACCAATCGATATCGAATTGATTCCAAAACATGGGGAACATCATAATATAGTAGGAGGAGTCATTTGGTGGGTTTCGAGTGAAATCCAATCTCTAGAACTACGCAATACAACAACCACTCCATTTTAGAACGAACTTCGCACGAACCTGAATTGTCCAATTTCATGGACCAAGCGATATCGGATTGAGTCCAAAACATGGGGAACATCGTAATATTGTGGGAGGAGTCATTATCCTATCTCTAGAACAATGCAATACACCAACCACTCCATTTCATAGCGAACTTTGTACAAATCTGAATTGTCCAATTTCATGGACCAATCGATATCGGTTTGAGTCCAAAACACGGGGAACATCATAATATGATGGGAGGAGTCATTTGGTGGGTTTTGAGTGAATTCTAATCTCTAGAACTATGCAATACAACAACCACTCCATTTGAGAACGAACTTCGTACGAACCAGAATTGTGCAATTTCATGGACCAATCGATATCGGATTGAGTCCAAAACTTGGGGAACATCATCATATTGTGGGACGAGTCATTATCCAATCTCCAGAACTATGCAATACACCAACCACTTCATTTCAGAGCGAACTTCGTACGAACCTGAATTGTCCAATTTCATGGACCAATCGATATCGGATTGACTCGAAAACTTGGGGAAGATCATAATATAGTGGGAGGAGTCATTTGGTGGGTTTCGAGTGAAATCCAATCTCTAGAACTATGAAATACAACAACCACTCCATTTCAGAACGAACTTCATACGAACTTGAATTGTCCAATTTCATGCACCAATCAATATCGGATTGAGTCCAAAACTTGAGGAACATCATAATATGATGCGAAGAGTCATTTGGTGGGTTTTGAGTGAAATCCAATCTCTAGAACTATGCCGTACACCGACCACTGCATTTCATAACGAACTTTGTACGAACCTGAATTGTCCAATTTCACAGACAAATCGATATCGGATTGAGTCCAAAACTCGGGGAACATCATAATACTGTGGGAGGAGTCATTTTGTCTGTTTTGAGTAAAATTCAATCTCTTGAACTGTGCAATACACCAACCAATCCATTTCAAAACGAACTTCGTACGAACCTGAATTGTCCAATTTCTTCGACCAATCGATATTGGATTGAGCCCAAAATTTGGGGAACATCATAATATTGTGGGAGGAGTCATTTGGTGGGTTTTGAGCGAAATCCAATCTCTTGAACTATGCAGTACACCAATCACTCAATTTCAGAACAAACTTCGTACGAACCAGAATTGTCCAATTTCATGGACCAATCGATATCCAATTGAGTCCGAAACTTAGGGAACATCATAAGGTTCTGGGTGGAGTAATTTGATGAGTTTTGACTGAAATCCACTGGCTAAAATTATGCAACACACCAACCACTCCATTTCAAAACGAACTTCGTGCGAACCTGAAATGTCCGATTTCATGGACCAAAAGAAATCAGATTGAGTCCAAAACTTGGGGAATATCATAATATTGTGCGATGAGTCATTTGGTGGGTTTTGACTGAAATTCAATCTCTAGAACTATAGAATAAACCAACCACTCCATTTCAGAAGGAACTTCATACGAACTTGAATTGTCCGATTTCATGAACCAATCGATATCGGATTGAGAACAAAACTTGGGGAACATCATAATACGGTGGTTGGAGTCATTTGGTGAGTTTTGAGTGAAATCCAATGGCTAAAACTATGCAATACACCAACCATTTCATTTCATAACGAACTTCATGCGAACCTTAATTGTCCAATTTCATGGATCAATCGATATAGGATTGAGTCCAAAACTTGGGGAACATAATAATATTGTGGGAGGAGTCATTTGGTGGGTTTTGAGTGAAGTCCAATCTCTAGAACTATACAATACACCAACCACTCCATTTCAGAACGAACTTCGTAAGAACCTGAATTGTCCGATTTCATGGACCAGTCGATATCGTATTGATCCCAAACTTGGGGAACATCATAATATTGTGGGAGGAGTCATTATCCGATCTCTAGAACTACGCAATTCACTAACCACTCCATTTCAGAGCGAACTTCGTACAAACCTGAATTGTCCAATTTCATGAACCAATCGATATCGGTTCGAGTCGAAAATATGGGGAACATCATAATATGATGGGAGGAGTCATTTGGTGGGTTTTGAGTGAAATCCAATTTCTAGAACTATGCAGTACAACAACCCCTCCATTTCGGACCGAACTTCGTACGAACCAGAATTGTGCAATTTCATGGACCAATCGATATCGGATTGAGTCCAAAACTTGGGGAACATCATAATATTGTGGGACGAGTCATTATCCAATCTCCAGAACTATGCAATACACCAACTACTTCACTTCAGAGCGAACTTCGTACGAACCTGAATTGTCCAATTTCATGGACCAATCGATATCGGTTTGAGTCCAAAATATGGGGAACAACATAATATGATGGGAGGAGTCATGTGGTGTGTTTTGAGTGAAATCCAACCTCTAGAACTACGCAATACAACAACCCCTCCATTTCGGACCAAACTTCGTACGAACCAGAATTGTGCAATTTCATGGACCAATCGATATTGGATTGAGTCCAAAACTTGGGGAACATCATAATATGATGGGAGGAGTCATTTGGTGGGTTTTGAGTGAAATCCAATCTCTAGAACCACTGCATTTCATGACGAATTTCGTACGAACCTAAATTGTCCAATTTCACAGACAAATCGATATCAGATTGAGACCAAAACTTGGAGAACAACATAATATGATGGGAGGAGTTATTCGGTGGGTTTTGAGTGAGATCCAATCTCTAGAACTATGCAATACACCGACCACTTCATTTCATAACGAACTTCGTACGAACCTGAATTGTCCAATTTCGTGGACCAATCGATATCTGATTGAGTCCAAAACTTGGGGAACATCATAATGTTGTGGGAGTAGTCATTCTGTGAGTTTTGAGTGAAATCCAATGGCTAAACAATGCAACACACCAACCACCCCATTTCAAAACGAACTTCGTACAAACCTAAATTGTCCGATTTCATGGACCAGTCGATACCGGATTGAGTCCAAAACTTGGGGAACATCATAAGGTTGAATAAGGAGTCATTTAGTAGGTTTTAAGTGAAATCCAATTTCTAGAACTATGCCGTACACCAACCACTCCATTTCAGAACGAACTTTGTACAAACTTGAATTGTCCAATTTTGTGGACCAATCGACATCGGATTGGGTCGAAAACATGAGGAAGATCATAATATAGTGGGGAGGAGTACTTTGGTGGGTTTTGAGTGAAACCACTCCATTTCAGAACGAACTTCGTACGAACCTGAATTGTCTGATTTCAAAGGCCAATCGACATCGGATTGAGTCCAAAACTTGGGAAACATCATAATATTGTGGGAGGAGTCATTTGGTGGGTTTTGAGTGAAATCCAATCTCTAGAACTATGCAATACACAGACCACTGCATTTCATAACGAATTTCGTACGAACATGAATTGTCCAATTTCACAGACAAATCGATATCGGATTGAGTCCAAAACTTGGGGAACATCATAATATGATGGGAGGAGTCATTCGGTTGGTTTTGAGTGAGATCCAATCTCCAGAACTATGCAATACACCGATCACTGCATTTCATAACGAACTTCGTACGAACCTGAATAGTCCAATTTCAAGGACACATCGATATCGAATTGAGTCCAAAACTTGGGGAGCATCATAATATTGTGGGATGAGTCATTTTGTCAGTTTTGAGCGAAATCGAATCTCTTGAACTATGCAATACACCAACCAATCCATTTCAGAACGAACTTCGTACGAACCTGAATTGTCCAATTTCTTCGACTAATCGATATCGGATTGAGCCTAAAACTTGGGGAACAACATAATATTGTGTGAGGAGTCATTTGGTGGGTTTTGAGGGAAATCCAATCTCATGAACTATGCAATACCCCAACCACTCCATTTCAGAGCGAACTTCATACGAACCAGAATTGCCCAATTTCATGGACCAATCGATATCGGATTGATTCCAAAACTTGGAGAACATCATAATATTGTGGGAGGAGTCATTTGGTGGGTTTTGAGTGAAATCCAGTCTCTAGAACTATGCAATCCACCAACCACTCCATTTCAAAACGAACTTCGTACAAACCTAAATTGTGCAATTTCATGGACCAATCGATATCGGATTGAGTCCAAAACTTGGGGAACATCATAATATTGTGGGTGGAATCATTTGGTTCGTTTCGAGTGTAATGCATTCTCTAGAACTATGCAATACACCAACCACTCCATTTCAGAACGAACTTCGTACGAACCTGAATTGTCCAATTTCATGGACCAATCGACATCGGATTGAGTCCAAAACTTGGGAAACATCATAATATTGTGGGAGGAGTCATTTGGTGGGTTTTGAGTGAAATCCAATCTCTAGAACTATGCAATCCCCAACCACTCCATTTCAAAACGAACTTCGTACGAACCTAAATTGTGCAATTTCATGGACCAATCAATATCGAATTGAGTCCAAGACTTGGGGAACAACAAAATGTTGTGGGAGAAGTCATTTTGTCAGTTTTGAGTGAATTCCAATGGCTAAAAGACTGCAATACACCAACCACTCCATTTCAGAACGAACTCCGTACGAACCTGAATTGTCCGGTTTCATGCACCAATCGACATCGGATTGAGTCCAAAACTTGGGGAACATCATAATATGGTGGGAGAAGTCATTTGGTGGGTTTTGAGTGAAATCCAATCTCTTGAACTATACAATACACCAACCACTCCATTTCAGAACGAACTTCGTACGAACCTGAATTGTCCAATTTCATAGACCAATTGATATCGGATTGTGTCCAAAACTTGGGGAACATCATAATGTTGTGGGTGGAGTTATTTGATGAGTTTTGAGCGAAATCCAATGGCGAAAATTATGCAACACACCAACCACTCCATTTCAAAACGAACTTCGTACGAACCTGAATTGTCCGATTTCATGGACCAATCGATATCGAATTGAGTCCAAAACTTCGGGAACATCCTAACGTTGTGGGAGGAGTCATTCGGTGAGTTTTGAGTGAAATCCAATTGCAAAAAATATACAATACACCAACCGCTAAATTTCAGAACGAACTTCGTACGAACCTGAATTGTCCGATTTCATGGACCAATCGATATCGGATTGAGTCCAAAACTTGGGGAACATCATAATATTGTGGGAGTAGTCATTTGGTGGGTTTTGAATGAAAGTCAATGGCTAAAACTATACAATGCACCAACCACCCCGTTTCATAACACAGTTCACACGAACCTGAAATGGACGATTTCATGAACCAATCGATATCGTATTGAGTCCAAAACTTGGGGAACATCATAATATTGTGGGAGGAGTCATTTGGTGGGTTTTGAGCGAAATCCAATAGCCAAAATTCTGCAATACACCAACTACTCTATTTCAGAACGAACCTCGTACAGACCTGAATTGTCCGATTTCATGGACCAACCTATATCTGTTTGAGTCCAAAACTTGGGGAACATCATAATGTTGTGGGAGGAGTCATTTGATGTGTTTTGAGTAAAATCCCATTGCCAAAACTGCGCAACACACCAACCACTTCATTTTAGAACGAACTTCATACGAACCTGAATTGTCTGATTTCGTGGACCAATAGAGATCGGATTGAGTCCAAAACTTGAGGAACATCATAATGTTGTGGGAGGAGTCATTTGGTGAGTTTTGAGTGAAATCCAATTGCCAAACGTATACAATACACCAACAACTCCATTTCAGAACGAACCTCGTCCGAACCTTAATTGTCCGATTTCATGGACCAATCGATATCGAATTGAGTCCAAAACTTCGGGAACATCCTAACGTTGTGGGAGGAGTCATTCGGTGAGTTTTGAGTGAAATCCAATTGCAAAAAATATACAATACACCAACCACTAAATTTTAGAATGAACTTCGTACGAACCTGAATTGTCCGATTTCATGGACCAATCGATATCGGATTGAGTCCAAAACTTGGGGAACATCATAATATCGTGGGAGTAGTCATTTGGTGGGTTTTGAATGAAATTCAATGGCTAAAACTATACAATGCACCAACCACCCCATTTCAGAACACAGTTCGCATGAACCTGAAATGGACGATTTCATGGACCAATCGATATCGTATTGAGTCCAAAACTTGGGGAACATCAAAATATTGTGGGAGGAGTCATTTGGTGGGTTTTGAGTGAAATCCAATAGCCAAAATTATGCAATACACCAACCACTCCATTTCAGAACGAACCTCGTACGAACCTGAATTGTCCGATTTCATGGACCAACCTATATCTGTTTTGAGTCCAAAACTTGGGGAACATCATAATGTTGTGGGAGGAGTCATTTGATGTGTTTGAGTGAAATCCCACTGCCAAAACTGCGCAACACACCAACCACTTCATTTTAGAACGAACTTCATACCAACCTGAATTGTCTGATTTCGTGGACCAATAGATATCGGTTTGAGTCCAAAACTTGAGGAACATCATAATGTTGTGGGAGGAGTCATTTGGTGAGTTTTGAGTGAAATCCAATTGCCAAACGTATACAATACACCAACCACTCCATTTCAGAACGAACCTCGTACGAACCTTAATTGTCCGATTTCATGGACCAATCGACATCGGATTGAGTCCAAAACTTGGGGAACAGTATAATATTGTGGTATGAGTCATTTGGTGGGTTTTCAGTGAAATCCAATCCCTAGAACCACACAATACACCAACCACTCCATTTTAGAACGAACTTCGTACGAACCTGAATTGTCCGATTTCATGGAACAATCGAATCGGATTGAGTCCAAAACTTGGGGAACATCATAACGTTGTGGGAGGAGTCATGTGGTGAGTTTTGAGTGAAATCCAATTGCAAAAACTATACAATAGACCAACCACTAAATTTTATAACGAACTTCGCACGAACCTGAATTGTTCGATTTCATGGACCAATCGATATCGGAATGAGTCCAAAACTTGGGGAACATCATAATATTGTGAGAGGAGTCATTTGGTGGTTTTTGAGTGAAATCCAATCTCTGGAACTATACAATACACAAACCACTAAATTTCAGAATGAACTTGGTACGAACCTGAATTGTCTGATTTCATGGACCAATCGATATCGGATTGAGTCCAAAACTTGGGGAACATCATTATATTGTGGGAGGAGTCATTTCTTGGGTTTTGAGGGAAATCCAATCCCTAGGACTATACAATACACCAACCAAACCATTTTAGAACGAACTTCGTACGAACCTAAATTGTCTGATTTGATTAACCAATCGATATCGGATTGAGTGCAAAACTTGGGGAACATCATAATATTGTGGGAGGAGTCATTTGGTGGGTTTTGAGTGAAATCAAATCCCTAGAACTATACAATACACCAACCACTGCATTTCATAACGAACCTCATACGAACCTGAATTGTCCGATTTCTTGGACCAATCGATATCGGATTGAGTCCGAAACTTGGGGAACATCATAATATTGTTGGAGGAGTCATTTGGTGAGTTTTGAGCGAAATCCAATGTCAAAAACTATGCAATACACCAACTACTCAATTTCAAAACGAACTTCATACAAACCTTAATATCGAATTGTGTCCAAAACTTGCGGAACATCATAATATGATGGGAGGAGTCATTTGGAGTGTTTTGAATGAAACCAATCTCTAGAACTATGCAATACACCAACCACTCGATTTCACAACGAACTTCGTACGAACCTGAATTATCCAATTTAATGGACGAATCGATATCGGATTGATTCCAAAACTTGGGGAACATCACAATATGGTGGGAGGAGTTCTTTGGTGGGTTTTCAGTGAAATCCAATCTCTAGAACAATGCAATACACCAACCTCTCCATTTCAGAACGAACTTTGTACGAACTTGAATTGTCGAATTTCGTGGACCAATCGATATCAGATTGAGTCCAAAACTTGTGGAACATCATAATGTTGTGGGAGGAGTCATTTGGTGAGTTTTTTGTGAAATCCAATTGCCAAAACTATGCAATACCCCAACCACTCCATTTCTTAACGAACCTTGTACGAACATGAATTGTCCGATTTCTTGGACCAATCGATATCGGATTGAGTCTTAAACTTGGGGAACATCATAATATTGTGGGAGCAGTCATTTGGTGAGTTTTGAGTGAAATCCAATCTCTAGAACTAAACAATACACCACCCACTTCATTTCAGAACGAATATCGTACGAACCTGAATTGTCCGATTTCTTGGACCAATCGATATTGGATTGAGTCCGAAACTTGGGGAACATCATAATATTGTGGGAGGAGTCATTTGTTGGCTTTTGAGCGAAATCCAATGTCAAAAACTATGCAATACACCAACCAATCAATTTCAGAACGGACTTTGTACGAACCTTAATTGTCGAATTTCATGGACCAATCGATATCGGATTGGGTACAAAACTTGGGGAACATCATAATATGATGGGAGGAGTCATTTTAGTGTGTTTTGAATGAAATCCAATCTCTAGAACTATGGAATACACGTTCTCCATTTCACAACGAACTTTGTACGAACCTGAATTATCCAATTTAATGGACCAATCGATATTGGATTGATTCCAAAATTTGGGGAACATCATAATATGGCGGGAGGAGTTATTTGGTGGGTTTTGAATGAAACCCAATCTCTAGAACAATGCAATACACCAACCTCTCCATTTCAGAACGAACTTCGTACGAACTTGAATTGTCCAATTTCATGGACCAATCGATATCGGATTGAGTCCAAAACTTCGGGAACATCATAATGTTGTGGGAGGAGTCATTTGGTGAGTTTTTTGTGAAATCCAATTGCCAAAACTATGCAATACCCCAACGACTCCATTTCTTAACGAACCTTGTACGAACATGAATTGTCCGATTTCAAGGACCAATCGATATCGGATTGAGTCCAAAGCTTGGGGAACATCATAATATGGTGGGAGGAGTCATATGGTGAGTTTTGAGCTAAATCCAATAGCTAAAACTATGCGATACACCCACCACTCCATTTCAGAACACATTTCGTACGAATGTGAATTGTCCGATTTCATGGACCATTCGAAATCGGATTGAGTCCAAAACTTGGAGAATATCATGAGATTGTGGGAGGAGTCATTTAGTGGGTTTTGAGTGAAATCCAATCTCCAGAACTATATAATACACCAACCACTCCATTTCAGAACGAACTTCCTACGAACCTGAATTGTCCGATTTCATGGACCAATCGATATCGGATTGAGTCCAAAACTTGGGGAACAACATAATATAGGGGGAGGAGTCATTTGGTGAGTTTTGAGAGAAATCCAATTTCTGAAACCATGCAATACACCAACCACTGTATGTCATAACGAACTTCGTACGAACATGAATTGTCCAATTTCATGGACCAATCGATATCGGATTGAGTCCAAAAGTTGGGGAACATCGTAATATAGTGGGAGCAGTCATTTGGTGGGTTTTGAGTGAAATCCAATCTCTAGAACTATGCAATACACCAACCACTCGATTTCACAACGAACTTCGTACGAACCTGAATTATCCAGTTTAATGGAACAATCGATATCGGATTAGTTCCAAAACTTGGGGAACATCATAATATGGTGGAAGGAGTTATTTGGTGGGTTTTGAGTCAAATCCAATCTCTAGAACAATGCAATACAGCAACCTCTCCATTTCGGAACGAACTTCAGACGAACCTGAATTGTCCAATTTCATGGACCAATCGATGTCGGATTGAGTCCAAAACTTGGGGAACATCACAATGTTGTGGGGGGAGTCAGTTGGTGAGTTTTGAGTGAAATCCAATTGCCAAAACTATGCAATACACTAACCACTCCATTTCAGTACGAACATGAATAGTCCAATTCCTTGAACCAATCGATATCGGACAGAGTCCAAAACTTGAGGAACATCATAATATGGTGGAAGGAGTCATATGGTGAGTTTTGAGCAAAATCCAATGGCTGAAACTATGCAATACACCAACCACTCCATTTCAGAACACACTTCGTACGAACCTGAATTGTCCGATGTCATAGACCAATCGATATCAGATTGAGTCCAAAACTTGGGGAATATCATAAGATTGTGGGAGGAGTCATTTAGTGGGTTTTGAGTGAAATCCAATCTCTAGAACTATATAATACACCAACCACTCCATTTCAGAACGAACTTCGTACGAACCTGAATTGTCCAATTTCATGGACCAATCGATATCGGATTGAGTCCAAAACTTGGGGAAGATCATAATGTTTTGGGAAGAGTCATTTTGTGAGTTTTCAGTGAAATCCAATGGCTAAAACTATGGAATACACCAACCACTCCATTTCATAATGAACTTCGTACGAACCTGAATTGTCCAATTTCATGGACTAATCAATATCAGATTGAGTACAAAATTTTGGGGAACGTCGTAATATAGTGGGAGGAGTCATTTGGTGGGTTTTGAGTGAAATCCAATGTTGAGCCAATTCTTAACAACTAAAATGAGTTATTAAAAACAACAACTTTAATTCTCCCAAGTGCACGAACCGTTTATAGTATATAGCTTATGTGAATACGAGGTCGATCCCATGGAGAATGGTGACTTTGTTCCAAGTTAAATTACTTAGAATGCTAGAAAAACATAGAACAAAGAAACTGACTAACTGGCTAAAGGCAAGGTTGAATTCAACAATGCCTCTTGCTAATTACTCAAGGTCTAGGACAGAAGCCTAGCATCACACACGCACTCGAAATTGGGGGTTTTGTTGTTGAAATGAAAAGAAGAAAGTGAAATGAGAGTGCTCGAAAGTAAACACTGGCAGCAATCAACAAGTTGTGAAACAATGATTGAGAGGTGTTAGAGCCTTGGAATCCACCACTAGTTTTCCTATCCAAGTTATGAATGCATAGAAATTGACTCAAGCTTCATCAACAATAGATTATCACATACAAGCCTAAGGTATCTAGGTGCAGGATGCATGATTCTCCAAAGGCATGTAATTTTGCATGGTATCTACACAACACGTGATCTCTAATATGCAACCTAAGCATGGTATCTACTTAGAATAAAGCATACAAGCGTCATTAAGCTCCATGAGAATATGATAATCACACAAGTCCTAGAACATGGTATCTATCCTATTCAATCTATGGTTATTAACCCCTTGAATGATTCTTAGACCATTCATGTGTTGCTTGTGAAAGGAGAGTAGAATTGGTGAATCTAAACCCCTTCCCAACCTGTGCTAGATTCATAAAATCCTAGTTAGCTACTCCAAGAAAACATACATTAAGCACATAATAAACTGGAGATTAACAACTTGATAATGAAAGCAAGGAAATCAATTAACTGTAAAATCATCCATAACATTGAATATTCATGACTAGGGCTTCATCCTAAGCCCTAACTAAATGGATTAGTTAGACATAACTATGAATAAAGAAAATAAGAAATACATAGGTAGAATAAAGAGAAGAGAAGAACAAGCTGGCAACAATGTAGTTCCCAAGACAGCTCCAAGCTCTCTTCTCTCTTTGTGGTGAATTTGAATGTGTGTATGAGAGTAATGGATATAGTGAATGTGTGTGTCTACCTCTCTATCTTGAATGAGTGTGCAGCTCCCTATTTATAGAGTGCAATTTCGTCCTCCCCTTTGGCTGGTTAAGCACACCTCTCTTAGCTGCTCCCAACTGCTCCAGCTGCCCATACATGCCAACTGCTCCAGCTGCCCATACTTGCCAACTGCTCCAGCTGCCAAATACATGCTTTGGTATGGTTTCTTTATGGAAAGCTTGACTTTTGTTCATCCTTCTAAGTTCCTGAGCTGATTTGACTCCCATGTGTGGCTGCCCATGTGGCTCTAGGGATGTAGCCACATTAAATGTGATGGTAGCCAACATGACATTTCTGTAAACTTGGTTCAGTCATTAACGTGCTGAGGGCTCCTGATTTATCCAATTGGGCTGAAATTTGGATATGTCATAATAGACACCCATTGGAACAACTTCTATCAAGGATGTCTCCTCATCTGACCTGTGTAAGTTGCTGAAATGACGCCTGCAAAATGACCTACAAAACTGGACTGACAAGGAGTGTGGCTCAAATTGGTTTTGTCTTTAAGCTCATATTCCTTTTGTGCCACTCAGCTCTTAACATGCATGAATTGTATCAAATGTCATCCCCTTGCTGTCTTAACCCACAAAACACACAAACATAGGTAAGAGACTCAAAATAAAGAGAAGCTAAACAAAATTACAAAGCAAAGAAGGCATGCAAATGTGTGAAATTATGACCTTATCATCCAATCTCTAGAACTATGCAGTACACCAACCACTCCATTTCATAACGAACTTCGTACGAACCTGAATTGTCTAATTTCATGGACCAATCGATATCGGATTGAGCCCAAAACTTGGGGAACATCATAATACTGTGGGAGGAGTCATTTGGAGAGTTTTGAGTGAAATCCAATTGCCAAAACTACGCAATACACCAACCACTCCATTTCAAAACGAACTTCGTACGAACCTGAATTGTCCAATTTCATGGACCAATCGATATCAGATTGAGTACAAAACTTGGGGAACATCAAAATGTTGTGGGAGCAATCATTTGGTGAGTTTTTAGTGAAATCCAATTGCCAAAACTACGCAATATACCAACCACTCTCCACTAGAGAACGAACTTTGTACGAACATGAATAGTCCAATTTCTTGAACCAATCGATATCGGATTGATTCCAAAACTTGGGGAATAACATAATATGGTGGGAGGAGTTATTTGGTGGGTTTTGAGTGCAATCCAATAGCAAAAACTATGAAATAAACCAACCACTCCGTTATAGAACGAACTTTGAACGAACATGAAGAGTCCAATTTCTCGGACCAATCGATATCGGATTGAGCCCAAAACTTGGGGAACATCGTAATATGGTGCGAGGAGTCATTTGGTGTGTTTTGAGCCAAATTCAATGGCTAAAACTATGCAATACACCAACCATTCCATTTCAAACGCACTTCGTACGAACCTGAATTGTCCGATTTCATGGAACAATCGATATCGGATAGAGTCAAAAAGTTGGGGAACATCATAATATTGTGGGAGGAGTCAATTGGTGGGTTTTGAGTGAAATCCTGTCTCTAGAACTATGCAATACACCGCCCACTCCATTTCCGAACGAACTTCGTACGAACCTGAATTGTCCAATTTCATGGACCAATCGATATCGAATTGATTCCAAAACTTAGGGAACAACATAATGTTGTGGGAGGAGTCAAAACCCAATGGCCAAAACTATGCAATACACCAATCACTCCATTAGAGAACGAACTTCGTACGAACATGAATAGTCCAATTTCTTGTACCAGTCGATATCGGATTGAGTCCGAAACTTGGGGAACATCATAATATGGTGGGAGGAGTCATATGGTGAGTTTTGAGCTAAATCCAATGGCTAAAACTATGCCATACATCAACCACTCCAGTTCAGAACACACTTCGTACAAACCTGAATTATTCAATTTCATGGACCAATCGATATTGGATTGAGTCCAAAACATGGGGAACATCATAATGTTGTGGGAAGAGTCATTTGGTGGGTTTTGAGTGAAATCCAATCTCTTGAACTATACAATACACCAATCACTCCATTTCAGAACGAACTTCGTACGAACCTGAATTGTCCGATTTCATGGACCAATCGATATCGGATTGAGTCCAAAACTTGGGGAATATCATAATATTGTGGGGGGAGTCATTTGTTGTGCTTTCAGTGAAATCCAATGACAAGACCGGGCCCAAATTCCGCTTTGGAATCCGACCCGGACCCTGTGCGTGTTCAACACCTTGCGGATGTCTGGCACGAATGAGCTAATTGCCCTTCCCTACTAAGTACGATAAAATAACAAGGTTGACTGCTACCGAAAAATCAGCAGAGTCTCCCTTGTAAATTGTATCAATACCAAAACATTTACATCTGCCAAATAAGCATATATACACAACCAACTGCCAGCATATGTATATATACATTCCAACAGTTACATTCTAATTCTAGGGCAAATTATCAGAGCGACTACTAAGAATTTACAAAGGAGTCAATCCTTTTACAAAACAAAAAGTCCTACATCAAAAAGGAAAGCGCGGAAGGTGGAAAATGGCCCGGTGGTGGATCCCTGTGCACGCCTACTGCCTGGGGGCGCAAAACAGTAAAAAAGGTGAGTGGACCCAAAACAAACAAGTTTAGAAAAATACATAAGAACATACTAACCCCACTGTAAAAACAGTTATACAAACTAAATTAGTCTCTTTATTATATTCGTACTGAAATCAATGCACCTTTTTTATATATGCCAATCATATATATATATGCCAATCATATTCATGGTCAACATTAATTCCTAAGGCATTGAAAACAGTTTAAAACTACCACCTAGGTGTACCCCTTATTTCCGTCAATTCCTTATATCCGTCAATTCCTTGCATCACCATGGGTGACACGTACTCGCAGGTCTCAGTGACACAAGGTCAGTCCGAGCCGCAACTAGCAGGATTCAGGGGACCGTAGTCAGCCTGATCCGCATTACTCGCTCCACACGAGTTCGGGTACCATAGAACTCATGGGGCAACTGTCAAGCATGCTGACTAAACCGAAGGCTACCAATAAAATCCGAAGGCAACTTATTTACCGAAGGCAACATTTGTATATTTGGGTACAAGGTGGTTTAGGAAAGTATAAAGTTTCTGAAGAAAATCTGCTGAATAACTGAATTTCTGTAAACTCTAAAACTCTGTTGCCATTTATCTGATAATCTGATAATTAACTAGAATTTCTTTTCCTATATCCTTTAAAGGAGATTTCACTCAGCAGCATGCAAAACAAAATATTTAAAAGCATATAACAGCTTATAAAACGTTAATCTTTGAATAAAACTTATTCAAGATCAAATACTGTAACTGAACTGCTTAAATTCATTTATAAAAACAAAGAGTCCACTCACAGATGGTTCGTGCTCGCTGGACCTCTTGACGGTCTCTCCTGCGGGTCAACTGGTGCCCGGGTGCCTGATTGAATTACCATAATATTCTATTAATACAATACGCAATATAGTATTAATTTAAAAACCCTGACCCCCGGCCCCTAGAAGTATGTGCGTCAGATTAAAGTTGTTCCTATGCCCAAAAAAGCTTTCCTTCCACTTGGAATAGTTTAGCAGTATCTTGAGACTCAAAAAGCGCTAAAGTTCCAAAAAGTCAACCCGGGACCCCGCGGGTCCATGATCTCGCAATTATGATCCGGAAGCCTCTAGAAGTTCCAATATACCAAGGACACATGTCCCGAGAGTTTGGTCTCGATCGGACGGTCGGATTGATCACGATCGTACAATCGCACGATTTCTAAACCCTAGCCCTAGGGTTCGTGATTTCGGAGTATCCGAGACTCCGATTCACGATCCGTCGAATCCTAAACGATTCTGAAATTGTCTAGAGTAAAATATCTGAAAAAGATTACGATCCAACGGCTCAACAATATTGAACCCGGAAATCGCACAATATGCAACAATCCGTTCGAGGCTCAAACGGTATCCAAATTGAGATCCGCGAATTCCTACGCGCTCATGACAACCTAAGGATCTCATCGAGACACAGTGCAACTTCACTACCCTCACCCACGCGCCGGTAGCGCTGGTGCCCAAAGCGATTACGTATCGCCAGAAAATCTCAAAACCACGGCTCCAAACTCCTACCCTAGGTATAACACCCTATTTGGAGCCACTTTTGTTCTTGGACCTACCCCAAAAACTGGCCGGAAGTGGCCGGAATTTCAAACTCAAAACCGGTGAAACTTTGGATCGTGGTTTGATTTATCTAGGCTAGAAATCGTTCCAATCCTACCCAACCAGTAGCTAGAACAGCGTCGAAAATGGTGGCCGGACAATGACGAACGCAGCAGGTGAAGTTTCTGTCAAAACCGGCGCGATTCTGAGCTTTTTCCGACGGAATTCGGCGGTTCCAGGGGCGGGGCTGGTCGGGAAAGGACGGGAGAGCGATGGCGGTTCGATCGGGTCCGATCCTTGCGTGAGCGGTGGTGGATACGGCGTCGCAAAATCAGATCGGGGGAGGGTGTTTTGTCGCAGAGAGGGAGAGAGCGCTCGGGGAGGGAGAGAGAGAGAGACTGAGGGAAAAGAGAGAGAATGAGGTTTTAAAATCTGATTTTTCAAATTACCGTTTTGCCCCTCATAGTATTTTAACCGTTTTGCCCATAATAAATTAATAATTAAATATTAATTTAGGTTTGGGTTATTACAGCCTACCCCTTTTATAAAAATTTCGTCCTTGAAATTTACGTACCTGTCACTCGAAGAGGTGAAGGTACTGCTCCCGCATTTGGTCTTCGGGTTCCCATGTAGCCTCTTCCACATTATGACTCCTCCATAAAACCTTCACAAGTGGAATCTCTCTCGATCGCAACGCTTGCGTTTTCCAATCCAAAATCTGAACTGGTTGCTTCACATAAGTGAAATCATCCTCCAATTCTACTGGTTGCTCCTCTAAAACATGGGAAGGGTCGGAAATATACTTTCGGAGCATGGAGACATGGAAAACATCATGCAATTGTGATAGATCCGCAGGCAAAGCAAGCCTGGACCCACAAGCTCCACAATCTCATATGGTCCAATTAGCGAGGACTTAGTTTTCCCCGCTTCCCAAATCTCACTACACCTTTCCAAGGTGATCATTTCAAAAATACCCAGTCTCCAACTTCAATATAGCGAGGACTTAGCCTGTTGTCCGCATAACACTTTTGTCAGTCCTGGGCTGTCTTGAGTCGTTCTCTAATTATTTTCACTTGTTGCTTTGTCAGTTCAACATCCTCAGATATTACCAATCTGTGTTCACCCACTTCATCCCAATAGAATGGAGTTCTACACTGTTTTCCATACAAGGCATCAAATGGAGACATTCTGATACTCACTTGATAACTGTTATTATAAGCAAACTCCATAAGTGGTAACTTCTCATCCCAATCACCCCGAAATTGAAGTGCACACGCTCTCAACATATCTTCTAATGTCTGAATTGTCCTCTCAGACTGACCATCTGTCTGGGGGTGAAATGCAGTACTAAATTGCAATTGGGTTCCAAAAGCTTCATTCAATTTTGTCCAAAAACGGGATGTAAACCGTGGATCTCGATCTGAAACAATAGATACTGGTACTCCATGAAGTCTCACTATCTCATCTATGAAAATCTTAGCCAGTTTATTCAAACTATAATTTGCTCTCACCGGCAGAAAATGAGCGGACTTGGTGAGTCGATCCATGATTACCCACGCTCCCACTTCCATTCTGGAATCGGAAGTGGTTGCAACAACCTTGACGGTTTCTGCCGCTCAGCTTTCACTTGCTGACAAATTAGGCACCTTCTGACATACTCTGCTATTTCTTTCTTCATAAAAGGCCACCAGTAGTGCTCTCTCATAGTATGATACATTTTCGGGCTTCCAGGGTGCATTGCAAAAACTGACTCATGGGCCTCCTCAAGAATCTCCCTTTTTAAAACTTCATCATTAGGGACATATAACCTGTTACCTACCATTAACGCTCCATCATTTCTTACTGAACAATTAGTTCTGTCGCCATTCTCAACCTCCACTCGCAGCGTGCAAATCAAAGGATCTTGGGATTGAGCTGCGAGTATTCGTTTTACTAGCACTGGTCTCACATGGAGCATAGCTAACAATGCTCCCTGATTATCCATACCTAGCCCAACTCTGAGCTTCCTCATTTCTACCATCAATGGCAAATACCTCCCTCGGAGATAAGCTACAGATCCCGAAGATTTCCTACTGAGTGTATCGGCGACAACATTAGCTCTTCCCGGGTGATGCTCAATGGTACAGTCATAATCTTTTATCAACTCTAACCATCTTCTTTGCCTCAAATTCAATTCCTTCTGGGTGAATAAATACTTTAAACTTTTGTGGTCTGTAAAGATCTGGCATATTTTCCCGTAAAGATAATGCTGCCAAATCTTTAAGGCAAAAACTACTGCAGCAAGTTCCAAATCATGAACAGGATAATTCAACTCATGCTTCTTAAGTTGTCTAGAAGCATAAGCAATCACCCTACCATGCTGCACAGCACACATCCAAGTCCTTGTTGAGATGCATCACTGTAGATAACGAAGTTCCCACTATCATCCGGAAGTGCTAAAACCGGAGCAGTGGTCAGCCTGGTCTTGAGTTCATTGAAGCTCTCCTCACACTTATCTGACCACTCAAACCTAACTCATTTCCTTGTCAAACAAGTGAGAGGCGCCGCTATGGTGGAGAACCCTTCCACGAAGCGACGGTAATACCCGGCTAACCCAAGAAAACTCCTTATCTCAGTAACACTGGTTGGTCGTGGCCAATTCACTACTGCTTCAATCTTTTGGGGATCAACATAAATGCCCTCTGCAGAGATCACGTGCCCCAAGAAACTAACTCTGTCTAACCAAAACTGACACTTGCTGAATTTGGCATAAAGTTGCCTCCTTCTCAGAGTCTTCAACACAATTTCTAAGTGTTTCATATGTGCCTTCTGACTATTAGAATACACTAGAATGTCATCTATGAACACAATCACGAAGCGATTTAAGTAACATCGAAACACCTTGTACATGAGGTCCATAAATGCATCTGGCGCATTAGTTAATCCAAATGGCATCACCAGGAACTCATAGTGCCCATACCTCGTTCGAAACGCTGTTTTAGGCACATCCTCTTCTCTAACCCGTAACTGATGATATCCAGACCTCAAATCAATCTTAGAAAATATCTTGGCACCCTTCAGCTGATTGAACAAATCATCAATGCGAGGCAATGGATATCTATTCCGCACAGTGACCTTGTTCAGCTGCCTGTAGTCAATGCATAACCTCATGGTGCCATCCTTCTTCTTAACAAATAACACTAGAGGGCCCCAAGGAGAAAAACAAGGTCGGATGAAACCCTTATCTACCAGCTCCTGCAACTGAGTCTTTAACTCCCTCAACTCTGCTGGCGCCATTCTGTACGGTGCCTGGACTCAATACACCAACCACTCCATTTCAGAACGAACTTCATACGAATCGTAATTGTCCAATTTCATGGACCAATCGATATCGGATTGAGTCTAAAACTTGGGGAACACCATAATGTTGTGGGAGGAGTCATTTGGTGAGTTTTGAGTGAAATCCAATTGCCAAAACTATGCAATACACCAACCACTCCATTTCAGAACGAACTTCGTACGAACCTGAATTGTCCGATTTCATAGAACAATCGATATCGGACAGAGTCCAAAACTTGGGGAACATCATAATATTGTGGGAGGAGTCATTTGGTGGGTTTCGAGTGAAATATAATCCCTAGAACTATGCAATACACCACCCACTCCATTTCAGAACGAACTTCGTTTGAACCTGAATTGTCCAATTTCATGGACCAATCGATATCGAATTGAGTCCAAAACTTGGGGAACATCATAATGTAGTGGGAGGAATCATTTGGTGAGTTTTGAGTGAAATCCAATTGCAAAAACTATGCAATACACCAACCATTCCATTTCAGAACGAACTACGTACGAACCTGAATTTTCCGATTTCATGGACGAATCGATATCGTTTTTTGAGTCCAAAAATTGGGGAACATCATAATATATTGGGAGGAGTCATTTGGTGGGTTTTGAGTGAAATCCAATAGCAAAAACTATGAAACACACCAACCACTCCATTAGAGACGTACTTCGAACGAACATGAATAGTCCAATTTCTCGGACCAATCGATATCGGATTGAGCCCAAAACTTGGGGAACATCATAATATGGTGGGAGGAGTCATATGGTGAGTTTTGAGCAAATTCCAATGGCTAAAACCATGCAATACACCAACCATTCCATTTCAAACGCACTTCATACGAACCTGAATTGTCCGATTTCATGGAACAATCGATATCGGACAGAGTTCAAAACTTGGGTTACATCATAATATTGTGGGAGGAGTCATTTGGTGGGTTTTGAGTGAAATCCAATATCTAGAACTACGCAATAAACCAATCACTCCATTTGAGAACGAACTTCGTACGAACCTGAATTATCCAATTTCATGGACCAATCGATATCGGATTGGTTCCAAAACTTGGGAACATCATAATATGCTGGGAGAAGTCATTTGGTGGGATTTGAGTGAAATCCAATCTCTAGGACTATGCAATACACCAACCACTCCATTTCAGAACGATATTCGTACGAACCTGAATTGTCCTATTTCATGGACCAATCGATATCGGATTCAGTCCAAAACTTGGGGAACATCATAATGTTGTGGGAGGAGTCATTTGGTGAGTTTTCAGTGAAAATCCAATTGCCAAAACTATGCAATACACAAACCACTCCATTTTAGAACGAACTTCGTACGAACCTGAATTGTCCGATTTCATGGACGAATCGATATCAGCTAGAGTCCAAATCTTGGGGAACATCGTAATATATTGGGAGCAGTCATTTGGTGGGTTTTGAGTGAAATCCAATTGCCAAAACTATGCAATACAACAATCAGTCCATTAGAGAACGAACTTCGTACGAACATGAATAGTCCAATTTCTTTGACCAATCGATATCGGATTGAGTCCAAAATTTGGGAAACATCATAATATGGTGGGAGGAGTCATTTGGTGAGTTTTGAGCTAAATCCAATGCCTAAAACTATGCCATACACCAACCACTCCATTTCAGAACACACTTCGTACGAATCTGAATTATTCGATTTCATGGACCAATCGATATCGGATTGAGTCCAAAACTTGGGGAACATCGTAATATGGTGGGAGGAGTCATTTGGTGAATTTTGAGTGAAATCCAATCTCTAGAACTATGCAATACACCAACCACTCCATTTTAGAACGAACTTCGTACGAACCTGAATTGTCCAATTTCAAGGACCAATCGATATCGGATTGAGTCCAAAACTTGGGGAACATCATAATAAATAGTTGCAGGAGTCAATTGGTGATTTTTGAGTGAAATCCAATTGCCAAAACTATGCAATACACCAACCACTCCATTAGAGAATGAACTTCATACGAACACGAATAGTTCAATTTCATTAACCAATCAATATCAGATTGAGCTCAAAACTTGGGGAACGTCATAATATGGTGGGTGGAGTCATATGGTGAGTTTTCAGTGAAATCCAATGGCTAAAACTATGCAATACACCAACAACTCCATTTCAGAACGAACTTCGTACGAACCTGAATTGTGCAATTTCAAGGACCAATTGATATCGTATTGGGTCCGAAACTTGGGGAACATCATAGTATGACCGAGGTGTCATTTGGTGGGTTTTGAGCGAAATCCAATCTCTAGAACTAGGCAATACACCATCAACTCCATTTCAGAACGAACTTCGTACGAACTTGCATTGTCCAATTTCAAGGACCAATTGGTGTCGGATTGAGTCCCAAACTTGGGGAACATCATAATGTTGTGGGAGGAGTCATTTGGTGAGTTTTGAGTGAAATTCAATTGCCAAAACTACGCAATACACCAACCACCCCATTAGAGAACGAACTCCATACGAACATGAATAGTCCCATTTCTTGGACCAATCGATATCGAATTAAGCCCAAAACTTGGGGGACGTCATAATATGGTGGGAGAAGTCATATGGTGAGTTTTGAGCAAAATCCAATGCCTAAAGCTGTGCAATACACCAACCACTCTATGTCAGAACGAACTTCGTACGAACCTGAATTGTCCGATTTCATGGAACAATCGATATCGGACAGAGTCCAAAACTTGGGGTACATCATAATATTGTGGGAGGAGTCATTTGGTGGGTTTTGAGTGAAATCCAATATCTAGAACTATGCAATAAACAATCACTCCATTTGATAACGAACTTCGTACGAACCTAAATTATCCAACTTCATGGACCAATCGATATCGGATTGGTTCCAAAACTTGGGGAACATCATAATATGGTGGGAGAAGTCATTTTGTGGGATTTGAGTGAAATCCAATCTCTAGGACTATGCAATACACCTCCATTTCAGAATGATCTTCGTACGAGCCTGAATTGTCCAATTTCGTGGACCAATCGATATCGGATTTAGTCCAAAACTTGGGGAACATCATAATGTTGTGGGAGGAGTCATTTGGTGATTTTTGAGTGAAATCCAATCTCTAGAACTATACAATACACCAACCACCCTATTTCAGAACGAACTTCATACGAACCTGAATTGTCCGATTACAAGGACCAATTGATATCGGATTGAGTCCAAAACTTGGGGAACATCGTAATATTGTGGGAGGAGTCATTTGGTGGGTTTTGAGTGAAATCCAATCTCTAGAACTATAGAATTGATAAGTTCATAATTTCATACATTCGCATGCCCTCTTTACTTATTGACTTTGCTTAGTTTCTCTTTACGTTGAGTCACTTACCTCTTTTTGTTTGTTTTTAGGTTAAGACAACAAGATATCACATTTGATGCAATCCGTGCTTTATAAGGGCTGATTGGGATAAGAGCAATATGAGTTTAAAGACAAAACCAATTTGCCTCACACTCCTTGTCAGTCCAGTTTCTTTGGTCATCTTGCAGGCCTCATTTCAGCAACTTACACAGGTCGGATGAGGAGACATCCTTGATAGAAGTTGTTTCAATGGGTGTCTATTATAACATATCCAAAGTCAGCCCAGTTGGATAAATCTGGAGCCCTCAACACGTCAAAGACTCAACCAAGTTCACAGAAAAGTCATAGTTGGCTGCCATCACATTTAATGTGGCTACATCCCTAGAGTCATGTGCTACACATAAGAGCATCCACATATGGGAGACAAATCAGCTTGGGAAATCAGAAAAATGAACAAAAGTCAAGCTTGCCATAAAGAGACCAAGAATAGTTCACCAAAGCATTTATTGGGTAGCTGGAGCAATTGGCTTTTATTGGGCAGCTGGAGCAGTTGGCATTTATTGAGTAGCTGAGGCAACTGGGAGCAGCTAAGAGAAGTGTGTTTCACCAGCTAGAGGGGAGGACAAAATTGGCACTCAATAAATGGAGAGATGCACACTCATTCAAAAAAGACATAGAAGAGAGACTGATTCATTTTCATCCAACACCAACACATTTAGATTCACCACAAGAGAGAAGGGAGCTAGTTGCAAAGGAGGGAGACCTCGGAGCTGTCCTCGGAACTACCTTGTTGCCACCAGCTAGTTCTTCTCTTCTCTTTATTCTATCTATGTATTTCTTATTTTCTGTATTCATACTTATGTCTAACTAATCCATTTAGTTAGGGCTTAGGATGAAGCTCTAGTCATGAATATTCAATGTTATGGATGATTTTATAGTTAATTGATTTCCTTGCTTTCATTATCAAGTTGTTAATCTCCAGTTTATTATGTGCTTGATGTATGTTTTCTTGGAGTAGCTAACTAGGATTTTATGCATCTAGCACAGGTTGGGAAGGGGTTTAGATTCACCAATTCTACTCTCCTTTCACAAGCAACACATGAATGGCCTAAGAATCATTCAAGGGGTTAATAACCATAGGTTGACTAGGATAGATACCTAGTTCTAGGACTTGTGTGATTATCATATTGTCAAGGAGCTTAATGACTCTTGTATGCTTTATTCTAAGTAGATACCATGCTTAGGTTGCATATTAGAGATCACGGGCTGTGTAGATACCATGCACAATCACATGCCTTAGGAGAATCATGCATCCTGCACCTAGATACCATAGGCTTGTATGCGATAATCTATTGTTGATGAAGCTTGAGTCAATTTCTATGCATTCATAAGTTGAATAGGAAGACCAGTCGTGGATTCCAAGGCTCTAACACCTCTCAATCATTGTTTCACAACTTGTTGATTGCTGCCAGCGTTTACTTTCCAGCACTTTCTTTTCACTTTCATATCATCATTTCAACAACAAAACCCTCCATTTCGAGTGCGTGTGTGGTGCTAGGATTCTGTCCTAGACCTTGAGTAATTAGCAAGAGGCATTGTTGAATTTGACTTTGCCTTTAGTTAGTTAGTCAGTTTCTTTATTTTCTGTTTTTTCCAGCATTCTAAGTAATTTAACTTGAAACCAAGTTACCATTCTCCATGGGATCGACCTCGTATTTACATAAGCTATACTATAAACTGTTCGTGCACTTGTGAGAATTAAAGTTGCTATTTTTAATAACTCATTTTAGTTGTTAAGGATAGGCTCAAAAAGAATACACCAACCACTCCATTTCATAATGAACTTCGTACGAACTTGAATTGTCCAACTTCATAGACCAATCCATATCGGATCGAGACCCAAACTTGGGAAACAACATAAT
The DNA here is from genome assembly GCA_020226225.1 of Prunus davidiana. Lineage (NCBI taxonomy): Eukaryota > Viridiplantae > Streptophyta > Magnoliopsida > Rosales > Rosaceae > Prunus > Prunus davidiana. The sequence continues at coordinate 16,985,082 of CM035334.1, read as the reverse complement.
GTTGTGGGAGGAGTCATTTGGGGGGTTTTGAGTGAAATCCAATCTCTAGAACTACACAATACGCCAACCACTCCATTTCAGAACGAACTTCGTACGAACGTGAATTGTCTGATTTCATGGGCCAATCAATATCGGATTGAGTCCAAAACTTGGGAAACATCATAATATTTGGGAGGAGTCATTTGGTGAGTTTTGAGTGAAATCCAATCTCTAGAACTATAGAAAACAAGGACCACTCCCTTTTAGAACGAACATCGTACGAACCTGAATTGTCCAATTTCATAGACCAATCGATATCGGATAGAGTCCAAAACTTGGGAAATGTAATAATGTTATGGGAGGAGTCATTTGGTGGTTTTTGAGTGAAATCCAATCTCTAGAACTATAGAATACAGCAACCAGTCCATTTCGGAACGAACTTCGTACGAACCTGAATTGTTTGATTTCAAGGACCAATCGATATCGGATTGAGTCCAAAACTTGGGGAAGATCATAATATAGTGGGAGGAGTCATTTGGTGGGATTTTGATGAAATCCAAGAGCAAAAAAGTATGAAATACACCAACCACTCCATTAGAGAACGAACTTCGTACGAACATGAATAGTCCAATTTCTTGGACCAATCGATATCGGATTAAGCCCAAATGTTGGGGAACATCATGATATGGTGGTAAGAGTATTTTAGTGAGTTCTGAGCGAAATCTAATGGCTAAAACTAGGCAATACACTAACAACTCTATTTCAGAACGAACTTCGTACGAACCTGAATTGTTCGATTTCGTGGACCAATCGCTATCGGATTGAAACCAAAACTAGGGGACATCATAATGTGGTGGGAGGAGTCATTTGGTGAGTTTTGACCGAAATCCAATGGCTAAAACTATGGAATACACCAACCACTCCATTTCATAACGAACTTCGTACGAACCTGAATTGTCCAATTTCAAGAACCAATGGATATTGGATTGAGTCCAAAACTAGGGGAACAGCAAAATGTTGTGGGAGGAGTCATTTTGTGAGTTTTGAGTGAATTCCAATGGCTAAAACAATTCAACACACCAACCACTCCATTTCAGAACGAACTTCGTACGATCCTAAATTGTCCGATTTCATGGACCAATCGATATCGGAGGAACATCATAATATTGTGGGAGGAGTCATTTGGTGGGTTTTGGGTGAAATCCAATAGCAAAAACTATGAAATACTCCAACCTATCCATTAGACAACGAACTTCATACGAACATGAATAATCCAATTTTTTGGACCAATCGATATCGGATTGAGCCCAAACTTGAGGAACATCATGATATAGGGAGAGGAGTCAGTTGGTGAGTTTCTATTGAAATCCACGGGCTAAAACAATGCAATACACCAACCACTCAATTTCGAAATGAACTTCGTACGAACCTGAATTGGCCGATTTCATGGACCAATCGATATCGGATTGAGTCCAAAGCTTGGGAAACATCATAAAATTGTTGGAGGAGTCATTTGGTGGGTTTTGAGTGAAATCCAATCCCTAGAACTATACAATACGTCAACCAGTCCATTTCAGAACGAACTTCGTACGAACCTGAATTGTCCGATTTGATGGACCAATCGATATCGGATTGAGTCCAAAACTTGGGGAACATCATAATATGGTGGGAGGAGTCGTTTGGTTAGTTTTGAGAGAAATCCAATGGCTAAAACTATGGAATACACCAACCACTCCATTTCGTAACGAACTTCGTACGAACCTGAATTGTCCAATTTCATAGACCAATCGATATCAGATTGAGGCCAAAACTTGGGGAACATCATAATGTTGTGGGAGGAGTCATTTGGTGGGTTTTCAGTGAAATCCAATATATAGAACTATGCAATACCCCAGCCATTCTATTTCAGAACGAACTTCGTACGAATCTTAGTTGTATAATTTCATGGACCAATCGATATCGGATTAAGTCCAAAACTTGGGGAACATCATAATATGGTGGGAATGGTTAGTTTTGAGAGAAATCCAACGGCTAAAACTATGGAATACACCAACCACTCCATTTCGTAACGAACATCGTACGAACCTGAATTGTCCAATTTCATAGACCAATCGATATCAGATTGAGGCCAAAACTTGGGGAACATCATAATGTTGTGGGAGGAGTCATTTGGTGGGTTTTCAGTGAAATCCAATCTCTAGAACTATGCAATACCCCAGCCATTCTATTTCAGAACGAACTTCGTACGAATCTTAGTTGTATAATTTCATGGACCAATCGATATCGCATTAAGCCCAAAACTTGGGGAACATGATAATACAGTAGGAGGAGTCGTTTGCTGGGTTTTGAGTAAAATCCAATCTCTAGAACTATGCAATACACCAACCATTCCATTTCAGAACGAACTTCGTACGAACCTGAGTTGTCCATTTTCATGGACCAATTGATGTTGGATTGAGTCCCAAACTTGGGGAACATCATAATGTTGTGGGAAGAGTCATTGGGTGAGTTTTGAGTACAATCCAATTGCTATAACTATGCAATACACCAACCACTCCATTAGCGAACGAACTTCGTATGAACCTGGATTGTCCAATTTCATGGACCAATCGATATCGGATTGAGTCCAAAACTTGGGGAACCTCATAATATTGTGGGAAGAGTTATTTGGTGGCTTTTGAGGTAAATCCATTCTCTAGAACTATACAATCCGCCAACCACTCCATTTCATAACGAACTTCGTACGAACATGAATTGTCCAATTTCATGGACCAATCGATATCGGATTGAGTCCTAAACTTGGGGAACACCATAATATGGTGGGAGGAGTCACTTGGTGAGTTTTGAGTGAAATCCAATGGCTAAAACTAAGCAAAACGCCAACCACTACATTTCATAACGAACTTCGTATGAACCTGAATTGTCCAATTTCTTGGACCAATCGATATCGGATTGAGCCCAAAACTTGGAGTAATATGGTGGGATGAGTCATACGGTGAGATTTGAGTGAAATCCATTGGCTAAAACTATGTAATACACCAACCACTCCATTTCATAACAAACTACGTACGAACCTGAATTGTCCAATTTCGTGGACCAATCAATATCGGATTGAGTCCACAACTTGGGGAACATCATAATATGGTGGGAGGAGTCATTTGGAGAGTTTTGAGTGAAATCCAATCTCTAGAACTATGCAATACACCAACCATTCCATTTCAGAACGAACTTCGTACGAACCTGAATTGTCTAATTTCGTGGACCAATCGATATCGGATTGTGTCCAAAATTTGAGGAACATCATATTATGGTGGGAGTTGTCATTTGGTGGGATTTGAGTGAAATCCAATCTCTAGAACAATGCAATACACCAACCACTCTATTTCCGAACAAACTTCGTACAAACTTGAATTGTCCAATTTCATGCACCAATCGATATAGGATTGAGTCCAAAACTTGGGGAACATCATAATGTTGTGGGAGGAGTCATTTGGTGAGTTTTGAGTGAAATCCAATTGGCCAAACTATGCAACACTCTAACCACTCCATTAGAAAACAAACTTCGTACGAACATGAATAGTCCAATTTCTTGGACCAATCGATATCGAATTGAGCTGAAAACTTGGAAAACAACATAATATGGTGGGATGAGTCATACGGTGAGTTTTGATTGAAACCCATTGGCTAAAACTATGCAATACACCAACCACTCCATTTCATAACGAACTTCGTACGAACCTGAATTGTCCAATTTGAAGAACCAATGGATATTGGATTGAGTCCAAAACTTGGGGAACATCATAATATAGTGGGAGGAGTCATTTGGTGGGTTTTCAGAGAAATCCAATCTCTAGAACACTGCAATACCCCAGCCACTTTATTTCAGAAAGAACTTCGTACGAACCTGAATCGTCCAATTTCATGCACCAATCAATGTAGGATTGAGTCCAAAACTTGGGGAACATCATAATGTTGTGGGAGTACTCATTTGGTGAGTTTTGAGTGAAATCCAATTGGCCAAACTATGCAATGCTCTAACCACTCCATTAGAGAACGAACTTCGTTGAACATGAATTGTCCGATTTCTTGGACCAATTGATATCGGATTTAGCCCAAAACTTGGAAAACAACATAATACGGTGGGATGAGTCATACGGTGAGTTTTGAGTGAAATCCAGTGGCTAAAACTATGCAATACACCAAGCACTCCATTTCATAATGAACTTCATGCGAACCTGAATTGTCCATTTTCATGGAACAATCGATATCAGATTGAGTACAAAACTTGGGGAACATCATAATATGGTGGGAGGAGTCATTTGGTGGGTTTTGAGTGAAATCCAATCTCTAGAACTATGCAATACACCAACCACTCTATTTCAGAAAGAACTTCGTATGAACCTTAATTGTATAATTTCATGGACCAATCGATATCGGATTGAGTCCGAAACTTGGAGAACATCATAATATGGTGGGAGGAGTCATTTGGTGGGTTTTGAGTGAAATCCAATCTCTAGAACTATGCAATACACCAACCAGTCCATTTCAGAACGAACTTCGTACGAACCTGAATTGTCCAATTTCATGGACCAATTCATGTCAGATAGAGTCCCAAACTTAGGGAACATCATAATGTTGTGGGAGGAGTCATTTGGTGAGTTTTGAGTACAATCCAATTGCCAAAACTATGCAATACACCAACCAATGCATTAGCGAACGAACTTCGTACGAAGCTGAATTGTCCGATTTCATGGACCAATCGATATCAGATTGAGTCCAAAACTTGGGGAACATCATAATATTGTGGGAGGAGTTATTAGGTGGGTTTTGAGGTAAATCCTATCTCTAGAACTATACAATCCGCCAACCACTCCATTTCATAACGAACTTCGTATGAACATGAATGATCCAATTTCATGGACCAATCGATATCGGATTGAGTCCAAAACTTGGGGAACACCAAAATATGGTGGGAGGAGTGATTTGGTGAGATTTGAGTGAAATCCAATGGCTAAAACAATGCAAAACACCAACCCTTACATTTCATAACGAACTTCGTTCGAACCTGAATTGTCCAATTTCTTGGACCAATCGATATCGGATTGAGCCCAAAACTTGGAGAACAACATAATATGGTTGGATGAGTCACACGATGAGTTTTGAGTGAAATTCATTGGCTAAAACTATGCAATTTACCAACCACTCCATTTCAGAACGAACTTCGTGCGAACCTGAATTGTCCAATTTCATGGACCAATCAATATCGGATTGAGCCCAAAACTTGGCGAACATCATAATATGGTGGGAGGAGTCATTCGGTGAGTTTTTAGTGAAATCCAGTGGCTGAAATTATGCAATACACTAACCACTCCATTTCATAACGAACTTCGTACGAACCTGAATTGTCCAATTTCATGGACCAATCGATGTTGGATTGAGCCCAAAACTTGGGGAACATCATAATATGGTGGGAGGAGTCATTTGGTGAGTTTTGAGTGAAATCTAATGGCTAAAAGTATGCCAAACACCAACCACTCCATTTCAGAACGAACTTCATGCGAACCTTAACTGTACAATTTCGTGGACCAAACGATATCGGATTGAGTCCAAAACTTGGGTAACATCATAATATTGTGCGATGAGTCATTTGGGGGGTTTTGATAGAGATCCAATCTCTAGAACTATAGAATAAACCAACCACTCCATTTTAGAACGAACTTCGTACGAACCTGAATTGTCCAATTTCATGGACGAATCAATATCAGATTGACCCCAAAACTTGGGGAACATCATAATATGGTGAGAGGAGTCATTTGGTGGGTTTTGAGTGAAATCCAATGGCTAAAACTATGCAATACTCTAACCACTCCATTTCATAATGAACTTCATGCGAACCTTAACTGTACAATTTCGTGGACCAAACGATATCGGATTGAGTCCAAAACCTGGGGAACAACAAAATATTGTGGAAGAGGTCATTTGGTGGGTTTTGAGTGAAATAAAACCTCTAGAACTATAAAATAAACCAACCACTCGATTTTAGAACTAACTCCGTACGAGCCTGAATTGTCCGATTTCATTAACCGATTGATATCGTATTGAGTCCAAAACTTGGGGAACATCATAATATGGTGGGAGGAGTCATTTGGTCGGTTTTGAGTGAAATCCAATCTCTAGAACTATACAATACACCAACCACTCCATTTCAGAATGAACTCGTACGAACTTGAATTGTCCAATTTCATGGACCAATTGATGTCGATTTGAGTCCAAAACTTGGGGAACATCACAATGTTGTGGGAGGAGTCATTCGGGGAGTTTTGTGCAAAATCCAATGGTTAAAACAATGCAATACACCAACCACTCTATTTCAGAACGAACTTCGTACGAACCTAAATTGCCCGATTTCATGGACCAATCGATATCGGATTGGGTCCAAAACTTGGAGAACGTCATAATATGGTGGGAGGAGTCATTTGGTGAGTTTTGAGTGAAATCGAATGGCTAAAACTATGCAATACACCAACGCCTCCATTTCATAATGAACTTCGTACGAACCTTAATTGTCCAATTTCGTGGACCAATCGGTATCAGATTAAGCCCCAAACTTGGGGAACATCAAAATATGGTGGGAGGAGTCGTTTGGTGAGTTTTGAGTGAAATCCGATGGCTAAAACTATGCAATACACCAACCACTCCATTTCAGAACGAACTTCATACGAATCTTAATTGTCCAATTTCATGGACCAATCGATATCAGATTGAGTCCAAAATTCAGGAACATCATAATATGGTGGGAGGAGTCATTTGGTATGTTTTGAGTGAAATCCAATCTCTAGAACTATAGAATACACCAACCACTCCATTTGAGAACGAACTTCGTACGAACCTGAATTGTCCAATTTCCTAAACCAATTTATATCCGATTGAGTCCAAAACTTGGGGAATGTTATAATGTTGTGGGAGGAGTCGTTTGGTGAGTTTTGAGCAAAATCCAATGGCTAAAATTATGCAATACATGAACCACTCCATTTCTGAATGAACTCCGTACGAACCTGAATTGTCCGATTTCATGGACCAATCGGTATTGGATTCAACCCCAAACTTGGGGAACATCGTAATATGGTAGGAGGAGTAATTTGGTGAGTTTTGAGTGAAATCGAATGGCTGAACTATGAAATACCCCAACCACTCCATTTCAGAGCGAACTTCATACGAACCAGAATTGCCCAATTTCATGGACCAATCGATATCGGATTGATTCCAAAACTTGGAGAACATCATAATATTGTGGGAGGAGTCATTTGGTGGGTTTTGAGTGAAATCTAATCTCTTGAACTATGCAATACACCAACCACTCCATTTCAGAGCGAACTTCGTACGAACCTGAATTGTCCAATTTCATGGACCAATCAATATCGGATTGAGTCCAAAACTTGGGGAACAACATAATATTGTGGGAGGAGTCATTTGGTGGGTTTTGAGTGAAATCCAATCTCTAGAACTATGCAATCCACCAACCACTCCATTTCAAAACGAACTTCGTACGAACCTAAATTGTGCAATTTCATGGACCAATCGATATCGGATTGAGTCCAAAACATGAGGAACATTATAATATTGTGGCAGGAATCATTTGGTGGGTTTTGAGTGAAATCCAATCTCTAGAACTATACAATATGCCACCCACTCCATATCAGAATGAACTTCGTACGAACCTGAGTTGTCCGATTTCGAGCAACAAACGATATCAGATTGAGTCCAAAAGTTGGGGAACATCATAATATTATGGGCGGAGTCGTTTGGTGCGTTTTGAGTTAAATCCAATCCCGAGAACTATACAATAAACCAACCACTCCATTTCAGAACGAACTTCGTACGAACCTGAATTGTCAAATTTCGGGGACCAATCGATATCGGATTGTGTCCAAAACTTGGGGAACATCATAATATTGTGGGAGGAGTCATTTGGTGGGTTTTGAGTGAAATCCAATCCCTAGAACTATACAATACATCAGCCACTCCATTTCAGAACGAATTTGGTACGAGCCTGAATTGTCCGATGACAAGGACCAATCGATATCAGATTGAGTCCAAAACTTGGGGAACATCATAATATTGTGGGAAGAGTCATTTGGTGGATTTTGAGTGCAATCCAATCCCCAGAACTATACAATACACCAACCACTCCATTTCAGAACACAGTTCGCACGAACCTGAATTGACCGATTTAATGGACCAATCGACATCGGATTGAGTCCAAAACTTGGGGAACATTATAATGTTGTGGGAGTTGTCATTTGGTGGGTTTGAGTGCAATCCAATCCCTAGAACTATACAATACACCAACCACTACATTTCAGAACGAACTTTGTACGAACCTGAATTGTCCGATTTCATAGACCAATCGATATCGGATTGAGTCCAAAACTTGGGGAACATCATAATATTGTGGGAGGAGTCATTTGGTGATTTCTGAGTGAAATCCAATCTCTAGAACTATACAATACATCAGCCACTCCATTTCAGAACGAAGTTCGTACGAACCTGAATTGTCCGATTACAAGGACCAATTGATATCGGATTGAGTCCAAACCTTGGGGAACATCATAATATTGTGGGAGGAGTCATTTGGTGGGTTTTGAGTGAAATCGAATCCCTAGAACTATACAATAAACCAACCACTCCATTTAAGAACGAACTTCGTACGAACCTGAATCGTCCAATTTCATGGACCAATCGATATCGGACTGAGTCCAAAACTTGGGGAACATCATATATAGTTGTAGGAGTCAATTGGTGATTTTCGAGTGAAATCCAATTGCCAAAACTATACAATACACCAACCTATCCATTAGAGAACGAACTTCATACAAACACGAACAGTTCAATTTCATTAACCAATCAATATCGGATTGGGCTAAAAACTTGGGGAACATCATAATATGGTGGGTGGAGTCATATGGTGAGTTTTGAACGAAATCCAATGGCTAAAACTACGCAATACACCAACCTCCCCATTTTAGAACGAACTTCGTACGAACCGGAATTGTCCAATTTCATCGACCAATTGATGTCGGATTGAGTCCCAAACTTGGGGAACTTCATAATCTTGTGGGATGAGTCATTTGCTGAATTTTTAGTGAAATGCAATCTCAAGAACTAAGCAATACACCAACCACTCTATTTCAGAACGAACTTCGTACGAACCTGAATTATCCAATTTCATGGATCAATCGATATCGGATTGAGTCCAAAACTTGGGGAACATCATAATATAGTGGAAGGAGTCATTTCGTGGGTTTTGACTGAAATACAATCTCTACAACTATGCAATACCCCAGCCACTCCATTTCAGAACGAACTTCGTACGAACCTTAAATGTCCAATTTCATGGAACAATCGATATCGGATAGAGTCCAAAACTTGGGGAACAACATAACATAGTGGGAGGAGTCATTTGGTGGGTTTTGAGTGAAATCCAATTCTAGAACTATGCAATACACCAACCACTGCATTGGCAAACGAACTTCGTATGAACACGAATAGTCCAGTTTCTTGGACCAATCGATATCGGATTGGGCCCAAAACTTGGGGAACATCATAATACGATGGGAGGAGTCATACGGCGAGTTTTGAGTGAAATCCAACGGCTAAAACTATGCAATACACCAACTACTCCATTTCAGAACGAACTTCGTACGAACCTGAATTGTCCAATTTCATGGATCAATCGATATCGGATTGAGTCCAAAACTTGGGGAACATCATAATTTGGTGGGAGGAGTCATTTGGTGGGTTTTGAGTGAAATCCAATCCCGAGAACTGTGCAATACACCAACCACTCCATTTCATAACGAATTTTGTTCGAACCTGAATTGTCCAATTTCATGGACCTATTGATGTCGGATTGTGTCCCAAACTTGGGGGACATCATAATGTTCTGGGACTAGTCATTTGGTGAGGTTTCAGGGAAATCCAATCTGTATAACTATGCAATACACCAAACACTCCTTTTCAGAGCGAACTTCGTACGAACCTGAATTGTCCAATTTCATGGACCAATTGATGTCTGATTGAGTCCCAAACTTGGGGAACATCATAATGTTGTGGGACGAGTCATTTAGTGAGTTTTGAGTGAAATCCAATCTCTACAACTATGCGATACACCAACCACTCCATTTCAGAACGAACTTCGTACGAACTTGAATTGTCCAATTTCATTTACCAATCGATATCGGACTAAGTCCAAAACTTGGGGGATGTCATAATATAGTTGCAGGAGTCAATTGGTGATTTTTGAGTGAAATCCAATTGCCAAAACTATACAATACACCAACCAATCCATTAGAGAACGAACTTCGTACGAACATGAATAGGCCAATTTCTTGGACCAATCGATGTCGGATTGAGCCCAAAACTTAGGAAACATCATAATATGGTGGGAGGAGTCAAATGGTGAGTTTTGAGCAAAATCCAATGGCTAAAACTATGCAATGCACCAACCACTCCATATCAGAACGAACTTCGTACGAACCTGAATTTTCCAATTTCATGGACCAATCGGTATCGGATTGAGTCCAAAACATGGAGAACGTCGTAGTATGGTGGGAGGAGTCATACGGTGAGTTTTGAGTGAAATCCAATGGCTAAAACTAAGCAATACACCAACCACTCCATTTCAGAACGAACTTCGTACTAACCTGAATTGTCCAATTTCATGGACCAATCGGTATCGGATTGAGTCCAAAACTTGGGGAACATCAAAATATGTTGGGTGGAGTCATATGGTGAGTTTTGAGCGAAATCCAATGGCTAAAACTATGCAATACACCAACCACTCCATTTCAGAACGAACTTCGTACGAACCTGAATTGTCCAGTTTAATGGACCAGTTGATGTCTGATTGAGTCCCAAACTTGGGGAACATCATAAGATGATGGAGGTGTCCTTTGTTTGGTTTTGAGTGAAATCCAATCTCTAGAACTAAGCAATACACCAACCACTCCATTTCATAACGAACCTCGTACGTACCTGAATTGTCCAATTTCATGGAACAATTGATGTCGAATTGAGTCCCAAACTTGGGGAACATCATAATGTTGTGGGAGGAGTCATTTGGTGAGTTTTGAGTGAAATCCAATTGCCAAAACTATGCAATACACCAACCACCCCATTAGAGAACGAACTTCATACGAACATGAATAGTCCTATTTCTTGGACCAATCGATATCGGACTGAGACCCCAACTTGGGGAATATCATAATAAGGTGGGAGGGGTCATATGGTGAGTTTTGAGCAAAATCCAATGACAAAATTGTGCAATACACCAACCACTCCATATCAGAATGAACCTGAATTTTCCAATTTCATGGACCAATCGATATCGGACTGAGACCCCCCAACTTGGGGAATATCATAATATAGTTGCAGGATTCAATTGGTGATTTTTGAGTGAAATCCAATTGCCAAAACTATACAATACACCAACCGATAATTAGAGAACGAACTTCGTAAGAACATGAATAGTCCAATTTCTTGGACCAATCGATGTCGGATTGAGCCCAATACTTGGGGAACGTCATAATATGGTGGGAGGAGTCAAATGGTGAGTTTTGAGCAAAATCCAATCGCTGAAACTATGCAATACACCAACCACTCCATATCAAAACGAACTTCGTATGAACCTGAATTGTCCAATTTCATGGACCAATTGATACCGGACTGATGCCCAAACTTGGGGAACATCGTAATATTGTGGGAGGAGTCATTTGGTGGGTTTTGAGTGAAATACAATCTCTAGAACTATGCAATACACCAACCACTCCATTTCATAACGAACTTCGTACGAACATGAATTGTCCAATTTCATGGACAAATCGATATCGGATTGAGTTCAAAACTTGGGGAACCTCATAATATTGTGGGATGAGTCATTTGGTGAGTTTTGAGTGAAATCCAAAAGCCAAAACTATGCAATACACCAACACAGACCATTTGAGAACGAACTTCGTACAAACCTGAATTGTCCAATTTCATGGACCAATCGATGTCGGATTGAGTCCAAAACTTGGGGAACATCATAATATGATGGGAGGAGTCGTTTGGTTGGTTTTGAGAGAAATCCAATCTCTAGAACTACGCAATAAGCCAACCACTCCATTTCACAAGGAACTGTGTTGGAACATTAATTGTCCAATTTCTTGGACCAATCGATATCAGATTGGTAGTTGAGTACGGTTTAATTTTATAAACATGGAATTAGTTTTGCAATGGTGAATTCGAAATCCCTAGTCTCATCCCTGTTCTTTCTACATCAATATATTATTCACTACTACATTCTTCTTGCATTTGAAGTTATTTTTCATTTACAACACAAAAACTACTTTCAAATTGTCACTTTCATTTTTAGTTAGGGTTCTTTCAAAACTAGTAATTTATAGAGGTCCAATCGGTCCCTGTGGTTCGACCCCCTTACTTGTACCACTATACTAACCATATATTGGCACTTGGAAGGAACACAACACCACTCCATTTCAGAACGAACTTCGTACGAACCTGATTTGTCCGATTTCATGGAAGAATCGATATCGGATTGAGTCCAAAACTTGGGGAACATCATAATATTGTGGGAGGTGTCATTTGGTGGGTCTTGAGTGAAATCCAATCTCTAGAACTATACAATACACCAACCACTCCATTTCATAACGAACTTCGCACGAACCGGAATTGTCCAATTTAATGGACCAATCGATATGAGATTGAGCCCAAAACTTGGGGAACATCAAATTGTTGTGGGAGGAGTCATTTTGTGAGATTTGAGTGAAATCTAATGGCTAAAACAATGCAATACACCAACCACTCCATTTCAGAATGAACTTCGTACGAACCTGAATTGTCCGATTTCGTGGAACAATCGATATCGGATTGAGTCCAAAACTTGAGGAACATCATAATATGGTGGGAGGAGTCATTTGGTGGGTTTTGAGTGAAATCCAATCTCTAGAACTATACAATACACCATACACACCATTTCAGAATGAACTTCGTACAAACTTGAATTGTCCAATTTCATGGACCAATCGATATCAGATTAAGTCCAAAACTTGGGGAACATCATAATGTTGTGGGAGGAGTCATTTGGTGAGTTTTGAGCAAAATCCCATGTCTAAAACTATGCAATGCACCAACCACTCAATTTCAGAACGAACTTCGTACGAACCTGAATTGTCCAATTTCAAGGACCAATCGATATCGGATAGAGTCCAAAACTTGGGGAACATCAAAATATAGTGGGAGGAGTCGTTTGATGGGTTTTGAGTGAAATCCAATCTCTGGAACTATGCAATACACCAACCACTCCATTTCAGAACGAACTTCGTACGAACCTGAATTGTCCGATTTCATGGACCAATTGATATCGGATTGACTCCAAAACTTGGGGGACATCATAATATTGTGGGAGGACTTATTTTGTGAGTATTGAGTGAAATCCCATGGCAAAAACTATGCAATACACCAACCACTCCATTTCATAACGAACTTCTGTTGAGGCTGTTCCTAACAACTAAAATGAGTTATTAAAAATAGCAACTTTAATTCTCGCAAGTGCACGAACCGTTTATAGTATAGCTTATGTAAATACGAGGTCGATCCCACTGAGAATGGTAACTTGGTTTCAAGTTAAATTACTTAGAATGCTGAAAAAAACAGAAAATAAAGAAACTGACTAACTAACTAAAGGCAAAGTCGAATTCAACAATGCCTCTTGCTAATTACTCAAGGTCTAGGACAGAATCCTAGCACCACACACGCACTCGAAATGGGGGTTTTTGTTGTTGAAATGATGATATGAAAGTGAAAAGAAAGTGCTGGAAAGTAAACGCTGGCAGCAATCAACAAGTTGTGAAACAATGATTGAGAGGTGTTAGAGCCTTGGAATCCACCACTAGTCTTCCTATTCAACTTATGAATGCATAGAAATTGACTCAAGCTTCATCAACAATAGATTATCGCATACAAGCCTATGGTATCTAGGTGCAGGATGCATGATTCTCCTAAGGCATGTGATTGTGCATGGTATCTACACAACACGTGATCTCTAATATGCAACCTAAGCATGGTATCTACTTAGAATAAAGCATACAAGAGTCATTAAGCTCCTTGAGAATATGATAATCACACAAGTCCTAGAACATGGTATCTGTCCTAGTCAACCTATGGTTATTAACCCCTTGAATGATTCTTAGGCCATTCATGTATTGCTTGTGAAAGGAGAGTAGAATTGGTGAATCTAAACCCCTTCCCAACCTGTGCTAGATGCATAAAATCCTAGTTAGCTACTCCAAGAAAACATACATCAAGCACATAATAAACTGGAGATTAACAACTTGATAATGAAAGCAAGGAAATCAATTAACTATAAAATCATCCATAACATTGAATATTCATGACTAGGGCTTCATCCTAAGCCCTAACTAAATGGATTAGTTAGACATAACTATGAATACAGAAAATAAGAAATACATAGATAGAATAAAGAGAAGAGAAGAACTAGCTGGTGGCAACAAGGTAGTTCCCAGGACAGCTCCAAGGTCTCCCTCCTTTGCAACTAGCTCCCTTCTCTCTTGTGGTGAATCTGAATGTGTGAGTGATGGATGAAAATGAATCTGTCTCTCTTCTATCTCTGTCTTTTTTGAATGAGTGTGCAGCTCTCCATTTATTGAGTGCCAATTTCGTCCTCCCCTCTAGCTGGTGAAACACACCTCTCTTAGCTGCTCCCAATTGCCTCAGCTGCCCAATAAATGCCAACTGCTCCAGCTGCCCAATAAAAGCCAATTGCTCTAGCTGCCCAATAAATGCTTTGGTGAACTATTCTTGGTCTCTTTATGGCAAGCTTGACTTTTGTTCATCTTTCTGAGTTCCCAAGCTGATATGTCTCCCATGTGTGGCTGCTCTTATGTGTAGCACATGGCTCTAGGGATGTAGCCACATTAAATGTGATGGCAGCCAACTATGACTTTTCTGTGAACTTGGTTAAGTCTTTGATGTGCTGAGGGCTCCAGATTTATCCAATTAGGCTGAACTTTGGATATGTTATAATAGACACCCATTGGAACAACTTCTATCAAGGATGTCTCCTCATCCGACCTGTGTAAGTTGCTGAAATGAGGCCTGCAAGATGACCAACGAAACTGGACTGACAAGGAGTGTGGCCGAAATTGGGTTTGTCTTTAAACTCATATTGCTCTTATCCCAATCAGCCCTTATCAAGCATGGATTGCATCAAATGTGATCTCTTGCTGTCTTAACCTACAAAACAAACAAAAAGAGGTAAGTGACTCAAAATAAAGAGAAACTAAGCAAAGTCACTAAGTAAAGAGGGCATGCGAATGTATGAAATTATGAACTTATCAACTTCGTACGAACCTGAATTGTCCGATTTCATAGACCAATCGATATCGGATTGAGTCCAAAACTTGGAAAACATCATAATATTGTGGGAGGAGTCATTTGGTGTGTTTCGAGTGAAATCCAATCTCGAGAACTATACAAAACACCAACCACTCCATTTCAGAACGAACTACGTACGAACCTGAATTGTTCGATTTTAGGGACAAATCGATATCGGATTAAGTCCAAAACTTGGGGAACATCATAATATTGTGGGAGTCATTTGGTGGGTTTTGAGTGAAATCCAATCTCTAGAACTATATAATACACCAACCACTCTATTTTAGAACGAACTTCGTATGAACCTGAATTGTCCAATTTCATGGTACAATCGATATCGGATTGAGTCCAAAACTTGGGGAACATCATAATGTTGTGGGAGGAGTAAATTTGTGAGTTTTGAGTGAATTCAAAAGGCTAAAACACTGCAACACACCAACCACACCATTTCAGAACGAACTTCGTACGAACATGAATAGTCCAATTTCTTATACCAATCGATATCGGATTGAGCCCAAAACTTGGGGAATATCATAATATGGTGGGAGGAGTCATTTGATGAGTTTTGATTGAAATCCAGTGACTGAAACTATGCAATACACCACCCACTCCGTTTTAGAACGAACTTCGTACGAACCTGAATTGTCCGATTTCATGGACCAATCGATATCGAATTGAGTCCAAAACTTGGGAAACATCATAATATTGTGGGAGGAGTCATTTGGTGGGTTTTGAGTGAAATCCAATGGCTAAAACAATGCAATACACCAACCACCCCAGTTAAAAACGAACGTCCTATGAACCTGAATTGTCCGATTTCATGGACCAATCGATATCGGATTGAGTCCAAAACTTGGGGAACATCATAATATTGTGGGAGGAATCATTTAGTGGGTTTTGAGTGATATCCAATCTCTAAACCTATACAATACTCCAACCACTCCATTTCAGAATGAACTTCGGACGAAACTGAATTGTCCAATTTTATGGACCAATCGATATCCAATTGAGTCCAAAACTTGGGGAACAACATAATATTGTGGGAGGAGTGATTTGGTGGGTTTTGACTGAAATCCAATCTTTAGAATTATACAATACACCAACCACTACATTTCAGAACGAACTTTGTACGAACTGAATAGTCCAATTTCATGAACCAATCGATATCGGATTGAGTCCAAAACTTGGGTAACATCATAATGTTGTGGGAGGAGTCATTTGGTGAGTTTTGAGTGAAATCCAATTGCGAAACTATGCAATACCCCAAGCACTCCATTAGAGAACGAACTTCGTACGAACATGAATAGTCCAATTTAATGGACCAATTGATGTCGGATTGAGTCCAAAACTTGGGGAACATCATAATATGGTGGGAGGAGTCATACGGTGAGTTTTGAGCTAAATCCAATGGCTAAAACTATGCAATACACCAACCACTCCATTTTAGAACACACTTCGTACGTAACTGAATTGTCCGATTTCATGGACCAATAGATATCGGATTGGGTCCAAAACTTGGGGAACAACATAATATTGTGGGAGGAGTCATTTGGTGAGTTTTAAGTGAAATCAAACTCTAGAACTATACAATACACCAACCACTCCATTTCAGAACGAACTTCGTACGAACTTGAATTGTCAAATTTCATGGGCAAATCGATATCCGATTGAGTCCAAAACTTGGGGAATATCATAATATTGTGGGAGGAGTCATTTAGTGGGTTTTGAGTGATATCCAAAGTCTAGAACTATAAAATACACCAACGACTACAATTCAGAACGAACTTCGTACGAACCTGAATTGTCTAATTTCATGGACCAATCGACATCGGATTGAGTACAAAACTTGGGGAACATCATAATGCTGTGGGAGGAGTCATTTTGTGAGTTTTGAGTGAAATCCAATGGCTAAAACAATACAATACACCAACCACTCCATTCAAGAAAAAACTTCGTACGAACCAGAATTGTCTGATTTCATGGACCAACCGATATCGTATTGAGTCCAAAACTTGGGGAACATCATAATGTTGTGGGAGGAGTCATTTGGTGAGTTTTTAGTGGAATCCATTTCCCAAACTATGCAATACACCAACCACTCCATTTCAGAACGAACTTCGTACGAACCTGAATTGTCCGATTTCATGGACCAACCGATATCGGATTTTGTCGAAAGCTTGGGGAACGTCATAATGTTGTGGGAGGAGTCATTTTGTGAGTTTTGAGTGAAATCCAATAGCTAAAAAATACAATACACCAACCACACCATTTAAGAAAAAACTTCGTACGAACCTGAATTGTCTGATTTCATGGACCAATCGATATCGGATTGAGTCCAAATCTTGGGGAACATCATAATTTTGGGGGAGGAGTCATTTGGTGTGTTTTGAGTGGAATCCATTTTCCCAAACTATGCAATACACTAACCTCTCCATTTCAGAATGAACGTCGTACGAACCTGAATTTTCCGATTTGATGGACCAATCGATATCGTATTGAGTCCAAAACTTGGGGAGCATGATAATGTTGTGGGAGGAGTCATTTGGTGGGTTTTGAGTGAAATCAAACTCCAGAACTATATAATACACCTACCACTCGATTTCAGAACGAACTTCGTACGAACCTGAATTGTCCAAGTTCATGGGCAAATCGATATCAGATTGAGTCCAAAACTTAGGGAACTTCGTAATATTGTGGTAGGAGTCATTTGGTGGGTTTTGAGTGATATCCAATCTCTAGAACTATATAATACACCAACCACTCCATTTCAGAACGAACTTCGTACGAACCTGAATTGTCCAAGCTCATGGACCAATCGATATCGGACTGAGTCCAAAACTTGGGGAACATCAAAATGTTGAGGGAGGAGTCATTTTGTGAGTTTTGAGTAAAATCCAATGGCTAAAACTATGCAATACGCAAACCACTCCGTTTCATAACGAACTTCGTACCAACCTGAATTGTCCAATTTCATGGACAAATCAATTTCCTACTGAATCCAAAACTTGGGGAACATCAAAACATAGTGGGAGTAGTCATTTAGTGGATTTTGAGTGATATCCAATGTCTTGAACTATACAATACACTAACCGCTACAGTGCAGAACGAACTTCGTACGAACCGGAATTGTTCGATTTCATGGAACAATCGATATTGGACTGAGTCCAAAACTTGGGAAACATCATTATATTGTGGGAGGAGTGATTTGTTTGGTTTTGAGTGAAATCCAATCTGTAGAACTATGCAATACACCACTCATCCCATTTCATAACGAACTTCGAACGAACCTGAATTGTCCAATTTCATGGACCAATCGATATCGGATAGACTCCAAAACTTAGGGAATATCATCAGATTGTGGGAGGAGTCATTTGGTGGGTTTTGAGTGAAATCCAATCGCTAGAACTATATAATACACCAACCACTCCATTAGAGAATGAACTTCGCTCAAACATGAATAGTCCAATTTCTTGAACCATTCGATATCGGATTGAGTCCAACACTTGGGGAACATCATAATATGGTCGGAGGAGTCATATGGTGAGTTTTGAGCTAAACCCAATGGCTAAAACAATGCAATACACCAACCACCCTATTTCCGAACACACTTCGTACGAACCTGAGTTGTTCGATTTCGTGGACCAATCGATATCGGATTGAGTCAACAACTTGGGGAACAACATAATATTGTGGGAGGAGTCATTTGGTGGGTTTTGAGTGAAATGCAATCTCTAGAACTATACAATACACCAACCACTCCATTTCAGAACGATCCACGTACGAACATGAATTGTACGATTTCGTGGACCAATCGATGTCGGATTGAGTCCAAATCTTGGGGAATATCATAATATTGTGGGAGGAGTCATTTGGTATGTTTTGAGGGAAATCCAATCTCTAGAACTACATAAAACACCAACCACTCCATTTCAGAACGAACTTCGTACGAACCTGACTTGCCCAATTTCATGGACCA
Organism: Prunus davidiana; assembly: GCA_020226225.1. Taxonomy (NCBI): domain Eukaryota; kingdom Viridiplantae; phylum Streptophyta; class Magnoliopsida; order Rosales; family Rosaceae; genus Prunus; species Prunus davidiana. The sequence continues at coordinate 16,965,674 of CM035334.1, read as the reverse complement.
ATCGATATCGGATTGATTCCAAAACTTGGGGAAAATCATAATATGGTGGGAGGAGTCATTTGGTGGGATTTGAGTGAAATCCAATCTCTAGGACTATGCAATACATCAACCACTCCATTTCAGAACGATCTTCGTACGAACCTGAATTGTCCGATTTCATGGACCAATCGATATCGGATTAAGTCCAAAACTTGGGGAACATCATAATGTTGGGGGAAGAGTCATTCGGCGGGTTTTGAGTGAAATCCAATTTCTAGAACAATACAATACAATAACCACTCCATTTCAGAATGAACTTCGTACGAACCTGAATCGTCCAATTTCGTGGACCAATCGATATTGGATTGAGTCCAAAATTTGGGGAACAACATAATGTTGTGGGAGAAGTCATTTGCGGAGTTTTCAGTGAAATCCAATTTCCAAAACTATGCAATACACCAACCACTCCATTTCAGAATGAAGTTCGTACGAACCTGAATTGTCTGATTTCATGGACCAATCGATATCGGACTGAGTCCAAAACTTGGGGAACCTCATAATATATGGTTGAAGGAGTCATTTGGTCTGTTTTGAGTGAAATCCAATCTTTACAACTATACAATACACCAACCAATCAATTTCAGAACGAACATCGTACGAACCTGAATTGTCCAATTTCTCGGGCCAATCGATATCGGATTGAGTCCAAGCCTGGGAGAACGCCATAATATAGTGGGAAAAGTCATTTGGTGGATTTTGAGTGAAATCCAATCTCTAGAACTATACAATACACCAACCACTCCATTTCAGAACGAACTTCGTACGAACCTCAATTGTCCGATTGCATGGACCAATCGATATCGGATTGAGTCCAAAACTTGGGGAATATCATAAGATTGTGGGAGGAGTCATTTGGCGGGTTTTGAGTGAAATCCAATCTCTAGAACTATATAATACACCAACGACTCCATTAGAGAACGAACTTCGTTCGAACATGAACAGTCCAATTTCTTGAACCAATCGATATCGGATTGAGTCCAAAACTTGGGGAACACCATAATATGGTGGGAGGAGTCATACGGTGAGTTTTGAGCTAAATCCAATGGCTAAAACAATGTAATACACCAACCACTCCATTTCAGAACACACTTCGTACGAACCTGAATTGTTAGATTTCATGGATCAATCGATATCAGATTGAGTCCACAACTTGGGGAACATCATAATATTGTAGGAGGGGTTATTTGGTGGGTTTTGAGTGAAATCCAATCTCAAGAACTATACAATACATCGACCACTCCATTTTAGAACGAACTTCGTACGAACCTGAATTGTCCGATTTCGTGGATCAATCGATATCGGATTGATTTCAAACCTTGGGGAATATCATAATATTGTGGGAGGAGTCATTTGGTGTGTTTTGAGTGAAATCCACTCTCTAGAACTACATAAAACACAAACCACTCCATTTTAGAACGATCTTCGTACGAACCTGAATTGTCCAATTTCTTGAACCAATCGATATCGGATTGAGTCCAAAACATCGGGAACATCATATTATGGTGGGAGTAGTCATTTGGGGGGTTTTGAGTTGAATTCAATCTCTAAAACTATACAATACACCAACCATTCCATTTCAGAACGAACTTCGTACGAACCTTAATTGTCCAATTTCATGGGCCAATCAATATCGGATTGTATGCATAACTTGGGGAACATTGTAATGCTGTGGGAGGAGTCATTTGGTGAGTTTTGAGTGAAATTCAATGGCCAAAACTATGCAATACACCAACCACTCTATTAGAGAACGAACTTCGTATGAACATAAATAGTCCAATTTCTTGGACAAATCGATATCGGATTTAGTCCAAAACTTGGGGAACATCATAATATGATTGGAGGACTCATTTGGTGGGTTTTGAGTGAAATCCAATCTCTAGAACTATGCACTACACCAACCACTGCATTTCACAACGAACTTCGTATGAACCTGAATTGTCCAATTTTGTGGACCAATCAATATCGGATCGAGTCCAAGACTTGGGGAACACCATAATATGATGGGAGGAGTCATTTGGTGGGTTTTGAGGGAAATCCAATCTCCAAAACTCTGCAATACACCAACCACTGCATTTCACAACGAATTTCGTACGAACCTGAACTGTCCAATTTCATGGACTAATCGATATCGGATTGATTCCAAAACTTGGGGAACATCAGAATATAGTGGGAGTCATTTGGTGGGTTTCGAGTGAAATCCAATGGCTATACAACAACCACTCCATTTTAGAACGAACTTCGGACGAACTTGAATTGTCCAATTCCATGGACCTATCGATATCGGATTGATTCCAAAACTTGGTGAACATCATAATATAGTGGGGGTCATTTGGTGGGTTTCGAGTGAAATCCAATGGCTAAAACTATGCAATACAACAACCACTCCATTTCATAACGAACTTCGTACGAACCTGAATTGTCCAATTTCATGGACCAATCGGTATCAGATAGAGTCCAAAACTTGGGGAACATCATAATATGATGGGAGGAGTCATTTGGTGGGTTTTGAGTGATATCCAATCTCTAGAACTATGCAATACACCAACCACTCCATTTCAGAGCGAACTTCGTACGAACTGAATTACCCAATTTCATGGACCAATCGATATCGGATTGATTCCAAAACTTGGGGAACATCATAAGGTAGTGGGAGGAGTCATTTGGTAGGTTTCGACTGAAATCCAATGGCTAAAACTATGCAATACAACAACCACTTCATTTCAGAACGAACTTCGTACGAACCTGAATTGTCCAATTTCATGGACCCATCGATATTGGATTGAGTCCTAAACTTGGGGAACATCATAATATTGTGGGAGGAGTCATTATCCAATCCCTAGAACTATGCAATACACCAACCACTCCATTTCATAGCGAACTTCGTTCAAACCTGAATTGTCCAATTTCATGGACCAATCGATATCGGATTGAGTCCAAAACTTGGGGAACATCATAATATGTTGGGAGGGGTCATTTGGGGTGTTTTGAGTGAAATCCAATCTCTAGAACTATGGAATACACCAACCACTCCATTTTAGAACGAACTTCGTACGAACCTGAATTGTCCAATTTCATGGACCAATCGATATCGGATTGATTCGAAAACATGGGGAACATCATAATATAGTGGGACTCAGTTGGTGGGTTTCGAGTGAAATCCAATCTCTAGAACTATGCAATACACCAACCACTCCATTTCATAGCGAACTTCGTACGAACCTTAATTGTCCAATTTCATGGACCAATCGAAATCGGATTGAGTCCAAAACTTGGGGAACATCATAATATGTTGGGAGGGGTCATTTGGGGTGTCATGAGTGAAATCCAATCTCTAGAAATATGCAATACACCAACCACTCCATTTCAGAATGTACTTTGTACAAACCTGAATTGTCCAATTTCATGGACCAATCGATATCGGATTTATTCGAAAACATGGGGAACATCATAATATAGTGGGAGGAGTCATTTCGTGGGTTTCGAGTGAAATCCAATCTCTAGAACTATGCAATACATCAACCACTCCATTTCAGAACGAACTTCGTACGAACCTGAATTGTCCGATTTCAAGGACCAATCGATTTCGGATTGAGTCCAAAACTTGGGGAACATCGTAATATTGTGGGAGTTGTCATTTGGTGGGTTTTGAGTGAAATCCAATCCCCAGAACTATACAGTAAACCAATTTCATGGACCAATCGAAATAAGTTTGAGTCCAAAACTTGGAGAACATCATAAGATGATGGGAGAAGTCATTTGGTGGGTTTTGAGTGAAATACAATCTCTAGAACTATGCAATACAGCCACTACTCCATTTCAGAACAAACTCCGTACGAACCTGAATTGTCCAATTTCATAGACCAATTGATATCGGATTGGGACCAAAACTTGTTGAACATCATAATATTGTGGGCGGAGTCATTTCGTGGGTTTTGAGTGAAATCCAATCTCTAGAACTATGCAATACACCAACCACTCCATTTCAGAGCGAACTTCGTACGAACCTGAATTGTCGAATTTGATGGAGCTATCGATATCGGATTGATTCCAAAACTTGGGGAACATCATAATATAGTTGGAGTCATTTCGTGGGTTTCGAGTGAAATCCAATGGCTAAAACTATGCAATACAACAACCACTCCATTTCAAAACGAACTTCGTACAAACCTGAATTGTCCAATTTCGTGGACCAATCGATATCAGATAGAGTCCAAAACTTGGGGAATATCATAATATGATGGGAAGAGTCATTTGGTGGGTTTTGAGTGAAATCCAATCTCTAGAACTATGCAATACACCAACCACTCCATTTCAGAGCGAACTTCGTACGAACCTGAATTGTCCAATTTCATGTACCTATAGATATCGGATTGATTCCAAAACTTGGGGAACATCATAATATAGTGGGAGTCATTTGGTCGGTTTCGAGTGAAATCCAATGGCTAAAACTATGCAATACAACAACCACTCCTTTTCAGAACGAACTTCGTACAAACCTGAATTGTCCAATTTCATGGACCAATCGATATCGGATAGAGTCCAAAACTTGGGGAACATCATAATATGATGGGAGGAGTCATTTGGTGGGTTTTGAGTGAAATCCAATCTCTAGAACTATGCAATACACCAACCACTCCATTTCAGAACGAACTTCGTACAAACATGAATTGTCCAATTTCATGGACCAATCGATATCAGATTGAGCCCAAAACTTGGGGAACATCATAATATGATGGGAGGAGTCATTTGGTGGGTTTTGAGTGAAATCCAATCTCTAGAACTATGCAATACACCAACCACTCCATTTCAGAACGAACTTAGTACGAACCTGAATTGTCCAATTTCATGGACCAATCGATATTGGATTGAGCCTAAAACTTGGGGAACATCATAATATTGTGGGAGGAGTCATTTGGGGGTCTTGAGTGATATCCAATCTCTAGAACTATGCAATACACCAACCACTCCATTTGAGAGCGAACTTCGTACGAACTGAATTGCCCAATTTCATGGACCCATCGATATCGGATTGAGTCCTAAACTTGGGGAACATCATAATATTGTGGGAGGAGTCATTATCCAATCTCTAGAGCTATGCAATACACCAACGACTCCATTTCAGAGCGAACTTCGTTCAAACCTGAATTGTCCAATTTCATGGACCAATCGATATCGGATTGAGTCCAAAACTTGTGGAACATCATAATATGTTGGGAGGGGTCATTTGGGGTGTTTTGAGTGAAATCCAATATCTAGAACAATACAATACAATAACCACTCCATTTCAGAGCGAACTTCGTACGAACCTAAATTGTCCAATTTCATGGACCCATCGATATCGGATTGAGTCCTAAACTTGGGGAACATCATAATATTGTGGGGGGAGTCATTATCCAATCTCTAGAACTATGCAATACACCAACCACTCCATTTCAGAGCGAACTTCGTTCAAACCTGAATTGTCCAATTTCATGGACCAATCCATATCGGATTGATTCCAAAACTTGGGGACCATCATAATGTGTTGGGAGGGGTCATTTGGGGTGTTTTGAGTGAAATCCAATCTCTAGAACTATGGAATACACCAACCAGTCCATTTTAGAACGAACTTCGTACGAACCTGAATTGTCCAATTTCTTGGACCAATCGATATCGGATTGATTCGAAAACATAGGGAACATCATAATATAGTGGGAGGAGTCATTTGGTGGGTTTCGAGTGAAATCCAATCTCTTGAACTATGCAATACACCGACCACTGCATTTCATAACGAACTTCGTACGAACCTGAATTGTCCAATTTCACAGACAAATCGATATCGGATTGAGTCCAAAACTTGGGGAACATCATAATATTGTGGGAGGAGTCATTTGGTGGGTTTTGAGTGAAATCCAATCTCTAGAACTATGCAATACACCAACCACTCCATTTCAGAGCGAACTTCGTACGAATCGGAATTGTCCAATTTCGAGGACCAATCGATATCGGATTGATTCCAAAACTTGGGGAACATCATAATATTGTGGGAGGAGTCATTTGGTGGGTTTTGAGTGAAATCCAATCTCTAGAACTTTGCAATCCAACAACCACTCCATTTCAGAACGAACTTCATACGAACCTGAATTGTCCAATTTCATGGAACAATCGAAATCAATTTGAGTCCAAAACTTGGGGAATATCATAATATGTTGGGAGGGATCATTTGGGGGCTTTTAGTGAAATCGAATCTTTAAAACTATGCAATACACCAACAACTCCATTTCAGAACGAACTTCGTACGAACTTGAATTGTGCAATTTCATGGACCAATCGATATCGGATTGAGCCCAAAACTTGGGGAACATCATAATATTGTGGGAGGAGTCATTTGGTGGGTTTTGAGTGAAATCCAATCTCTAGAACTGTGCAATACACCAACCACTCCATTTTAGAGCGAACTTTGTACAAATCTGAATTGTCCAATTTCGTGGACCAATTGATGTCTGATTGAGTCCCAAACTTTGGGAACATCCTAATGTTGTGGGACGAGTCATTTAGTGAGGTTTGAGTAAAATCTAATTGCCAAAACTATGTAATACACCAAACACTCCATTAGAGAACGAACTTCGTATGAACACGAACAGTTCAATTTCATTAACCAGTCAATATCGGATTCGGCTCAAAACTTGGGCAACATCATAATATGGTGGGTGGAGTTATATGGCGAGTTTTGAGCGAAATCCAATGGCTAAAACTATGCAATACACCAACCACTCCATTTCAGTACGAACTTCGTACGAACCTGAATTGTCAAATTTCAAGGACAAATCGATATCGGATTGAGTCCAGAACAGGGATAACGTGATAATATGGTAGGAGGAGTCATACGGTGAGTTTTGAGTGAAATCCAATGCCTAAAACTGGGCAATACACCAACCACTCCATTTCAGAATGAACTTCGTACGAACCTGAATCGTCCAATTTCATGGACCAATCGATATCGGATTGAGCCCAAAACTTGGGGAACATCATAATATTGTGGGAGGAGTCATTTGGTGGGTTTTGAGTGAAATCCAATCTCTAGAACTGTGCAATACACCAACCACTCCATTTTAGAGCGAACTTTGTACAAATCTGAATTGTCCAATTTCGTGGACCAATTGATGTCTGATTGAGTCCCAAACTTTGGGAACATCCTAATGTTGTGGGACGAGTCATTTAGTGAGGTTTGAGTAAAATCCAATTGCCAAAACTATGTAATACACCAAACACTCCATTAGAGAACGAACTTCGTATGAACACGAACAGTTCAATTTCATTAACCAGTCAATATCGGATTCGGCTCAAAACTTGGGCAACATCATAATATGGTGGGTGGAGTTATATGGCGAGTTTTGAGCGAAATCCAATGGCTAAAACTATGCAATACACCAACCACTCCATTTCAGTACGAACTTCGTACGAACCTGAATTGTCAAATTTCAAGGACAAATCGATATCGGATTGAGTCCAGAACAGGGATAACGTGATAATATGGTAGGAGGAGTCATACGGTGAGTTTTGAGTGAAATCCAATGCCTAAAACTGGGCAATACACCAACCACTCCATTTCAGAATGAACTTCGTACGAACCTGAATCGTCCAATTTCATGGACCAATCGATATCGGATTGAGCCCAAAACTTGGGGAACATCATAATATTGTGGGAGGAGTCATTTGGTGGGTTTTGAGTGAAATCCAATCTCTAGAACTGTGCAATACACCAACCACTCCATTTTAGAGCGAACTTTGTACAAATCTGAATTGTCCAATTTCGTGGACCAATTGATGTCTGATTGAGTCCCAAACTTTGGGAACATCCTAATGTTGTGGGACAAGTCATTTAGTGAGGTTTGAGTAAAATCCAATTGCCAAAACTATGTAATACACCAAACACTCCATTAGAGAACGAACTTCGTATGAACACGAACAGTTCAATTTCATTAACCAGTCAATATCGGATTCGGCTCAAAACTTGGGCAACATCATAATATGGTGGGTGGAGTTATATGGCGAGTTTTGAGCGAAATCCAATGGCTAAAACTATGCAATACACCAACCACTCCATTTCAGTACGAACTTCGTACGAACCTGAATTGTCAAATTTCAAGGACAAATCGATATCGGATTGAGTCCAGAACAGGGATAACGTGATAATATGGTAGGAGGAGTCATATGGTGAGTTTTGAGTGAAATCCAATGCCTAAAACTGGGCAATACACCAACCACTCCATTTCAGAATGAACTTCGTACGAACCTGAATCGTCCAATTTCATGGACCAATCGATATCGGATTGAGTCGAAAACTTGGGGAACTTCATAATATTGTGGGAGGAGTCATACGGTGAGTTTTGAGTGAAATCCAGTGGCTAAAACTAGGCAATACACCAACCACTCCATTTCAGAACGAACTTCGTACGAACCTTAATTGTCCAATTTCATGGACCAATCGATATCGGATTGAGTCCAAAACTTGGGGAACATCATAATATTGTGGAAGGTGTCATTTCGTGGGTTTTGAGTGAAATACAATTTCCACAACCATGCAATACACCAACCACTCCGTTTCATAACGAACTTCGCACGAACATGAATAGTCCAATCGATATCGGATTAAGCCCAAAACTTGAAGAACATCATAATATGGTGGGAGGAGTCAAACGGTGACTTTTGAGTGAAATCCAATGGCTACAACTATGCAATGCACCAACCACTCTATTAAAGAACAAACTTCGTACGAACCTGAATTGTCCAATTTCATCGACCAATCGATGTCGGATTGAGTACCAAACTTGGGGAACATCATAATATGGTGGGAGGAGTCATACGGTGAGTTCTGAGTGAAATCCAATGGCTAAAACTATGTAATACACCAACCACTCCATTTCAGAACGAACTTCATACGAACCTAAATTGTCCAATTTCATGGACCAATCGATGTCGGATTGAGCCCCAAACTTGGGGAACGTCATAATGTTGTTGGACGAGTCATTTGGTGAGTTTTCAGTGAAATCCAAACTCTATAACTAAGCACTACACCAACCACTCCATTTCATAACGAACTTCATACGAACCTGAATAGTCCAATTTCATGGACCAATCGAGATCTTATTGAGTCCAAAACTAGGGAAACATCGTAATATAGTTGGAGGATTCATTTGGTGCTTTTTGAGAGAAATCCAATGGCCAAAACTATGCAATACATAAACAACTCCATTTCAGAACGAACTTTGTGTGAACCTGAATTGTCCGATTTCTTGGACCAATTGATATTGGATTGAGTCCGAAACTTGGGGAACATCATAATATTGTGGGAAGAGTCATTTGGTGGGTTTTGAGCGAAATCCAATGGCGAAAACTATGCAATACACCAACCACTCCATTAGAGAATGAACTTTGTACGAACACGAATAGTTTAATTTCATTAACCAATCAATATCGGATTCGGCTCACAACTTGGGGAACATCATAACACGGTGGGTGGAGTTATATGGTGAGTTTTGAGTGAAATCCAATGGCTAAAACTATGCAATACAACAACCTCTCCATTTCAGAACGAACTTCGTACGAACCTGAATTGTCCAATTTCAAGGACAAATCGATATCGTATTGAGTCCAAAACATGGAAAACGTCATAATATGGTGGGAGGAATCATACGGTGAGTTTTGAGGGAAATCCAATGGCTAAAACTAGGCAATACACCAACCACTCTATTTCAGAATGAACTTCATATGAACCTGAATTGTCCAATTTCACGGACCAATCGATATCGGATTTAGTCCCAAACTTGGGGAACATCATCATATTGTTAGAGGAGTCATTTGGTGGGTTTTGAGTGAAATAAAATCTCTACAACTATGCAATACACCAACCACTCCATTTCAGAAGGAACTTCGTACGAACCAGAATTGTCCAATTGCAAGGACAAATTGATATCGGATTGAGTCCAAAAAATGGAGAACGTGATAATGTGGTGGGAGGAGTCATACGGTGAGTTTTGAGTGAAATCCAATGGCTAAAACTAGGCAATACACCAACCACTCCATTTCAGAACGAACTTCGTACGAACCTGTACTGTCCAATTTCATGGACCAATCGATAGCGGATGGAGTCCAAAACTTGGGGAACATCAGAATTTGGTGGGAGGACTCATTTGGTGAGTTTTGAGCAAAATCCAATGGCTAAAACCATGCAATACCCAAAACACTCCATTTCCGAACGAACTTAGTACGAACCTGAATTGTCCAATTTCATGGACCAATCGATGTCGGATTAAGTCTAAAACTTGGGGAACATCATAATATTGTGGGAGGAGTCACTTGGTGGGTTTTGAGTGAAATCCAATCTCTAGAACTATACAATACACCAACCACTCCATTTCAGAACTAACTTCGTACGAACCTGAATTGGCCGATTTCATGGACCAATAGATGTCGGATTGAGTCCAAAACTTGGGGAACATCATAATATTATGGGAGGATTCATTTGGTGGGTTTTGAGTGAAATCCAATCTCTTGAACTATACAATACACGAACCACTCCATTTCAGAACGAACTTCGTACGAACCTGAATTGTCTGATTTCATGGACCAATCGATATCGGATTGATTCCAAAACTTCTGGAACAACATAATATTGTGGGAGGAATCATTTGGTGGGTTTTGAGTGACATCCAATCTCTTGAACTGTACAATACACCAACCAGCCCATTTCAGAATGAACTTCGTACGAACCTGAATTGTCCGATTTCTTGGACCAATCGACATTGGATTGAGTCCAAAACTTGGGGAACATCATAATATTGTGGGAGGAGTCACTTGATGGGTTTTCAGTGAAATCCAATCTCTTGAACTATACAATACACCAACCAGCCCATTTCAGAACGAACTTCGTACGAACTTGAATTGGCCGATTTCATGAACCAATAGACATCGGATTCAGTCCAAAACTTGGGGAACATCATAATATTGTGGGAGGAGTCATTTGGTGGGTTTTGAATGAAATCGAATCCCTAGAACTACACAATAAACCAACCACTCCATTTCAGAACGAACTTCGTACAAACCTGAATTGTCCGATTTCATGCACCAATCGATATCGGATTGAGTCCAGAACTTGGGTAATATCATAATATTGTGGGAGGAGTCATTTGGTGGGTTTTGACTGAAATTCAATGGCTAAAACTATACAATACACCAACCACTCCATTTCATAACAAAGTTTGCACGAACCTGAATTGGCCGATTTCATGGACCAATTGAAATCGGATTGAGTCCAAAACTTGGGGAACATCATAATATTGTGGGAGGAGTCATTTGCTGGGTTTTGAGTGAAATCCAATTGACAAAACTATGCAATACACTAAACACTCCGTTTTAGAACGAACCTCGTGCAAACCAGAATTGTCCGATGTCATGGACCGATCGATATCGGATTGAGTCCAAAACTTGGGGAACATCATAATATTGTGGAAGGAGTCATTTGGTGGGTTTTGAGTGAAATCCAATTGCCAAAACTATGCAAGACACTAACCAGTCCATTTCAGAACGTAACATTGTGAGAACCAGAATTGCCCGATTTCAAGGACCAATCGATATCGGATTGAGTCCAAAACTTGGGGAACATCATAATATTGTGGGAGGAGTCATTTCGTGGGTTTTGAGTGAAATCCAATCTCTAGAACTATACAATACACCGACCACTCCATTTCCGGACGAACTTCATACGAACCTGAATTGGCCGATTTCATGGACCAATAGATATCGGATTGAGTCCAAAACCTTGGGAACATCATAATGTTGTGGGAGGAGTCATTTGTTGAGTTTTGTGTGAAATCCAATTGCCAAAACTATAAAATACCCCAACCGCTCCATTTCAGAACGAACTTCGTACGAACCTGAGTTGTCCGATGTCATGCACCAATAGATATCGGATTGAGTCCAAAACTTGGGGAACATCATAATGTCGTGGGAGGAGTCATTTATTGAGTTTTGAGTGAAATCCAATCTCTTGAACTACACAATACACCAACCACTCCATTTCAGAACGAACTTCGCACGAACCTGAATTGTCCGATTTCATGGACCAATTGATATCGGATTAAGTCCAAAACTTGGGGAACGTCACAATATTGTGGGAGAAGTCATTTGCTGGGTTTTTATGAAATCCATTCCCTAGAACTATACAATAAACCAACCACTCCATTTCAGAAGGAACTTCGCACGAACCTGAATTGTCCGATTTCATGGACCAATCGATATCGGATTGAGTATTGTGGAAGGAGTCATTTGATGGGTTTTGTGTGGAATCCAATCCCTAGAACTATACAACAAACCAACCACTCCATTTCAGAACGAACTTCGTGCAAACCTGAATTGTCCGATTTCATGGACCAATTCATATCGGATTGAGTCCAAAACTTGGGTTACGTCATAATATTGTGGGAGGAGTCATTTGGTTGGTTTTGATTGAAATCCATTCCCTAGAACTATACAATAAACCAACCACTCCATTTCAGAACGAATTTGCACGAACCAGAATTTCATGGACCTATCGATATCGGATTTAGTCCAAAACTTGGGGAACATCATAATATTGTGGGAGGAGTCATTTGGTGGGTTTTGAGTGAAATCCAATCCCTGGAACTAAACAATAATTCAACCACTCCATTTCAGAATGAACTTCGTACAAACCTGAATTTTCCGATTTCATGAACCAATCGATATCGGATTGAGTCCAAAACTTGGGGAACATCATAATATTGTGGGAGGAGTCACTTGGTGGGTTTTCAGTGAAATCCAATCTCTTGAACTATACAATACACCAACCAGCCCATTTCATAACGAACTTCATACGAACCTGAATTGGCCAATTTCATGAACCAATAGATATCGGATTCAGTCCAAAACTTGGGGAACATCATAATATTGTGGGAGGAGTCATTTGGTGGGTTTTGAGTGAAATCCGATCTATAGAACTATACAATACACCAACCACTCCATTTTAGAACGAACTTTGTACGAACCTAAATTGGCCGATTTCATGAACCAATAGATATCGGATTCAGTCCAAAACTTGGGGAACATCATAATATTGTGGGAGGAGTCATTTGGTGGGTTTTGAGTGAAATCCAATCTCTTGAGCTATACAATACACCAACCACTCCATTTCAGAATGAACTTCGTACGAACCGAAATTGGCCGATTTCAAGGACCAATAGATATCGGATTGAGTCCAAAACTTGGGGAACATCATAATATTGTCGGAGGAGTCATTTCGTGGGTTTTGAGTGAAATCCAATGGCCAAAACTATGCAGTACACCAACCACTCCATTTCAGAACGAACCTCGTACGAACCTAAATTGGCCGATTTCAAGGACTAGTCGATATCGGATTGAGTCCAAAACTTGAGGAAATCATAATATTGTAGGAGGAGTCATTTGGTGGGTTTTGAGTGAAATCCAATCCCTAGGACTATACAATAAACCAACCACTCCATTTCAGAATGAGCTTCATACGAACCTGAATTGTTCGATTGCATGGACCAATCGATATCAGATTGAGTCCAAAAGTTGGGGAACATCATAATATTGTGGGTGGAGTCATTTGGTGGGTTTTGAGTGAAATCCAATCTCTAGAACTATACAATACACCAACCACTCCATTTCAGAACGAACTTTGTACGAACCAAAATTGGCCGATTTCATGAACCAATAGATATCGGATTCAGTCCAAAACTTGAGGAACATCATAATATTGTGGGAGGAGTCATTTAGGGAGTTTTGAGAGAAATCCAATCTTTAGAACTATACAATTCACCAATCACTCCACTTCAGAACGAACTTGAATTGTCCGATTTCATGGACCAACTGATATCGGATTGAGTCCAAAAGTTGGGGAACATCATAATACTGTGGGAGGAGTCATTTGGTGGGTTTTGAGTGAAATCCAATGGCCAAAACTATGCAATACACCAACCACTCCAATTGAGAACGAACTTCTTACGAACCTGAATTGTCCAATTTCATGGACCAATCGATATCGGATTGAGTCCAAACTTTGGGAACATCATAATATGGTGGGAGGAGTCAATTGGTTGGTTTTGAGTGAAATCCAATATGTTGAACTATGCAATACACCAAACACTCAATTTCACAACTAACTTCGTACGAACCAAAATTGTCCGATTTTGTGGACCAATCGATATCGGATTGAGTCCAAAACTTGGGGAACCTCATAATATTGTGAGAGCAGTCATTTGGTGGTGTTTGAGCGAAATCCAATCTCTAGAACTATACAATACACCAACCACTCCAATAGAGAACGAACTTCATACGAACATGAAGAGTCCAATTTCATGGACCAATCGATATCAGATTGAGTCCAAAACTTAGGGAACATCACAATGTTGTGGGCGGAGTCATTTGTTGAGTTTCGAGTAAAATCCAATTGCCAAAACTATGCAATACACCAACCACTCCATTTCAGAACGAACCTCGTACGAACCTGAATTGTCCGATTTCATGCACTAATCGACATCGGATTGAGTCCAAAACTTGGTGAACATCATAAAATTGTGGGAGGAGTCATTTGGTGGGTTTTGAGTGAAATCCAATCTTTAGAACTACACAATACACCAACCACTCAATTTCAGAACGAACTTCGTACGAACCTAAATTTTCCGATTTCATGGACATATCGATCTCGGATTGAGTCCAAAACTTGGGGAACATCGTAATTTTGTGGGAGGAGTCATTTATTCTGTTTTGAGTGAAATCCAATTGCCAAAACTATGCAATACACCAACCACCCCATTTCAGAACGAACCTCGTACAAACGTGAATTGTCCGATTTCATGGACCAATCGATATCGGATTGAGTCCAAAACTTGGGGAATCTCATAATATTGTGGGAGCAGTCATTTGGTGGTGTTTGAGCGAAATCCAATCTCTAGAACTATACAATACACCAACCACTCCAATAGAGAATGAACTTTATACGAACACGAAGAGTCCAATTTCATGGACCAATCGATATCGGATTGAGTCCAAAACTTGGGGAACATCACAATGTTGTGGGAGGAGTCATATGGGGAGTTTTGATAGAAATCCAATTGGTAAAACTATGCAATACACCAACCACTCCAATTGAGAACAAACTTCTTACGAACCTGAATTGTCCAATTTCATGGACCGATCGATATCGGATTGAGTCCAAAACTTGGGGAACATCATAATATTGTGGGATGAGTCATTTGGTGGGTTTTGAGTGAAATTCAATCTCTAGAACTATACAACACACCAACCACTCCATTTCAGAACGAACTTTGTTCGAACCTGAATTGTCCGATTTCATGGACCAATCGATATCGGATTGATTCCCAAACTGGGGGAGCATCATAATATGGTGGGAGGAGTCAATTGGACGGTTTTGAGTGAAATCCAATATCTTGAACTATGCAATACAACAACCACTCCATTTCCCAACGAATATCGTACGAACCTAAATTGTCCGATTTCATAGACCAATCGATATCGGATTGAGTCCAAAACTTGGGGAACATCATAATATTGTGGGAGGAGTCATTTGGTGGGTTTTGAGTGAAATCCAATCTCTAGAACTATACAATACACCAACCATTACATTTCAGAACGAACTTCGTACGAAACTGAATTGTCCCATTTCATGGACCAATCGATATCGGATTGAGTCCAAAACTTGGGGAACAACATAATATTGTGGGAGGAGTCATTTGGTGGGTTTTGAGTGAAATCCAACCGCTAGAACTATAGAATACACCAACCACTCCATTTCATAACGAACTTCGTACAAACCTGACTTGTTCGATTTCCTGGACCAATCGATAGCAGTTTGAGTCCAAAACTTGGGGAATATCATAATATTGTGGGCGGAGTCGTTTGGTGGTTTTTGAGTGAAATCGAATTAGTAGAACTATGCAATACCCCAACCACTCCATTTCACAACGAACTTCGTACGAACCTGAATTATCTAATTTCATGGACCAATCGATATCGGATTGATTCCAAAACTTGGGGTACATCATAATATGGTGGGAGGAGTCAATTGGGGGTTTTGAGTGAAATCCAATCTCCCGAACTATGCAATACAGCAACAACTCCATTTCAGAACGAACTTCGTACGAACCTTAATTGTCCAATTTTGTGGACTAATCGATATCGGATTGAGTCCAAATCTTGGGGAACATCATAATATGAAGGTAGGAATCATTTGGTGGGTTTTGAGTGAAATCCAATCTCTATAACTACGCAATACGACAACCACCCCATTTCACAACTAACTTCGTACGAACCTAAATTGTCCGATTTCATGGACCAATCGATATTGGATTGAGTCCAAAACTTGGGGAACGACATAATATTGTGGGAGGACTCATTTGGTGGGTTTTGAGTTAAATTCAATCTCTAGAACTATACAATACACAAACCACTCCATTTCAGAATGAACTTCGTACGAACCTGAATAGTCCTATTTCATAGACTGATCGATATCGGATTGGGTCCAAAACTTGGGGAACATCATAATATTGTGCGAGGAGTCATTTGGTGGTTTTTGAGTGAAATCCATTCACTAGAACTATGCAATACACCAACCACTGCATTTCACAACAAACTTTGTTCGAACCTGAATTATCCAATTTCACGGACCAATCGATATCGGATTTATTCCAAAACATGGGGACCATCATAATGTGGTGGGAGGAGTTGTTTGGTGACTTTTGAGCGAAATCCAATCCCCAGAACTATACAATACACCAACCACTCTATTTCAGAACCAACTTCGTACGAACCTGAATTGTCCAATTTGTCGGACCAATCGATACTGAATTGAGTCCAAAACTTCGGGAACATCATAATATTGTGGGAGGAGTCATTTGGGGGGTTTTGAGTGAAATCCAATCTTTAGAACTATACAATACACCAACCACTCCATTTCAAAACGAACTTCGTACGAACCTGAATTGTCCAATTTCAAGGGCCAATTGATATCAGATTGAGTCCAAAACTTGGGGAACATCATAATATGATGGGAGGAGTCATTTGGAGGGATTTTTAGGGAAATGCAAGAGCAAAAACTTGGGAATACACCAACCACTCCATTTCACGAACAAATCGATACCGAATTGAGTCCAAAACTTAGGAAACATCGTAATATTGTGGGAGGAGTCATTTGGTGGGTTTTGAGTGAAATCCAATCTCTAGAACTATGCAATACACACCCACTCCATTTTAGAACGAACTTCATACGAACCTGAATTGTCCAATTTCATGGACCAATCGACATTGGATTGAGCCCAAAACTTGGGGAACATCGTAATGTAGTGGGAGGAGTCTTTTGGTGGGTTTTGAGCCAAATCCAAGCTCTAGAACTATACAATACACCAACAACTCAATTTCAGAACAAACTTCGTATGAACCTGAATTTTCCGATTTCATGGACATATCGATCTCGGATTGAGTCCAAAACTTGGGCAACATCGTAATTTTGTGGGAGGAGTCATTTATTCAGTTTTGAGTGAAATCCAATTGCCAAAACTATACAATACACCAACCACCCCATTTCAGAACGAACCTCATACAAACGTGAATTGTCCGATTTCATGTACCAATCGATATCGGATTGAGTCCAAAACTTGGGGAACCTCATAATATTGTGGGAGCAGTCATTTGGTGGTGTTTGAGCGAAATCCAATCTCTAGAACTACACAATACACCAACCACTCCAATAGAGAACGAACTTCATACGAACATGAAGAGTCCAATTTCATGGACCAATCGATATCGGATTGAGTCGAAAACTTGGGGAACATCACAATGTTGTGGGAGGAGTCATATGGGGAGTTTTGATAGAAATCCAATCGGTAAAACTATGCAATACACCAACCACTCCAATTGAGAACGAACTTCTTACAAACCTGAATTGTCCAATTTCATAGACCAATCGATATCGGATTGAGTCCAAAACTTGGGCAACATCATAATATTGTGGGAGGAGTCATTTGGTGGGTTTTGAGTGAAATCCAATCTCTAGAACTATACAACACACCAACCACTCCATTTCAGAACGAACTTTGTTCGAACTTGAATTGTCCGATTTCATGGACCAATCGATGTCGGATTGATTCCCAAACTGGGGGAGCATCATAATATGGTGGGAGGAGTCAATTGGACGGTTTTGAGTGAAATCCAATATCTTGAACTATGCAATACAACAACCACTCCATTTCCCAACGAACATCGTACGAACCTAAATTGTCCGATTTCATAGACCAATCGATATCGGATTGAGTCCAAAACTTGGGGAACATCATAATATTGTGGGAGGAGTCATTTGGTGGGTTTTGAGTGAAATTCAATCTCTAGAACTATGCAATACACCAGCCACTCCATTTCAGAACGAACTTCGTACGAACCTGAATTGTCTGATTTCATGGACCAATCGATATCGGATTGAGTCCAAAACTTGAGGAACATCATACTTTAGTGGGAGGAATCATTTGGTGGGTTTTGACAGAAATCCAATCCCTAGAACTATACAATACCCCAACTACTCCATTTTAGAACGAACTTCGTACGAACCTGAATTGTCCGATTTCATGGACCAATCAATATCAGATTGAGTCCAAGACTTGGGGAACATCATAATATTGTGGGACGAGTCATTTGGTGGTTTTTGAGTGAAATACAATCTCCAGAACTATACAATACACCAACCACAAAATTTCAGAACGAACTTCGTACGCACCTGAATTATCTGATTTCATGGACCAATCGATATCGGATTGAGTCCAAAACTTGGCGACCATCATAATATTGTGGGAGGAGTCATTTGGTGGGTTTTGAGTGAAATCCAATCTCTAGAACTATATAGTACACCAACTACTCCATTTCAGAACGAACTTCGTACGAACCTGAATTGTCCAATTACATGTACCAATCAATATCGGATTGAGTCCAAAACTTGGGGAACATCATAATTTTGTGGGAGGAGTCATTTGGTGGGATTTGAGTGAAATCCAATCTCTAGAACTATACAATACACCAACCACTCCATTTCAGAACGAACTTCGTACGAACTTGAATTGTCCAATTACATGGACCAATCGATATCGGATTGGGTCCAAAACTTGGGGAACATCCTAATATTGTGGGAGGAGTCATTTGGTGTGTTTTGAGTGAAATCCAATTGCTAGAACTATGAAATACACCAACCCCTCCATTTTATAACAAACTTCGTTTGAACCTGAATTATCCAATTTCATGGACCAATCGATATCGGATTGAGTCCAAAACTTGGGGAACAACATATTATAGTTGGTGGAGTCATTTGGTGGGTTTTGAGTGAAATCCAGTCTCCAGAACTATATAATACACCAACCACTAAATTTCAGAACAAACTTCATACGAAGCTGAATTGTCCGATTACATGGACCAATCGATATCGGATTGAGTCCACAACTTGGCGACCATCATAATATATGGTGGGAGGAGTCATATGGTGGGTTTTGAGAGAAATCCAATCTCTAGAACTATACAATACATCAACCACTCCTTTTCAGAACGAACTTCATACGAACTTGAGTTGTCCAATTTCATGGACCAATTGAAATCAGATTGATTCCAAAACTTAGGGAACATCATAATATAGTGAGAGGAGTCAGTTGGTGGGTTTTAATGAAATTTAATCTCTAGAACTATACAATACACCAACTACTCCATTTCAGAACGAACTTCGTATGAACCTGAATTGTCCAATTACATGGACCAATCGATATCGGATTGAGTCCAAAACTTGGGGAACATCCTAATATTGTGGGAGGAGTCATTTGGTGTGTTTTGAGTGAAATCCAATTGCTAGAACTATGTAATACACCAACCACTCCATTTCCCAACGAACATCGTACGAACCTAAATTGTCCGATTTCATAGACCAATCGATATCGGATTGATTCCAAAACTTGGGGACCATCATAATATGGTGGGAGAAGTCAATTGGTAGGTTTTGAGAGAAATCCAATCTCTCGAACTATGCAATACACTAACCACTCCATTTCAGAACGAACTTCGTACGAAGCTGAATTGTCCAATTTAATGGACCAATCGATATCGGATTGGGTCCCAAATTTGTGGGAGGAGTCATTTGGTGATTTTTGAGTGAAATCCAGTCTCCAGAACTATACCAGACTCCAACCACTCCATTTCAGAACTGACTTTGTACGAACCTGAATTGTCCAATTTCATGGACCAATCGATATCGGATTGAGTCCAAAACTTGGCGAACATCATAATATATGGTGGGAGGAGTCATATGGTGGGTTTTGAGACAAATCCAATCTCTAGAACTATACATACACTGACCACTCCATTTCAGAACGAACTTCTTACGAACTTGAATTGTCCAATTTCATGGACCAATTGAAATCAGATGGATTCCAAAACTTGGGGAACATCATAATATGATGGGAGGAGTCATTTGGTGGGTTTTGAGTGAAATCCAATCTCTTGAACTATGAAATACACCAACCACTCCATTTCAGAACGAATTTCGTACGAACCGGAATTGTCCAATTTCATGGACCAATCGATATCGGATTGAGTCCAAAGCGTGGGGAATGTCATAATGTTGTGGGAGGAGTCATTTTGTGTGTTTTGAGTGAAATCCAATGGCAAAAACCATGGAACACACCAACCACTCCATTTCAGAACGAACTTCGTACGAACCTGAACTGTCCGATTTCATGGACCAATCGATATCGGATAGAGTCCAAAACCTGGGGGACATCATCATATTATGGGAGGAGTCATTTGGGGGGTTTTCATTGAAATCTAATCTCTTGAACTATACAATGCACCAACCACCTTATTTAAGAACAAATTATGTACGAACATGAATTGTCCAATTTAGTGGACCAATCGATCTCGGATTGAGTCCAAAACTTGGGGAACATCATAACATGATGGGAGGAGTCATTTGGTGGGTCTTGAGTGAAATCCAATCTCTTAAACTATGGAATACACCAACCTCTCCATTTGAGAACGAACTTCATACGAACCTGAATTGTCCAATTTCATGGACCAATTGATATCAGATTGAGTCCAAAACTTGGGGAACATCATAATATATGGTGGGAGGAGTCATTTGTTGGGTTTCGAGGGAAATCCAATCTCTAGAACTATGCAATACACCATCCACTCCATTACAGAACGAACTTCGTACGAACCTGAATTATCCAATTTCATGGACCAATAGATATCGAATTGAGTCCAAAACTTGGGGAACATCATAATATGATGGGAGGAGTCATTTGGTGGGTTTTTAGTGAAATCCAATTTCTTAAACTATGCAATACACCAACTAGTCCATTTCAGAACGTACTTCGTACAAACCAGAATTGTCCGATTGCATGGACCAATCAGTATCGGATTGATTCCAAACCTTGAGGAACATCATAATCTTGTGGGAGGAGTCATTTGGTGGGTTTTGAGCGAAATCCAATCTCTAGAAACATGCAATACACCAACAATTCCATTTTAGAACTAACTTAATACGAAACTGAATTCTCCACTTTCATGGGCCAATCGATATCGGATTGAGTCTAAAACTTAGGGAACATCATAATGTTGAGGGAGGTGTCATTTGGTGGGGTTTAGGTGAAATCCAATCTCCAGAACTATGCAATACACCAATAACTCCATTTCAGAACTAACTTCGTACGAACCTGCATTGTCCAATTTCATGGACCAATCGATATCGGATTGAGCCCAAAACTTGGGGAACATCATAATATGGTTTGAGGAGTTATTTTGGGAGTTTTTAGTGAAATCCAATGGCTAAAACAATGCAATACACAAACTACTCCATTTAAGGATGAACTTCGTTCGAACCTGAATTGTCCGATTTAATGGACCAATCGATATCGGATTGAGTCCAAAACTTGGGGAACATCATAATATTGTGGGAGGTGTCATTTGGTGGGTTTTGAATGAAATCCAATCTCGAGAACTATACAATACACCAACCACTTCATTTCAGAACGAACTTCGTACGAACCTGAATTGTCCAATTTCATGGACCAATAGATATCGGACTGAGTCCAAAACTTGGGGAACATCAAAATGTTGTGGGAGGAGTCATTTTGTGAGTTTTGAATGTAATCCAATGGCTAAAACTATGCAATACACCAACCACTCCATTTCTTAACGAACTTCGTACAGACCTGAATTGTCCAATTTCATGGACCAATGGATATCGGATTGAGTCCAAAACATGGGGAACAAAATAATATGGTGGGAGGAATCATTTGTTCAGTTTTGAGTGAAATCCAAGGGCTCAAACTACGCAATACACCAAACACTGCATTTCATAACGCACTTCGTACGAACCTGAATTGTCCGATTCATGGACCAATCAATATCGGATTGAGTCCAAAACCTGGGGAACATCATAATATAGTGGGAGGAGTCATTTGGGGGGTTTTGAGTGAAATCCAATCTCTAGAACTATGCAATACACCAACCACTCCTTTTGAAAACGAACTTCATACGAACCTGAATTGTCTGATTTCATGGACAAATCGATATCGGATTGAGTCCAAAACTTGTGGAACATCATATTATTATGGGAGGAGTCATTTGGTGGTTTTAGAGTCAAATCCAATCTCTGGAACTATGCAATACACCAACCACTCCATTTCAGAACGAACTTCGTACGAACATGAATTGTCCAATTTCATGGACCGATCGATATCGGATTGAGTCCAAAACTTGGGGAACAACATAATATGGCCGGAGGACTCATTTGGTGGGTTTTCAGTGAAATCAAATCTCAAGAACTATGCAATAAACCAACCACTCCATTTGAGAACGAACTTCGTACAAACCGTAATTGTCCAAATTCATGCACCAATCGAAATTGAATTGAGTCCAAAACTTGGGGAACAACAAAATGTGGTGGGAGGAGTCATTTGGTGAGTTTTGAGTGAAATCCAATGGCTAGAACTATGCAATACACCAACCACTCCATTTCATAACGAACTTTGTATGAACCTAAATTGTCCAATTTCATACACCAATCGATATCGGATTGAGTCCAAAACTTGGGGAACATCATAATGTTGTCGATGGAGTCATTTGGTGAGTTTTGAGTGAAATACAATGGCCAAAACTATGCAATACACAAACCACTCTATTAGAGAACGAACTTCGTACGAACCTGAATTGTCCGATTTCATGGACGAATCGATATAGGATTGAGTCCAAAACTTGGGGAACATCATAATATTATGGGAGGAGTCATTCGGTTGTTTTTGAGTGAAATCCAATCTCTAGAACTATGCAATACACCAGCCACTCCATTTCAGAACGAACTTCGTATGAAACTGAATTGTTCAATTTCATGGACCAATTAATATCGGATTGAGTCCAAACCTTGGGAACATCATAATATGGTGGGAGGAGTCATTTAGTGAGTTTTGACTGAAACCCAATCTCTAGAACTAAACAATAAACTCACTAAAATCCAATCTCTAGAACTAAACAATATACCAACCACTCCATTTCAAAACCAACTTCGTACGAACCTGAATTGTCCAATTTCATGGAGCAATCGATATCGAATTGAGTCCAAAACATGAGGAATGTCACAATGTTATGGGAGGAGTCATTTGGTGAGTTTTGAGAGAAATCCAATGGCTAAAACTATCACTACTACAAAAAAGCAAAAGGACGACTGTAAATCACCGTCGTGTATTCGGTTTTTCAATGGTCGTGGAATCCACCGTCATCTTTTCCCTCATAAACCACGACGCTATCACCGTCGTTGTTAAAATATACAACGTCATCAACAAATACAAAACGACGTCTTTGTACTGCAAAAAGATCTAAAAAAGCAGTCGAGGATGAGAATAGACGACCAACTCTCTAAAAAAACCGTCGTTAAAAAGGAAAAATATGACACATATTAACAGAACAAGGCCGCAAGATAGACATACAACGACGAAAATCAAAATAAGACGCCGTTAAATATCATTTTCACGACAATAAAAAATATGACGTCTTTAAATACATTAGAAGACGACGTTATTGATACCTACTACGTCGCCTATATAAAAACAGCCGTCGTAAAATAAATTTTCCACTTCGATTTTTCTATAAAAGATGACGTGGAAATAGTTGTCAGTGTCATTATTTACGACGTATGTATTTATAGAGTAGACGTTGAACAACGAAACAACGTCGGTTACAAATATATGAGAGTCGTATTACAAAATTTATACGTCCTATTTTCAGAAACAAACAACGACGATAAATATTAGACGTTGTTAAATAAAACAACGTCGAAAACAAATAAAAACAGACGTGTTTAGTCTGCTAAAGTTCTAAAAAATAGTCGAGGATGAGAATAGACGACCAACTCAAACAAATCACCGTCGTTAAAAGGAAAAATATGACACATATTAAAAGAACAAGGCCGCAAGATAGACATACAACGACGACAACTAAAACACTACGCCGTTAAATATAATTTTTACGACAAGAAAAAATATGACGTCTTTAAATACATGAGAAGACGACGTTATTGAAATCTACTACGTCTCTTATTTACAAACAACCGTCGTGAAATAAATTTCCACTTCGATTTTTCTAAAAAAGATGACGTGGAAATAGTTGTCAGTGTCATTATTTACGACGTATGTATTTATATAGTTGACGTTGAAATGCGAAACGACGTCGGTGGCATTTATATAGTCGACGTTGTATTTATATGTATTCATTACTCACGACGCACTTATTAATATAGACGACGTTGAACTTCTAAACAACGTCGGTTCCAAATAAATGAGAGCCGTATTACAGAACATATAGACGGCGTTGATTATGATGAGAGCCGTATTACAAATAACGTCGTTTAATTGATATTAGACGGCGGTTATAATGAATTACCGTCGGAATTCATTTCGTTCCTCTTCGTTTATAAAAGAACTTGCGACGTGGAAAATGTATGATGACGTCGTATTTTTTAACGTTCAGATTATATATCTCGTTTTTTAGACGTCGGTATTATGGGATTGGAGTCGTGTTATTTTGAATTACATGGCGGTTCTTAATCCTTCCCCGACGTGATATCCTGAATAATTGCTTCACAATAGCGTCGTGGTTCTTCATTGTTACGTTGCTTTAAGACGTCGGTAAATATGCTGAATAACTGGTTCACAATAACGTCGTGTTTTATTTGAACGTAGAAAGTGAAGAAATCACATTACAATATATTACAAAATTAATGTCATACACTGCCAATTACATAAGCATCATTCAATCCATATATCTTCACACCCATCTCGAATATTTTGACCCTAACTCACCCACCAGTTCATCAAATGTGTCAACATTTGGCATCCCTCTAGTAAATGGCTCACACTCAATTATCACATCACCTAAGACTTCATCACCAATAACATCATTATATTCTCTATTAGGCATTGATAACACTACCGACCAACCACGATGCATCGGGTCGTCAACAAAAAATATTTGTTTGACTTGAGAAGCCAAAACAAATTGGTCATTCCTATGTCCAATTTTACTCAAATCTACAAGGGTAAATCCAAGTTCGTCGACTACAAGACCAGAACTATCTATCCAATCACACCTAAAGACTGGGATTGTAAACTTTTGGTAGTCAAGGTCCCAAATTTCTTGAATGACACCATAGAAACCCATATTTGAGAGAATTGGGTTTTTATCCTTGGCACTAGCAACTTGCATGGTATGTGCAAGTAAATAAACTCCACTATTTTGAGTTGTCCGCACATCATCTTGTGCCTTGATATTGAATTTAATACCTTTAATAAGATAGCTCCTATATAATGGCACTGACATGTTTGGACCAGCTGCTAGCCACCTTAAATTTTCTGATACGCCATGATTGTCTTCCTCAAGTTCACTTTGAACCTGCAAATTAATCATATCTTAATTCAATCTAACATATAAATAAGAAGAAAATTAAAAGAGAAATATGTTATTCAACAACATATACCTTGAAGCGTAGCCATTGAATGAAAGTGCTATTGTGCTTATCCTGCAGCCACTTTGTTCTCTTTCTAAATTTTGGATAAGCAGTCTTGATGTGGATCATATGTTGCCTACATGACACGAAAAATTCAAGCATTACGGTCCCAAATATAGAAGATAAACATAAGAAATAATTTAAAATGGAAACTTAAAGAATAAAACTCATACGTACTCGATATAAGGTAGGACTTCCTCCGTATTCTCCAAGACATATAGATGTGCTTGATTCAACAGGTCCTGATCAACTACGCTCACTGTGCAACCTGATAATGGCTTTGAAAGTCCCATCTTTTGGCTTGAAGGCACTCCAACTGTACTAACATCAGATAAATGCTGAGTACAAAACTCTACCGCTTCTTCAGCTATATACCGCTCAGCAATGCAACCTTCGGGACGAGTACGATTCTGAACATACCCCTTCAGCACTTTCATATATCTTTCAAACGGATACATCCACCTAAAATATACTGGCCCACATAGACGAACTTCTCTGACAAGATGTACTACTAGATGAACCATGATATCAAAGAATGAAGGGGGAAAGTACTTCTCAAGCAAACACAGAGTAACTACTACATCTTCTTCCAACTTATCTAGCTTGGAAACATCAACAGTCTTTGCACATATAGCATTGAAGAAGAAGCACAAACGAGTTATTGCATACCTTGCAGGCTTCTCCAAAACAGAACGAATTGCCACAGGGAGCAATTGTTGCATTAAGGTATGACAATCATGTGATTTAAGGCCAAGAAGTCTTGAATCTTGTAAAGATACAAGATTTTTAATATTTGAAGAATAACCTTCAGGGACCTTCATACCATAGAAAGAATTGCAAACCTCTCTCTTCTCTGCTCTTGACAAATTCCAAGGCCCAGGAGGCAAACGAGTACGTCTTTCTCCATACTCGGGTTGCAAATCAGTTTTGACCCCCATGTTCAATAAATCTAATCGAGCAGCAATCCCATCTTTATTTTTTCCAGGGATCTCCAGCAATGTACCAATGATACTATCGCAAACATTCTTCTCAATGTGCATAACATCTAGGGCATGCCTCACAGGAAGGTATTTCCAATACTCGAGATCAAAGAATATTGATTTCTTCTTCCAACAAACTCTGTCACCATTTTCAACCATATGCAGCACTTCTTCTCCGGTTAATGGCTGGGAGGTATGCCATATTCAGGTTTCCCATTAAAAGCTGCACGTTGCCTCCTATATGGATGATTGATTGGTAACCATTTTCTATGCCCAATGTAACAAATTTTGTGGCCATTTTTCAACCTGTGACTAGGTGTATCATCGCCGCATATTGGACAAGCTTTATATCCTTTAACAACACAACCAGATAAGTTTCCATAGGCGGGGAAATCATTAATTGTCCACATTAATGCAGCTCTGAGTGTAAAGTATTCTCCATTATGTGCATCATACACTCCTCTAATCCCATCCCACAAAGATTTTAAATCATCAATCAAAGGCTCCAAGTAGACGTCTATATCATTTCCGGGTTGTTTAGGACCGGAAATCAATAAGGTTAACATCATGAACTTTCGTTTCATGCACAGCCATGGAGGGAGATTATATGTAACTAAGATAACCGGCCAACAACTATATCTGCTACTTAGAGAACTGTGGGGATTGAATCCATCAGATGAAAGAGCCAATCTCAAGTTTCTCGGCTCATTACCAAACTCAGGCCATTTATCATCAAGAAGTTTCCAAGACGGGGAATCCGCCGGATGAGACATCTGACCGTCAATTGATTTTCTAGCAGCATGCCAAGTCAAACTCTTAGCTGTCTCATGTGATTGAAACATCCTTTTAAACCTTGGAATTGGAGGAAAATACCACACCACCTTCGCTGGCACACCCTCTTTCAAGATTGAATCTTTGCCTTCCTTCCACCTTGAGATACCACAAGTAGGACAATTAGTTGAATCCTCATACTCCTTCCTATACAAGATGCAATCATTGGGGCATGCGTGCATTTTCTCATAACTCAGCCCCAATGCACACAAAGTCTTTTTAGCCTCATACATAGAGGTTGGTATTGTATTTCCTTCTGGAAGCAAATCGCCTTGAAGTATCAATAATTCTGTAAAACAGACATCACTCATCCCATGTTTTGCCTTCAAATTATACAACTTCACTAATGCCGATAACTTCGTGTACTTTCTACAACCAGGGTACACTGGTTGATCTCCATCCCCAATCACATTGGCAAACTCATACGGATCGGAACCAAAATCACCAAAATCATTATCATCCATATCAATTTCTTCAGACACAAAACTGTACCTACTATGGCCATCATCTTCTTCAACATTTCTACTAGCATTAGTAGTTGCTTCCCAAGGTTCTCCGTGAAATGTCCAATTCTTATAGCTTTGGTCAATTCCATTAAAGTATAAGTGATCCCTTATAATTCCAACCCCAAACAACTTCAAATTAACACATTTAACACATGGACAACGGATATGTGTTGTAGTTAGAAGATTTTCTACAGCAAAGTTCAAAAATGCTTCCACCCCAAACTCATATGCCTTCGATCTTCTATCCGAGTGCATCCATGACTTATCCATCTCCGACACTATAACCTATTATCTATAATAAAGTGAAAATACAGGCAATGACCATCACTATAGCAGATTATACAAAGATCTAATAGCAAGTAATACACAACAGAGACGACGGGTTTTAAACAAAAACAGACGTATTTGGCATATATAGACGACGGATTTTCAACAGACGTCGTCTAATATAAGTAATACAAACGACGGTTTATGAAAAAACCGTCGTGTATAAGTAATACAACGACGGTTTTTTCATAAACCGTCGTGTAATCGTCGTCGTATGCCTAAAAAGGCGTCGTGTCTCAGTTTATTTTCAAGAACCCAAAACCCATTAAGAACACAACATATATATGAAACCAAGCAAGAAACCAACATATACATGAAACCAAGCATGAAAACAATAAATCCATTCCCAATTCAACATAACATAGGGTGATTAAAAGATCCGACAAAATTAAATCCATTCCCAATTCAACATA
This sequence comes from Prunus davidiana, assembly GCA_020226225.1. NCBI lineage: Eukaryota > Viridiplantae > Streptophyta > Magnoliopsida > Rosales > Rosaceae > Prunus > Prunus davidiana. The sequence goes on along the minus strand of CM035334.1, from coordinate 16,936,456 downwards.
ACAGATAATGTAATCCATGAACCCATTAAACAGAAAATCCATGAACCCATACCTATAAGCACATTATTAACAGATCGCAAAGCATATACCTAAAACCCTTTAACAAAACAACCTAATATCATTCAATGAATTTACAAGGGGAAGATAGGGTTTGTACTTACAGGTTGGACGAGCTCACAGATTCGACGGAGCCTGGAGAGTGCAACTTTTAATTAGAGCAGAAGTGAGAGAGCGAAATGTTATGTTGCGCGAAATCTGAAAATTTTAGGGTTCAGGGTTAGAAGTATAAGAATAAGAGCCAAATATAAAAAAATTTAGGCGCGCGAAAATTTTTAGAGAGCGCGCTCTTTAAAACGTCGAAAGAAAAACCATGGCGAAAGTTCTACAAGAACCGACGTAAATGTAATATTCCACGACGGAAACACTGAACGTAACGCCGTTTATTTTGACGCTTCATTTTTCGGATTAATTTTAAATTTATTTTGAATATTTTGATATAAAGACGACTGAAAAACCACGTCGGGGTTAAGAAATTGAAAACGTTGTAAATTATAATAGACGACTTACATATTAAAATGACGTCGTTTAAAGTAAAACCATGTCGGATATTTTACTGCACGACGTAACATATGTATTCCACGACTCAACCACCGTCGTTAAAAATTAATACCCTAAACCCTTAAAACTAAATTATATAATTTTAAAAATTAAGTTTATAAAAGGGTTTATGGTTTTACAGCCTAATATATACCCTAGACTACCCAAAAATTATACTTTAAAAATAAACCCCAATAAATAACAACCCTAATCTCTAAACCCTAGACTCTAAACCCTAAACCATAAAACTAGAAGTGATTTTATGACTCATCAAAACAATTTTGTTTTGGATGGTCATTTTAAATTTTTGTTATTCAAAATGAATTTTTTCAAGGTTTAGGGGGAAGAAAATATATCAATGACTTCATAGGAGTTGACTTTGCATTTTTCTGATTTATTTTAAATTTATTTTGAATATTTTGATATAAAAATAATAAAATATTCTTATCACAACAACAAACCACGTCGGTGTTAATAAATTGTAGACGTTGTAAATTGTAATAGACGACTAAGTTGTTAAAATGACGTCGTTTAAATGAGAAACCATGGCGGATATTTAACTATCCGACGTAAAATATATATTCCACGACTTAACCGCTGTCGTTACAAAGTACTACCCTGAACCCTTAAGAAATTGAAGACGTTGTAAACCATAAACGACTCAATTGTTCAAAGAACGTCGTCTAAATATCCTTTTACGTCGGATTTGTTTAAAACGAAACAACAAAAAACGACGGCTTTTGACTTTATTACGTCGTTGGAAAAGTATTACACGTCGGTTACGCAATTTGTATGTTTGTTTTTTTTTTAATTTAAGAAAACCTCAACAAATTTTTACATTATATATTATAGACAAAATTTGTACATTATACATAAATATCAAGTGTTCAATAATTCCCCTATTCCAGGTGAAGGCAAACAAACTCTGCCCATTCATTCCGGACTTCATCAATTGCTTCTTGGGGGTATGGCGCTTCCTGTTTTCCCTTGCATACTGCATAAACAATGACTATTAGGGTTTATAAATAAAAGGAAATTCAATCACAGACGACCATAACCGACGTAGTATATCTATTCAACGACGGTAATTTTACATGACCGTCGTTGATAATACAAAAAACGACGTAAAATGTATGAAGGTAATTTCTTCTTACCTTCTTCTCAAACGCCAAGGAAGGATCCATGATGATGTCCCTCATGAAGCGCATCACATAATACCCGCATTCGACACTGCTGGGTTGCTTTGGTGTGCCTGACAGAGTTTTCCAAATTACTGCCTTACGGCCTGATCTGGCTATGTGAGAATTATAAATTTTTATGGCACTGTTCACGATGTTTTTGGCCTCTTCATCGACCACACGATTTCCTGGCAGAGGATCCAGAAAATAGACGGTTTCCCTCTTTGCTCTTACAATCAGCAAGATCCAATGACGGCTGCACAAAATTAATATAAAAACGACGGTTATTTACAAAAACGACGTATTATAATATTTCACACGACGAAATAAAGTAGCAATCGACGACATTATATATTTATCACGACGATAAATAACTACCGACGTGGTTAGTAGTTTCAAACGACTCAATAAAATAAAACACCGACGTGGTTAGTTTATACGCTGTCATTTATTGAAAATCATAAAAACAAAATCCTGTTAAGGAGACTAACCCTGGATTGTAAGGCATCATGAAAATCTGTTCACCGTCAGTCCTCTGAAGTCGAGCTGCTACCAGTCGTGATCTGTCAGCTATTGTGCCAGAGTTGGCACTAACTGTAGCAGGGTCGATAAAGCCAACCATGCTGCACATATTTGCTTGTTTCAAAACATCGTGTAAGTACCTAAATATATAAAATAATATAAACAAGTCAGCACAAAAAAACACACGACGGTTATGTATAACAAAACGACGTATTATAAAATTTCACACGACGTACTGAAATAGACAACGACGTTATAATATATTTATCACGACGGTACATACTAACGACGTGGTTAGTTAGTTAAGACGACGCAATAAATAAACCAACGACGTATTATTTTAGAATGACAAACCTCATATATACAGCAATGACAGTAGCTCCTATTTCTTCCATGCCTGCAAATTGTGTAATATCTTCAGGCAGGAGGAAGGTATCGCGTTCTAGACCAAACACCTCCTTATCAATGTAAAGTTCAGGGTCTTATCCTGAGGCACGAGTGTCGTTTCCACATAACGACAAAGGGATTTTAAAGAAGATGGCGCCTCCATATTTGAATAATCAACAACTTTAATAACCTGTTTAAAGAAATAAAAAAAATGACGTGGTAATTCAATAAAAACGACGGTTTAAGGAATAAAACGTCGTCTGAAAAGAATTTAAACGACGGTGAAAAAACCGTCGTGGTGAATAATTTATTACGTCTTAGAAAAAAATTCCGCCGTCTAAGTTGTAAACAAACGACGGTTTAAAGAAAAATATCGACGTCTGAAATTTTGAAAAACAAATAAAAAAGGCAAAGTTATGTGAACATACCTGGTCGTCATCTTCTTTCTCCTTTTCATCTTGTTTTTCTTCTTTCTTCTCTTCATCTATGACGTCGGGAATGACTAACACCGTCGTCTAAAAACCACAAAGTTTTAAAAATAACGACGTTTAATGGCGTGTAAAACAAGTAAACTAAATACGACGTGGTATTGAAATACAAACGACGGTTTATTTTTAAAATCGTCGTGGTATGTATTTCAAACGACGGTTTTATTAATAATAACGACGTCTAATAGTTTTTAAAAAAACAGAGAATTCAAAGTTCAGATATGTTACCTTTTCTTCCTGATGTTTCCCATTTTTGGCAGTATCATCCTCAAAATGTAGGGATCTCACATCACCTCCAGAGCAGCTTGCTTTGTCAGACATTGGATTTTTGGGACTTTGGCTAATTCTTGGTTTAAGCATGCTTGGATCAAAATTGGGAATTAATTGGGAAAGCTGACTCAGGAAATGCTCCCTCTCAGCCTCTACCAATTGTTTCGTTCTAGCCTCCATCCTTAAAGCCTCTTCCCTTGCCTTAGCTTCCATCTTTTTAGTCTCTTCTTGAAGGAGAACTCTTAAACTGTCCTTTAAACGGTCGTCAAAGCTCACCCTCTGTGGTTTGGGTAAATTGAAATATTGCCTTGGTGAAATCCCAGCACCTACTCCTCTCACTCTGCCTGGATGCTCGGGGCCCAAAGCCATGGTCAGCACATCATTGCTGCCAGATACAGTGACTTTGCCTTCCGAGACTTGTTTTTGCAATTCATCCTAAAACAAAGATATATAAAAAAGTAAGAACAAAAAACACACGACGGTTATTTATATACAAACGACGTATTATATAATTTCACACGACGCAATAACATATAAATCGACGTTATTATAATTTATCACGACGGTAGTTATACCGACGTGGTTAGTTTTTTAAAACGACGAAATGAATAAACCACCGACGTCTTATGCTTTATTTACAGATAACAGAGGGATGATTCAATATTCACACCTTTAACGACCTTGTTTAAAACATTTCGACGTAGTAATTTAATACAAACGACGCGAAAATGAACCACCGACATCTTATGCTATAATTACAGAAAACAGAGTAGTGATTCCTGATTTAGACCTTTAACGACGTTTTTAAAAAAATTTCGACGTGGTAATATCATTCACACGACGCAAAATATAACATAAGACGTAATAAGAATTATTCACAGTTTAATAAAAATTTAAAACAGGGTGAGTAGGCTTACAATTAATTTTGCTTTCTCTGCCACCTTTGGATCCGGGATGTTACCATGTTTGTCCTGTCTAGCTCTCTTCCATAAGGTAGATCGATCAATTTCTACCCCAGGCATGGTTTCCTCCAATTGATCCTCCAAACCAGCATATCCTTTTCGAGACAATCGATGATTGTACTCAAGTTTCTCCCTAATCTGTGCATGTTGAGAATGCACAGACTCAAAATCTTTGGATAACCTTGAAGCTACAAAGGCATCCCATTGTGCTTTCTCTATGAATTTATATGTTTCAGGGGGTTGGCTTAATCTCTCCCTGTCATTGGTGTATGGAAGGATATAATGCCTCGTTAGTGTAGACTTGAAATCCTTCCATTTCTTGGCAGCAGAAGCTAACACAGAGTTCTTGCCCCCTTGACCTACCACAAAAGCAATGTCAACTGCTTCCCAAATCTGCTCCTTTATATCCTTGGGATTTGAGCCCATTTCATGTCCACAAGTGGAACTCTGGAGCGTGCCAACACACCAATGTAGGACTGCATCTCACTATGTGCTTGGCCAATTCCTTTCCCCCTTTTATTGTACTCAACAATTGGCCTGAGTTTCTGAAGTTTTCTCTTCACACACGAGGCATTGTGTTCATACCTCGACCAGACTTTGAATCATCAGAGATTGTCGTGCTGGTTGGTTCTGTCTCAGCAGATGATGAAGCAAACTTCATCTTCTTCGAAGACTTCATCTTCTTCGAAGACTTCTCTTGAGGAGTTACCATTCCAAGCTCCTTACCTCCATTTTTCTTGGAGCCAGAGTCCTTACTTTGGTCTTGGTGAGAAACCATTTTTACAGACAAAACTGCAAGTGAAAATATTTCAGGAAAAGATTAAGAACACAAACGACGGTTATTAATAAAATACGACGTATGATATGATTTTAAACGACGCAATGAAATAATCTCAGACGTAATAAATGTTTAAAACCAAGGTAATTAAACAACGACGAAATAATATAAAATAAGACGTAATAATAACTTATTACGTCGATATTTACCGGACGACGTGATAATTAACTATAAACGACGAAATATTTATATAACGTCGTGGTATTGATGTTCACACGACGTCAATAGTAATATACCGTCGTCTATATAAGGATCCAAAACCCTTCTTTCTTTCTCTGTGAATGTTTGATTGCAGATTTGATTTTTCTGAACCATGGTTTTTGTTTTCTAATTTGATAAAATACAAGGCCAAGAAAGAAAGTTTTGGAATCTTATATAGACGACGGTATTTTAATATGACGTCGTGGTATTAACATTCACACGACGTAAAACAATAAGATACTGTCGTCTATATTAGATACCAACCCTACTTTCTTTTTCTTTATATTTTATCAAATTAGGGAAAAACAAAAACCATTGTTCAGAGAAATCAAACCTGCAATTAAACAAGCAAATAAAAAAAAGACTATAATTTTAAAAACAACTTTGTCAATTTTCAGACGACGCTAGAACGACTGACGAACCGTCGTGGTCTACATATTTAACCACGTAAATAAGAAGCTACCGTCGTCTTATTTAGTTGAGGTAGTTGTCTTCAAAGTTGGAAACTTTCCCTCTTTGTCTGTATATTTTATCAAACTTGGAAAGAAGTAAAATGATTTTGGCCAGAAAAAAGGTAAAAAGATTTTTCAAACAAAAAACGTATGAGCATGCAAAACCAAAATAGTGAAAATGAAAGCTTACCTTTTGCGTGCAATGAAAGCAAGAGGAAGACGATCGATGTTTAAGTTCAGAGACGACGAAGAAGACGAGAGGAAGACGATGAGATACTCTGACAGTGCTCTGACAAGGAAAAAAGACCAAAAGTTTTCTCTGGGAGATTGAAATTTTTAATCGGGTTTGGAAACAGTGCATGTGTAAGTCAGGTAGACGAAAAGTTGCTTACATATAAAACCATTTCAAAAAAATAATACGGCGGTTACATATAACTACGACGTATAAATTACAAAATACGACGGTACATTTAACTTCGACGTGGTAAATAAATACGACAGTAGTGTTGTAGGTACCGTCGTAGTAAACTCAAAAATTAAAGTACATAAGTAATAACTCGCGTCATGGTAGATTATTTAACACGTCGTTTTTATTAATGTACCGACGTGGATTTCTGTAATATACGTCGGTCATACCGACGTTGATTTTACAATTTAAACGGCGGTTTTTTTGTAAGGACCGCCGTTGGTTTTAAAAATTTATTCTATAAATTTGTCGCTTTCATTCATTTTCGGTTTACATTTAGGGTTCCAAGTTCTTCCTCTCTCAGAGACACTGTCTCTCACATCTCAAAGACAATAATTTGGATGTCTTTCTCAAAGAGAAATTGAGCTTACTCGCATCAAATCTATGTCCACAAGAAGAAGCTTGTCAACTAGCCTTCTCACTTCCTTGATCAAGCCTGATAGGACACTTAGTGCTTCTGAATACTCCTTGCTTTCCATCAAAAGAGATGCAAGCCTGGCCTCCACTCGCTGTCGAAGGAAAGTTCGCTTCTCAGGGAAATCTGAAGATCAGATGTGCCTGATCCTCTGCTTGATTTTCTTGGCTAAGAAGATCCGTCAGATTTGTGATAGCCTCTTCCTTTATCCGTAGAGCTTCAGAAGAAGAAGATGGGTTTCAAGAATGCGATAAAGAATAGAAATGGCTTCAGATGGCCTCTAAAGCATGAGCAATCGAATCAGTGCTTTGAACTATACAAGTCAATGCTTTGAACTATACAAGTCCTGCAGAAAGATAAAGGACCAAACTGTTAAAGAAACTGAAACTGTTAAAGAAACCCTAAACTAACACGACGCAATATTTGTTTTGCGACGTGGAATCTTTCATTTAACGTCGTTAGGTTTAATAAACCGACGTGGATTTGAATTTTTAAATTATGAATAGAAATTTTTTTCCCGTGACCTTTCAGTTTATTTTTCAATTACAGTGTGTTATAAATAGAGTTTTTTTTCCGGAGGAAATTTAAAATGAAGGAAATTAATGTTCTGGAATATGTAAAGTTTCTTTTTTGGATGACAGATTTAAATAAAATAAGAATATAAAAACAACGACTGTTTTTTATTACTGTCGTCGTTTTTCGTCGTCTTAAGTAAGACTAAGACGACGTAATATATTTGTTGAGCGACGTTGATTTGTTTTTTAAACGTCGTTAGGTATAATATAACCGTCGTTGAAAATTGTCTCTCTGATTGCAAATTTGCAACGACGTTAGGTATAATATTTGTAGATACACAAACGCACACACATCATCAACTTCCAAAAAATTGTCTCTCTGATTGCAAATCTGTGTCATCTGTTAAGATTATGATGTGGAACAGAGTTCCATCTGGTAAGATTTCGTAACCCTTGGGATCTCAGAAAAATCTGATTATGTCGGCGGTTTTCTATATAAACCGTCGTGTTATTTCAATTCTTGTCATTAAGTAGATCTACCGACGTAGGATAAGAAAATCAAAGAAAAAAATTGTTAACAAAAATTCTTATTAAGACGACGGTTTAAATTAAAGGTACGACGTATAAAATGAATAAATACGACGTTAAATTTTATAGTACGATTTAAAGATAACGTCGTAGAACTATACGAGAATGACGTCGATATATTTATATTTTCCGTCGTTGTACATTAATTTAATACGCGATATTTTGTATTTTAAAGCCGTGGATTTGTTTGTAATTATACGGCGTCTTATACGAAAACCTCGTCGTGTTATTTTATGAGTAAAAACGGCGGCTTTTATTGAAATCGTCGTCTTTACTTTCTACGTCGGTCGATTCATAACTTCTGCCGTTCTTTGTTGGTTTTGATTTTACACTGCGGAAATCTGTTTCAAATAGACGTCGGTTGTTTAATTAGGTACGTCGTTGTTTTTGAACAGCCATTTGAATCTCCATTTTTTAGTTGTCTAAGGTGGTATTACACGACGGTGTTTTTAGAACCGTCGTCTTTTTAAAAACCACGACGGTTTTCACTTAGACCGTCGTTGTTTTCTGGTCGTCTTTTTCACTTTTTGTAGTAGTGTGAGATCAAGTGATCATTTTAAGTTTTTGTTTTAGATTGATTTTTTGGCTATCTTTGATCTGTTCACCTCCACTCGTATTTATAAAAAAAATGCTTGAATGAGATTTCTAATCTTTTAATAATACGAGGCTGATTTTCTAAAAGCAAGATCTTTTATTTTAAATGTCAAAGAAAAGGGGAATTTTATCTATTCTGTCAAAAAGCTATCAACAGTTAGTTCTTATGGTGATCATTTCTCTGTTTTGGAAAGAAAATCTAATTCCTTTAACTACTCTGTGTAAGAATTCAATCTGTTGTGATGGTTAGTTTGATTTTCCAGATGAACAACTCCCTGCTCCCTACTTATCTCTTTTAGAAAATACAGTTTGCTTATCCCTTGGAAATGGTACATGCTTTGGAGCAGATTTTTCTTTCTATATAGAAAGGGATTTTGATCTTCTTGCTTGACTGTAAAGATTGGAGAAGTCGTCCTGTAAAACCTTCTTTCATTAATTCCCCATCAACTCCCTTGAGATAGTCACGTGGGTTTTTTGAGAATAGATTTTCAAAAAAGAATTTGCTGACCTTTTTCTGGGTTTTGAGATCCAATCCTTCTTTAGAAATTTATCGACCTGCTTGGTGATGAATTGCCATTTAATTTTGTAATTTCATTGATTTATTCATTCTTTATGCTCTTTTAAACCTCTGCCAATTTGCAAAAAGACATGGGCCTCTGATGATAATTTCTGGGCTTTCTTCATTTTGGGCTGCTCCTCCGTTTTCTTTAAAATATCAAGCACAAGCTGTGCTCATGTTATTGTGGGTTTCAGAAATGGGTTGGGCTTCGCATAATTTTTAGGCCCAAACAGATTCTCCATTATTGTTCATTCAAAACCTAATTCTGGTTTTAGCCTTTAATTCGCCCAGAATTCTCTTATCCTTCGATCGCTCCCTAGCTTTTCCTTTGTTCCTTTTGTTCATCCTTTAATCCTTCTCGTCTTAATTCAAATTCTGAAGATGTCTTCTCCAAAGACTTGTACCCAAAGCTCTTCTTCTCCCGTTTCTTCTGCCTACGTTTCTGGAGCAGGTGTGGATAATCATGCTATTGAGGTCCGAAGCAAACTCCATCCATCTGCCCAAAAGAATTTGGACGAAAACATTCTCCATCTGTTCGAAAACACTCCTGTTTTGGGCCCTCACTAGTTTGGTTCTGTGCCGGAGGAAATGGCCAAATTGTTCAAGGAAGATGCTTGAAGGTCCTCTGTATTTTCAAAGTTCTACTTCTTTGGCTTTTCACACTTCGGTCAGTAAGAACTTGAGTCGCTCGTATACTTTAAATGAAGTGTGGAACAGCGTAGTGAAGTGGTCCGACTGGATTGACAGACTTCTTCCGAGGCATAGAGCTTATTGGAAGAAGGCTGGAATTTACGATGCAATTCTTCTGTCTAAGCATTTTGTCAATAGAGATGAGAATCTACTGGCTGCTGCTTTGTGTTTTTGGAATTCTGCCAACAACACTTTTAACACCCTACTGGGCCCCATGACTCCAACTCTATTGGATCTGGCTCAAATATTTGGGTTCATGCCTCATGGAAGTCCTGTTGATGCTGCTGGTGACTACCACAGAGGGAAGAATCGAGAGAAATTAGCCAAACCTTTCACCATTCTAGCTACTACGATCAACAAGAACTGCTCCTTCCCCAACTATTTGAAGAAGTTCAGTACTGAAAGGGATAAGGATCAACAGCACATGTTGCTCCTTCTATATTGGTTGAACAGATTCGTTTTCCCCAACCCCGCTTCAGCAGTTCTACTGGAATACAAGCATCTGGCAGAAGCTCTGCACAACCAAACTGATGTAGGGCTTGGTCCCACGGTTCTGGCTCATCTGTACAAGAACCTTCACAGTGCCACTTTGGACAATCCACTGAATATCTCTCCTCCTGGCGCATTCCGGATGATTGCCCTGCCTAAAGGCCAAGTTACGGCGGTCCCCTTGATGTCAGCAGAAGTGTCTAAGCTCTCCATGGAAGATTACCTGATGTTCTTTAGGCACTGCACCAAGAGGTATGCTGCTCAGTGGCAGATGGTACTTAGAAGAACATATCCTTCGTTCCAGCCTGGATATAGACTTTTTGAGAAGGAGCCAGAAGAAGAAGAAACTAGAATTGATTTTAGGAAAAAGTTTCTGAGTGTGACGCTGCCTCGGGATATGCTTTTTGGTGGGGGCCAGCCTCCTAATTACCATTTGGGAGCAGAAGTCTATCATCCCAACTTCTGTGCTAGGCAGCATGGTTGCCCTCACCTCATTCCTCTCAAATCCTACAGAAGTTGTAATCGTGCTACCTCATGGAGGGATTCAGATGATCTAGACGTGCACAAAGACCGCAAGTGCTCGGTGATCAAGATTAATAACAGTGTGGATGCTCTCTACCCATCATGGGAGCCTAATTCCTGCAGTTCTAGCAAGTTTGATACCTGGTGAAAGGCTCGGTTTGCTGGTCTGATAGATGCTAGCACTGCCGTGAAGGTGCTTTTTGCAAATTGGGATGCTGGAACTGTCTATGTAGAGCCAGAAGCCAAAAAATTCATAGTCTAGATGGTCAATGGCATAAATGCTCAAAGGATTGATGGTAAAATTGTCAGTTATGCTCCTTTTGTTTTGGATTTTTGTATTTTGAGATATGTCTTAACTCTGTTCTGTCTGTTTGTTTCAAATCCTTCTATGACAAGCTATCTTGGGGGAGAAGCCGTCCAAGCTGGGGAAGTGGTTGGTAAGTTCCTGATTTTTTGTCCTTGTGCTTTTCCTTATTGGACTGCCTGCTAACTTCCCTTTATTGTACAATTACTTCTGTCATTGCTGCTGGAGATTTGGAGCTTCCAGAGGTAGGGATGAAGAGGATCAGCATGAGTCTTTGGCAGAGAAGGCTCTAAAGGTGACTTCTTCCGCCAGAAAGAACAAGAGAAAAGAGGTCCAGCCTGATCTTCCAGGTAAACTTTGAAAATAACCTCTTGCTGCCTTTATTCTGTCCTATTGATTGGGAATTTCTAACCCTGTTCTCGGCCTTTTACAGTTAGAAGTCCCTCTCCTCCTCCTACTAAGTTAAAAAGGCTTAGAAAGAGAGCTATGATGGAGCATAAGGAGACAGAAGAGCCTGCAGCAGTTCCTATAGCCACCTCTGAAACTGATGAAGAGTTGAGAGAGGCCTTCAAAGCTGTATAGAAAGAAACAGATGCCTCAAAAGGAGACAAAGAGAAAAGCAAAGATGGAGAAGAAGAGGTGAGATTTTTTTCTTTAGCACATAATCGATTCATTTTGCAATATACTTCTTCTAACTTGTCTATTGTCCACCTGTAGGAGGAAATTCCTGTCGAAGTAATAGCAAAAAGCATCGAGCTGGCCAAGAAACAACAAGAGGCTCAAAGGACAGAGCCTACAAGCTCAAAATTGGCCTTGTTTGATGAGGTGGAGGCAGAACACTCTGCTACCGTCCCTAAACCTGAGGTATTTTTACCTTTCCCAATCCTGCCTTTGTTTCTTTAATTATGTCTAGTCAGGTTTCTCCTAATTAATGCTTCTTCTGTCTTCTCAGGGGGAAGAGGATAGAACTGCTGGGTCGTTAGTTGTGGTGACCAGCGCTCTCACGATCGCGCGATCGGACAGTTACGGTTATTTAACTCTAGGGTTCGCGATTTCAGAGTATCTGGGACTCTGATTCACGATCCGTCGAATCCTATACGATCCTGGAATTACCTAGATCAACATATATTAAATTGATTACGATCCAACGTTTCAAACATCGAACCCGGAAACCACCTATTATGCGATATCCGATCGACAATCAAACGGTAACCAAATTGGAATCCGAGCATACCGTCGTACTCGGGACGACGTGGGGAACATTCTAGGAGAAAAACCCAACCTTGCAACCCCGCCGACGCGCCTCACCGCCGGCGGGTGTATAGAGCAATTTTTCGGCGTTGGAAAACTCCAAACTGCCGGCCAATAATCATACCTACGGATTAAGCACATCAAGGGGAGTAACTTTATACCTTGGCTTGACGATCAATTCTACCTTTAAAGCCCTCGAATGAAGCTTCCTGTCTCATAAAAACCTAGAAAATTTTAGTTTCGAAATCAAAGAAATTGGTATGGATTCACCTCAGGTTTTCAAGGGATAACACAAAGGGAAGGTAAGAGAGTAGTTTGGGTGTAATTACCTGAGTTGTGGCGGTCGGAATTGGCCGGAAATGGAGTCGGTGTACACTAAAAATTCTGGTTTCAAAACTGCCCCTTTTTGGGCTCAACTTTGGCTCGATTTTCTGGTTGATTCGCTTGGAATCAAGGCTGGATATGGATATATATATATATATATATATATGGAAAGAGGAGAGAGATACGAAGAGTTTGCAAGTTGTGGCATTGGAAACTGGTGGCTAGATGAAGGAGAAATCAGAGTTTGAAAACTGCTACTCGTCAAATTCGTGAGAGAGAGAAGAAATCTGGGTTTAAAAATTCTGAACTTTGAAAAATTTACGATTTTGCCACTGAATTTCTTTTGATTGTAACTTCTTCGTTACAACTTTAAATCAAAATTTGGCATAATTGGTGGTGTAAATGAGTGCAGGACAAAGATGACACGTTATTGAACCCAATAGCATTAATTGCTAATCGCTTCTCATTCCACAATTTTTCCACCGTATGATGGAATCGGTCCAGGCTGCATCTAGTGATAAAACCCATCTCATTCACTAAGTCGTTTACTTGCCCACTCGAACCTTCCAAGGCAGAACCATATGTTGCCTTCTCTTTAGGTTTCAATTTCCTCCACTTATTAACAATCTCTTCTTGTACCTGAAAAAATAAATTCTCATTAAAAGAGCATTTTTAATAAAATAATTAATAAACTGACCCAATCCATTGCCATCTCTCACCTTACTGTCCAACTTTGCATTGGCCACTTTTCCCATTTCATGTCATTCTTTTTTCCTGTAAATCATTTATTTTTAATCAAAAAACCATCATAAAATTAAGCAACCACATTTCCAATTTTTAGATGTATGTGTAACTTACATGAAATTAAAAAATGCATCTTGGCCAACTCTTGATTGGCTTTCCTTTTGCTGATCCCCTTTTTTGAGCTTCCATAACCTGTACAAACCAAGTACACAACACTATATGCAATTGTTTCTAGTGTCGAGAATTTGAATACTAATCCAAAGCCTAATACACCCTAAACCCCCGAAACCCCGTAAACACCACAATATCACATTGCTTAATTAAAAAAATACAGGCACCTGGATTTGCACACAGTCGCTTAGTAATTTCATATACTGATATGCAATTGCACGACACTACTTGTAAGTGCATCAACCCTCGATTATAACATTGCACAGATAATGCACACAACCCACCCATGCATTTCTCTATTGGGTCAGTTCTCAATCATTTCAAATCCCAATCCAAATCTTAACCAATCCTAACATTACACTTTCAGAACACTTTACTCTCCATAACAAAATATTCAAAAACACAGTCAAACCTACCTACCTACCACGAAATCACCTCACTTGCATAATTTGAAAACAAAACTATATAATGTAATTGCATTCAGTGATTTGGATTTGCATACAAGCGATTATAATTGCATCTAGACATATGCAATTGCAACATTACAACCATGAATGTGACATACCCAAATCACCTCACCACACTTTGAGAATGAGAAACCCACTTCATCTCATGAATGTTAGAAACCTACTTCCCCTCTTGCCCCAAATTATCACCACAGAATTTCAATTAACAATAACATAAAACATAGTGTTAACTTACTTTCACAAGGAGCAAATACCAAATACTTTCACAAGGGCTCGATTGCAGATGAGAGGAGCGCCAACAACCCACCACTGACTGGAAAAACTCAATTCCAATTCCTATGATCAACCCAAAATGCTAAACCCTAAAATTATCATCAAAATTCAAACCCTAAAATAGGGGGTTTTTGACAATGATGACAAAGAAGACAGAGATGTTGCAGACATGAGGACGACCACGAAGAGGATGACTCTGAAGACCACGAAGAGGAGTTGAAGAAGATGACTTTGAAGACCACGAAGAAATCAGTTTGAACTTCAACCAAATGTTGCAGAGAGGAGGAAGACCACGAAGAGGATGACTTTGAAGACCACAAAAAGGAGTTGAAGAAGATGACTTTGAAGACCACGAAGAAATCAGTTTGAACTACAACCAGAGTTTAGGGAAGAAGATGACGTCGACAGTAATGCACGCGTGAAATCATTTAACATGTAGATCTGCTGCTAAGATTTCACATGTTTTTAAAAAAACGCATGTGCCACACATGTGATCGGCTGTACCGGTACAACCGTGACACCACAGAATTACTCGAATTCAATCGAAAATGCCCCAAAACTAAATATAAAAAAACCGCCCCGTCCTCAAGCCTGTTGCAATCCACCAAGTAGGCAAAGGGGATCAAGATTGGCTTGGCAAACCCATAAGCCAAGTTCTTCAAGGTGTCTTCTCTCCACACTCTATTCTCTAGGAGCTCCTCCCCTACGCGTTATCCATCAGGTTCTCCTTCCCTTTCCCCTTATTCTTTATTTTGTCTTCTATTTTCTTTTTATTTTTGCTTTAATTTGCATATCATGCGATTTTTCTCCTCTCAATCTTTCTGGATCTGCTGTTTGATTTATGTTGAATTTTCCCGATTTCTGCAAATATTATTGGAAATTTCCTCTAAAGCTGTGCAATCGATACACGTTTCTCAGCAACCAAACAGAGGATTATTCCCGGTTAAATTACCACAAAAATTAAAAAGAAGGGAAAAAAAAAAATCATTGAACAAAGATTGCCTGATGATGATTGATTGAAATTATTCTTTTTGCATTTTGAATTACCCTGGCGTTGTTTAGCTCCAGCCTCCCTCCAGTGGGTAAGCTTTCGAATTCCAGCTACAAATATAATTAAACAAAAGATTAGGCAAGAATCTTCATGTAGGGATTTATGAAGGCAAAAGTTTCTTTTTGCTAAGATAGCCAGTTCTCAGTTCGAGTTTGGGTCTATGCAGTTTGAGCCAAGTTCTATATTCCCATATAGTTACCTTTTTTACAATTTAAGGATACATAATTTGTCCCAAGTCAAGCGTACATCTTTAATTTCGTCAAATTGATGGAACATATTTTGAACATTTTTGATTGGCTGTCATCATTTTAACTTTTTCAAATTGCATTGCAGATCGTTGTGCTAGAGTCTAAACGCTAGAGAGGTTGGGACTCGTGGACTGTTGGGAGAGAAGAGAGGGTTAACAAAAACCAATGTCGTATCTACTGCCTCACCTCCACTCTGGATGGGCCGTGGATCAGGCCATCCTCGCTGAGGAGGAGCGTCTTGTAATCATTCGTTTCGGTCACGACTGGGATGAGACCTGTATGCAGGTAGGTTCCAACTCCCCCTTGCAACTTTCATTAACCCCCTAAACCCCCAATTGCTCATTTGTCTTTTTTATGATTAATTCATTGACTTATTTAGAAGAGTCCTAACTTTGAACAGAGACATACAACAAACGAGTTATTATTCTTTAGCAAATATGTTGCTCACTTTGTTTATTCCATTCATTTATACATATATGCATATTGTATGACTTGAAGACTTTGTATAAATCTTCCTTTGCTCTATGCTTGCAAATTGAGGTAGTTCATGTGAAGTTTTGCACCTTTTAATTTACCAGGAAGTTCGAAGTTGGAACTTATTTAAGGGAGATTAGTTAAAAAAAAGAAAAAAGTTGCATAGACTAATTTGGGTTAATTTTATTAAGCAAGAAGCAGTCTTTAACTTCCACTCTAACATCAAATTTTGAAAGTCTCCAAACTGACTCCCAAGCAAGCTTAAGTATTAAGTTATTTCATAAATCTTATATCTTGGAAAGGTTTGGAGGTAGAACTCAAAATTGATCATTATACTGACTCAAGCATGAACTTGTTTGCTTTCGTTTCTCTCTATTTTTAGGGCCTGTTGGATGGGGAATAACGTTTATTTTTAATATATAATGTATGCTGATTTCTGAGCACAACAATACATTCTTCGTTTGAAGCAAAGCCTAGACTCTGGAGGGAGAGAGAAGCGCTGTTCTTTTATCCCTGTTCATTGTGGTGCTTAGAAGTTTGATGGGCCATCATGGCCATGCAGAATAGTACGATTTATAATCACCTTAAATTTTGATAATGTATATGCCTCTTATCCTTATTTCATTTTCATTTAGCAACTGTTTCCATATAAATTGACTTTGTTTGTTAACCCTGATTTTGAATGCTACTGGTTAATTTCTGGTTTGTTATCTTGTCCTGTTTATATAGATGGATGAAGTGCTAGCTGCAGTTGCTGAGACACTCAAAAACTTTGCTGTGATTTACCTTGTTGATATCACGGAGGTTCCTGATTTCAACACAATGTATGAGCTCTATGACCCATCCACTGTCATGTTCTTTTTCAGAAACAAGCACATTATGATTGACCTTGGTACTGGGAACAACAACAAGATCAACTGGGCTCTCAAGGACAAGCAAGAGTTCATTGACATTGTTGAGACAGTGTACCGTGGGGCAAGGAAGGGACGCGGTCTCGTCATTGCTCCCAAGGATTACTCCACCAAGTACCGTTACTAAGCCCTGCTGACAATGTAATTCATTTCGGACAAAACCTTCTAGTTGGGATGGAGTTACATTGAACATTTATAGGTGATTTGTGGACAGAAACACAAGTACTGCACAGTTTGTTGCATGGACTAGGGAAGATAATGTCTCTAAAATTCTGTATTGTTAATATTTAGTTGTCTTAATGCGATACCGATGTTTTGTTTGTGAAGGCTGTTACCTCACAGATCCAAAATATGCATGATCCAGAAGAAAACTAATGTTTTATGGCACTAATTAAAATCTCACTTTTTTTTCTTTTGATGAAGTAAAATCTCACTTATTAAATACATGATAATCGTATACAGATCTTAAATCGGATAATTTTAGTCCCGTCAATTCAGACAATATTTAGTGTCCTATTTTAACCCATGCAAGTGCAACTTTCCGTTTCAGCTTCTATGAAAATGAGTGTTGCTTGTGTTTAATTTAATTAATAATTAGTCAAGTTTAATCCATGCAAGTGCGACTGTCCGTTTTTCTTGTTCTTTTCTTGGTGATATTCGAGAATCTTTTGACATCTTCAAACCTTCTTGCATTGTTTATTTGTCTTTACCGACAAGATTTCAAACGATGGTTGTGTTCCTTTCCTAAAAAAAAAAAAATAAAAAAATAAAAAATAAAGATTTTAAAAATAAATAAAAAAACCTGAGATGATGCAATTATCGTTTCACTTGCATCTTCATAATGTCAAAATATGCGTGTGTGCTAATTGGTTGCAATTCGAGGACCCATTCTTACTTCCATAATTAATTAAACGAATGAAAATCCTACATGAAACCATGTGAGTATCATGTGCAAAGGGACATGACTCCTCTACCATTAAACCTGACAATATTGCACATGATCCATTAACACGACACGAATTTGCACGAAATTATCAGTATTTGGGTTGAGCTTACTGGGTTGGGTTGAAAACGGGTGAACCCATTAGCCATCCGTTAAGTTAACGGATCGTGTCGGGTCCACCCGTTAAGGAGGGTAGTTTTGTAATTTTGTATCACAATTCATATTAAAAAAACAAAACACCCACCTAATTCACTCTGTTTTTTATTATTCTTCTTTCTCTCACCGAATCTCTCGTCTTCACTTTATTTTTTTATTATTCTCTCTCTCTCTCTTTTTCCTCTTCTTCTTTTCTTCTTCTTTCATGGCACGGTTTTCTTTTTCTTGCTATTTCCCAAGTTTTCATCTTCTTTATTTACATTTATTTCATTCTCTCTTCTCGCTATGTCTTTTTAGAATCCAAATTTCTTTTCTTTAAGTGTAAAAGTTGAGAACCAGTGAAGAAGTCTCCACTGTCTATCAATGTGGGTTGGGGTTTTGAGGGGTGTTTATGAGATGAATATTTGGGGGAGATGGCAGAGAGAAGGGGTTGATGGCTAAGCTCGGTGATAGTTGTTGGTTTTTTTTTTTTCCTGGTTTATTCTTAACGGGTCGTGTGGGATATTCGCGAATTGTAACGGTTCGTGTTTGGGTCTAGTATTTGTCACCCGTTAACTTAACGAGTCGTGTCGTGTTAACACTTTAAGTTAACGGATTGACACAAACATGACCCGAAACCCATTAGCATGACCCGTTTATCAGGTCCATCTACCATGCTACAACATTTATTAATACTGAGGCTGAGACCTACAAAACAACTCTTTTAAGTGTTGGAGGGTCTTCGACTGATACCGTATCGGTGCCTTCGATACTTAGTTTTTGCTCTCTTGCAGCCACCCATCTTAGATAGAAATCTAATAATTTGGTAAGAGCTTAGGTGGAAATTTAATAATGTATTTATGAATACTTGTCTTTACAATGAATGGAATTGCAGTATAATCATATATACAACTTGCAAAGCACACGCATTGGTGATGACCTTGGGAGCTGAATTTGTGCAACTTTGAAGGACTTGACTTGGTTAATTCCACAGAGAAACAGAAGACTTTGTAAGATTCTTTAGAACCAACCACTAATCTTATACTAAAGCAATTGAAATGGTGTTTCCCTCTTTTTGGCCAGGTAGGCCGATTGAAGGAGTTTTTGGTCCTTTTTCTTTTAGATTGTGTAGGTGTGCCACCACCAAGCCACTGACTAGCTTGAATGGAAAAGGTTGGATTGTTGTGTTTGCGCTTCTGACTTCTAACTAGAGGATTGATCGACCAAGCAAGGAACCTCCTCTTGGCCTAGGTTCTTTCACTTCCTCGGGGTCAAGGATGGTTAGGTTTCGTATAGATATTTTAGTATTTTTGAGACTTTTAATGATAACGATGCAAATTAAATTAAAATATGCGATCAAACTTAAAGACGAGAATTGAAGTGCGACAAAGTAAATCAAAGCGATAGATAAATTAAGCGAAGAAAAAAAAACGATATAAATGATAAAGGCAATAAAATAAAGCAATTTGAAATTAAATTAAGCTTAAAACAAATTCGATAACAATTAACAATAAAGCGATAAAATTGAATTTTAAAACAACGTAATGGAAAATACAAGGAATTAAACTTACACTAATGAAAGTGAAGAACTGATCTAGTTTACTTGCTTGGAAAATAAAAACCTAGTCTAGGGATAGAAAATTGAAAGACAAAAAGTAGTTTTTGTGTCTAATGTCGGGGGTCCTTTGCTCTTTGTCTGATGTAGTTTATATAGGGGCATTCGTCAGCCCACGGGCTTGCCATTAAATGGCCGAAGGTCAACTTGGTTCAAAATCTTTCCTTGTGTGGCTTCCTAAATTCGCGGAATTGATTTGAATGAGATCATTATATTGCAAATCTGATTACTTGATTCTCTCCTTTTTGGGAATGTTCCGGATTTACATTATTCTCTTTGATTGCTTTCCTTGGATGGGTCTCATCACGTGAATGAAAACATTTGAAAGTGTTGGATCTGCTTCTGTGAGTTGGGCTTGGACTTCCGAGGACTTGGGCTTGACCTCTAATGAGACGTTGCAAGTTCCGGAGTTTTAATCTTGGTTGGAAACAATCCACTGATGTTGGATGACTTGGAATTCCAATAAGTCCATCCAAGAAACTTGGCTAAGGTCTACATGACTTCTTAGTTTTTAATATATATATATATATATATGAAAAAATAATATTATATGTTAAGATGCCAATATTGTCATATATAAATATATTTAGGTAGAGAAAGGGAGTTTGTAGGCCACTTAGTTGGCCTTCCATTTTTGTCCCCAACCTCTCGAGCCATAGGCCTTCAATTTACTATATTATCAAATACATATACAAAGTATAATATGCAACATATATATTGCTCACAGCCTTTTAATACCCATGCCAATTTGAACCAAGTTTGAGAATACCAAGGTAAACCCACATGGGTTCTCTCATGTCCAAACCATCTCTTCAGCCAAGACTTCCATTCTCCAGCCAACTCACTGACATGAAAAGCCACGGCCTTGACTTCGATCCAGCCAACTACTTGGCCATCTTCACAATCATCATTAAAACAAAACCAATCCTTCAGCTAGGTTCAAAACCTCCTTTTTGGTTTATACTAATATTATATGTATATAATATAATATATATAACTTTTCGGGTCAGAAGTATACATAAACCATATCATGCCATCTTGTGGGATCAAAACCATATACTGTTTATAATACAATATAATATATATATATATATGAATTGTACAATAGCTATAGACCAACAATGATCTGCATACAGTTGGCATTCAGTAGCCAACTTTTCAACCAAAGGACGTGGGCCAACCTTGGCCTTGCATTTCAAAAGATCTTTATGGTCTATCCTACGCCCATAATTCTAAAACTCCAGCTAACTGTTCATTTCTGGAAACTCAACAACCATCCAGCCAATTGTTCATTTCTGGAAACTCAGAAACCATCTTGCTAAAAGCTCAACTCAGGTAAGTAATTTTTCCTTCACCATTCTAGCTGCCATTGTAGATCTTGCCATTCAATTTATTCATTATTTGACTATTGCTATTATAAATAACAATATCTTTGTTTTGGCTAGGCCTTTGGGTTTCCACTTGACTTAGTTTGAATTTGGTGACCACATCCAAACATTGCCCCCTTGATTCCTTGGCCTTCAATTGGTGAAAGGGTAAGTGAATTAAAATTCTCACGACTTTTAGTTTTCTCCAAATGTTTCAACTTCATGCTTCACTGTAGCAACTCTTGAGTTAAATTGATGTTTAAGAAGATACTCTAATCAACTCTTGAGAGACTTTGAACTTCATATCCGTTAGAAAACCTAGGCATTATAAATACCAATTTGGCTCCAAACATTTCTCCATACTCAAAACTCCATTGCCATTGTTCTTAGAAAACTTCTCCCACCAAACCTAAACTTTGCTTCCAAGATTCGCCATTTGATAGGCCAAAGAGCCATTCAAATCACCACAAAGTCCGTTATTTTGTGAGTTTTCAAGTATGTTGAACTCTTTTCCGGTTGATATTATTGTGATTTTGATGAATGGTGGCCATTGCGCATATGAGTTTTTTTGTTGCCTCATTGGGAACATTATAGCATATATGGGGCCCAGACATCATTTACGAAACAGGAGTTCCTAGTTCATTGATAATAAAGGTTTCCTGACCATATTTAGGGGTTTTTTTTATTACAAAACTAAACCCTCAAACTATTCTACCATACCGATTATAACATTTAACATCCGATATTACGGCTGAAATTATAACATCTGAAATTACATATGAAATTATGACAAACAATACAATGCAAATCATAAAATACCGGTGCTTCACGAAGCTCGCTTCTCCAAAATATCAATTGCTTCGCTCGATTTTGTCCCACTTAGTTGAACCAGCATCAACAAGTTGAGGGTATTTCCTAAACATCTTAAAGCCGATCTCAATCCCGCCATTGTAAATGTGGTACCTGGTCATTGAATCTCCTTCACGAAAGATGTTGTTACTAGCCTCGGTGGGAGGCTTCATGACATCATGTAACACCCCGACTCCAAATTAAACCCCTTATTTGAATTATTTAATTATTTAAGGGAAATTACAAATTTAACCTTGAGATAAGGACATTTTGGTCATTTTCTTAACCGGAGAAATTTTGGGGCAGTGACTAGTATTTTTGGATAGGTCGTACTGAGACGAGTTCGTAGACACGTGGTGGGCTCGAATCGGAGTTGTAACGAGAGAGATATGGTCAAAAGAAGCCCAGTGGCACAATCGTAATTATTTCGAAATGGGATTTTTATAAAAATCAGAATTCTCTCTCTCTCTCTCTCTCTCTCTCTCTCCCCCCGTCGGTCTCTCTCTCTCTCCTTGTAACTCCGGCCACCGGCCACGGCTGTGGACGAGGCCGGTACCAAAATGACCGGGGCGTCGTCCTCTTCCAGACCCAGCCAACTCCCACCTCCAGCCGCCGTGGTTTCGCCGGAAAATGGAGAAGAAGCGGCCGGTGTCGTCCGATCTTCACCGTCGTCGATCTCCCTCCTCTGGCCACCGATTCCGACGAGCAAGGTATGGTTTCTCACCTACTTTTCATGCTCTAGCTGCCTGTTGGGTAGGATTGGATCAATTCTTAGCGTAGCCAATTCGATTTACGAATTGAAATTCGGCCGATTTTGGGATTGCGATTCCGACCACCTCCGGTCAGTTTTTGGGGTAGGTCCAAGAACAAAAGTGGCTCCAAATAGGGTGTTATACTTAGGGTAGGAGTTTGGAGCCGTGGTTTTGAGATTTTTCGACGATGCGTAATCGCTTTGGACACCCAACGCTGTCGGCTCGTGTGGCGGCACGTGGGCGAGGGTCAGGGAGTAGCACTGTATCCCGATGAGATCCTTAGGTTGTCACGAGTGCGTAGGATTTCGCGAATCTCAATTCGGACGTCGTTTGACTATCGAACGGACGATCGCATATTGCGTATTATCCGGGTTCGATAGGTTGGGACCGTTGGATGGTCTCAAATTTAATATATGTTAATCTAGGTATTTCTAGGATTGTGTAGGGATTCACGGATCATGAATCGGAGCCCCGGATGTTCCGATTTAATAATTTAAAGTTTATGTTTTATATTAACCGTCAGATCATGCCATCGTGAGCGATCTGACCATCCGATCTGGACCAAACTTGTAGGACGAGTGTCCTATACCTTGTAGAACCCATAGGAACTTTCGGATCGGAATTTGGAGGTCGTGGGCCCCGTAGGCCCGTTTGACCAGGGTTAGGGTAGTTTGACCCTTAGTTGACCGTGAGTCTTCCGGAGTAGTCTCACCTTCCAAGGAGGATTTAAGTGACCGTAGAGACAAGTCTTGAGTGTTAGATGAATCTTGTTGATTATGTGGGATTAGAAATTAATATATATATTTATATACGTTTGTAAAGGTATAAAAAGAGTTTAGAATGTCAGTTTGGAGTGTTATACGCACTACCTTAAGCACATCCCCGGATTTTGGTTGCACTACACGTATCACCCTGTGAAAGTTAGGTCCCACGTGGCGTAAGTTATTCGGCGTGCGGACATGCCTCATACGTGGCGTTGGTTGTACCGGCGTATGGGGAGATATGTGATAATATGTTGAGGTCGCGCGTGGTTTAGGTTATCCAGCGTGTCGACAGGCCCCATACGTGGCGTTGGTTGTATCGGCGTATGGGGAGATATTGTGATATGATGTTCAGGTCTCGCGTGGCGTAGGTTATCCGGCGTTGAGACAGGTCCCATACGTGACGTTGGTTGTACCGGCGTATGGGGAGATATTGTGATAGTATGGCATGGT